>JAZFAV010000009.1:30617500-31867500 GCA_037954035.1 Rosalia funebris | reverse complement strand
TCGATCGGGTCTTGACTGATTCTGATCGGGGACATCTTCCAGACTACACTTATTGATTTTGAGGTGGGTATGATATATCCCACCCTGTCCATGGGCCATGAGAAAGCACGATGGTGGACTATTTGAGATATCTTTTTTGTTAGCACGATAACTCAATTAAATCGTGTCGGATCGTTCGGGTTTTGACTAATTCTGATCGAAGACGTCTCTCAGACGACACTTATTGATTTTGAGGTTGATAGGACACACTTCACCCTGTTCATGGGTCACGAGAAAGCACGACGATGGACTATTTGAGAAATTTTTTTGTTAACACGATAATTCAACTAAATCGTGTTGGATCGATCGGGTTTTAACTGATTCTGATCGGGGATGCCTTCCAGATGACGCCTATTGATTGCAAGGTGGATAGAATACACTCTACCATGTTCATGGGTCATGAGAAGGCACAATGGTGGACTATTTTAGAAATTGTTTTTGTTAGCACGATCACTCAATTAAATCGTGTCGGATTGATCGGGTTTCGAGTGATTCTGATTAGGGACGTCTACCAGATGACATCTATTGATTATGATGTAGACAGAACACACCCCATCCTGTTCATGGGTCATGAGAAAGTATGATGGTGGACTATTTGAGAAAACTTGAAGAAAGTGAAACTGTCCCATAGAACAAATATTCTGCATTTATGTGTTGGTTTGTTTTTTCTCGGCCATTTAATTTCGAGATAGAGATGTTCTACGTACGGAAAAGTCCGTTTTATGGTTTTAAAACTGTCTATATTTTTATGAACTGCAAATACCCTAGATACTTTCCATGAGCTTCATATTATGAATAACTGGGACACTATAACGTTAATTGCCTCATCGTTCAAATTACGTGTTAATCATGTTGTGGTGGAATGGAATACAATCTGGATTTCATTGAATTTCATGATTTTCATAATAATTCCGTAAACTAGGATATATAAAAGGATATATTTGCTGTGTTAATGAAACACTTATTGCAGGGCAATAAGTGTTTCATTTCTTTATCTCACATCTGTCTATAGCAAACTATTTTTTGAAGTTATCATTTGATGTACTTGAACCGGTACAGAATAGACAGAAAATGTTATTAAAGAAAATATTCTACCTATAGAGATATAAGATAGATAACAGTGTAAATATCTGACAGGATTATCGCGAAAAACAGTTGCATTGTCTAACTTCCGCATCTTTATTACTCTCTCTTGCAATTACAGCAAACGAATATTTTATTGTGCTTTTTATCTACAATCTCAGAATACTTATTGCTTTTACGATTCATCATAAAACTGTTGCATACAATTTCAGTTTACTAACAATACTTGAAGAAGAGGATGAATGTGAGAATTCCAATGGCGTGCCAGGTGGTCATGGTTATTTATTAATTACACCTAAAGAAACATCTCAATTTGAGTATATGAATTTCTGATTCGTAGATAAAATATAAGAAGTGTTATGATATCCAAATTTTGATTGTTGAATTATTTATTAAGTTATAATAAATTATCACTTTTCATTAATTGACTGTTCAACCGTGTTATTTTAATAAGCGGTACATAAATGTAACTAATATATTAACAACAAATAGAAGCTATATATATATATATATATATATATATATATATATATATATATATATATATATATATATATATAAAGATTTTGATAAAAATTAGTTAATAAAACCAAATTTAAAGTGATAGAAAATTCAAAACACTCAATAAATATGGTTTAGTCCTTTCAATATGTTATGACTATTTTGATGTATTATTATTATCTGCATACAAAAATTAGAATTATAGATTAAAATTTAAACTTTCTGTATGAATTATAAACTACCTAACTCCTTGGGGCATGGGTCGAGGGAATTCATGGATGTTTTCGTGTGCACCTTGTGCAAACTGGGATCAAAATGGAATTACTGTTCAAAATTGTAGGCAGTTTCTTTCTATTTACATCAAAATGGGAACCAGCTTAACGCCATCTTCAGGGCACTAAGTTAAATAAACAAGAAAAATAGAGATCGGCCCAATTATTTCTCGGCAAAATACAACCACCTAAACTCCAATATGAATAGAGTGTAAACTTGTTTTCTTTTAAAATTCACAAAACCATCACAATAGGTCTGTTTATTCCGTACCCACAACATTCTGGGTACGGAATCATATTACATTCCGCAAAAATATTGTTTTTTATTTAGTTTTATGGATATAAAACTAAACAGTACGTAAACATAGGAAGTAAACAGTACATATTAAAGCCTTTCTCCCATTTGATTTATCCTTCCAAACAATACCAGTATTTTAAAATATTGCAACTTTTCCCGAAATTGCAAGAAACCTAAATAGCTATATCAAATATTGTCAACTTTTTACTTCGCGTTGACCACTTAGAAAGTATGCATCAATTATAAATTTATTATTTCTAAAAGAAATGCCATTTTCTAAATTAACCATTTTTCTTTAATTATTTTCTATCTTGTGAAATACAGCATACATATAAATACAGCTTATATACGATACTATACGTCCATCATACCTATAAAATGCGTGTTCCTTTATTATATTACAACACAATTGACAATAATTTGATTGAAAAAGGGAGTTTAATTATAAATCTAATAAAATATGTAATACAAGGTATGACCTTTGTATTTAAAGTTATTGAAATTATATGATCAGAAGTTCCTACGAATCAATAAACCCCCAATTTCCAAATAATCCTAGATAAAATGCAGACATACTTAATTTTTGAGAAATTCCTGTCCTTTGATTTTTGTTTATTTTAAATGAAATGTTTACAATATATTTTAAAAATTGCTAATATCTAGGGATCATGGCTGATGAGAACGTCAACTGCTACTATATGGAAACAGTATTAATAAAATGAGTTTTAATTATTCTAGTGTGATTTTTATATGACGTCTTCTTTCAACTTCAATCAATCTAGGTTCCCTGTGTAAACCAAATATTAGCATATATACATATGAGTATTAATTGTAGGGTTTTAACAAACTATTGAAAAATCGGGATTGGACAACATATTTTAATGAATAATTAATTAATTACTAAGTTGATATAAACATTTAATGGGAAATACTCTTTGCCTCTGGCTTATTATGAAGACGAGGATGCTTTAGTAGATTTGAAATTTAAATTTATTTTGGGAGTGGAGCTTGTGGTTTGTACTTCTTATTTACTAAATACACTAACTTGTATTGTGTTTCAATGCACTGATATGTATTCAATGTATGTAATCTGTCAGTGACTTATTCGTACTTTTATAACTAGATTAATAACAAAATATACTCCCCTACTTTCTGATATACCGTGAAATAATTTCACGTCATAGAAAAAAATGGTTCTAATTATATAATTTCTAAACATTATACAATTATGCATTATCAGGTATTCCGTATCGTTTCTGTTACACTAGATATGCTAGATGAAATTCCAATGTAATACATAATTTTACTTTAAGGAGAAATAACGTAGAAGGGCATAAGCAGTTTAAATATTCTTGACTTGTGTTGATTCTTGTCACGTCAGTCTCCATTAAATTAGAAAATAACGTAAAAGCTTTCCTGAAATGTCAGAAAAAGTGGCTTTTGCTATTCAGATATGAAAACAAAACGATTTCTATAGTTCCACATATATTGGATAAGGTTACATTAGAACATTCTTCTGATATATTATCGTAAATATATTTATATCGTTTACTAATCATCTAAGCGACATCATCCGAGATCTGATACAGTACTGTGCAATGTATTCCATGATATAGATCATTCAATAAATGAGAAGTTAATTGATGTTAAAGGGGCAGAGACAATAAAGTCTCATTACTTTAAATTGGGGTTAATTATTCGGGTAATACATTTATTTGTTCTCGTACATCGTTTCTTTGGACTTATTTATTCCCGTAACGTACACGAAATAAATAACGTAGTCACATTTGTTGGTAATACTTCAATTAAATTAAACTTGTTAAGTAAGGGCGTAATAATATTTTATATACAGTAGAACCTCGGTAATCCGGACAGATATAGTTTAGGTATTCGTCCGGATTGGTGAATTGTTCGGATTACTGAAATTCGATGAACATCCTTGATTAACATTTACGAAGTCAAGTTTATTTATTCCAACATTAATTCAAATATTTTACAAATCGATATATTCTAAATGTAAGGACACAGATATGTACATATACTCGTACATACGTATGAAACTGGCGAAAAGAAACATATTTCAAGTCAAAAAGTCACTGATTTTTTTTGTAATGTTCTCATTGTGAAGCTTTCTTGCTAGTTCTAGATTTTTTTTTCATTAAAAGGACTTCTTGATAATTCAATTTGTTTTCTTCCACCCATTGCACACATTTTGAAAAACACTGTACTGTTTCTGAATATTTGATTTTGTTGGAATTTCAATAACATCTTCATCATTTGTGTTTGTACCACTTCAATTATTTCTTCGTCGCCAACATTATCAGCAGCTATTTCGTCCCTTCCTGTCACCCAGTTTGTAATTTCTTCATCAGCCAGTTCACTTTTCGGATCTATAACTCTTAACATCTTTTTCAAGTCATCCATTTTCGTAGCTTCTTCAAATAGGAGTCTTTTTCTTAGATCGGCCAGCAAAATATCATATTCTTCATCTGACACCAATTGAGCTTTATGGCCGGATTACAGAGGTAAAAATCTGAAAGTGTCTGAACTGTAACGGGTGTCCGATTGACTGGAGTGTCCGGTTTACGGGTTGTCCGAATTGCCGAAGTTTCACTGTAAATTACATTGTTATCTTCCATATACAATACGTGATATATAATATTTTAGCAGAATGAAAATATTTAAGTCAGCAATTAAAGAAAAAAAGACCTATTCTAAAGTTGTCATCGTTAAAGGCAATAATTTCGATGATCTTTAACAGAAGTAGTTTTATAATTACTATCTATCATATATCTCAAGTGATATAGTGATATATCTCAAGGTAACATATTATCTTCCATGACTAACCAAGAAATTTTACAAAAAGCTTACCTATCATGGCCAAAACCACCCTGTAATGATATCTTGCTTAAGGTACTTTATTATTTAATCAGCAGATGGCCATAATGCTATACTGCCTACACATGACAATTGTCAATATTTTTTGGAAACATGGTCTTCTATAGTTTTCTGATACCGCAAGGAACATATAAATCATATTTAATTTTTTTTTTTTTTTTTTTTAGTTAAAATAGTCGAATTATCAAACTGGGACAATTTTACGTGGACGATAATTACTCGGATGTTTATATAATCCACAATTATCGAATAACTGAGAATACCAAAATATTAGGTGATAATATAATATTGGTTATGATTTACGTTTCAATATAGCTATATTTAAAATCAAGTGCAGAGTTATTGACAATATGACATGACGAATAAAGGATGTGTAAGTCAGCAATTTTTATATTTCTATTGTAGGTGAAATTAGATAAAAAGATATCCTGTGTTACTATTAAATTAATGCAGACTATAGCACGGCCCCATATTGGCGAAAAATTGTGTGGTTTGGCAATTAGGGGACATAATTTATAGATAACAACCATAGGCATTATTCAAACGACTCTATAATACATACATATAACCCTTTATATGTATGTACATAAGCAAGAGTGTAATATATATTGGTGGTCATGAGAAATATAACAAAAATGCATTTAAAATATATCATTTTGTTATGACAGTGTCTTCTATTAATGACAGCTGCAATAAACTTAAATAACATTAAAAGAGTACTTGCACCTCTGTACAGAGTAATTTGTCTGAGAGGCCCACACCTGACACAAGTCTCAGTTTTGCCTGGTCATAATAATAGAGCCAACTATTCATACAGTATTTATAACATTTGTGATCTAAGTTGAAGCGTTATTGATACCAAAGCAGGCAAGAACTTTCTAATTACCAAAAATTTATATGCTAGTAACAATTGTATATAATAAAATGGAGCGTCATTGCGCATGTCAAGAGAGGATAAACATTTTAATTTTGCGTGCACAAGAAATATCTCAGCAGGAAATTGCAAAAATTTTCAGGTGATCGATGAAAGGATAAAATGCATCCAAACCTAAAGATAGTGAAAGCGATCGAGGCGTCAAAAGAAAAACAACACCTCACACTGACACATTATTCATGTTTTTACAACAAACTCTTTTATGCCCGCCATGGAAATAAAAAAATATCTAGTCATTGAAATTAGTTCATATACATTAATAAGACAACAAAATTTGCATGGTTAAGATGCGAGAATTATTAATTTTTACCCTAAAAAAAAAAAAAAAAATTAAAACAGCATTTGAGATTTACAATCCAATATATAAATTGGGATGATTCAGATAAGATAAAACATTTCGTAACATTCTCCAGAGTTTCGGATGACAAATCGTAATATATAAAAGGGTCGACTAAGTGTGAATTTCAGGAAATCTTCGGTGTAGCAACAAAAATAGGAGACTACTTTCCCACGAACACCAATTACACGTTACATTAATTACACGATTACACGTTACTCGAATTGCGGTTTGCCAACCAAGTTGGCATCATTGGGAGATAATTAAAACTGTTTAGGTTTAATCATCTCGTCAAAATTTGTCTCCTGTCTTTAACTAAGTATTGCTTCTAAAATATGCACTGAAGACAGTTAAGCACGAGAGAGGAAATACTAATAAGTTGTGGGATGTTTGTTCTTGACGTGGCTCCAATTTACGATATTAAATACACACTGGACCAACACGAATATGTTAACGTTCTTGCATACACGATATAACTACCATCTGACGGATAACATCACAGTTGGGAAGAAAATACGCAAATTCTATTGACGTTTCAGATGATAACTACCCTGAACACAAAAAAATAAGGAGACCAGTTTTCCACGATCTCCGAAAGATTACACGTTTCCCGACGTGCGTGATGACTAATTCTAGTTTTCATTTCTATATCTAGTTTTTAATCATATTTTATGACCGGTTTTAATGGATTATTAAAAATAGGTGATTAAAACTAGTTTTAATCATCTTCCGATGATACCAGTTTGGTTAACGAAACGCGCGTTGAAGAACGTGTAATATTTCGGTGTTCGTAAAAAACTGATCTCTTGTTTGCTGCATTGAAGCTTCCAGCCCCTTCCCAGGATCCTAAACATAGGCGAAGGAAAGCCAAACAATTTATACTCAACAAATTAATAAATAATCAATACAAAATAGAATACAAATTCGTCAATTTTGATTCGCACTGAACTTGTTCTGTACCGTACTTCTAAGGATTAGTATCAAACAAAATTTGTTAAATGTAAAACGACTATTTAAAGTAAGTCATAGTTTTCTGATGAAAGATATATACTGTATTGGGTAAATACAAAGATAATTTTCCAGAAATTGGGGTAGATCTAAATTTTCCAATAAATAAATAGATTTTAGCAGTGAATTAGCGTATTTACGTCAAAAGAATTAAGCTCAAATAAAAAATCAGCCTATTTATTATCAGAAAGAATGCTCGATATACACGATACGTTACACGAGCCACGATCATCCAGAATTCATTATTGAAGTAAACTTTTTATACACCTGTAATATCCTGTTTTTAATAGCTTCGTTTACTGCAAATTCCAATTAGGGGAGCGTTTTATTCTCTTGCCTTTATTCAAGCAATAACATAAATGTTTAACAATAAATAACGTCAGTCACAGTGTTTGACCACTCGGTTTATATGATAGTAGATTGTAGAGAGTCTGTAACAATAGAACAACATGACAACGACGACACGACTATTTGAGTGCCACTCCAGTGGCACTCAAATTTCATTTAAACTAATCAATAACATGACCATAATTAAATACCTCTTTTGTTGTTCTGTAATTAATTTCGTACATTCAATTGAAAGTTCTCTTTCGATGTTATATAGAATTTTTAGTGGTTTGTATTTATCGAATTCACGCAACAATCAACAACTTGTAAAGGGGTTTTAGTCCGCATAAAGGTAAAATATTCAATGCAATCTACATTAAAGAATCTTACAGCAGGTGGAATACATTTACGATAATTGTTGGAATTGTTTACATCGACTACATAAATTATTGGAATATTCACGTTATATACATTGAATTCGAGATGTACAAGTATTAGGTTATTTTTCGGCAACATGGAATACAGAGAAATTGTTAAGAGAATTACAGTTAACGTAAGCGAAGTTTATTTAACTATTAGTAGTCCTTAATACTAAAAAGATATCCCACTTTATTCTGAAAGTCATCTGAATAAAACCAAAGATTTAGATTACTTACTTGCATAATTGCAATAATCATTTAGTGATTCCTCCTCTTTGAATAATTTCATGATTTATGGAACGCCATCTACCATCAAATAATTAAAACTATGAAATCGTGGTTTGTCATATAAGCAAAGCTTTTAAATTTTACTACGTACCATCTATTGATGTATCATAATTGTGTTATTAAATGATTTTTGAAAACCATAAAGCACTCACATTGTTTCTTAATACATTGACTGACTGATTGATTTTAGCGATTTTGTGTTTGAATTATTGTTTTTTTGTTATAGAGTATTAGAGATTTTTTATTTACTGATTGTATTTCTTGACAAAAATGCAGATAAAATAAATTCGACTTTATTTTTGACATATATTTTGAAGTTCAAATAATCGTCGGACTGTATTTCCCATTTAAATTTGAACTCGTTATTTTATATCCTCTAAATTAGTTACCCTGTTAAAATATACCCACGATTTTAAGTACCTTGTTGAGGCGAATACAACGGCATCAAATCAGGTGAACATGTTGATCATTCAAATAGTTATCGTTGCTCCATCTATTTCTATTGAAGATATCGTCAAAAATGACGATAACACCAAAATGAGAATAATACTCGTCTTGTTGAAATCAAATTCTTTGGTGGGATAATGATTATCGTCCTCATTGTTTGGAGAAAGAACTGCTAAAGCTGAAACTACATCGTCTCACATATAGAACCATTAAAGTTTATAAATCAGACGATTTTTACTTACTTCGAGTTAACTTATGCTATCGAAGAGAATTCTCATATTATATACAGCGACAATGCAACTAATTTTCAGGGGATGAAAAACAATGTTCAAAACGATATTATGTGTGTGCATATAACCGCATGTATGTATGTATGTGTGTGTGTGTTACTTTGGGCTTTTTAGTCCCCGGATTTGAACCCACTGGAGAATCTTTGGAATTATCTAAAGAAGGAAATTAGTAAACAGAATACGCAATAAACAAGAATTATGATAAAGGCACCGAACAGAAATTACAACTAAAAGGTTTACTCTAAGCCCTGCCCGCTAAGATTCCCTCCTTACCCCGTCCCGTCGTCCAGCGAGAATTAGTTAACTAGCACGAGTATCATGTATAGTATCGTACGAAGTATCCTCCATATACTGGAGAATGCCGTCCGTTTAACAGCTGCATGGTGGCATGCCCTTGTAAGCGTAAGATAAAAGTACCGCTGGAGAGTGAACCTTCTAGTTGTAATTTCTCTTCGGTGATAAAGGGAATCGACATGCCAAGAATATCGATGCGGTAATTCCATCTATAAATGACTTGCCACAAAATTTTAATAGTGTAAAATTATTTGTTAATGTACTATGAGTATATCATTTTGGATCTAAATATGTGTAAATTACTGAAAGAGAATACAATTTCAAGCCATAAAGCAAATGCAACAGCATACCCCTTGGCATCGTTGCCGTGAGGTTTTGCAAAGTCTGAATAAATTACCATTAATTAATCCCGAGAAAATAAACATTACACTCGCGATGCTCATAGCTTATTCATTCTCTAAAATCAAAATAAGACTAATTTATGAGTATTAGAATTTATTCAATCGAGGCTTCTGAAAGTGGTGAGCCACAAAGTAGTAGCTTTTCTACCTACCTTAACGAGGACGCGCAAATTAAACTACAGTGTAAGTTATATCTTATTATATTTATTAATTATTTATGACATGGATTTATGAATAACGGTTATTTATTTAAATTACAGCTCATAAAATTTCAATCTAAATACAGAAATGGTATAAAAGTATTACAGGACATATTATTATATTATATAAGTTTGGGCCTCATCAGCCACTGATCGCATGGGTAGTCCCTTGGCGATCCCCTCTTATCCAGGTCATTATCCAAAAATGCGATCCCATAAAAGGTGCAATTTAGGCACGTCCCCCGCCTTATGCCTCGTCTCCTCTAGGATGGCAAGGGTCCCTAATATAAGATACCTCTTCTCCTCCAGTGCGGGGCAGGTGTAAAGAAGATGAATCGAGGTTTCCTCGTCTTCTTTACAGTACCTGCAGGCCGGGCTATCAGTCAGCCTCAGCTTGTGATTATATGCATTCAGGCTACTATGGTGGCCCGTTATGATTCCCACCAGGGTTCTGGCTTTGTGCCTGTTCAATTTAATGAATTCTTGGGTCCATTTCTCAATCTCTGAGTATTCGATGAAGGGTTTGGTTATTCGACAACCTGTTACTCCTCTCCATCTTTTATTGTGTTGGTCTCTTGCTCAGCCATTGATGCGGTCTCTGATCAGATTCCGACTTATTCCCACTGCAGGTTCTGGTCCATAGAGGTTTTCCCTGATCCCTAGTCTGGCAAGGTCATCTGCAATTAGATTTCCCTTAGTGCCATTATGCCCAGGTATCCATAAGAGTTCCACCGGTCCCTTCCCTGCCAAGTGGTTCAATGCTTCATAGCAATTATAGACCAGCTTCGACTTTGTCGGTGCTGAATTCAGGGCTGCCAACGCCGCCCTGCTATCCGAGCAGATACATACCTTCTCCTGGGTCCGATTTTGGTCGGCCCCCAGAACACCGCATGTAATTCCAACTAGCTCGGCCTGGAGTGCGGTAGTGTATTTGCCCAAGGGTAGGGTTTTACCTATCCCGTCGCGTCGCCTACACACCCCCGCACCCGCTCTGTTCCCACTCTTGGCTCCATCCGTGTACCAGATGTCTCCATTGAGCGGCAATCCAGCTCGACCCTCCATCCAGTCGGTCTTACTGGTGATGGTGATCTTATATTTCTTGTCAAACAGGAAGTGGACACCCGTACTGTCAGAGGGCATCCATAGGAGTCCCTCCTCAGCTAGCTCTCTTGAGGGTCTATTCAGGTTCCTTACCTTCCTATTCATGTTTCCCACCCTGTGCATTGCCTTTGCGGCTTCCGCTTTCAGGATGACATCAAGAGGTGGTATCCCCGTTAGTATCCCCATCGCCTCGATCGGTATTTACCTTGGGGCTCCGGTTATACTTCTAAGAATCAATCCTCTTAACTTGTTAAATCGGTTGGCTTCCGACTTTAAACAGGCTCTCTCCCACTAGACCAGTGCTCCATACGTCAGTCCGGGATTGAGAATTGCCTCATACATCTATTTCATGGTTTCCGGTTTCAAGCCCCAGCTATTACCAATGGCTCTTCTCAGTTGCCAAAGTGTTGCTGTGATCTTGGAACATATGTGACTTAGATGTTTTCCCCATTACAGTTTCCCGTCCAAGATTACTCCTAAGTATTTCACTTCGCTATTATAGCTTAGTTCTTGGCCACCAAGTTTCAGCGGACATGTTTTGTTCCACTTATATTTCTTGGTGAACACCATCACCTCAGTTTTAGAGGGACTGACCGAGATTACAGGACATAAGAGAACTAGCAATACAAAAATAAACTCGTACACCACAATGGGCATGCAGTGTTCATATATGGCCTACCTAAACTACATAAGAAAATTTACATTTAGGACTAATAATCCGTAATGATAGCCTGGAATATAATCTCTCATAGTTTTTGTCAAACATATCACATAAGTAACATTCTATGAAAAACGGAATACCACGTAAAAGATTCATAATAATTTTTCAATTTCATTAAAAAATCAAACAGCGATCATATCAGATGTCATGTCACTTGATGGCGTTTTATTTTACAATAATATAAGTACTAACGGATCTAAATTTATGGACGTGATAAACATTTTTAAATTTAACTTGTTCACAAATTTTCCATAACAGCCATGGCTTTACCTATTTTTGTCATCGAAGTAAATTTAGCAGTGGAAGAACTTAACCAGAAAATAATAAACTTTTTCAAACTAATAAACTTCAAACAAATTTGTATACAAAAGATATGTAGATGATTGCATTATCTGCGTACCAAAGAATTAAATAAACTATTTGCTCAATACCTTCAATAATTGCATTCACGATTGTATTCACTATAGCAATAGAAAAAAAGCTTATATTTCCTAAATTTAACAATGTGATATAACGAAGCTGATTTTAATTCACATATATCTAGTAATTCTAAGAAAGTTGTTGTTAATAGCCTAACTGATCATGCTATTCAACTATCACATTTAAAATATTGACAGAGCAACTTAAATTATTAACAATCGTATTAAATTATTTGAAATTTTATTTTTAAGTCCATTGTATAAAATTAGAGTTTATTATCCAACAAGAGAAAAATATTATTACAAGACAATTTAGGAAAAACAACAAATGAAACATAAATACATAATATTTGTTTATGTTATACACAAATGTTTTAAAATAATATTCTATTCCTCACTAATAACGAAATACCAACCTGAAAAGAAAAAATAAACAATAATTCAGTCCTAGATAATCTACAGATTAAAATTTGTTTAAATACATAAATTTTAATCTGTATATGGTGATCGTAACAGTATATTAGTTATAGCCATTAGTAAGTTGAAAATATCGACTTGCCTAGATACACTCCGTGGGACATGAAAATAGAATTCGCTCAACAGTCTGGCACAATCTAGTTATGAATTAATTTGTAACCAAAATTGATACAACATAATTAGAAAACTGTGAATTTCTTCGTTTCTTAAACGTTTCTGAAATGTTTCTTTCGCATGGATAATTATCCATGGACAATTATCGCATGGATCGTTATCCAGTAACGGGTTATGATCATACTCTGCTTCTACGAATACAAAGACCTAACATTAAGTCATTGAAGTTTAGAAGGGTTCTTACAAGCTTCAATTCTTATTTAAAATATTTCATAATACGAGTAGTATAGATGCATTAGCATTACTAAGCATGTTTAACATACGCATACCTATATAGGCTAGGTTCTCGAGAAGAAAGTATTTTATTTCTAAACTTTAACAGACTAACGTTCTGTTAAAATCGCCAGAGTTTGTAATGCCACAGAATGTTAATGTAATATCACTTATGATTTGTACAATTATTGTGCTATAACGAGTTATTATCTTGAGGGAAATAACAACTTTGTATTGTCATCTAAGTTATACAGTGCTATTCAAAAGTCCCCTCCCCCCCTCTTATCTTTGGAACGATTATACATAAACTAGTGAAATTTGGTAACTGAATATTAAGGGTTGTAAAGTTCCCTACTAGTGATAATAGATGACGTATGCGTCAAAGATGACGTCACAAGGTCATTGTGACCAATAATTTTAAATGGAACCCTATGGCAAGCGACACCTCTTTTAAAAGGTATCGAAAAAACCTACTCAATGATACTAATATTGTGTCTGTTTACGGCAGCTTTGACAACTGGCTTTCAAAGACCGCAAATCTGTGATGAATTAAATCAGTTAATAATAAAATTTAAAATTCAAGCTCCGCCACTGGATAGTTGGATAGTAAATAATCTGACGTTTTTGCAAGTCTCCCCAATTTGATGTTTTTTTAGCTGTCAAAGTTTTTATACATTTAATAATTTGTGTATTGTTGATCGAACGTTTAACTGTTTTAGTACCTTGTGGTAATTTTAAAATATTTGTACATTCAATAATTTGTTAAACTGTTGTGAGCTGAACGTTTAAGTGCTTCAAGAAGAGAAATGGTATGTGTTTTAGGTGATAAAGTAGCAGCGATCCTAATACTTGGTGAAACTGGAGAAAATATTCATGCAGCAGAACGCATTTTTAATGAAAGGTTTCCCGATCGCCCAGTTTCGAGGACTTATTTGAGAGAGCTTCTTCGTAAGTTTAAAACAACGGGTTTTATTAATGATGCAAAACGATCTGGCAGACCACAAATTTCTGATGAGAAAGAAATTGATATACTGGCAGAAGTAATAGTAAATCCTACTTCTTCAACAACTCAAGTTGCATCAACCTGTGAAGTCAGTCAAAGTACAGTGCACAGGGTGTTGAAAAAAAACAAATTTCACCCATACAAATTAAAAATGGTTCATCAACTCTCAGACGACGATCCAGACCGAAGACTGCAATTTTGTGAAAATATGGAGACTAAAATTAACCAACTGCCAGACTATGTCAAAACAATTTGTTTTAGTGACGAAAGTACTTTCTATCTAAATGGAAATGTAAATACACAAAACGTGAGATATTGGAGTGACGCAAATCCTCACATGTTTCGTGAAACATATACTCAGTATCCCGAGAAGGTCAATGTTTGGGCACGTATACTGGGAAACCACATCGTTGGGCCTGTTTTTTTAAATACCAACTTAACCGGTGAGGTGTATCTGCAGATGTTGCAAAATGCAATAGAACCGTTAATCCTTGAAATTTTGGAAGATAATCAAGATGAATTCGACATTTTGGAAATAACATTCCAACAGGATGGTGCTCCTCCACACTATTACGGTGCAGTAAGACGGTATTTAGATGAAGAATATCCTGGTAGATGGATTGGACGACGAGGTTCAATGGAATGGCCGCCTCGATCACCGGACCTCACACCTTTAGATTTTTTTCTGTGGGAGTATCTTAAATCGAAGGTTTACGCCACTCAGCCTGACAATATTGATGTTTTAAAACCACGTATTGTTACAGAATGTAGGGCTATTTCCGCAGACACATTTGAAAAAGTATGAGAAGAGTTTCGCAATAGGATGTTTTACTGTCAGGAAGTAGATGGAGCTCACTTCGAACAATTACTATAAGTAGGTACTGATTCTTGAATCTGTAATTAAAATTATTATCCAAGTTTACTGATTACTGATTTAATCCATCAAAACTACCATAAATACAAACAATATTAGTATCATTGAATACGTTTTTTCGATACCTTTTAAAAGAGGTGTCGCTTGCCATAAGGTTCCATTTAAAATTATTGGTCACAATGACCTTGTGACGTCATCTTTGACCCATACTTTAAGTTTACAACCCTTAATATTCAGTTACCAAATTTCACTAGTTTATGTATAATCGTTAAAAAGATAAGAGGGGGGGGGAGGGGACTTTTGAATAGCACTGTATGTTACTGAAGCATTTCATTATCTATTTATGTTAGCGTTATTTAGAGGTTACTTTTTATTATTTATTTTTTGGTTATAATACTGTACAGGGTGAGTGAAACTCGATGTTTTAGCTCTATTATAAGAAAAGGAAAAACGATAGAGAAAATCTGAACAGAGGTTCTTAAATGGGATTGAGTAAGGTCCATTTTAAGCCGAATTTACATATTTTCCATATTTGGAAACTGAAGTAATGACGTCATCGAATTTTTTTATTCCCAGAAACACCTATATTTTGGCATATTTAGAAAGAGATAATTTTTCCGAACAAAGTTTGTAAAGATAAAAATTTGCTGTCTTTTTCCGTAAAAAAATTATAAGTAAATTTATAAAAAAAAATATTATTAAAAATTCTCAATCGTCACGATTTAAACAAATAGCCTTTGAAAACAAATGGCAAAGTTGTATCTGTCAATAATTAAACATTGTTGATGAGTATTATGAGTATTATTTATTAATTTAACATTACAAAACACATAATATGTTACAACTATTACCACAGATAGAAACAAAGTAGGCAATCACTACAACAAATTTTCAATGTCTACTTCTAAACACTTATCCCATCTCCGCGTTACTTTTCTCACTGAAGCCTTACGAAAGCATTTCTGATTTTTTCTTTTAAATGTTCCAAGTTAACAGATGGTGTTCTGTAAACTTCATTTTTCAATGTTTCCCATAACAAGACGTCTAGTGGGGTCAGTGATTTCGGCGCCCACGGTATCGGTCTATTTATGTCTATCCAATTATCTCCGTAAGTTTAAATTGCAAATTAAAAGAGAATTGCAAATATCGCTCATTAGTTAAAACTTTCTCGTAAAAATATGGACCACTCAAGTGCTCATTAATAATACCACACCAAACGTTAATTCCAAAGTGTCCCTGGTCTTCAATTAGATTGACAAAATGTGGATTTTCAGTAGCCCAAAAATGTTCATTTTCTTATTGGGCTTACTGTTAACTAAGAAAACGGCTTTCGTCCGTCCACAACACATACTGAAAATAAACAGTTTTAAAACCTTAAAACGGACTTTTCCGCGCGTAAAACATCTCTATCTCGATATTGAGTGGCCGAGAAAAAATAAACCAACACATAAATGCAGAATACGTGTTTTATGCGATAGATTTACTTTTTTCATTGGCGATTGCTTCAGTGCCGTTTCAATTCGTTTGTGATCTTAGGAAATTATATTTTTTTCTCCTTAATTCGTATATGATACAGGCCGAATATATGTCTTTTTTGTTCGATGCAAAATCGGCAAATTTTTCTTAAACAGTCCACCATCGTGCTTTCTCATGACCCATAGACAGGGTGGGGCATGTCCTATCCACCTCAAAATCAATAGAGTCATCTGGTAGACGTCTTTAATCAGAATCAGTCGAAACCCGATCGACCCGACACGATTCAATTGAGTCATCGTGCTAACAAAAAAAAATCTAAAATACTCCACCGTCGTGCTTTATCATGACCCATGGGCAGGGTGGGGTGTGCCCTATCCTCCTCAAAATCAGCATGTGTTGTCTGGGAGACGTTCCCGATCAGGATCAGTCAAAACCCGATCGATCCGATACGATTTAGTCGAGTTATTGTACTAACAAGAATAAATGCCGACGACAACGACACACACACAGAAAAAAATTTTTAAAAACCATTTTGTTGTGGTTTTTAGGTCGTAAAACGAAAAATAAACGAAAACAAATTTTTGTCTATTTTTCTTTACACGATTACATTACTTTTGCGCTAATATAGTTGAGTGCAGAAAAGTAATATCGATTGCCACTGATCTCTAAGTTTACCATCATTTGGACAACATAATCAATTCTTCGTTGTTGATGTTGATCTGACATGTGTTCTGAGTTATGAATTTTATAATCGTGATATCTATTATCTTTCAAAATTTTACCGAACTATATTTTAAATTAAACTGACTAATCGAGTTCCTTGGATGATCTTCAAAATACTGCAAAACAGTGGCAACAGTATTGTCAGAATTGACCCTTTTAACAATGTTTCTTTCTTTTCGAAAAGAAAATGCCTCGTTATTTGTACGTAAATCGCGTTCCAATCTTGAAAATATATTTAAGCTTGGAATAACATGTTCGGGGTATCTCTTGGTGTATAACTGAATTGCTCTTCTAGGGTTCTTTTGAGATTTCCTATAAACTAATAACATATCCGACGACTTTTTCGTGAACATTTTTCAAAGTCAAATGACAACAAAAGGATGTGTGTCAACCATTAGATTAACTATTGACAGATGCGACTTTGCTATTTGTTTCCAAAGGCTACTTGTTTAAATCGTGACGATTACGAATTTTTGATAATCCTTTTTTTTACTTATAATTTTTTAACGGAAACAGACAACAACATTTTTTTCTTTACAAAATTTAACACTAACTGAGTTTTCCACAAAACACCAAAACACTATACACTACACTCTGTAGTGTAGTGTATAGTGTTATCTTCACACCAACGGTTCCAACCTACTCCAGGATTTACAAAATTTGTTCATAAAAATTAGCTATTTTTAAGTATGCTAAAATTAGGAATGTTTCTGGGAAAAAAGTTCGATGACGTCATTACTTCAGGTTCCAAATATGGAAAAATATGCAAGTTCGGCTTAAAGTGGACGTTACTCAATCCCATTTAAGAACCTCCTTTTAGATTTTTTCTATCGTTTTTCCCTTTCTTATAATAGAGCTGAGACATCGAATTTCGCTCACCCTGTACACATATATACATACGTATTTATTTGTATTCCGTATTTTTATCCTATAAATGATTTTTTTTCTGTTAGGAAATAAAGGCATTGTTATTATTATTGTTATAGTGTAGATACCAGATAACTGAAGCATTTTCCACGTTTGATCGCATCAATGAATAATACATTAATTACACCTAAGTCTTTCACGATATTAGAGCGAATTAATGCCATGCTGTCTATTGTATATTCAAATTCTTGTACCTGTTTCTTCAGAGGGTAACTTAAAGTTTTATATTTTAGTTCAAAATGATTTAATTTCGATGAGTTTTAAAATTTTTCCAATTGATGTTGAACAAATATAAAATCTTCAGTAGAATTGACATCATGATATATTTTTAGATCGTCAACAAATAAAATAAAATTATATAAATTATATAACTTGAACATATATTTAAGTTTGTGTATTAATTATTGTTCTTGTGTGAGTTGTTTTACATAGAAAATCTTGTACTCGTATTTACTTTCTATGTCAATGCAATACTATTTAGTAATATCGTTGTTATTATGTTATTAACACTACAATTAGTTTAAGGTTGTAATACTTAACATTTGCGTTATCTTTCATTACTGAATTTTGATAGCGCTATATACAATTAATACAATACTTATAATAAATATATATATATATATATATATATATATATATATATATATATATATATATATATATATATATATATATATATATATATATATACAGTTAATAAAATGATTTACGCAATTTTTATTAGTTTATAAGCAAACTTTCAAAAGGTTGGTAAACACGCTAGAATTTTGTCTTATTCAATGTGTGTACAAATAGGCTATTAGGAAGCACCACAGATGAGGATTCAATAGAATTTCATAGTCAACAGGATTAACAATAGTATCAAATCATCGGCGACACTCAAACCAAACTTTAAGCGATGGCGACAAAAGCTTAAGAACAGGCGACGCGAACTTACTAACTAGGTTAAATAACGAAGTTTTTCCGAAATGAATGGACCGGCAACTAATTGTGAAATGTAGGTCTGCAAGAAGTTTTTAATGGTATCACAAGGGGATAAAAGGGTAAATGACAATATATTTATTTTGATATAAAGTTCAATGCAAAGTATAAACTCCGATTAATATAAGTATAATTTAGATGCTTGGCTTGCTAGAGAAGCATTAATATTATTATACCTCTAATTCAGTCAAAAATGGATAGTGATTGAGTAAATTGAAAAGATACTGACTATACAGTCCGAAGCTTTGTATATGAGCTACCATCTGTATTATGAATATAACGTTATTTTCTTCTCTGTATAGCAGTGTTGATACTTTTCAGACAATTTGTAGATGAATAGACTTGAGAGATTCTTATATGATCCATAGTTTTAGTTTAGACTTGTGAGTTACTTTGTAGAGGTAATTTTATAGGGTATCTTATTATGATGCTTTTTATGATGTTATGATGTTCATTTTACTTTTTTTCTGATGACATCAATGTCATCAGAAAAGAGTAAAATGAACTAAAGGTAATACAATGGCTTGCACTTCGGTAATTGGCTGATGTATTTGAGTATATAATTAACAGGTTGAGTGCCATATAACACCAATGTGGTCTCGCACATGGTTTAGACTTGGGGGCCGCGTAAGACCAACGTGGACTCGCAAGGTACTTTTCTAGTTCTGACTGAGTGAGCTTCCGCTGGTCTCTCATATCCATTAAAAATATATGGCCTTGTAAAGAGCGCGGCCTATTGAACCCAATACAGATTTTGGCCTGTCGATATGCGAGACCAACGTGGCACTACACGGTTGACAAAGGCAAGATATTTATTTTTCGATTTTATTTTTATTAGAGTGCATATAGCCATGTTTGACAAATAAAAACTGCGTATAAATGAACTAAATATATTTTATTTCATATAAAATGAAAAACAAAAATAAATGTTTCCTAAATAGATACAATAATAAAAATAGGTACTTCATGACATATTATAACTTATTATTTATTTGCTTACTTTGTGAGTTTCAAAGAAACAATCAAGACAGTAGTGTTTTTCATAAGCTGCACATTCCAACGGGCTTTGTTTAGTTTTCTTTAGAGCTTCTTTTCTTCCCAACTCTTTGGTTTTCTTTGAGTAACAGCCTACGCAACGTCTTCTATAACCTCTCCCAAGATCAACAAGTTTGTGTTAATTTTCCTCCACGTCATTACTATTTTCAGGAATTTTCAGAAGGCCAATAATGACTTCTTCTCTGAATTTGGTTATGGATATTGGTGTATTAGCTATATCTTGATAAGCAAGATATGCATTGACTAAGGCAGTACCAGTGAGAAGTTCAACAGCCAGCTTTCTATACCACTTCAAAGATTTGCGAAGAGATGAATTATAACTTTTTATTTGATCGGATGTATCAATATAATATTTATATTTGTTACATTCGATCACATTTTTAGGCTTATTAATCTCTCCACCTCTTCTGTTTAGAGGTACCATTTCATCACCATACATTGTGCTCAATAACAGTACGTCTCTCTTATCTCTCCATTTTTGAATAATAAGCCCTGTATTACTTTATTCTGAAAGTGATTCGCCTGGTTTTAATTTTTTTGATACAATAGTTTTGGAATTAAATTTTCTATTAGATCGTAAAGTACCAATCAAGTGTGTTCTCCTGTGCACTAACTCATGTGCTAGAGTGACTGAGGTGTAATAGTTGTCGGTGCATAAGGTTCTACCTTTATCTAGTAAAGGTCACATAAGATCCATCACAAAGTTGGTTGGAACACTACTTCCTTCTATGAACTCTTTACCGCAGTAAACTTTAGAATCGAAAGTATAGCCACCATTTAAGCACAACTTAAATAATTTTATACCAAACTTGTGCCTCTTATTAGCAATATACTGTTTGAATTTAAGGCGTCCTTGAAACGGCACCAAGGTCTCATCGATACATACATACGTACTCCCCTGGTACAATTGGTGTTTGGAATGCTTCTTTGAGTTTGGTAATAAGAGGAGTTAGTTTTTGCAGCCTATCTTAGTAACTACAGAGTTGTCATTGAAATAAAGTACTTTCAGCAACAACTGAAAGCAGTTACGGGACATTATATTTCTTATATAATTTGTATACAAAGGGTTCTTGGACCAATACGATTGAAATGTTGAGAACTGACAAAGCTCCATCCACATAATGATCCCTAAGAATTTTTTCATTTCTGATGGTGTTGTGTCATGCCAAGATATTATTCGTGACTTTTTGAATTTATTTTTTTCAAGACACTGGGCCGCATATCGATTAGTTTCTTGGATCTTAAAAAATAACAAAAAGTAAAAACAAAAGATGCAATGAGAAAAAGAGGAAATACATTGCTTAACATCAAATTCAAAATGTCGTCGTTTACAAATAATCTGTAAAAGTCGTAGGGACCTTTTTCGTAAAAGTTCTCATGAATATTTTTATCAAATCCAGTATCCTCTTCAGAAAACAAAATATGTCTCAAGTTATTCCCAGTTACGGGAACCCATGTGATATTGTGTATTGTCGTATCTGGTGGTAAATCATCAGCATTTGAACTGGAATCGGAATCCTGGGTCATGCTATCAATAACGGCTTCAATTGCATCACCTATGTGTTGTGATTTTTTTGACGAATCTGTGATATAAATTTCTTGAGTCGCTGCACTTGTACATGATTCACAGTCTGTAGACCTTAGGTTGGTAGGATTCATTACGCTTTTTTTAGTTTTTTTTGTCACTGTTTTTTTCTCGATCTTTTGGGAAGGTTTTTTTCGACGTTTATTTTTTTAGTAAACAAGAACCAACAGGCACAGACATGAAAATATTGTGATGACACGTTGGTCTCGCATGGCAGATTGGAACAAAATTCAATTATATGGCCGCGTGAGACCAACGTGTCACCCACAAATAAAATGGTATTATATATATGCATTTTTTGATTTGGTCAACAAAACAATAATTTTCTGTATTTAGACCTTCAAGTATGTGCGTTACAGGAAAAAATAATCGTTGGCCTGGTGGACCCTAGTTTTTTCATATATGCTGGCACTCAACCTGTTAAGTATTAACAGTATATTTAAGTACATTGTTTTGAAGTTTCGCATAATTGATTTTATTTTGATTTAATTTGTAAAACTACTATTGTTATATATTAATTTACATATTAGGACAAGTATCTTTTCTTTGGAATGTTGTAGGGCTATAGATAAACAGCAATAGTACTGTACAGGATAGAAATGTAACAGGGTTATAGGATGAAAATCTTAATTGTATTAAAGCCTGTAAGTCGATTATCGAGAATTTCAATAAAAAGTCCTGAAACAAGTAAATTTCTTATATTGGTTGTTCCACACTTAGGAAATATTCAACCCGCCTTCAACCACCGCTTTTTTCAAATGCAAGAGCATATTAAGTAAAACATCATCTAAATGGTAATATTGAGAGTAGTACTACGCATACCTTGCATTAAACAATATTCATAATATTATCTGCGAAAAGAATAAACATTAACTTTTTGGAATAATGGCGATAAAATCCATCTCTTACATTCTGTAGCATGTAGCATGTAGCAGATCCTTAATGTTATCATGTTTGTTTCCAAAATCTTGTTCAAGTAAAATCCACAGATATTTCTGACTATTAAATAGGACCCCGCTTTCCAATCCACTAATTTGGAACTATCTCATTATTATCATCATCTTAGCGATTACGGTATAGTAGGGTGGAACTATATATTGTTGAATTATATATAGCATGTAGTGACGCATTAAAATTGGCGCATTAGCAAGGATAATGAGTGTGCCTCCATAGCTCAGCGGTCAGAGCAACTAGCCGGAAACTGGGAGAGCCGGGTTCGATTCCCGGTCGAGCCAAAATGCACTTTTATCCTTGCTATCGCCAAAGCCGGAAACTGGGAGAGCCGGGTTCGATTCCCGGTCGAGGCAAAATGCACTTTTATTCTTGCTATCGCCAAAGTGGTGACCCCGACGTGATGTGATTCGTCATTCCCCATTTTGGCGTTAGCAAGGATAAAAGTTCATTTTGCCTCGACCGGGAATCGAACCCGGCTCTCCCAGTTTCCGGCTTGTTGCTCTGACCGCTGAGATATCGAGGCACACTCATTATCCTTGCTAATGCGCCAATTTTAATGCGTCACTACAAGCATATTATAGCGTCAGGTAGATCTATATTTAATTCACAAAGGAAGAGAGTTGGCAAAGATGGAAAAATGGAAACAAGTC
Organism: Rosalia funebris; assembly: GCA_037954035.1. NCBI lineage: Eukaryota > Metazoa > Arthropoda > Insecta > Coleoptera > Cerambycidae > Rosalia > Rosalia funebris. The sequence continues at coordinate 31,844,130 of JAZFAV010000009.1, read as the reverse complement.
GTCTTGAAGAAAATATAGATATGTTGAATGAAAGTTATTACTAAAAACAATAGTCCAAGAACTCGGTCACCTATTTCCAAGTCACATTTTCGGTCCAAGAACTCATTTATTTTTTGTGTGCATTGAGTACGATATTTCTACATATGGTGGGGGTTGCTGCTAGCCTAATAAAGACAATTGTATCGATTAACTTCGCTATTTCGAGTGAATGTAGTTTCAGAAAAATGTGAATTAGAAAAAAAGAACTATCTACTCTAAAAATATGAAAATAATAAAACCACAAAACTTAATTCTGCAATACAGGTCATCCTGTATTGCAGAATCATCGAGAACATTCATTATGCTCCTGAACCGTTTGAATTTTGTGAAAGTTTTGAAAACCACAAAACTTCATTCTGCAATACATGTCATCCTGTATTGCAGAACCATCAAGAACATTCATTATGTTCCTGAACCATTTGAATTTTGTGAAAGTACATTTGTATTTCTCTCAATAATTTCATAACTGTGGTATGAATAATATTAAAATCACAAGCTATTTATCGAGCTGAAGTCACCAGGCTTTCTGAAAAAGTCAACAGCATCTTTAATTTGGTTTCATCTTCAACAACTCTTTGTCTTTTATTAGATACATCTGTCACATGACAAATTTTCTGTAACTAGACATATTTTCTATGATTATAAAAGGTGGTCCAACCAAAACGCACGATGTTAATTGTAAATAAAACAAAAAGTTTTCAGAGAATTATCCTAATATTTTTTATTATTATAGAAGGATCTATGACAATTATGTGTGAAATAAAATATCGGCCAAATGCACGCCACGGCTTCGTTGGCATACCTTTTTCCGATGGTCCATATTTTCAATGACTCTGAGACATAATTGTGGTTCAATGTCGTTAATGTGCCGAATTATCTCATCCTTTAGCTCTTGAATTGTTCTTGGCTTATTGACGTACACTTTTTCTTTTAAATATCTCCAAGGAAAGAAGTCCAACGGTGTCAAATCACATGATCGTGGCGGCCAATTAACATCGACACGACATGAAATAACACTCGCGCAAAATTTCTCGCGCAAAAGTGCCATTGTATCGTTGGCTGTGTGGCATCGGCTGTTCAACAATCACTCGTGGATTCTCATTTGCCCAAATGCGGCAATTCTGCTTGTTAACGAATCCACTGAGGTGAAAGTGTGCCTCGTCGCTGAAGATGATTTTCTTTGTAAAGTCACCATTCACTTCTGTCTGTTCAACCAACCATTCGGCGTATTGACGACACTTGAAATAGTCCGTAGGCTTCAGCTCTTGAGTTAATTGAACCTTGTAAGCATGTAAATTCAAATCTTTATTCAAAATTCGCATGTGATGTTCGTGAGATGTTGGGCACGACGTCGAGTCGAGGTTGACGGCTCTTCTGCTACACTATCGCGAACAACAGCAATGTCTTTCGCAGAACGAACTGGGCGAGCACGCACAGGTGTTTTCACATTTCCTACAGACCCGGTTTGCTGAAATTTGTGCACAATTCTCCCGATTGTGGACACATTTGGTCGATTATGCTGACCAAAAAAGTCACGAAGTGCGCGAAATGCATTTTTATTTGAACGCCCATTTTCGTAAAAGGCTTCAACAATCTTAACGCGCTGCTCAATTGTGTACCTCTCCATGGTTGAATTTGTCAAACTCTGAAACAAAGAAATGTCAAATTGAGTTGGGCAAAAAACTTGACGTTAAAGTGTGACTCACAATTAACATCGTGCATTATGGTTGGACCACCCTTTACTTTAGCTAATGAGTGGTAGATCTAAATGTTGGTCTCTAAATAATTAATCAACTTCCATTTAAGTTCAGCACCTTCCCTATACCCGATCATCAGTACGATAAGAAAGATAAGAAATAATAACTCTGTTACATAAGAAATATTGCAGTTGTTTTAAAATGTAATATTACATATAATAAGTGAAAAATGACACTAATACAAAGCTAAAATATGACAAGCAAGATCACAAATTTTCTAAACTGAGTTTAAGCAGGGTTTCGAAACAAAACATCTATGACAAGATAGAAGAGAAGACAACAAATGTGTTGTCATATTCTCATAACAAAAATCGGCAAGAGGAAAGTATAGTAATAATTTAAAACATTTAGGGAACCAGGAATACATTACATTCCATTCCAGTGCGTGCGACCTTTCCAGAGATGTATATAACAAATAATACCGTTTTAAAACCTTAAAACGGACTTTTTCGCATGTAGAACATCTCTATCTCGAAATTGAGTAGCCGAGAAAAAATAAATCAACACATATATGCAGAATATGTGTTTTATGCGATAGTTTTATAGTCCATCATTGTGCTTTCTCATGACCCAGGGACAGGGCGGGGTGAGTCCTATCCACCTCAAAATTAATAGATGTCATCTGGTAGACGTTCTTAATTAGAATCAGTCGATACTCGATCGATCCAACACGATTTAATTGAGTGATCGTGCTAACAAAAAAAAAATCTCCAATAGTCCACCATTGTGCTTTCTCATGGTCCATGAACATGGTAGAGTGTGTTCTAGCTACCTCAAAATCAATAGGTGTCATCTGGAAAACGTCCTCTATCAGAATCAGTCAAAACTCGATACGACATGATTTCGTTGAGTTATCGTGCTGACAAGAAATTTAATTAATGTCGACGACAATGACAACAACGATAACGACAATGACACACACAACACAAACACACATAAAATGGTTTGAAAACCTTTTTTTTTGGTTTTTAGGCCGAAAAACGAAAAATAAACACTGGAAAAAAATTATTTTTACATGATTACATTATTTCTCCGCGTGTATGTAGTGGAATGCGAAAAAGTAAAAAATTAAGCTTATTTACCCACTAATTATGTGCAATCAAAATTTAAAGTTGACTTATTTCAAGAACTTTTATTGAAATCCTCTGTATCCGGATATTCATAGTTTTATAGTTACTAGATTTATAGTTTTCGCCCTGCATAGAGAAATAGTTTCACCTGGTGCGAAGGTGCCTCATATTTACATTACTTTTCAGTTGAACATATTCAAAGGACATATCCATGACGACGTGGTCCGTTCTTCCCTCGAAAAACATTTTAAACCATACAAAAAGGCTACTATATTCTCAGTCTGAGATTGTCCTTCTTTTCTTGGAACATCGCCAACAGAATAACTTGATTTTACCACTAAAAACACTTTTAAATTACTTAACATCCTTGCGTTTCTTGCTGCGATTTTCGAGCATCCGCTTAAGAGAAAAAAAAAACCATTTATGAAACCGTTCTTCGAAACGCTTATGCTAATCAGCAATCGTTTGAATAACCCTCTTTTGATTTACTGATAGCTGCATGAAATTATCTTGCAACCTGAATTTAAAAGTACATCCGATCCCGGTCACTGATAATTAGTTTAATTAAGATGGAAGGGCGCATTGCCAGTTGAGGGCAAATAGTATTCTATAGAGTATACAATATATTTTTTGACTGTAATGAATAATGGTTTAGAATGTTTTTCAACAGATTCGTACTTCAGTAATGCATCTTATTAATCATAAAATATTTATTGTCAAAAGCTGTCCAAGGCACATAAAAGTATACTCTACTTCGAGTTATATTTATAAATCGTAAAATAAATGTCACAGTATATTACCCAGGACAAAGTAAATGATGGATATAGCTATAAAAATAAATAATATGAAGTAAATAAAACGTTAGTCTCAAAAAGTTAGCAAGTTCTTGTTTAAAGCTTTCTGGAAAATAACAGGAGGGAAGGAAGGAAGAAATATATACTTCATCTGAGGAAGTATATATTATCAAAATATTTAATTGTAAATGATATTTTTCAATACTTCAGTAGTATTGTGTTGCTTTAATCAATGGCATTTTTGCGCAATAAACTATACTAAAATTTGAGTTATAATTTAATTTGTATTAATTTACCTGTAGATGTTTTTATTTAGTGTAAAATCTAAAGAATAAGAGGGTTTATTTAAAGTAAAAACGTTTCTGCAGCAAATATAAAGAGGTGTCTGGGGTGTCTGTGGGAGATCTGGGGCTGATGAATGGAGTCTGGCATTGTCATGGAGATGAGGGATATCACTACTACATTCAGAAGGTGAAGATATCCATCCGCTATAACACTTTAACCCTCGTCGTAGAGATATTTTGCTTCTTGTTTGAGGAATTTGTGGTGGTTTTTCACCGATCACCAGATACACATTCAGCTTGATCTCATTTGGTTGGACACAGAAAAAATTAAATATCATCCATTACAAATATGTGCCGTAAATATTAAGGATGCTTTATTAATAAACATAAATTGTGAGAAGCGATCTATGCTCGATTACGTGAGAACTCTCCTCTGTGAGAACGCATTATATGTACCTACTCTGGAACATCTCAATAACTTTTAGATATTGAGATGTTCCGTTAAAATGTGGTATATGGCTGTAGTAGAAACATCCAGTGAGAAATTTCGGCCCCAAACTAATTTCTTTACTGCTCTATATTTTTTGCTATAATAAGGCATTAAGGGGGCACATCAGTTTTCAGCGCCGTTTTTTAATGAACGTTAAAATTTTTTATCTCAGCAACTAATAAAGATAAGAACATACGGTTTACTGTGCATAAAAACTTACACATTGATCTTTAAAGAAAGATTTTTATCTAGCTAAAATTCCCCTCTCTCCACCCCCCTCAGTTCCGTGAATTCTGACGTTCTCGATCGGACTATGCTCATGGTTCCTAGAATTAGCAACGTACGGTTCATCTGAAAGCAAACATTGATACGGTGTTTTGAAGTGTATGAGAATGTGCATCGTTTGACGTGGGATTTTTTTAAAGTTTGAATTTGTGACTAAATGGTGAGCACTCAAAGTTGACATAGCGTTCTGCAGTTAACGATATCCTGAGATGGGTGACACTTTGCATCCTTTTTGTGGTTTTGGAACAATCTTTATTTCAAAACCACTTTCCGCAGTAAAAAAAATGGAAAATATTAAGATATCGAAAAAAACCCACGTCGAACGACGTAGAGTTTGATAAGATTTAAGATAAAAGAAAAAAGAGAGAAAATGTACTGAGACATCTTAGGAACCAGGAATAATCTTAGGAATCATTGAAAAACATGATTTCGAGAAAAACGCGTTTAAAGTTTTGGAGTCAATTTAAACTTTTATTAAATTACACTCATTTACTTACTTACCGAATTTACACTACCTTAAAGACTATGCAGACGCTTTTAACTACTAACTTTTTGTGAATGTCGAATGCATCCTTATCGAGTAGCGCACCATTTTCAATATAACTTGGTTGTCGATCATTGTCATTAACTTTTAGAATGTTACACTTTAGATTGTCAAAATATATTTCACTATATTGAAATCACATAGCCTACTATAATGCGGAAGACTTGTAAGACTATCCACACCAGCATGGATATAAAACTATTGTGTAGTTAAGAGCCCGGTGATGTTTATACATGCGTATGTTTCAATGTAACCACAGTGGCCCTTGCTTAACTGTAATATCGATGATATGTGCGGCAAGTCAGTCTACTACTAGCTTTTCGATTTATTTTTTTTATAAATCATTTGTCGTTACAAATATCAATAAAGTCGATAATTAATCAAATAAATATCACACAATTGTATACTGCAACATGTATGCTTTGATTGAGAATTCATTCCAAAAGTAAGGATTTCGTCAACAGAAGTAAAGAAAATGTGATATTTAAAAAAATCTATAAAGTATTAAATATTCAGAACTAGGGTTTTGTTAACCCCTACTATTTTAATCAGGAATGGCTGAGGAACTTTTTGTACAAATCCTTTTCCTTAATATCCTTTTGACTTAATATCGCACTGTATAGATAGGGTTTAATTAATTTTTTTCTCTTGGCTTATATGAACTAGCTCGAGTAAATATAATTTTGGTAAACTTGGGAGGCAGATTCTCCTTTGTCCTATCTACTACATTTACGTCAATGAAGATTCCTATTTAAGTTCTGCTTTAAATTTTACCTTTAATCCTATTATAAATTAATTAAAATAGACACTTGAAAGGTCTCCTAATGCCAGGCTATTAGGCACTAGTTTTGAGCTTGTTAATAATGTTCTTCCATACTATTATAGTCAAGCCTGTGAAATGATTAAATAGCTATACTTAGTAGGTAGAAAATAATTAATAGGATCACCGAAGACCACAAAAAATTACTTCGGCGAGCATAAAGTTATTAAATTACAATTTATTTGCAATTAAAGCTTTAAAATATAAAATACATATTTTCAGTACAGGAGACACTTTAGAGTAAAAGCAAGAATTAGTAACAGTAACATTTACACTGTATCTCGTTATTACATTAACATTTAATTTAATCCGAGGATCATAACCGTCATGTTTCATCTAATTTAACCACTTAAAAAGGTAGTCTAATGATTGTTTTCACTTATAATTTTATATAAGCAGACAATAATGTTATACTCTTATTCTTACATAAATTAATTATGTTGATATAGTAATAATAGTTTGATTTTTAAATATTTCAATTGACGAGGTGATTTAATTGATGACGGTTTAATAAAGACTTAGTAAACCAAAATTAAAGTATATAACCATTAGATTTTGTATACAGTGTAGAACACTGTGACTGTGGTCTATTAAATATTTTTGGGAAGCTGAAAATAATATGAAATTGACATTTTGTCATTAGAGGTTTTCAAAGGTTACCTATTTAATGAATGAAAAAAAGAAGACGTGCCGGAAGTAGGCACAAAGTCTACTTTCAGAGTCTTTTCTCATTTTAAATAGCACAGTTTATGCTTCATCTGTATTAAATTAATTTTGTTAGGATAACTATCAATCTCATTCCTTATCTCAGAAACTATAAATATCTCGAGATATTTTGATTTAAGTAAAATGTTATAAAAGCACGCATATTTATCCCTTAATAAATATTTTAAATTTCTGCTCTGATAAAGCCAAATTTTTTAAATGCTTCAGAAGGTACAGAGTCCTTAAAAAAAGAGGTTGAAATTTTACCACAATTAAAAATTTTGTTCAAAATGGAACATAATTACATTTTTCAGTTCCCTTCCTTTTTAATATACATTCCACCGATATGGCAAAAAACAGCATTTGTTTCACATAAACAAATTTACTTAGGTATTATGATATGTTAAATATTAACCAATAGTGTTTATTTCACTTTTTAATTGTTTGTTGCCTGATAAATGGGAATATTAAATCATACCTAATATGCTTGCATTGATCTGTACTTGCTGTTGTAATATATTTGACGTTATCATTTATTCAAGAGAAACTTATACTTGTTTCACGATATTCAGAACCTGTACTAATTTGTCATAAGCGCATAAACGTAATTTATTAATAATAAATAAATTGTTTTCTTAGTGTATAAATATATGTTAGCTTTCCAAATACATTTTATATTTCTTATATATGTGATTAAATATATATAAACAAAGGTTTGCTTAAATTAAACTGTTTATTAACAGAAATACAACTTCCTTCATAAATCACAACTTTTGCCAAAGAAATAACTATTTATTGACTGTTGTTTTCACTAGAGTGTTTCTCGTAACGTTTCTTTCAAATCCAGAAAGATAATGTTTAAGACATTTGTAGCCAGATAAGTAAAGGAGCGTATAATATATATGTAGTTCGACCGTCCACCATCTGTATCTAAGAAATTATCAGATTGTGCAGATGACGGTCATGTGTTTTGATATGCCACATAGAAATGTTCAGAATTGTACTGCGAAGAACAATACTGATTCGTAGGCAAACTGAATATTATCATTTTTTGGATAATCTTATTTTATTGAATTTCCTAATGCGTTTAATTAAATATTATGGTGTTCAATAGGTGGTGCCTTATTTCTCATGTTTTACATGACATATTTTGTTATGACATGTAAAGATAAAACAATGCAGATTTCATATATTTTGCAAATCAGAATTGTTGGTGTGATATTCAAATGACAATTTATTCGACCAGTATTCTTCTGCAAATGTTTGGAGGAACTGGTTTAGTACTTAACGTATGGTACTGACAAGCATGAATTCCACGTACGAAATTTCTCTCTAAAAACTTGAGTTCAGTATTGCAAAAAACTTCCTAACTATATATAATTTAAACAAAATAAGATGATATTTTAAATTATATATATTTAATGCTAAACTATTTCTGTTGTTTTTGTACATATATTTTTTTTGGCAACAAAATAAGAATCCTGGTTGAAAATTGTATTATCTAACCATTCCTTCTTATTTCATCTAGCCCCTGTTGTCATAAAGAGTTATTTAAAGAGCTGTGGTCCACGACTCTATTCAGCGGAATAATTTCTTAGAATACAATTTGGAAGGGATTCAGGAGACCTAACAAAGGAGTAAATATAAAATACAATGGGTATTCAGAACAGTGATTGAAATGCGGTACCACCAGCTAGATTTGATTTTATGTCGCTATTTTATTTTTAAATTGGAATACAACTTGTAATTAACTTTCGTTCATAAATAGTATTACTTTACTTTTATTCTTACATACAAAATGAATAATGATATTACGCAGTGCGGATGTAATTGGAGTGTATATCTTTAGATTGCCCAATTATTTTTATTTTTAAGAGTATGTAAAGGTATATTCGATTTATTTATTAATTCATTCACATAATTATAAGAGAAATACTCCAAATATTCTTATTTCGAATAGTAATTGTCTAGTTGGTATTTTTTTCGATTTAATACGTTTAGAATTTAAAATTTCTCCAATACAACTGGAAAACTCGCCGCGAATGATATGTATGCACACCGAAAGATTATACGTTTCTTTACGTCCGTTTCGCTAATCAAGTTGGCATAATCATGAGATGATTAAGACTGAGTTTTATTAAGAGATAGTTGAAACTGTGAGATTGAGTTTTAGTTTTAATCATATCTCGATTATGCCAACTTGGTTGGCGAAACTCGCGTAGAGAAACGTGTAATCTCTCGGTATTCGTGAAACACTGATCTCTTGCTTGTGTCACTTCATTTAAAGTTCCAACACCTTCCTAGAGTGATATGTGTGTAAGAAATTTAGGGGTTTTGGACAAGAAATGTAGAAGGAATAAGTTTTATTTTTATAAAATGATAATACATCAATCCTAACATAAATTAACCTAACCTAACCTAACCTAACCTAACCTAACCTAACCTAACCTAACCTAACCTAACCTAATCTAACCTAACCTAACCTAACCTAACCTAACCTAACCTAACCTAACCTAACCTAACCTAACCTAACCTAACCTAACCTAACCTAACCTAACCTAACCTAACCTAACCTAACCTAACCTAACCTAACCTAACCTAACCTAACCTAACCTAACCTAACCTAACCTAACCTAACCTAACCTAACCTAACCTAACCTAACATGTATTAATATACATTGCGAATATCATCAAATTAACATCAAATACACATGAAATAAGTGATAATAAAGAAGCTACAATGGGAAAACGTAGAATTAGAGTGTGATAAGAAACGTTACTTACAAAAAAAAAAAACATATACAGTCAAAATGGGACTTTATGCGATTTCATGATCTTGGTTATTAAGAAGTCCGTGGTATGTACGGCAAAAACACACTAGATAAAAGGTGGGTATTTCTGTATTAATCAGACCTGGTTTTCGCTAGCATAGATGGAAAGCCACAAAACCGTCATAGATAAAGAGTAGGAATATAAACGCATCTTAGTCATCATAATGGATTTTGATTGGGTTGTGTACTGGCATCTTTATTATGAACGAAGTTTTACAGAGAAATGGCATATGGTAGTCAGCTACTGGTAGACATTGTTCAGAATTTAATCAAGGTTCAAGACGAAGATGTTAAGATAACCAGTTAAAATACCAGAGGGTGTACAAATTAGGGGAGTGATACATACTGTCCTTAAGTAATGGGGACAGTCCTAGCAGTTACTTGTTAAAGACTCACTGCTTTTTCTGTAACAATTTTTTTACATACATATTTACATACAATACACTATTAAATGTTATAATGTTGCCATATGAATTCTAGTTCTACCAAAAGGTACTGCCATCTTTCTTATATCAACAGTATTTTTATGCCCCCTAACAGGGGCAGCTGGTGTATAGGTGCTGCAGAGCTGCAGAACTGCCAAAACATTAGATATTTGTATATTTTCGCGACATAATAATTACTAAAATTTATTAATAAAATAATTTGGTTAGTAGGTGCAGCTAACCAAATTATTGCATTAAAGTCACATTATGTCCGCCGTCCTCTATTGAGTAGTAGACCAGATTAATTATCTGGGTCTCTACGCGAGCGCGTCGCGGTACATTGAACTGGGCCACACGAGGTAGTTCTCAGCACGGCTCGGCACACCCGTCGTCCCCTTCAACTTCCGCCATAATCCACACTTGGCGCTCGTAAATGCACGAATTTACACGGTCAGTGAGCTGTATTTTTTCCAGCTAAGGCAATATCAGTGAATGTTTATTCCTTCCTACTCCTCGGACAGGCGTAAATCATACCTATTTCGTATTTCGTGTTAATTTGAGATTTTAAATACTGTTTTGTGAATTTGTGTAGTGATTTATTGTACTACTTATTAATATTTATATACTGTGATAGTGACAATGGATTTAGTTTATAATTTAGTTCATGAGAAGCGATTTTTTAAATACTCGTATGAAGAAAAAATTGATTTAAAAAACCAATGGTAGGCCATTGCCCGATATTGTTATTGAGACTGCAGGTGTTAGCCGCGGAAAAGCATATAAACGTCAATTTAATAGAGACATTTATTCGAAGAACAATTGGATTTGTGGGTCCAACAAAAAAAATGCGTTATTTTGTTTTCCTTGTTTACTTTTTGGCGGTGATAAAGCATGGACGGAGGTAGAGGTGACAGATTTGGTGCACTTAACTGAAAAAATAAAAAAGCACGACAACTCCAAAAGCCATCTACATAATACAATGGAATTAGCTTTATTAGGAACAACTAATAGTAAAGCGCAGCTAGATTCGGCTTATTGAATAAATGTACAACAGCATAATGATAATGTGACAAAAAAGAGATACGTTTTGTCAAAAATTATAAACTGCATAAAGCTTTGTGGGGCCTTTGAACTGGCGCTGCGAGGACATGACGAAGCTGAAACCTCTCAAAACCCGGGGATATTTCGTGGTTTGATAAATTTTTCTGCTGAGTTTCATGTAACTTTAAGCTAGCATCTACAAAATGCTTCGGTATTTAAAGGAACCTCTAAAGAAATACAAAATGATCTTTTAGACTGTATATTAAAAGTATGTCAGAAATAATTAAAGAAATTAACAAACCTTCATTTTTGGCAGTTATGGCAGACGAAACAACTGATGTATCTGAAAAAACTCAGTTAGTGGTAATTTTAAGATATATTCTCGATGGTGAACCGATTGAACGTTTTTGGACATACCTGAAACCTACAAAATGTGACGCTGAAACTCTTTCGGAAAATAGACCCTCTAGTAGAAAATTCACCTTACAAGCCTTTTCTCTTAACCAAAGAATATGACGGCAAACATGAATATTCTTCAAAAAGGTATTAAATTCCAAAAATTTTTCTTGTGAAAGTCTATATTTTTGTATAAACGGATTTTACATAAAAATTCTGAAGTATCAGGAAAACGCGTGACTGAAAATTTTCTAAATTTTCGCCTGCGGCGCAATTTTTTTGCGGCCCCTACGGTGCCAGCAGTTTGGATACATTTGAAATTTGCACACGGCCGGCCAATACCCTAGGATCGGCTCTGTGCAGAACATCCGTTTCATTTCATCACGAGCCGCCACTGCCCCCTAATATGATATCCTCTCCTTACGTCGAGTACCTAAGGTTTGGACTGCAATTATATAATTCTTGGATATCCAATTCTTGAAATATTAATTTTTAAGTAAAAGCAAAAAATCACTTGAATGTGTAATCATGACCTGATTCAAATTTAATTGTAAAAAAACTTGCTTTCGATTGCTTTTAATATAAAATTGACATTTAGAAAATGGAAATAAAGTTTTGGAAGCATCTTTGAGGAGAATATGGAAAAATATATTCTGAGCATTATTTTTCGTAGCAAGTAAAATACTAAATCCTATTTATGAACTCATGTGTGAAATAAAATGATACTACCTAAAATGCAATACTACCTAAATTCTTCACTGATCGGAAAACCAGTTTCTCTATATGGATGGTGAAAAAATAATCACAAAGACTTTTCTCTGTTAGCTCAGTATGCTTCAAAATATTTATCAACACCAGCATTTAGTGAAAGATTCTTTTGTATTTAAAATGATTATCTATTTGCATCCATAATATTATACTAGTCGACTTCAAATACTATAATATTACTATTATAATTACTAATAAATACAACACCTAATACGACTATAATCGCATTATAAAATTTAAAGTAATTCTTCTGTAATTGATTAAAATAATTTTTACTTTTCTGTACTCAACTATACTAGCGGAAAAGTAATGTACGTTTAAAAAAAATGGAAAAAAAGTTTCGTTTATTTTTCGCTTTTCGGCCTAAAGACAAAAAAAATGGTTTTAAAAAAAATGTCTATGTGTGTGTCGTCGTTGTCGTTGTCGTCAGCATTTATTCTTGTTAGCACGACAACTCAACTAAATCGTATCGGATCGATCGGGTTCTGACTGATTCTCATTGGGGATATCTCTCAGATGACACCTATTGATTTTGAGGTGGATAGGACACACTCCACCCTGTCCATGGGTCATAAGAAAGCACGATGGTGGACTATTTGAGAAATTTCTTTGTTAGCACGATAACTCAACTAAATCGTGTCCGATCGATTGGGCTTTAACTGATTTTGATCGGGGACGTCTTCCAGACGACACCTATTGATTTTGAGGTGGATAGGATACACCCCACCCTGTCCATGGGTCATGAGAAATCACGACGGTGGACTATTTGAGATATTTTTTTAGTTAATACGATAACTCAACTAAATCGTGTCGGATCGATCGGCTTTTGACTAATTCTGATCGGGGACGTCTCCCAAACGACACCTATTGAGTTTTAGGTGGATAAGACATACCCCACCCTGTCTGTGGATCATGAGAAAGCACGACGGTAGACTATTTGAGAATTTTTTTTGTTAATACGATCACTCAATTAAATCGTGTCGGATCGATCGGGTTTCGACTGATTCTGATTAGGGACGTCTGCCAGATGACATCTATTGACATTGAAGTGAATAGGACACACCCCACCCTGTCCATGGGTCATGAGATAGCACGATGGTGGACTATTTGAGAAAAATTTACCGATTTTGCATTGAGCAAAAAAAACATATATCTGGCCTGTATCATATACGAATGAATGAGGAAAAAAAATAATTTCGTTCGATCACAAATGTATTGATACGGCACTGAAGCAGTTGCCAATGAAAAAAATAAAACTGTCGCATAAGACACATAGTCTGCATTTATGTGTTAGTTTATTTTTTCTCGGCCACTCAATTTCAAGATAGAGATGTTCTACGTGCGGCAAAGTCCGTTTTAAGGTTTTAAAATTGTTTATATTAATTGTATTTATGTTTCATTCCCGTCTCTATTCATATACATTCCATTTTTATTCACTCTAAAATTATTTAAAAGATAAATGCTATAGGAGAATATATACGCTTGATATTTTTTATTTCATAATACAAGCGTATATATATACTATTAACATATGAATAGAGTGGTGTGTTGTAAACAATGCGAACTTTATCCGTAAATGTGCATATTTTATCATTGAAGTACACATGCTTCTATGTAAATTTAAATTTCAACTAGATTTAATTAAAATTGCATCGAAGCCTTAAAAGCATTAATCTTTCAGTAACTAATGGAAGACTTAAATTTACCCCACTATACAACTAAAATATTTATTTTGTACATCCTTATTTGCAAGTAGTATTCGTGCTTTTAGTTGAGGCTAAAACTTGGATTAACATAAAATGTTTTAATCAAATTACTTGAACGAGTCTTCCGACGCCATAGGAGATAAAGTCGGCGGCTGAAAGTTTCCGTTTTTGAGAGACTCATTTGAATACAAGATGTTTAATTTTATATCGTAGGAATTCAATTCCGATCCTCTCAAAAACATCTGCAGGCTGACTCTTCTGCTTAAATTGTTAGCAAATATAGAGTACTATGCACTGTACATTTCATTAACATATACAACGTACTGTGGTAGTGGAAGTATTGCTATTGAAAGTTGTTTTTATATTTACCTTCTGCTAACACTATGTCTAAATACTTTTATTTAATATCTCCTTAATTTGTACTAGTTTTTTTTTAATTATTCAGTAATAAGTGAGAAAGCGGTGGACATTAATTTCCTTCCTGAAAAGGGGCTAATAAAAGTCAAGCGCTTTCTCTACATTTACGACATAGTCAGGAGGTGTATTGTATTTGCCCATAGGAATATCTGTAATAATGACATTCATACTGGGGTCCGAAATGGTCGACTGGGGTGCCACTGTATGTTCGGATTCACTCCCCATGAGGGGGAGGGAGATCGGTACCGCCTTTCCTCTTAAATTTAAAGTTATTTTGATATTCTTTGGTGTCGAAATTCTGTATATGGAAGCCTATCCATAGAAGCAGCTTTTATTAAAATTTAAGGTATTATTCTGTATTTAATAGAAATTATTTAACAGCATCTTGCTTCGCCTCAACTCTGAAGGCTTCCATATCATTGCATACGTAGATGATTTAATAATACTATTGCAAAATTAAGGAGAACTCTCTGTCCAATAAGGCATACCTCAAGAATACTGTAAACTCTAAATACACCACTGACATTTGCGTCAGCAATTAAATATCTTGATGGTCATCTTTGATGTCAAACTAATTTGGAATCTTCGCATTGAAAAGAGACTAAAACGTACTTATATTTACTATGAGTAACGTCGTAATACTATAGAGAAAATATAGTGAATGAAACTAAAATTGGTATGTGGCTATATACTGCTGTTATCAGATCAACGATAGTCAATGGAGCTATTGGCTGGTAGATAAGCAATAACAACATAAAAACTTCATCACTAGCGGTATGTTTGAATATAACTGGAGCTATACAAATAAAATAAAAAATGCAGGTAACGCTATGTTTATTACTACTGGATATTTATTTGAGTGTCTCTGATTATTATGGTATGTCTCAAATTGGAATGAGGCTATCAACTTCTTGCCTCATCTACAAGTGTGTTCTGACAGCAAGTTGATCGATACGATCCTCTGTAGAGAATGTGAATAGGAGAATTAAACTCTACATCACGTACTATGTGACTAGTCATACTGATTCATTTATCAAAAAGTCAATTTTTGGAGAACCCTGCCTAAACATGGCCGAGATAAGAGCACTTTCCCTAGGCGACATCATAGAATATTTTGAAAACATAGGCTAGTGATGGTTTAGACTTGATAGTCTAGGCTGATGGATCGAGGATATGTTAGGAAGTAGCAAATATAATAGTATAAGGGATTCAATAGAAACTACATGCTGTAATCCTTAAGTGGGTTCCAGAATGGAAATAATTGAAATATATCTTCTGAATCCTGGACATAAGATAACATTTTTATTAAAGAACTACAGGTTTGCATTTGTAAATTTACAAGTTGATTTACAAATAGAAACCTCTGCTTTTTATCCATAGTACCTATTCTCTAGTTATACCCATTTATAACTAAATTTATCTTAATTTTCAGATATATAGATGTGAGATATACTACATATATGAGTTAGTAAGCCAAGCATCGTCGCTAAAGAATGTTCCATTCGGTGAATTTTTTAGTGAGAGTTGTATTGTGTGCTCGTCGTTTTTGCCATGGCTGATTCTCATGAACAGCGTAAAGTTTTGCTTCCTGCTCGGAAAAACTGGCACAAAAACTCTTAGAATATTAAAAACGGCCTGCAAGTATGATGCTATTGAGAAAACTCAAGTGTTTGAGTTGTTTACCCGTTTCAAAAGAGGTGAAAAAGGTCAATTGATGACAAACTTCGTTCTGGTTATCCTTCCATGGCTCCAACCGACGAAAATGTTGAAAAAAGTCGGGAAATCATCCTGGAAGATTTATTACGGACCATTGACGAGGTCGTGAAGTAGTCTGGAGTAATTTGTAGTTCCGTTCACCTAATTTGTAGCAGTCGGGCGACTGAATTTTCTACCACGATAACGTCCTTGCTCACATAGCCCTGTCTCTGCGCCAATTTTTGACAACAAATGGCATGACCATTCGGCCCCATTCCTCCTATTCACACGACCTTGCCGCCTACGACTTTTTCTATTTCCTCGAATGAAAAGAGACATGAAAGGAAAGCGTTTTGCTGACGTTGCTGAGGTGAAGAAAACAAACGACGGAGGCGCTCGAGCATTACATCAGACGAATTTGAAAAATTTTTAACAATGGAATAAAAGATTAGACAAGTGTACTAGTGCCAGTGGAGAGTAGTTTGAAGGTTTTTTGTTTAAATATTAAATAGATAAAAATTATTTCGGTTTCTTTTGGATATCCCCTTTTTGGATACCCCCTCGTATACAGGGTGTTCTTAAATCAAGTAGCAAAAATAATTCCGGACACCTAGTCGCTCAAAATTCTTGAATCATGTGAATACATTCATCATTGAAATAAATATTTTTTCCACGATTATTATGATAATAAACTAATCAATTGATAGTTTACAATTGCTATTTTACAACTTTAACTATCTCTATCGTATAAACAGTAAACAGGAAATCTCTAATTTGGCTTACCTTTGTATTCGGAAAGCTGTAAAGAATACATTTTTGTGGAAAAATGGGACAGGGTTGCAATTCAGGAAATACTACGATAATATCACAACAAAATTTTAAAAAATAAAATTAATACGTGAGTTAATACCTTTTTAAAAATAAAGTTGAAATGTTTCATAGTTTTTGAAACAGTCATTTAATAATGATAATAATATGTTATTGTTATTAAATGAATATAATACTCATAATATTGACTTTATCATCAGTTGTATGTCTGTTGGTTATTACTTTAGGTGGGTGTATAAAATATCACTTCGATCAAACAAAATTAGAAATAAATTTCAACCGTTTCATTATCTCAAATATGTATTACATATGACCTTGTTGCTTGTTGTCCTAAACTTCACAGTACCATTTAACATCATCAAATGGCAAGTTACTTTATATTCATCCGGTATACAGATAATGTAGGTCAGGTTTACATTTACGAAAAATCTGTCGGTTTGCTATTTCGACCGAAGAGTTGTATTGGAAAAACATTTGTCCACTTGGAAATTGTCAGTTTGAACTGCACGATAAATATCTCCGCAGGTAACCAAACGATATTTTTCATACTGGGTTATCGGAATCCATGGCGTCATATAAGCAATTGCATTTATTGATCCAGCCGTACCGTACTTCAGAATCCAAAGGGATTTCGACGGAATCTCTCGGCGGATATTGTTTGTGACAAAAGCGGCAATTTGTCGAGCCAGAAGCATTGTAACCGGTTATTGTCATTTGTGTGCATAAAATGAAACCTGTTAAGGCGAATTAGTAATACAAATAAAATGGTTTCCACCGTACAAAAGAGAAAACAATAATATACAGGTATAGAAAAAGTATACTACAGTGGGCACGTGGACGCGTGTTTAAACTGTATACAATTTTAGTGTCATTTGAAGGATTACTTTCATATTGATGCTAAAACTTTATAATATTTTATCCACAAAAACAATATTTGAGACATGCGCAATAACATAATCAAATTAACTAAAAATATTAATTTCTCTTGATTGCCTCTAGTTTTTCAAATGAACATACACCATAAATATTAATGCAAAGTATGAAAAACAAAATAAAATTTCTCTTGTTTTAATTTTTTTATGTATGAAATTTAATAAGAAAATGAAGAATAATTGATGCAGAGAATATTTAAAATTATAAAAAATTCTTTTTATGATTTTCTCTTGTATTGTTCTTTTGAATGGTTCCTCTGCAGACTCCAACAATGACGGCCACTATGACGGTCACACCTTCTTTGATACCTTTCTCCCATTATTTAGAAATCCTGATAAAATCCTTTATCACTATAATCTAAGTTGGAAGGAAATTTGTCTAAGCGACTATGTAAAAGATGTAATTTATACTCACATTGGCTCTCAATTTTTCAAAATATTTTAGCATCTTAGGTACTACTTTTTGATAGTTTTTTACCTTGTGATTACCCAACACATTTTGTATGGCAGATATATAACTCCATGCACCAGACTCGACAACGGTAATATATCTGTCAAAATGTGAATGTTTTACCAGTTTTCCAATTTGTCCGTCAAAAATCCTTACTTTAAATTTTTTCATACTCAGTGCTTGTGAAATATATTTAAAACAATCAGCTGCTTCACACAGTGATTTCTTCAAATTGTTTCATTAAACCCAGTTTGATGTGAAGAGGTGACAGTATTATTTTCTTTCTCTTTATTAATGGCTCGTGAACAATGTTAGCTTTTCCAACGGTCTATTGTCTAGATAGCATCTCTCAGAGGCCAAACAGTTTGCTGCCCGTGCTCTTCTTTTGCACGAGTATCCCATAAACAGAGGTGACAAAAATATTTGGTATATCCACTTTGCTATCCAAGAAGTATGTTGGCCATTTTTAAATTGACACAGAAACCACTGATGCTGAGAAAAGACAATTTCAGGAGTCTCCATTACTTTAATAAATATAAGAAATTTAACTAAAATGAACATATAGTATGAAATTATGGCCCTCGAGTACTCAGAAACCGATCTTAAATTTATGGCGACATAATTTTTGTTGTTGTCCAATGTTAACAAACAAGTACTAAATAGCAAACAGCAGTTTATATGTTATATATTGTCTATGTATGCAGCCATAACTAGTATTAGATAATATTATCCATTAAATCTAAGAACAATAGGAGTATTTCATAAAATTTTACATGACATAAAATACAATAATTGCAATATTTCGCAATATTAACAGAAAGCTAACAAGAAGAATTAATTAGCAGTCAATAGTTTATATAGACTGTTTTCAAGATAAGAATGCATTAGTATATTGGAAATGGTAAGAGATACGTATTCACTTAAATGGGAAACAAGCTGCATAATTAAAATACTATCTCAATGATCTCAATCAGTTTCAAATATTATATTTCGTTTTTGAATTATTTCCCAAAAGGTATGAAGTATGGTTATATTTTTTCTTCAAGTTATTTTCAAAAATATGGAAAAACAAATAAAAAAGTTATTTTGCTTTATAATAAATCTCAACAATCTTTCGGTAATTTTGTCCTCCGACCTTTCGTGTCCGTGAAACCATCACTAAATTTGTTTTTTAAATATGGATTTCTTTTTTTAAATCGTGAATGCATTATTTTTCTAAATTCACCTATATATAGCACCTAAAGCTTAAAATATGGTTTTCTATGCTTATAGTCGTTACTAGAATATATATATATATATATATATATATATATATATATATATATATATATATATATATATATATATATATATATATATATATATATATATATATATATATATATATATGTAGGACGGCCTTTACTTTAAAAGTTGCACGATAAAATTTTTGCACAATAAATTCACTTCAGCCATTAGTAGAACAAAATACAGTAACAAGTCAATTTTATATCATTTATTACTACCAAGGTACTGACTAGTAAGCAAGCGTGATTTTTCGTAGATATTTATCCAATCAGTTCCTAGACAAATGAATTTCATATCCATTTGTCTAAGAATTGATTGGATAAATGGTATCCTGGCCACCATGATCACCGGATTTGACACCGCAATTTATTTCTACGTGGAGATATGAGAAACTGATAATTTTTAAAATTAACAAGAATTATGTACTACGTGCATGCGTTACTTAAATATTTAACAGCATCACTTCAAATATACTAACTAGAGATTTATGAACATGCCATCTTTGTTTAGAAAATAATGGTTCCTATTTTGAGAATTTATTAAAAGATTAATACCTATTCAGTCTTAGTAATGTTGATTGTTTTTTTAAGTTGCGCACTTTAATATTTGTCCAGTTACTTAGGTTAATACATTATGTATGTAATTATTTCTTTATTATGCACTATTAAATCATTTGTTTCGTTGACCTATTATTCTTTATATACTAGATGGATAAGTAAACTGTATTTGTATGTAGTTCCCAAACAAAATTATTATTTATTCATTTCATTAATTGTAGTAACAACTACAATTAGAGAAAAACATATTTTAAGCTCTAAGTGTAATAAGTGTAATAAGTCCTAGTAGACATGATGTCTACTAGGTGAAATAGAATAAAAAATACATTAAAAATTCGTAAAAAAGTCTTGGTCTGTATTTAAAAAATAAGTTGATGGTAGTTTTACGAATAAGAAACGTCGGAGGACGAAAATATCATTGCTATGTTAACGTTTACTCGTGAGCTTCATACACAATTTCCAGAAAAATTTCCATGAAACTCGTGAGCAGGGATCTTAGAACACATACTTGGATCTTTTTCTTTTAATTGAAATTTAGGGAGAGCAGAGTATTTAGACATGTAGCAGAATCCCGTTTAACCGCTACACTCGTTTAATTAAAGAATTAACTTTACTTTACTTTAACTCGTCCTGTATATAAAATCGTTATCAAACAATTTTTGTAACAAGTTCGTAATAATATTTGTAATTGTGTGTAATTTTTGTAACGTTTCTTTTATTTACATTTTGGTAATCTGCTTATTATCTTCTTATACTTACGTATATCTTTGTTGAACCTAGTTCTCCGAAATGAAGATTTATTACTTTTCCGCACTCGACTATACGCGGAAAAGTATTGTATTCGTGTAAACATTTTTTGTAGCGTTTATTTTTCGATTTTTGGCCTAAAAATTAAAAAAAAATGGGTTTTGAACCATTTTGTGTGTATCATTGTCGTTGTCGTCGTTGTCGTCGGCATTAATAAAATTTCTTGTTAGCACGATAACTTAACTAAATCGTGTCGGATCGATCGGGTTTTGACTGATTATGATAGAATATTTGATAGAATACACTCTACCATGTTCATGGGTCATGAGAAGGCACGATGGTGGACTATTTGAGATTTTTGTTTGTTAGCACGATCACTCAATTAAATCGTGTCGGATTGATCAGATTTCGACTGATTCTGATTAGTGACGTCTACCAGACGACATCTATTGATTTTGAGGTGGATAGGATACACTCCACCCTGTCCATGGGTCATAAGGAAGCACGATGGTGGACTATTTGAAAAAAGTAAAACTGTCGCATAAAACATATTCTGCATTTATGTGTTAGTTTATTTTTTGTTGACCACTCAATTTCAAGATAGAGATGCAGAAAATTCCATTTTAATATTTTAAAACTGTTTATTTTAATCAAAACTCTCGTGGATGAATTTGAAATTAATTATGTTAGTGTAATGCAATTGCAAATGTAGAAAAATAAAAATAAAAATAAAAATAAAACAATATTTATGTTTATGGGCTTCTCGAATAAGTTAATTCTTTTCAAAACAGGAAATGTAGGGTTTATTTTCAATTCCTTTCTATCCACTTTCATAAGTAGCTCCATAGCCTCTACTTTTAAATATAAAATTACACTCTATGATACATTCTTTTAACCCTTTCAGCCCTGAATTGAGATAGTTTGCTCTTTTATTATTTTTTTATTAAAAATTATCACAAAACAGACATAATATGTGCTTACACTAGATAAATTAAAAAAAACAGAAAGCAAGTATTTTTTCTGAATAATTTTCATGGTGCAACCGGTAGGACATAAGGGGTGTGATATTGAGCAAAACAATTTTTTTTTCTGAAATGCAGAGTCCAACATTACAAGTACTACAAGCCCATCTAGATCTATGTGGCTCTAATGTTGTGCTGCAGAAAGCACATCGTCTTGAAGGGCCATGAACTGGCATGTGTGATGCAGCCGCGAATCTTTTTTCTTGTGGGACATTTTCTCTAAATGTAAGGATGCGCTTTGTACTCTGTCTTCTCGCTTGATTGTCAGCTTTAGCTCCAACCAAACCTTCTACAATAGCAATCCTGAAAGTCTTCAAATCCAGGGTACTGCTTTGAGATCTATTCTTGAAGAGAATATGAGCATTGACCACAGTCATATCGATAAAATACCATCGGATTCTATGCCACCACTTATGACTTTTTCTGTCGATTTCATAGCAGCTGTTTAGCATATCGAATTTATCAACATAACCCATATGCTGATTATAATCCTTCACTAGTACTGGACAAGGTATATCATCTTGTGGGCCATCTTTTAGCCTCCTCTTGACACTTCTCTTGAATTTCCTCTGGATTATGATAATTGCTAAGAAATAAGATTCCTCGTTTTTCCATCCATTTTAGAGAAACTAGGCCATCATTTCTCATCCTCCAGTCAAAATCTCCTCTTTTCATGGATTTATCATGCACAAAGGTTGTAGACATACTCTTACGTCCTTTTCTGACCGTACCGCAGGCATATATCTTACTAAGAGACAAATCTTCCAAAAGGCTAACAGAAGAAAAGTAGTTGTCAAAATAAACTTTGTGGTTCTCATCTGCGATTTTCTGGGTAAG
This sequence comes from Rosalia funebris, assembly GCA_037954035.1. Classification (NCBI taxonomy): domain Eukaryota; kingdom Metazoa; phylum Arthropoda; class Insecta; order Coleoptera; family Cerambycidae; genus Rosalia; species Rosalia funebris. The sequence goes on along the minus strand of JAZFAV010000009.1, from coordinate 31,821,402 downwards.
ATCTCTAACCACTCTGGTGCCTAAGTCTCTTTCAACAATATCTCCAATTTTGCCGGTATAAATCTGGAATTCTGATATATTCCCGGACTGATTTGTTCTCAGCCACACCTTGTAACCACGTTTTATTGGTTTATTGGGCATATATTGCCGTAGGCCAGATCTCCCCTTGAACTTGATCATAGATTCATCAATGGAGCAAAATTCGTCAGGTTTGTAAGCCTTTTGGATGGTTTGTGATAAGCAATCTAATAAAGGGCGCACTTTGTACAACTTATCATAGCCTGGCATGGTTTTGTTATTGGCTGCAAAGTGTTATCGTTTAGGTGAACATTGCCCAAGAGCCATGCAAACCTGTCTCTTGACATAAGATTGGCAATATATTGGTCTCTGATAACTAACTTTGAAGAAAAATAATCCTTATAGCTAGGTAATGACTTGATACCCATTAGGATATTTATGGCTAAAAATACCTTCAATTCTTCAGGTGATGTTGAAGCAAATGTCTTATCCAACTCACAATAACGTTGGGTAGCATACAGGTTTATTTGAAACACTATTTTGTCAATCAGTGTTTCTGGAAATAGATATAAAAAGATATCTATAGGGCAGACTAAATTTTCAGGAATGTCAGGTCCAGATTCATTCAGAAACGGCAATGGTGCGGTATACGTGGAAACACTTATCCAAGTAGTATCATTTTTTTCAATATCTGCCTTTATTTGCGACAAAGGCAAATCATCTTCACTTTCCCAATCAAATTGTACAACCTCTTCTCGATCGTTCACATGAACATCATAGTCAGCGGTCACATGTTCGATGTTCACATCTTCAATATTTGTCAATTCTAATTCATGTGTCACTCCCATTTCAAGATCATCTTCATCTAAATCGGATGCAAGTGACTCTAGGTCACTAGGTATTTCGTCAATCAAAGCTTGGAATTCACTAGAAGTCATCTTTTCAAGTTCATTAAATTTCCACACTTGACTTGATCCTCTACAGCCTCCACCCTCACCAGAAGTCGTCTTTTCCGGTTGTACACATTTTTGTTCTTCATGTGATTCTGTAAACAAGCAGTCCTTCTGGTTACACTGCGAAACCGGGATAGTTTTTGTAAATAATTATTATTTTTCTTCAATTAGCTTGTATTATTATAGATGCATAAACTTATGCTGCTCTACTATTCATAAAATAATTATACATACCTTCCATTTTATCAATCAATTGATATTTACAGCCACTTTTATTATGCAAGGTATCTACACTGTCAACGGTAACTGCTATGCAATGAATCTGAACTAATATCTAAAATACCACAAACAGAATTGCTTTGGTTGTGCTTGAATCTAATAGATGGAGCTTCTGGACAGTTTAAGGCAAGTTGGTTTTACCGTGAAACCACTAGAACTTTGTAGTTGGCAAATGTTTACATGTGGTTTCAGGATGAAACCATCAGGGCTGAAAGGGTTAAAACATTTCTTGTGCCAAATTTAACAAAAGATTCCATCATTTAGCTAAAAATAGTATTTCCGTTATTTTACCTACAAAATAGATCCATATGTTTAATTTCACTATTACGAACAACGAAATTCAATAAAATAAAAAAATCATAATAGTCGTTCAAATTTACCAGTATTCTGAATATGAAAATAATATATTAGACCCTAGATAATATAAATAGAACGACTAATTGTGTCAGCCGGAATTTTACCTTCCTTAATTTAATTTTCTGTTGTGCAATACTTCCTGGCTAATCCACATTAACTCTACACTTCATTTAACCGAAATATTAAAAATGTAAAGGAGTTAGGTGAGGAGGTCTTTGGGAACATTCTACTGCTCCTCGTCTGCCTATGTGTCTATTTGGAAGCGTTTTTTTTTAAATCTAAAATTTTCGGAATAATATTTAAGTGCATCATCTTGCTCGAAATCAAATTCATCCTCATGTGGGAACAATGCGATTAGAGCCGGCAATAATTTCAATTGTAAAAAAATCAAATGCACATCTGCGTTAAAATTCGCCAACCTTAACTAAATAGGGCCCCAAAAATCTTATCGCCATTATTTTCGCTCAACCATTCACATCTTCGTGAATAAGTCTCTTATGTCCTGTGAGGATTTGTGTTTTTTCAGTATTTTGTCCTATTTTTTCATACTGCCATCAAGGTAAAATGTGAAAGTAAATCATAGTAAGAATTTTGGTTACCAGACCATTGTTGTTTCTTTAAATAATTATGAATTATTCACTTCAAAAGGTCTGTTACTGAGCTAGTTTCCTCATACTCATACTTGAAGCCTCAAATCATTATTTAATTTTATGGCTCGATCTGATCTTTGGACATCTTACATAAAGACCTTGGTTGTTGCAATTTGTTGTAAATTTTACTTAGGATTGAATGTGTAATTCATTGTTAAACAAATCGCAAACTTTGAGCTTATTTCTCATTTTATCACCACATTCTGATCGCTGGTTTTCTGATAAATTTAGCATTCTGGCAATAGCTGCAATTTGATAAATTCTCTTGTGCAAAGTACAAAATGAACCGCACTGGTCAGTTACCAATGTAATATTCAATGTACTTGTCAAACGCACACGATTAACAATTATTTAGCTCATTATTAGATGCACGTAGATACCCATAGCCATTACTATTTCCGTTGTATTAACCAAATCAATATTTTCTTTTTCTAGATTCTCACAAATTTTTTTAAAATGCGATACAACAAGGGATTATATAAGAAATAGACATGTTCGAGGAGTTTCTCAAGCGAAGGTTCATTTTAATTGGATGGATTTTATCCAAACTTTAGGGATATTCTGTATCTGTAGGCTTGTCGTTAATATTTAATTATGTTCATCTATTATTAAAATTGCAACAGCCAGCTACTCAGTAACAGAGCCGATAATACATTTTCAGTTACGTGTCCAGTAAAGTAACCATTTACCGAAGTGCTGTATAATATAGGCATAGATTTGTAAATGTATATCGAACACGTACAACTCCTTGTTGACTGTGTGTTATCCATGTTTGAATACGAAGACATGTCTATACATGTAGCGTCAATTTAAACACTCGAGCTCTACGTTATACTTGGAATTAACTAGATTTAATATTGCTAATTAACTTCTATTTATATAGCAAGTTTTTTTATTTTAAAATACTCATAATCAATTTCACCTCACTTAAGACTTGAGTGCATTGTAGAACTAAGTGAGGAACGCACTAATACTGGTTTCATAACCAAGCTTTTCTTGTAAATAAACAGTGGTAAATGGCGACGAGATAATTTCGGAAAGGAAATAAGAATAATTAGTACAAATTCGTATACCGATGATTATAATTAAAATGTTTATTTAGGCGAGTTGCAACAAAGACAGACTAATAATCGACATGCTGCGGATGTCCGTCTCTATAGCAACGACATCGCCACCGCATATTATACAATTTCCTGTTATTGGGTTGTTTTCATCTCATCGCTGTATTCATTATTGATGAGGCCTTGCAGACCATGTCACAACAAATTGGCAGACGTAATGGCCTTGATGGGTTTTGTGGGCAAGTCGAGCGATATTACCGCTACTTACTCGCCCATCGTGTAGACCGGGACCGTCGTACGAAGGTAGGCCGAGCTTCCCGCTTTCGCGTATGTACACGAGAGGCAAGTGCCGCCCGCAAGCAAGACCTGCGCGACTGGCAGCGGTTCGCTACTCCCGACCTCCTTTGGTCCTGACGCCTTTAAGTCCCGCTGGCAGGGACTTCTCGGCTTTTTCTTAATCTTTGGTCGCCTTGTTTTGCTGCATCGCTTCGCCAGCGTCAGCCCCCCAGAGGATGTCTTGTCGTGGGGAACAGCACGGCGCCCAGTAATTGGGTCGCATCAGGCGATTAACCACGACACTGCAGACGAATTGCGTCGGTTGGATCGCCGTCAGGAGAGTGAGTCTTGTTGCTCGGGAGGGGTCCTCCTCTATTAGAAAAGGATCCCAGGATTTGGAGTCAGGTGTGTGTGAGAGGGAAGTCGTGTGTCTTTCCTGTAACAGAAAATGGTTACAGGGCCATAGGACCCCCTGACATAAAAATGGTTAGTGGAGCAATAGGGCTCAGCTGTAATAAAAAGTTATGTTTAATCTGTAAAGGGGATCTATTAGGTTATACTACCTGGATCTTGGGTCTCTTGTGTCTTTCTGGTCTTCCTGGGTCGTAGTTAAAAGCTGTTCTTATGAGGGGGTTGTCATGGTCACTTGCTTGATCGTAGAGCTTTCGAACCCTGGCTCAGATTTTCTCCGTCACGGTGGTGAAGTCTAGGTCTCGCCAGATGCCGATGTTCCTCACGTACTACGGGGCGTTCATGGCACGGCGGAGGGCGACATTTTCGATGACCTGAATCCTCTTCATGCGTGTGTGTGAGCAGCGGAGCCCTAATCTGTCGATGCGTACATCAGTTGGGGCTGATCGATTTGCCGGATGAGGAGCAGCTTATTCCTGAGCAGCTGTTCAGCTGGTTGTTGTTTCCCGTCATCGTCCAGAGCCTGGCCGCGGTAGCTTTGGCACGTCCCGTCACCTGGTGGATGTGGTCTCTCCATGTCAACAACTTTTCCATGACAACTCCAAGGTACTTGATCTTGTCTTGCCATTGGATGTCCTCGCTGCAGATCACGTCGCATGTTTGAATTTCTGTTTTCATTTGTGGGGTAAAGTAAAAACTAACATGCTACGAGACAAAAAATTCAGATTAGAATTACTGCACATCTGCATTGACAGTGACTCGGAGTTGTCTACCGACATAATATGTTCGTCATTTTATACTATTTCCTCTAATACATATTATGTATTATAAGACGAAATGATTTACTTTGTAATGTGTGGGACAGAATTATTAATTCGTCTAAAAAATGTGATATAATTCCATGCCGCGTCTGGCGGTGATGATAACAATTATACTCAGATGGTCAGATGGTACCCTTTCGAAGATTTTTCGATATACAGTAGATCCTGAATTAAATCCTCGTCATTCGGGTATTACAAACTATAAGATGTAACGTGTCAGTTAAATTGGCAGAGTTGTAGTAAATTTGATGCTAATCCTGAATTAATTCATGAAAAGGAAAAGCTATGATCATTTCCAAGTTATTTAAAATATCTAGTTATAAGAATACAATATTTTAACCTTCTAAATACATTCTTTAATGAACCATTTAATAGTTGTAGTATTTTCATTCTAGAACATAAAATTTTTGCGAGATGACCTACACTTTTCAAGTTTCCTTTCGGCCCCGGTTAATTTGTTTACTAGATTTTTACGGATTTGAAATTATCCCTATTTTCTTCTTATTGACGTATGCCTATAATAGTTTATGCTGTTAATTGGGGCGTCAAGAATAGATATTTAGTAGAGAAGCAGCTAGAATCTACATACAATGTTTCTAACATTGCAAAGAAATTTACAACAACATATATGTTGTGTTATACCTCGGAAAAAGTAAGGTTTCCGGTATTTAAACTAAGGGGATTTTAAAATTATTGATAAAATATCAGTAGAAGGCCTACAATATCAATCAAGAATTACGTTATAGAAATTTAGTACACTCACGAGTAATAAAATATATTAATAACATTTATTTTATTTCTTATTCGCAATCAGATATATACAATCTATAAACTCATTTTCATGGTTTGGAGATTCTTGTACATAACGTGGTGAAGAGTCCATTTATCGACATCATCTCAGTTTCCTCTTAGGTCTATAGGCAATATTCTTTTCAATCTCCTATTATGAGTACGTTGCAAAAGTGGTACTACTAATAGGTTTAGGTGGAATCCCAATTTGTTGTGGTGTCTATTGCTTATTTTAGCGATAACTTGGCTTACGTATGGTATTTTTAAGTCCACGTAGGGTTTGAGTGTCGCTTTATAAATACGAAGTTTATCGTCAATGCTTAGGAAAATTTACGTCCTATTAACTAGTTGATTCCTTTTATTGTTAGGTCTATTTGTTTCATTTTGCTGCTTATGCGCTGTCTCCAATTTAGCTTCGGGTCTAAGTGTATTCCCAAATATTTCACTGTTTCTTGTTGTGATGTATCCTTATGATTAAGGGTGACTATGGGATGATGAGCTTTTCTATTTGAGATGACTTGGGTCCTTGACTTTAATTTTCCGTTTTTGTAACCATGTTACACTGAAGTTGAAATGCGTTTGATTCGTGTGGGTCTATTATTGGGTCTTCGTGACTTGCAAATATGGCTGTGTCATCGGAAAATATGTTCATCGATGTTTCTGCGGTTGTTGGTACATCGAGTGGGTATAGAATATAAAATAGAGGACCAAGAACGTTTTCTTGTGGTGCTTCTGATAAAATATTACAATGATCAGAGGTTTCGCTGTTAAGTTTAGTGTCGAATTAACATTCACTTAAGTAGGATTTCAATATATTGAGATATTTGATGGGAAGAAGTGTTTTGATTTTATATGTTAATCCCGAGTGCCATACTTTATCAAATGCCTAGCTGACGTCCAAGAATACAGCTGCGCCGTATTGTCATTGTCTATTGCTTGATTGTTTATATCAGTTAATCGATGGCATTGTATTGGACTGTAGACTGAAGTTTCCGAAATCCAAATTGGTTATTCGGTATCCATTTTAGTTAATCGATATCTTCATTAATACGTTTGAGGACGAGCTTTTCAAGAAGTTTTGAGATCGGTGGTAGTAAACTAATACGATGGTAATTTTAGGCCAGTAACTAAGTCTTACTATGATATTAAAGATACATTTGCTTAACTAATTCCTTTCTTAGTAATTCATTGAGAATTTTAGCTGTTATATAGTCTAGGCCTGGGGCCTTTTTTGATTTAGTTTGCTGAATTTTAGAATTATTTTAATTTTTTTCCACTGGAGCTGATAAGATAACGCTTCTTTCATTTCTCAGTTTGGGTCATTGTTATGGGGCGTGAGAACTTCCTAGAAATGTTCTGAGAAGAAATCAACTTTTTCTTTGTCGCTTTTTGTTCAAGTTTCCGGGGTTTTGAACATTGTAGGTGATGTTGTTCCGGGCTTTCTCTTGTTTTTTATTAGTTTTCAGATTGATTGATTGACTAATAACATACTGAACGATTTTGTTATTATATATTCAATTTTGTTATATTATTATTATTTCATTATTATTATTACTACTTGTTTTTATTCTTATAATATGACAGAATTGAAAATTCATAGAATTGAAAGTTCAAGCATTGTGTTTTCATTGGAAAGGAGACAAACCTTCAAGTGACTTTCAACTTTCATGATTCTCGTATACGGTCAATTTAACATCGCATACAACTTTCAATCTTTTTAGATTGAAAGTTGTTTGTTGTATCCCAAAGACAAAAAGATCCATTAAAAAGTGCTTGCAGAATGGTAAACTCTTGTATTCCTATGATTAAGTCTTTGGGAAACAATCATAATAATATTCGACTTCTGAAAGTATTCAGGTTAAATATTAAATTTGCTTCAATTTTGCTAATTTAACCAAGTCTTTATATTTTATAATCCTTTAATATATCAGTGGTAAGGATTGAATTTGAGACACACTGTATATCGAAATATCATCTGTCATTCATCTATATATTTACAGATTAATAATATATCTCATAAAAACTCTCAATTTTTCACTAATACGCTTTATATATTTTTTAGCGTAATTAATTGTGAACTGTAAACAATTGATGGATATATTGATAACTAAACCTAATTAGGAATACATAATTGATGTAATCACGAACCCAACACTAGTTTCAGTCAATTAACACATTTCCGTGAATTGATTCATTAAACACTGTAATATAAAATAATATATAATATCCTATAAATGTTTTGTGAAATACGTAGGCAAATCCTATTTCCTTATTGACAAATTCTTGCAATGCATAGTTAACGCCGTCCGCATATCGATGAGCACAACAAACGGAAATGTGCATTTCTGCAATTGTTCGGATAACGCAGTTCAAACTTGCATGAAATTAAACTACGAAGTTCCATCTTATCTGGTTTTGCTATTTGCGAGGGGGCCTAAGGGAGTTCTATTGCAGTTTCCAACTTTATTCCTTCGGTTACAAGTTATTTCTGTTAATGATTGGAATTGCACGGTTTGTAACTATTTGATTTATCTAAAAGTATATGATTTTAAATTAGTTTATGTATAAAATAAAAACTCAAACGAGAAGATTGTAAAACAAGATTGTGAGCGATATATTTTATTTTTGAAAATGACAGTATTATCTAAACAACTAAATAGAATAAACCGTATTATTTAGAGAAATTATAGGTGAACATGTTTTTATTTGATTGATGGAAGACGGGAGCAGTTCTATTAGAGAATTCGTATTCGTATTGTAGAGCCCGATTGAATACCTTATTAATGGCCATATATTAGCAACTACGTATAAGTAAGAATAATTTTTATAATATCTTGTACTTACAAAGAACAAAACACTGATGGTCAAATACGACAGTAAAGTTAAATAAAATTGGTTGTACCTACATCGATTCAAACATTTCAAGTCTCCGCAATGGCATCTCAGCTGCCACGAGATTATCCAAGTGTAACACTACTGGTGCAGAACTCATGGTAGGCATCTTTAGTTATAAATAAACATAACATAATATAAACATGGTATTAAAGGGTCTTTCAATAAGGACGCTTCAGTTTTATATGTAAGCAAAACAAGTTGTGTATGAGATATCCACTCAATTTTTTTCTATTTGAAGTAATATTTTATGGCATTAAGTATGTAGTATAACGTCGTTCAAATCTACATCGCGGCTCTGCTTGGTGGCACGCATTCGGAAGATCTAATTTTTGATGGCTCTCGCATAAATCTGGCTGAATTTGCTGTATGGCGTTCATTACGTTGACTTCGAGGACATCAATCAATGACGTAGACATGTGACTTAAGATAGCCCCAAACGAAGAAGTCTAAAGGCGTCAAATCGCACGATCTTGGTGGCCAGTTCAGGTCACCGCTGCGCGAGAGAAGCATGCCCTCAAATCACTAGTGCAGAATGCCCATCGTGGTATGCGCTGTGTGGCACATAGCGCCATCCTGTTGGAGCTATATGTCGTCGGTATCTATATTATCCAGTTTAGACCACAAGAAGTTGCTTATCGCCGATCTGTAGCGCTCGCCGTTGACGGTTATGGCAATGCCAGTTTCGATTTGGAAGAAGTATGGACCAATAATTCTACCAGACCAAAATCCGTATCAAACAGTGACTTTCTCGGAATGCATTTGGTACTGGTATATCTCGTGTGGATTGGTGTAGTCTCAAATCTGACAGTTTTGCTTGTTCACGTATTCATTAATCCAAAAATGGGCAACATGGCTAAAAATGAATTTTTTGACGAAATTTGGGTCAATTTCTAACTGCTCTAGATCCCAATCAGCGAGTACATGGCGTGTGTGTTTATGGTCGTTTACCTTAAGTTCCTGAATCATTTGGATTTTCCACGAGTGTAGACCGGAGTCTCAACGCAAAATTCGCCAAATTGAAGTCGTAGAAAGGCCAAGTTCTTATGAACAATTAGACATAGTTGCCTGCCTTAGGTTCTCCCGTACACTCTCACGGATGGTAGCGATGCTTTCAGCAGACTTTGTCTTTCAGTGACGTACGGGTGTTGCCTAATTATTTATCAAACCGATTGACTTGAATTTAGCCACCAAATGTCAGATAGTCGACTCGATTGAACGGTTGTGGCGAGGATAAAAATCACGTAATGCGGAACGTTTCTCGAAAGGAGCACTCAATTTTAAAATAAGATTTGATTATTTGCACATGTTGTTGAAAACTATAACCTTTCATGGTGGTTTGATATACACTATGCAATATCTTGATGACAGCAAAATTAGCCTTTATATTCTAATGAAGTTGGTAACTGTAATCATATTTTCTTTTTAAATTTGTAACTACGAAAGAAAAAAAATTGGTAACCTAACTACCCTAAAATAAACATAAATATTGCCATGAAAACAAAATATAATAATATGGGAATAAGACTTTAGAGAGGTTATTATCCTATTAGTCAGATCAAATTAAATTGAATGACTTTCTCGGGGCGTGGCTCATTTTATATAACAATAATTAGTTTTAAAATCTTAAAACGGACTTTTCCGCACGTAGAACATCTCTATCTCGAAATTGAGTGGCCGAGAAAAAATAAACCAATACATAAATGCAGGATATGTGTTTTATGCGACGGTTTTACTTTTTTCAAATAGTCCACCATCGTGTTCTCTCATGACCCATGGATAGGGTGGGGTGTGTCCTATCCACCTCAAAATCAATAGATGTCTGGTAGATATCCCTAATCAGAATCAGTCGAAACCCGATCGATCTGACACGATTTAATTGAGTGATTGTGTTAACAAAAAACATTTCTCAAATAGTCCACCATTGTGCTATCTCATGACCCATGTACATGGTAGAGTGTGTTGAGTTATCGTTTTAACAAGAATAAATGCCCACGATAATGACAACGACGCTAAAGACGATAATGCTAACGATAACGACACACATAGCAACAATTTTTTAAAAAACCATTTTGTTTTGGTTTTTAGGCCGAAAAACGAAAAATAAGCCCAAAAAAATTTCTTTCAAAGAAATGAAGAAAAGTTTTTCAGTTTTCTTTACACGATTACATTACATTTCCGCGTATAGTCGAGTGCGGAAAAGTAATTATAATTGAAGAACATATAATTACGAGTACTATAAATAGGCTGATTGATTCAAACCATCTATTGAAAGTATTAGGAGCTCTACTCATTATTCTTACTGAAAATTTCAGCATGAACGTATTGGTTTACTTTCTTCTACTCTCAGTGAAAATATGTTTGCATTAAATATTTTCATTGAGTACTGAAGATCTCTGAACATTTGGTTATATCAGAAGTTACTATCAATTTCTCTATTTTAACTTGAATAGTGTATTTTTTCTTGCACATTTGGTTTCTATTGATTACTGTAAGGGGACTTTCAATAGATTTTCCTATACTTAAATTCTGTTTATACTGTTTTTGACATATTTTAATTTAAAAAGAAAATCAATTGTTTTACATCGTGGAACTCTACATTATTTGCTATAGCCACTTTAATTATAAACAGTGATTTCTATTAAGGACTTTTGAACCTGGAATTAAAAAATAGTTGAGTAATTGTTTATTTATTTTATTTATTTATTATACATGGTTTAGCAGATTATTTCCAATTACGGAATAACACACAAGAAATTTATTAAACTAGTAAAAAACAAAATATATAATACTAAGAAAATACTCAATAACAGTACATTTCAATTAAAGTTTAAAACATGTCAGTTCAATGAAAACTACAGACACTATTGTCTTTAAAAGGAATACAGATATTTCAAAATAAAGTGCTGTAAATTATTGGATGCACCATGGTATATGACCAACAATGTGATTCAACATGACATCCTATTGGCTTCCATCAGGGAGGAAATCAAATATTTTAGTGTTAAATACCGTCAATGACTTACCATGCACCTCAATATACCAGGTAAATAAATACTTGTACTCAATGATATGTGAACTCAAAAGTTTTTAAGAGGATTAAATCACAGACATAACAAAATACTCACTACTAACCGTAGAAACTTTGAGTTATTATAAACTGTATACTGCTTACTGAAACACTCTGTACATATATGTCATTATGCTATGCTAAACAAAGACTTATTGTCCATACGTAGAGGTGTCATGAATAAGTACTATGTCCAGAATAAATCTGTACTGGTTTGTAATAAAGTTGTTCGGTAATAAATTTAATAAAGTCCGGCACTGATTTTTAATAAAGTTATTATTTATTGAGGGAATATAATTCACACAATTTATTCAGACTATCAGTTTTCATATTATTACATTTATTATTGTTTGTATACTCTGATATATAAAAATCGCCAATTAATAAAAAATCGGGACAGCAATTGTATTTAAGGGATATAATAAAGTCATAAAATAGATTACAATGTTCGATGTATAAGTTAGGAGGAACATAAGCAACGAAAAACGTAAAGCATGTTAGATTACATCTTAATGGTGACAAAGAAGATAGGGATATGATCAAAAAGCAAGAATCGTTCTGAACTTCATCAAATAATTAGTACTAAATCAAGTTAGCTACAAAATAATTAGTACTAACAATACCGTAATACCTCCAACATTATCTTGTATACCGCTTTATGATAAATCACTCTGTATTTACATAATATTCCTAAAATGTGTGATGTTTATATATTTATCAGAAATATTTTCACTTCATCTTATGCATAAAATAAAAATTCATTGCCTAAACATTTTGTTGTTCGAAGTATTAGAAAAATACACAAATGTGTTTAATTTTTCTGTTTTTAATACAGTACTTGAAAATGTTGGGCGATAAGTCTACAACTCGGTCCTGAAATTTATGGCTGAATAGTTGAATGAGTTTCTTCGGTAACAATGTAAACACTGCAGAATTATGGGAATGTATTTGTTTGCCTCCTCTGCCTAGTTTCCAAAACAATTCAAGTTTCTAGAATTTAGTACTTGATTTAAGGGTTTCGACAATGACAATCAATACGGTATGTTTATTTCAACGTAAAATACTTGGGTTTCCTGCGCTCAGTTATTCGAACTAAAGTTTATTGTATTATTGTCGAAATAACAGTTGAGAGAAATTCGATAGGAATTATCGAAATTCGAGAGAAATAACATAGGTATTGATATAACGAATGCTGTTTTTGTAGGAGTAATATGTTGTATAAAATACATTTTTGTATGTAATAGATTTATAATTCTAATTATAGTTTTTTTTTCAGGTGAGCGCAAACTTGGCTAACATAGGATTAGAGTACGTATAATTTAGACCTAAACACTTAATTTTTGTCAGAACAATATAAAGAGTTCTTCATTACATTTAATGTATCTTATTTTAATGTTGAATATAAAAGGAGTTACAATAAGTGTTTGGACTTGTAACACATATTGAAATAATAATCACTGCTAATCAATTAATTCTAAGTTTTATTTGCACGTATGTATAATATCTCAAGGGACATAAATATTTTTATAACTACGAGTACACGCTATCTGTAATCTTGGCTGTTAGCAACTGTCAACTTAAATTCCCTCGCGCTACGGGGTGCGCAAACTCAACACAAAATCATTGTGGGTAGTGCAGCCAATCGATTAAATTAATTTAAATACAACAAACTGTACAAAAATAAAAACTAAATTAAACAAAAAGAGCGCAAAATAATATCAATCTATATAAATGAAAATGTATATGTTCTCTTATTCAAAATCTCCGAAAGATCCTCACCGATTGCTTTGAAATTTTCACACAAAGTTGTATTCGAATACGCGCGTATTTTTATATACGTACTATTATATAGATGTCACACCTGTGACAGGTAAAAAATCACAGCAATATGTGGCCAGGTATACCTAGTTTTAAATAAAACTTGATTTTCTGTAGCAAAGTATTGAAATATGTATTGATTCATAATATATATATATATATATATATATATATATATATATATATATATATATATATATATATATATGTATATATATATATATATATATATGTATATATATATATATATATATATATATATATATATATATATATATATATATATATATATATTACCCATTTACCGTTAATACATTACCTACCTCGTTTTCAAAGAAAAATGGTCCAATGCTTCCTTCAGACCACAATGCACACCAAAAAGTGACGCGTTGGGGATGCACTTGTTTCTCGTGAATCATTAGCGGATATTATAAGCCTCAAATGTGGCAATTATGCCTATTAAGGAAGCTATCAAGGTGAAAATATATTTTGCCGCAAAAGATGATTTTTTTTGCAAAATAGACATTGACTTCTTGTTGTTCAATGATCCAATTGGTGAATTTTCTTCGCACGGATGATCCATTGGCAGAAATTGTTGAGTCAGTTGGATTTCGTAAGCATGGAGATGCAAATCGTTAGTAAGAATACGGCGAAGAGTCGCTGCTCAAATGTCCAATTCTTTGCACATTGACGAATCGAGGTGCCTGGACTCGGCCTCACTCTCGCGAACTGCCGTGATGTTTTATTGAACAACCACTACGAGTTCGTGTCGTGGGTTTCATATTAATAGCTGAACTTTCTGCTGAACAGTACTTTCGAATTTTTCCATTATTATTTTCACAGTTGATAACTTTGGAATATTATTTCTACCGAAAATTTGGGCACTTTACGAATCATAGTAACCAAGCTTTCACTATTTTGATAGTAATGTTTAACTATAGAGACGCCTTGTTGTATCATGTGGCGCTCCATGTTTACTAACACGTATCTGTCACCTATAGACCTATCACAATTATTGACCTATCGAATTATGATAGCCAAAATAGCGCGCAACTCAAATCTTGCGCTCTTATTGTAACATCCTTTATATCACTTATCTTATTAATATTTAAGAAGCACGTTCTTTATATTAGCACAGAGTAGATTACGTCATGTGGTCAATAAATTGTGTTGTTAATTTATATGAAATTTTCTAAATCTGAAAAATTCATCTAACAAAGTTTTATCATTACAGTCACAAAACGCTCCAACTTATATAAAAAATCTGAATAAATTTCAATAAGAGAAAAGTTAATACATTAAAAACCAACTACATAGCTATTGCTATTAGCATAAACTACTATTTACATTAAACGGGTAATAGTCTAAACATTATATTTCATGAAATGACCACATATGTATGTGCCAGAAGCCACTTGTAATGAAATCCTTTAGTGCGACTCTATTTAATCAACAAAATATATCATATATATATACAAAACCTTAATTAATCACGGAATAATGATAATTTGATATGTTGATTTTGCGACTTCAATCTATACCTCTATACCATTCTAATCTATATCATTGTATTTTCGTATTACATAATTCATAAGTGCACTGAAAATATTATTTTCATATCTAAAATGTTTTTCTATTGCTAGTGATAAATTTATAAAATTATTATACTTCTATTTCGACCAAACATATTTATCTAAGAATAATAACTGGCTGCTGAACTTTCCACTGTGTCTAAAATATGTGTAAGTTTTATTTAAATCAAGGAGTGGAAATTGCATGGATCATTTATCATCATACCAAACATAATTAAGCATTTTTTTAAATATATAGCGACAGCTTATTATTTGATTTATGATTTATTGGGAGTTTTTTTATATAAAATTTGGCAATAATGTGAATATAACCTGGGCCTACCACAACTGTATGGTATAAATATTTATCATAGCTACTAGCTTATATATTTTAAAACGAAACATAAATAAATACATGTTATATGATATATGTGATCCTTAACAGGACAACAAAATGGCATTATGAAAAGTAATGGTATAGTGAGTTTAAAATATTGTATGTAATTGGCTTTATGCAAATGGGAAGCTGTCTTTAAATGAGAAGAATATCCTTCCTTGGACACCGTGTACTTAATTACTATCTCGTCTGCATGCAAATAATTCGTCCAATAGTACATGTCAATATATTATCTTCATCAAATGTCCATTGATGATATTTCGATCACCATGTAACTTTCATCAATAAGTATTGATGAAGATGATATAGACATTAAAATACATATAGAGGCTTTCTATTTATATTCGTCATATTGCATTCTATTATTCAGTAGTTATAGAGATTATTTCTATATAGTCTCAATTAATGAACAAAAACTATAACCAAATGGTAAAATGTTTTATATACGATATTCCACAACCACAATTATCCGATTTTTGTCCATACAAATATTCTATTGCCTAAGCTGAGGACAATCAAGCTAACGGTATTTTATAAAAACCAGGTATGGGATTTTCATTGATGTATTTCATTCTATACCACGACCAACATCTTTTATCAAATGAACGTCTGCAACTGGTTTTCAAAACCGGTGATATCTGTGAAAATTTAGCAGATTATCTATTTGATTAAAATTGGTCAGGAAATTTAGAAACTAGTGAAAAAACGTAACTTTTTCAAAAAAAAAATTACTTTTTCCAAAAAGAGAAACAAGTTGAGATATATTAGAATGCTGCAAATTCATAGATTAGATAATTACAGATTAGATACATATTTCAAGATTATGTTCAAATTGAACATTGTTATTCAATACGAAATATGATATGA
Source organism: Rosalia funebris (assembly GCA_037954035.1). NCBI lineage: Eukaryota > Metazoa > Arthropoda > Insecta > Coleoptera > Cerambycidae > Rosalia > Rosalia funebris. Next base: position 31,805,172 of record JAZFAV010000009.1, on the reverse strand, counting down.
AGCTTTGGAAGTTAAAATCAAAAGGAACGCGAGAGAGTCACATAGATCATTCTGCATCATCGAAACTTGTTCAGATTTTCAATCGAAAATATTTTTCTGTTGTTTTGTTACATTTGACACTTGTCGGTGGCTTGAATTGTTATTAAGTTGGAAATAAATCTCGGAAATATCTTTAGCTAATTAGTAAAATTTTGCGCCATTAAAGGTGGTACTAAGGCCTCAGAATATATGACATCTTGTATGAGGAAAAAAATAATTTAGGACAAACAGACAAACATGTCACCATGAGAATGAAAGAGCACTTCCAGAACAATTAGTGGAAATCAGCTATTACCGAATATCAGATTGACAGAGACTATGATCTATGACTGAACAAAATTTAGATTCCTGGATAACACGAATATTGGTGATCAGCTACGAAGACAAGGAGCGAATTAACGATAACATAAAAGGGTTATTAAAAAAAACAGTGATCGGCAAGGAGGATAAGGAACTTGAAAGTTCCGGCATAATGGGCATGGCACATATAGAAGCGCCATTCAAAAATTATCCAAAATACCCCAAAAATCTCCTACTTCCGGCCAGCGCATCTCATTTATACCTACTATATCTAATCCTAACCTATCCATTTCTATCTTCAGATTCTCTAGCTTCCCTGCCTGTCTCATGCTTCTGACATTCCACGCTCCGACTCGTGAAATGCTACACTTCTTACTATTATTGCACTCGATCACGTCTCCCGGAACAGTCCTCACCCGGAGATCCGAACGGAGGACTATTTTACCTCCGGTGTTTTTGCCCCAGGAGACGCCATCATTAATTTGGGATAAGCTTTCTGTTAGCTGTTCTGAGGATTATAATGTGGTGGTTTCCTCTTGCCTTCCACATCGCGGTCGTGTGTGTCATAGCACCATACCAACCCCCACGGTTTCTGCCACTATGACTACTGAAAGAGCTGCTGCCCTCCTTCAGGGACTTGTCTTAGTCTGGTTTTTCAATAAGGACCCCCCCACTATGGTTAAACCTATGGTACGGCTCCTTAAATCATTAAAACGCGCAAGCCGACCCACCCGTTCCAGTTTGCACTAGAACTTCGTCAAGGTTCAAGTCCTATCGGATCGGGAAAACGTGGTATCTTCTTTATAAATTTATTAGATCACATCTCGATATTGTTGAAATAGAGATTTGAATAAAATGACTTTGAATTAATTTTTTGAAAATACTCATAATGGAAAGGAAAAATAGAGAGAAGTTTGCTTTATAAATTTTGGTTTTTGAAACATCATAGCGGTTCGTGAAAAGTGAAAAGACGGCAAAATTTACCTAAAAAATAATACACAAAATAATATCAAATAATAAAACTAAAACCTAATATTTCTGGCGATGTCTAGAAATAGTTTCTCTGTAGCATTCTATGACAGAAATTTTAACTGAACAACATCGGCTGAGAAACAATCTTCACAGCTACATATTATGTAGCTGCTCTGTCCTTTCGATCATTATATAATCTATTTTGGGACAACGTTGCTCAAATATTGCCTATGTAATAGAATAGGCTGATTCATGGTCTAGGTGAAACGATCATACAGGAGAATACACTCCCAATAAAGTCTGGCTGTTGTCATTTTTGACTTGATTCTCCTCCTACATCATTAAATTCAAATTCAGATTTCATGTGTTTAATTTCACATATTCAAAATATTGAAAAAATACACAAGTAATTATTTCACTTCGTTCTCGCCCCTTTATAAAATGGGACATCACTCTGAGATAGTATATTCAGTTAATACTACTTCTATATGGAAAGGCGGCGTGCTAGACATATTAATTTAAAATTTGAACTAACTAGGTATAGTGTTTCGGTTGCAATTATAGGACTAGAATTGCGCCCCATTTGTGCTGTGTCAAAAATATGGCATCAACATTTAACGACTGTCATCCATACAAACCACGTGAACATGCCATGTAACGGTAGCGTGCCCCTATTTACTGTGATAATATATCCAGTTTTATTTTCAAAGAAGTATGAACCATATTTTCAAAAAATTATCCACCACTCCAAAATGCGTACCAAACCATGCACATATCTCTGTGGATGCATTTATTTCTCATGGACAGCATGTGGATTTTCAGCACTCCAAACTCGACAATTTTGTTTGCTGACGTACCCGTCAAGATAAAAATGTGCTTCATCGCTGAACAAAACTTGGTTGCACAAATCAGTATCATCTTCTTCTTTTTCTAACACCCAATTAACAAATGAATGACGTCGTAAATAGTTCGTAACTTTTAATTGTGGTGTCAACTGAATCTTGTATGCTGGTAGATGCAGATCTTTTTTTAAAACCCGATACGTGATGGCTTTTGACAGATTCAATTGTTGTGCATGACGTTGAATTATGTTTGAATACTTCCGTATACTTTCTCTCACTGCAGCAATATTTCTATCTGATCGACCACGACGAGGACGCATTGAGGTTTTCTTATCAATAATAGAACCCGTCTCTTCTTGATTAACTTACGAACTATTAATACTGTAGGTGCTTCATTTTGTCCTAATTTTGTGTGAATTTTTCTGAATGCAACTGTAAATGATCGCTCACTTTCATAAAACAGTTGTACAAATTATTCGTTGTTAAACTGTTAATTGCTGTACGTTGACGTCGAATGATTTGTAAATAATAGTGGCTAAATATTGACGACCTGTCTTTCACACAACACAAATGGCGCGTAATTGAAATCCTATAGTTCTAACTGATACACCCGATATATCGTTTCTATATAAAATGTATATCTCAGATCATAAGTATAATATCCAGTTGTTATGTACACAATTATTTGAATATGTAACCATTGTGTTTAAGTGATTAGAAATTATAAGATTAAAAAATAAATCTTTGCCTAACTTCGCGCACTACCACTATCAGTGATTACAACAACGATGAAAATAATTGCAGTTTATATATGGTGTATCGAATATCACCGGGTGGTTTATTCGATGATAGCGGACTTCAGGCGAATCGTAATTATATTAATAACAGCAACTAAGGGGCATTTTATTGTTGTCGCTTACTGGTGGAAACATGTGGTTTATTAAATGTAAATAATGGCTGATATCATTAATAAATAATAAAGCAACTGAATCCTGACACTAACCTGTTTCTGTTAATAGCCATCTGCTGCATATAACAATCCGTTAATTAAACTGGTATAGAACATAATTCCTCTATTATTAGAACAAATGATTCTTATAAGTAGAATGGCTCGTTTCGTCGGCATACCAGGTACGTCACGTCTTCGTAATAATCCATATAAAATAACGTAAAATAATTAATACTCCTAATAAAATAATAATAACCGTTTCGTTATACATCGTAATTTATACAACACAGGAAAACATTTATCCTCCTAAACAGTGTTATCGTCTGGATTATCTCGGTTAAACATCTGCAGCACTGCAGCATTACAGTTTCTACAGTTGTTTTAGCGAGTGACGAACGTCGCGTCGTGGTGAAACAATTTTTTGTATGAAGAAAACGATCATTTGACATCTATGACAATAATCGTTGCATTAAGTAATAGATTTATGAACGCAAAGATAATTAAAATGGACCCAAAATTATAATTTTTTTGGGACAGTGTTAAAACAGTACTATTTTTTGCACCCATTAAACCATATATCTGTGTATATATACAGTATTCATTATTTGCAGTGACTTCGCTAATGATAAAGATTTTGTAATTTTTCTATTGTTTCCACTATTACCCTGTAATTATTATTGTATTGTTTTTGATTTGTTGCCGCACTGATGCATACATCTGCAATATTTTTCCGCATAGTAACTTCATGGTGGGATTATTTATTTTTAATCGTTATTATATTTATCCCAGAAGTGCCAAAATGCGTGTTGACAAAAAAAAAGTTAAAATATTTGCCCATAAACTATTAGTTGTCGAACTCTTAATCGCTGCATGTTAACGTCATATGATTTGTAGATGATAGTCGTTAAATATTGACCCTCTGTCTTTGACAGAATACAAATTATATGCGCAATTCAAAGCCTATAGTTCTAACTAAGACACATTATATATAACAAAATATTATATCACAGTTAATTTTTCGGCTGTGCTCCATTAAAACTGATATTTAGTATTGTAAAGATCTTAGGTTGTATTACTGTCAGTGTGACATACGTCAATTAACCCCCGAACCGCTGTTGTGGTCAGTCAATCCCTGAATTTTATTATTAAAAACTACACGTGTCCAATTTATTGCTTATTTATGTAGTTAAATATAATTATTTCCGTCTTCTACTAAAAACAATATTTAATCCAATTTATTTTTATAGTACATACTTATTAAATGAAAAATGGAAAATAAATCTATTCTGTATATTATAAAAGAAACGGTGGAAGATTATTAGAGATGTAAGTACATGCAGAGCAACACATTTGTTATATATAAACCAAACAAATCGACAAAGAAATAAGACGGATGATATGCATCCCGAATGGCATTTTGACACCCATCTGTGAAATTATTTTTCTATATCAACAAACTTCAAAATCATATTATCTTCTCGATACATCACGAAGTAACCTTATTCAACATATACATATAATTTATTATTATGTATTATATACTGTCATTTACATTTATTGTTATTTTTAGAATAAAATTGTGACTTTTCTACCACTGATGTATTGTTAGTATTTGATAACTTTGGACAAGTCATCATCATCATCAGGTCATCAGTCCTAAGACTGGTTGGACGCTAACCTCCAGCTTCTCCTATCTTGTGCTAACTTTGGACAAGTATAAGTTAAATAAATATTAAAGTATTGACTATCAGATAAGCATGCAATTGCTCAATGCGAAGGGATATCAAGGTATCGATTATAGGTAGGGGCCAAAATATACATTATGAAAAGTATGCTATAAATACATCGTATGAATGTACTATAAAAATATTACAAAATAATGTAAAAAATATATACGTTTGTAAATTGTGCAGTATCTATTAGATCAGTGTAATATAAATAAATTTATTGCTCGAATGTGAGCAACAGAATCCAACGTGAAGAAAATGTGTTAGAAGTATCTGATTAACTTCACATTGACTTGGTAACAAAATATCTGGAAATATAATAGCTTAGTTTGGAACTACATTATGTTCTGGGACTTGAATACATCTTATAGAATTATTTTGACATATTTGTGACTTATTTATATATATATATATATATATATATATATATATATATATATATATATATATATATATATATATATATATATATATATATATATATATATATATATATATATATATATATAGGAAGACAAAAATTGTACAGCGTATACGAAGTAACTGATACCGCTATGTACAATAATTTTATTCCACTACGGAATACATGTACTACTGCAGTTTATACATCTACTTTTCAATCCAGAGTATGAGCCTACATGTTTGAAAATTAATGTGTGTGTGTTTTTTTAATAAGAAAGTCAAACTAAAGTGTTGAAAATATATCTGCCTTATTTAATGCAAAGTTTTTATACTTGCTCATGCCATCAAAAGCAATATGTATATATTTATAGTGTTACGGTTGCATATTCCTCAAAAATTATTTGTTTCGGTTCAGAAAATGAGGTAGAGTTCTGAAAATTATATTTTTTAAGTGAGAGAGCACATAATTCGTAATGATCAATCAAAGAGTTCTCCAAAGAGAAAATTCAACTTATGTATGCAAACTTATCTATCGGCCATCAAAGATCTTGCGATGAAAAAAACTAGTTTATAGTTTCTAATGTCGTATGTGTTGTGGTTTGTAATGGATATTCAACAAAAAATATGTGGATTATCAGTTTCCCACATTTGCATATTGTGAGCATTGGCGTATCCCGAAAGTTGAAACCACGTTTCGTCATAAAAAACGTCATTAAATTATTCACAAACTATTAACAGTACTCAGGATGCCTGAGGTAGTCTGTCGGCAAGAGGACTTAATCTAATTGATAATTTTATGGATGCTTGTACTATCTCAACATTTGTAAGGCACCAATCATTTGGCATGTTCCATAAGAAAATGCAGTTTCTTGTGACAAAATTTGGTAGGGTTTTGTCAGGCACGTTGAAAGATAACTTCCTGTATACGAATGGTTGGTCTACCAGAATATTTTTTGTGAGTTCGGGACAGTTTTGGAAAACCTACCAACACAATTTTTAAGGAATGCATACAAATTTTTTGGTATTATACTTTATTTCATCTCTATTTGCCAAATAAAAAATCCCAAACGGCTCTTATCTCATACCGTGGCTTTTTTATGGCTAGACTCAAGTAGACTGTTCCATTCATCGGTAAGATAAGAGAATTTTTTATTTGGCAAATAGCGATGAAATTAATAGTACTGTTAAACCAAGAAGTGTTCCCAAAAATTACTGAAAATTATATTATTGAAATATAAATGCTGACTTTATTCCCAAGTACCATTAACTAAAGAGGTATGTTTTACGACTATTGCGATTAGGTATATCTACAAATGATCGTTCAATGTCGAGATACCTCGAGGTTTTCTGGCAAAATGCAAAGTAATGTGATTATATTAGCCAGTGAATTATATTAAAGGCATCTCCGTCTCTCAGAATCGAACAAACACTTCACTATAATTTCACATTTCGGAAATAATGCAGTTTCCATGCCAAAGTTTTGTTTTATTTAATCAGAAGAGCTACTGTAACTTCATATAATGGAATAAGTTCAAACAGTGGAATGTCAAAAGGACTATCAAAGTTGATACAAGCAATATCAGTAGCGCCCTTAGATTGATACAAAGCATTCTGAAACTAGTTTAAATTATTTACTTCAATATTATTATGATTTGTCTCGAATTGCAGGTTATCCTTCCTATTACCAACAAAATCCGAAAAAAAACGTAATTTGAGACATATGTTTTAAAAGTTTATATATTTAAAAGTTTATACATTTAAAACTTTTTTTATTAAATTCTGTTTTAAATAATAGTCTATTTTACCTTATTGCGAATGGCAAAATTTAGTTCGTGACTAGAAGATGACGTTGCTTATATTCCAACTTCTATCATCTTAGAATGATTTAATGAATCACATATTAAATTAATATCAACATGGATGATCAAAAACATCTATTCGGATAACTGTTGAAGATTTACTTTTCAGAAATTATAATTTTTGGAGATGGAGAATAATAGATGTCGGAATTAAGAGTTATGATGCTAAATTCTTGTTAAATTGATGAGTAATTAATTAATACAAGTTGTATTAGAATAGATTACGAGTATGGCGAGTTGTTGGTATAAAATACTAGCCACAATTATATATACTCTGTGGAAAAAAAGTCTGAAATACCTGAAAAATCACAAACATATTTTCTTTGATGCTTGAAGGAATCAAAAGGTATTTTAAAGTTTCCGTTTTTTGAAATAGTTTAGTTTTATGTACAGTGGCGTACGTTTACAGGGTCAAAGGGAGCGCCTTTTTTAAATAACAACTCCTATTTTTGTTCGATACAGTAAAAAAGCACATTTTTCTGAATTGCTGTAAAAATGTTATCAAGTTGCATAATGAAAGATTAGAGAAAATGCAAATAGAGTTTTAATTGCGAAAATTGATTTATTTATAAACAAAACAAAATAACTTCTTTAACTAATAATATATTCAAAATGTTGCCCATTAACTATATGATGTTTAGTCTCAAAATCAATGTAATCAATGTACAGAATGAATCTATTTTGTACATTGACGGAAATAATTGACTATTTCCGTCTCTATATTGCATATTTCCTGTTGAATTTTTTCGTTTAAATCATCTATATTTTCAGGTTTATTGACATACTTTCATTTCTATATGACCTCATTTAAGGGGTGTAAGATCTGAGGACAAAGGTAGCCCCTTTATAGCTTTACGTCGCCCTACTCATCGCTGTGAATAGATATGAGTATGAGTAAGTGCGAACACGAAAAGCGTAATGAGGAGGTGCACCGTCCTGCTGATACCAAAGTCTATTACCAGGTATGTCTGGTTTATTTACATTTGGGTATAAAGATGTCAGTGTTATAATCAATTCTTGCTGTAAAAATTGCAAATACCTTATTTTAGTTGTTATATAATACCTTGTGTAGGTTAGTTAAGTTGTTATCAAAATATAATGGGTCCAAAATTCCGTTTCATTCGACAATGAAAATCATCTCCTGATAATCCTTGAATCAATGTTACTTTATATCTTTTATGTTTATGTAACACATTAGACGGACGATCTCGAGGAGTCTCATTAAAGAGAGTGCAGCCTTCCACTGCAGCTGTGATATTTCCGTAACCATATATCGTAAGAATTTCAATGCGATCTTTTTCCTAGACATTTTTACTAAGATTTTTTGATCTCAGGTAACATAAAATCGCAAGCATCAATTTTGATCAAAGCTAGCTTGACGTAGCTGACATTAAATAAAATTTACTTCAACCCCTTATAGGCAACATTAAATAAATTAATTTTCACAATTAAAGCTTTATTTGAATTTCTTTTGAAACTTTCTTTCTGAAACTTAATAGAATTTTTATTACAATATTAAAGAAAATGTGCTCCTTCACTGTATCGAACAAAATATATGGATTGCCATATAAAAAACTGCGTCCTCTTTGTTCGTGAAAACGTACGCTACTGAATATAGAACTAAAATATTTAAAATAACGGAAAATTTTAACTAGCTGTTGGTTCCCTCGAACGTTTTTTTGATAGAAAAATATATTGCGAGATTTCTCAGATGTTTTAGACTTTCTTCGTAGTGTATAAGGACAACTATACTAATACATTATTCTCATTGCCTTCACAGCTCTAAATAATAATTAGTAATAAATTTATAAAATATAATTGTGTTGCATTTTTCATAATTCCTCTCATCAATATCAACTGTTTATCCTGCATATGCCCAATATATAAGTAGATTAAATCGGACACACTGTAGTCCATAAGTAATGGATATATTAATTTTTTACACATTGTACGATTTTTATATAAAATTCTAAAACCCGTTAGTTTTTATTTAGAAAATTACTTTTGAACAGAATTTTATATTTCCGCCTTCAACCCACATGGAATGACATTACCCTTTTAAAATTATAAAATAGGATGAGGCTGCGTATGATCACTCATTTAAAAGCATTTCAATTTCCTATTCAGCAATATAAAAGGTTTTTAACTTTATGTGGTCAAGAAGGAGTGGTGTTTATGTGGTTATGGTACCAAGAAGATTAATTAAAAATGTATCCGTACAAATCGTCTCTGCATACAAACAATAATTAATGCTCTGGGGTTAAAGAACCCTAAAATGTCTTTGCCCATATACTACATTGTGTTAAATCTAACTAGCCTATGAAAGTCAGTGCCCATATTTATTTAATCATTCAACATAAAAAACATTCCTGTGAAATAAAACATAAATGAAAATATATTGATACAGAAGTACTCTTTTCCTGGTGAATCAACATCTCTTTTAAACAGAAGTGATTACATGGAACCATAGATACTGGGAATAGAGATAATTCACATTGGGTAATGGAAATTCACACTTAATACCCTAATAAAGTTAGCGCTTGAATTTGGAAGCAAATTGTTAAACTATATAGTTCTCGATTCCCGACTTATAAGTTACAGACATAGATCTTATCGATTAAGATGAAAACCCCACGGATTTGTTTCGGCATTTGTCCTAAATCGGGGTACTGTGTACGGCACTGATGAGAAGTAATAGGTTCGAAACAGCTGTCTGTCATTCGGATTCCATCCGGGACAAATGTCGAATTCTACTTATGAAAAAGGGACCCCCCGTTTTCAAAAAAACTCTGGTCGTGCAGAAACACGAGAAAGGGGTCGAGGGATCGCTGTTAGGTATAATTCAATGCCTGGGGGGCTTTAGCTCGAGGAGTAGTTGTTTCCTACAGCGACTATGTAATAGCCTTGCAACTAGGGAACTATTCAGTAACCGATTTGCGGTTTCGTGGCCTTTCTCGATTCCCGACTTATAAGTTACAAACCATATAGTATACCAACTGACGAGCATTACTTAGTTTTACTGAACAATTTTGGAATTTTAGAGTCAAGAAGATTTTTATATGTAATGATATTGAATATTTCTATATAATGAAATCAGAAGACGTAAAAACTGAATAAAGTATCATATCCTCAAAGTCTGGTAAGATGAGTGGAACAATCCCACCACAAAACAAAAATTTATAAAACCATGAGTCGGTGTAAACGAGTAGGTGTAAGTCTATCACGTCTGAGAATAGGTTATATTTCTCTGACATCTTCATGTATGCTTTACGGCGATATGACTTCCTAATGTAATTTCTGCGACCAGATCCTTATACTCGAGCACATTTTCAAAGATTGTGCATACTTCTAGATAGTTTAGTTTTGGATAGTTAGAAGAAGAAGAAGCAACTTCTTCAAGAAGTAAGAATAGGATAGTTAGAAGAAAAAGTAAAATTAAATGGAGCTATTATTATTCAATGTACAGAATGACTTTTTAAATATATTAAAGAAATAAATCTGTCACACAAACTGTAACATACACATTTAAGTATGGTCCTCTATTTGGTCTTCTACTTTAGTATCTCTCTAAATATTCTGTAATATTTCATGATATTTTATAAGAAACATTCGATATTGTATTTGTGATTTTGGTTGTGATACTTTATGCAAAATGTAATAGCTTGTGATATTTTATAAGCCAAAATTGATTCTCTTTGTATGATTCTGACTTATGTTTTAGATATTCCACATATTTATATCTATATATTGTTCACTGCTATGTTCATAATTTTGGTAAATAAAGGCAAGGCAATGATATATGTAGGTATTACCACTGTATGGAAGTTTTAAAGCAAGGTTATTTGGGGCTAATGACCTTAGGCGCCATAGAACTTAGGACTTCTTAGAACCATTAAAGAAAAAATGACTTTGTCTGACTATGGTAATGTTAACTAAATAGATAAAGACATTTGGTATTAGCACTGTGGAGCTATACAACAATTTGCAGTGGAAGTCAGAGCAGATTCCAATCAAATATTTCCTAATACATCGATTGTAGTCGTGGGAATTGGCTAGTCTATTTTAACTTCGCTTGTTTTTATTGGGTTATGTAAAATTATAGATCTACTTTATCAGACCAAATAACGTGGATAATAAAATGGTTTGATATTATGTGAACACCGCCTTCGTCATTATCAAGAAGTAATCGACTGTTTTAAAATATGGAACATGTGATTTATGGAACTGTTCTGCATTACAATGTTGTTAATAATAAAGTTATATAACATTAAAAATGTAATATTTTATAATAAAGAAATAGAATGGGAAACCTTTCTAATATAGGCTTGTGTTCATCTTCATTCCATGTATAAATTTAAAGGGATTACTTGAATTTTCTTTTTAAAGTATCATTTTGAATAGGTTGAAAGCAGAATAATATTTTGATCAAATAATATCATTTTAGAACTAAAAATTGATCCCTGATATTACTTAAAATCGTGTATTACGTATAAAATAAATGCACCGTTACATAAAGTCAACAATGTAAGGTCTACCTATTTCCACAAAAGTTATGTAGTTTGTACAATGTAAATAACGGTTGATACACTGTAAATGAGACAGAAAGTAGAGATTTAACTTTCTTTCATTCTTATGCGCTGTATATTTGCCGTCGAATAAAATGAAAGGTGTCCATAAATTTGAGCTGTCGCTTTCAACTCAGGATACCACTTAGTTTTAATTTATTTTTTACTTTTTAAGCTTTTAAATCCACAAACTCAGGAAAAAGGCTAGAGGTTTATAACGGGAAACATAGTTTTAAAAGGGAGAGGAAGCGTTACTATTCTGATACAAACATTATAGAAAAACAGGAAAAGCATTATTTATCTGTCTGCTTTCTTATAACACCTATATAAAGTTACAATAAGCTTTACAATATTTTTTTAGTAACATATAAGTCGGAAATCGAGAAAAGAACCACAAAACCGCCAAGCGGTTATCAAAGTAGTTCCCGAATAGCAAAGCTATTACATAATCGCTCTAGAAAACAACTACTCCTCGGGATAAAGCCCCGCCGGGCATTGAATTATACCCAGAAGCGATCCTCGACCCCTTTCTCGTGTTTCTGCACGATCAGATAAGGTTTCAAAAAATAAAACCCGCCACAGGTATTTTTTTGAAATATTTTTTTAGTAAATATAGATTATATCAAAGGAATTTAGGGATTCAATAAATATTCTTTTTTGTTCACTTCTTAGACAAAATAAAAGTATTGATGAATAACGGATTTTTCTACAACATAGTAAAATAAAGGAGAAATAGATCAGATCTAGCTCCTACAAACATCAGTAATTATACACGGTTAAAATTATGTATGGAATAAAAACGATATATTACATGCACCTTCATTCTATGGTTCGCTTTATTTTATTTATTTATGAGAAATACTCGAACAGGTGATTTGTAATCTAAAAGATACATCGTCTAAATGAAATTTTAAATTTATACATACAGAACAAATTATATAGGTACGTGCAGTACGAGAGATATGCTGTTTCTTTAAATTGTGTATATTTTTGTATTATTAAATTCCACTTGATGAGCTTATCGCAATGTCCTATAAAATATATTGATAAATTAATAAATAAGGAGTTATATTTATGTAAAAATGCAAAAGGAGGTAAAGAGAGTATTCTTAAAATCAATCTGATTATTCTAAAGTGTTCATCATCTAAAGAGATCTCTCACGTTCATATAAAAACTACTTGCTCTGAATTAAAAACAACCTATGCAACTACAAATAAAAATGTCATTAAGTATATATCTACAGAAATAGTAACATTTTAGTAAATTGCATTTTGAAAACTCATTTTGTCCAATAATCAACGCAATATACCGCTCATTGAATAAAATTTTGCCAATAAGTTTGTACAGGTATGTAAAGAAATGAAAGTCGTTAGCATTTACACGCTTACCGTTACGTTCACTAATCAGAATATTATGTGATTTATCAATTCTTCTCTGATTTGCCAAATGCTTCCTAAAACATCTATCCTGATTTTCCAAATATCCTCCAAGGGACCCTGTCTAAACATTCTCTCCAAATGTTCCCCAAGGGACTCTGTCTAAAAGTCATCCACAGTTTAGTAAATTTGGGCATGTGAAACCGTGAAGAGCAAAACTTCATTTAGTACTCGTAGAATATAGTATGTAGATAGAACTGGACAAGTATTCAATATGCTCCAACATCATATTCACACTGGATTGACATAGAAAATAATATCAGTTATACAACACTGTAGAACTGTTGAAGAAAAATAAAAATGATCTCAACAAAATTATATTTGTCGAGGAAGTAACAGAAGATGATCAGTATGTTCGAGTTCACCTATGGGAAGACATATGAACAAATTTTTCAGAAAGAAAGTAGTTCTTGATTTTATTCGATTTTCAGATGAATTAACTTCACATTGATTAGGAAAGTAAATCAGAAAATATGAAGGTATGTGCAGCGGAGAATCTTCATTGACGCACATACGTCTTATGTGCAAAATGTTAATGTTAATGGATTAACATTATTAACAATCATATTATTGGTCTAATTTTTGGGGTAAGGAATTTCAAAAAATAAAACCAGCCACAGGTAGGATTCGACATTTGTCCCGGATCGAAACCGAACGACATACAGCTGTTTCGAACTTATTAGTTCTCATCAGTGCCGCATACGGTACGCTGATTCAGGACAAATGCCGAATGAACTTTATGGCCTATACATCTTTATCGATACGATCTTTGTCAGTAACTTATAAGTCGGAAATCGAGAAAGGAACCACCAAGCCGCCAAGCGGCTATCAAAGTAGTTCCCGAATAGCAAAGCTATTACATAATCGCTCTAGGAAACAACTACTTCTCGGGCTAAAGCCCCGGCAGGCATTGAATTATACCCAGAAGCGATCCTCGACCTCTTTCTCGTGTTTCTGCACGATCAGATAAGGTTTCAAAAAATAAAACCAGCCACAGGTAGGATTCGACATTTGTCCCGGATCGGAACCGAACGACATACAGCTGTTTCGAACTTGTTAGTTCTCATCAGTGCCGCATACGGTACGCTGATTCAGGACAAATGCCGAATGAACTTTATGGCCTATACATCTTTATCGATACGATCTCTGTCAGTAACACTTCCGACTTATAAGTTACTGACAGAGATCGATATTATATATATCAATTATCGTAATATATCGATATTACGATAATTGACCTTCCAAGGTGAAATAAGCGCAAGAATCCTAAAAGGAAATAAATGCTACTATGCATATTTAAAATTAATAAGGAGCAGAATACTAAATAGAAGATATAAGATCACAATCTATAAGACAATTATAAGACCCGTAGTAACCTATGGATGTGAAATATGGACACTAACAAGCAATGATGAAAATCAATTGTAAGGTGGGTAGGACATGTATACAGGATGGGGGGCGAAAGAATTGTGAAGAGTGTCCTTGAGTGGAAACCTCAAAACACAAGACCAAAAGGGCGACCCAAGAAAAGGTTGATAGACGATGTGGAGGAAGACCTAAAAACTCTAAGATTAGGAAACTGGAGGAGAATAGCGGTAGATAGAACCAGATGGAGGAACATAGTAGAGCAAGCCAAAATCTACCAAGGGTTATGCGCTAAAAGAAGAAGAAGAAGAAGAAGAATGCCCATAATTAACTAGTTGATCAGTCAAGTCATATGTATTATAGGTCGTTGATAACTGATCATCGAGGATAATTCAATTCAAACGAAAAAAATTCCATAGTATTCCATTTACAAAAAATAGTACCTCTCTTATATTGCATTTATATGAACTTCCTTGTATATTTACAATTTCGTTTAGATATTTACAAAATCTAACTTTTAGATTTAAGAACAAATGTTCAACCATATTTTGTAAATCCCAAAAAATTATTTCATTCCATTCCTTTCATATATAGTTCACCATATATGGAAAATATATTATAATTAAATAAATATATTGCCAATGATTATTTAAAAAATATATTATTTTATCCTATATATTACGGTACAATCCTTTTGTATTTCTTTTTCTCAAGTGGTATTCGTGTGTACCTGCTCTGAGATGAGACGCTATGCTGTGAATAGTGGTGTCTTGGACACCCTACACAAAGAGAGCGGCTTTGCTATTTATTA
Organism: Rosalia funebris; assembly: GCA_037954035.1. Taxonomy (NCBI): domain Eukaryota; kingdom Metazoa; phylum Arthropoda; class Insecta; order Coleoptera; family Cerambycidae; genus Rosalia; species Rosalia funebris. Next base: position 31,789,904 of record JAZFAV010000009.1, on the reverse strand, counting down.
GGTAGATAGCAGTAGTACTTTTGTGTGTACATTCATATATTTAAGATATGAGATTGATAACATTTTAAATACTATTTCGCAAGCTATTACCTTATAGGCACAAATATGGTTTAATTATTCTATAAATATGTAAACTACAAAATAATATATTTTTGTTAAGTCAAGCTTGCCTCATTTATCTTTCAAAATAGTAACTTATGATAATATTTATTCATTCTTCCTTTACATTCGTGTCATGACTTATCCTGAAATACGAAGAAATAACGGTTTTCTGTGTATTTCCTGTACTAGAGGCACTATAATTCGTTTTCCGAGAATCAGTCTCTGAACTTTGTTAATAGTTTCGAATTCACAGATGTTGTTGACCCAGCCCTTATACCATTTATTGAAGAAGTTTTTTATACCCATTAGACACATGATACAGTCACTTTTAATTAATATATTACATAATACCTAAATTATTTTTAGACACTCATATCTATTATACACCTTGTTATTAATCAATTAAAGAGTTGTTGTGATCTTTATTGTAACTCTTAAGCGCTTCTACAGGTTATATTTATATTTCAGTACACGAAAGATTAAAATGTGTATAATGAAATATCTTGTTTTTATCACAAGCTGAGTAGAATGTTCTTAAATCGTTAAAAACATAAACTTGGCTATTTACAAATGTAAAACAACGAAAATTAAAAAAAAAAGAGGCCAGCTTTTCATGAGCACGAAAATATTATACGTCGCTCGAGGTGTATTTCGACAACCCAATTGGTAGTAATTAGTAAATGATTGAATATTTTTGTTGCTACCCCGAAAGTTTCAATACTCCACTTACTTCCAAAGATGTAAATTTACCTTTGGCTATTTTCAAATGATTTATTTGTAGTTAGTACCTAAAGGTTGGAACTCCAATGCAAATAGATGTTCAGATACGTCTATTACATATGTTTGCTTTTGAATGTGCACTTTTTAGTATTGGTTTTTTTGTGACGTTATTACCGTTGAGGAAATATATATATTTTTTTTAATACACAGCCTCTTCTAATGCTATTTAAGAGAGCCAATTCTGTTAGTCAGAGAGAAATTGTGCGTTTAAATAAAAATGAGCAACGAGATAAAATAAACACTCGTATATCTCACTTTGAATATCAGCAGTAGAACAGGGATGTTTGTAATAAAATTAAAAGTAATATAAAATTTTCGGTGTTGAGTCTGCGGCAGCGATTCCACAAAGATACTTTTACTTAACTTCATTGAATTCATAACATAACCCTTAGAACATTCCATTATTTTATTATCTGTTTTATTTAACTTATTCAAATATTCAAATTTGCTTCTATTATGAGAACGAATCAATTGATTTCAGTTTTATAAACGGAGTTGAATCAAAATTTGTAAAATTTTTTAAAAGTTTCACAAGATAGGGGATGCCATTTAGAATTAATAAGTGGGGGTAAGGGGGTGAAACATAAACTGCAACGGCTGCTGGTTCTAAACTTCCTTCCGATATATAAATTTACGTGGCTTTTATCTACAGATCATTTTTCATGGCAACAGAAATTATGGGGGATGATGGATTTTGAAATAAAAGTACTGTATGAGAAAAACAAATGCCTGATGAGAAAAACTGATGTAGGAATTAACGTTATGTATAACATTTAATAACATTTGCTTTTCTCATAGGAATATAAGCATGACGAAAAATTATTTTAGATTAATAAGATAATGATGTTCATCATGACAATATTATGGTACTCCCTCTGTCCCAAATTAGTTGTCACATTTGACCATTTTTCTGCTGATTATTGTCAAATACAATTTAATCCAGGAAGTGATATACTCCTACTAAAAAATTAAACATTCAAAAGAGAAGTTTAAAATCACGTCATTCATAAAATTTGTTTGAAGGTTGTAATTACAAGTAGACTGGTGATAGATTGGCAAATATCACAGTTTTGAAAGTGCACCCGCTGTCGTTTTAATTCATTGTGACAAGTGCCAAAAATGAATGATTTGTCAAGAAGATTAGTTAGAAAAAGGGAAATGGACAATATTATCCGAAATGCAGTTCTTCAGTTTTTGCTGCAGCATTGTGAAAATGAAAAACTCAAGAAGCTTAGAATTACCTTCATATAGGAGTATAAGAATTATTATCCATATTTACGAGTATTGCTATCCATAATTTACGAGTACAAAATCAATATTTTTGTGAAATTAGTTAAAAAATAATAATTTCAGTTTCTATTTACCCGCTTTTGTGTGCCTAATTTTTTTATTTGGAATTTTTTCGAAATGTGACAACCAATTTGGGACAACATTTAGATACCAAATGTGACAACTAATTTGGGACAGAGAAAGTATATTCTGTTATCATGTTTTCATATTAGTTATCAATAAAATAAAATCTTTAAATACACCATATACCGTTTGATAAAAATATCACAGTAATATAACAATCAGTATTTCAAATTGCTGTAGTTATTTGGAGCGTATTTCAAGAACTTCCGATTAAAATATCTTATAAAGGATAATTGAATTCATCGATTTCCTTAGGGCACATCAACCGGGATCAAATCTTTGTCTTGTTTGATTTTCTTACTCTTTTATCATGCGTTTGCAATCGAGACAGTTTAATTTTATGCGAAGTAACATTTTATTCAGTGGGCATCGTATTTAGTTCGACATCGACCGAGTGCTAAGATTGTCTTTTCCTTTTTATCTTATATCTTTCGTTCGAAAAGGACTTACACAATGGTTTCGGAATATAATAAATCCTCTATAAGTTTGTTTATGAATGCATACTTGATGAAACTAAAAATATGTAATATGCCTAAAGGAATAAAGATCCTTGAGGCCCATCAGCTTTTACTTCTTGTTTTTTTACAATAACAAAAATTGAAATGAAAAATAAGGTATTTTTATTTCAATAAAATTTGTACATTATTTTAGAACGTTTTGCTAGGTTAAGGAGTATTACTAGGTTAAGTTAGTTTATAAAGTCTTTCTAAATAATTTTATCGATTTAATTATTTATGGATATTTAATTTCTGATTATGTAAGCATTGTAAGCCATGAAAGTAATAAAAACATATTCTGTACCATATCGAAATATAATTTAATAATACAGAAGAAATATATAACTGCGGAATATGTAACTGAAATTAATTACTGTTTAATTTGACTTACATGATGAACTCGTAGAAAAGTATTTCATTTCTTAGGATATAGATACATTTCATTTCTAATTATATTTTGCATCTTTTAAACATAAATGTGAATAAGAAAAGGTGTTATATTTTCAATATACAGGGTCTTTCAACAGGGACGATCGAAATTTGTTAGGTTATAGGGGCCATATTGTTAAAGCAACGTCTGTGAAATTTATTGTGAATTGTTTGTTAGTGTATGGCAAATCACCGGGAAAGGTTATATAATAACGTGTATATATTATCAAATTTTATTTTCAAAATCAATGTTCCGTTCGAAAAGCGCTCTATTCATTACATGATTTTTATTCTCGCTACAACCGTCCCGCCGAGTCGACTATTTGACGTTTGGTAGCCAAATTCGAGTCCGAATTTGGCTACCAAACCGAAACCGGTTTGATAAATAATCGTTCAATACATGTACGTCACCGAAACGCAAGGTCTGCTGAAAACATCGCTGCTGTGCGACTTCAACTTGGCGAATTTTGCGTCGGGACTTGGCTCTGCACCTATATAAAATCCAACTGACCCAGGAACTTAAAGTAAACAACCATAAAAACATCGTCTGTTCGCTGACTGGGTTCTAAAGCAATTGAAAATTGACCAAAATTTCGCCAAAAAATCATCTTTAGCGACGAGGCTCATTTTTGGACGAATGGATATGTGAATAAGCAAAATTGTCGGATTTGGGATGATACCAATTCACACGAGATACGCCAGCAACAAATGCATTTCGAGAGAGTCACTGTTTGGGGCGGATTTTGGTTTTCCCAAATCATCTGTCCGTACTTCTTCCAAAAGGAAATTGACATTGCCATAACCGTTAACGGAGAGCCCTAATGATCGATAATAAGCAACTCCTTGTGGCCTAAATTGGATGTGGTTTCAACAGAACGGCGCTACATGCCACACAGCGCAAGCCACGATGGACAATCAACCATGCACGAGCGATTTGAGGGAATGGTTATCTCGTGCAGGGATGACGTGAACTGACCACCGAGATTATGCGACTTAACGTCTTTAAACTTCTTTGATTGGGGCTACAGTAAATCGCAGGTCTATACGCTTAAACCGCAAAGTCATCGAAAATTGAATCTCCCGAAAACGTGTCACCAAGCAAAGCCACGGCGGACATTTAGACGACGTTATATTCCATACTCAATGCCATAAAATATTCTTTCAAATAAAAAAAATTGAGTATATCACACACAACTGGCTTTATTTACATTTAAGAGTCGAGTGTCTTTATTGAAAAACCCTTTACTATCCATGCATTTCATGTAACATGATTGTATCTTGTAAAATTGCCTTATGTTTATATAGGGAATATTTTGTTTTCGGTTTATTGTATTACTTTTCTAATAGTTATTATATTGTATAATTATTATGTATTATGTATATAATAACATTAATTATAAACTTCTCAAAGCCGTAAATACTTTTAGTTCAAAACCTCGTAAAAATTACATACTTTATTTTGGTAAAAGTTACATATATTATTTGGAGTTATTAAAGAATTTTGCATCATATGAAAATAAAGTTAATTTACAAACTTTAATGAAACACACACTTATATCCATGCACTTTATTATATGCACTTTAGATAACGCTTAAAGTTTTTTATACCACTTGGTTAATCGTTATAAATTTACCCTAGTCATTTGGCTTCCGTGCCCGTATATAATCCAAGAGGCCGAACCTTTTTGTTGAAAACGTACTTTTAGAAACTCTTTCAATAATCCCGATGGTAAAAGTCTTAGTTTTATCTCTGTAAGTTCACGGAAGAACTGAGAAATGCCGGGATTAGATGGGATCTTTGGGTAAACCTTTCATTCGGCTCCACCGATGCATTAGGCTTCACTGTCATGTTTTGTCTAGCTTACAGTTAGATATTTCATTACCTTCTAAGGAGCTATATGGAGCTTTATATTTTAAACGTAATTTATAATCGTATGTCTTAAAGTGATATAAATGATAAAATGGAATAAATGCTTTCTGGTTTCATTTAACAGAAAGCAAGATTTATCTACCGAAATACGATTTCGCTATTATTAAACCTCTATATAATAGTATATAACATTTTTGGGTATACTATTTGAATATGTTTATTCGTGATATAAAATCAGATTTACTAACACCGTTGTATTATAATCACAATCTGTATTGGCTATGAAATTGACAATATGGGAAAATAACATTTGAAAAACCGAAAAAAACTGAAATGCCGACATGTATCGAGCATTTTCACGTATTGTCGCCTCACGACCGCAAGCTCCAAATCCATGTAATTTTGTCATTTATTTCTAGCGCTTAGGGTCTAATGCTGTGCGCTTCCCTGTATTGCAAGTAAAAACTATTATACATTCCGAACGTATTTCAAATTGAAAATATTATGCAGTTCTAAGATGAAGAAGTGCAGATAACAAAAGAGTATTAGGTGCGGTAATTCTGTACAGAACTGTGTGAATTTGTTCGTCGCGGCTTTCGAAAATTGGTCCACAAACTGCGTCAACACTATTAATAAAATTACATATTGCTGCTGCATATGGTACATTTCATTAGAGAATAATTTTTATTTTGATTTCGTAGCTCAAAAGAGTGTCTCTGGAAATGTATCTTTTGAATTTTAATTATTTTATGTGAATATCATTGAGAGCACACAATTATTTTGACTGAATGCTTTTTAAAATCGTTTATTAAACAGCAATTAGAATTTATAATTCTATGAGCTATTTTGTTAATTAAGAGACTTGGAATGTAACCTCATACCATGTCCTGATGAGGTTTCTCCAGCGAGAAAGCTTCTTACACCTTATTTAAGGTCTACTGGCCACTTCCTCTTAAGTTTTAGTCAACGTCTGATTGGTGACATACCACGGGTCTGTCATTGCTCGAGGGAACTTCGATTGTGTTCGCTGTATGATAGCTATGTTGTGACAGTAAGTCACTGTCACAACCCAAAAGTTCAATGCTGTAAGTCCAGACCTAAGTATTTTGACATTGATATTTGCGGTATGATTACCTCATTTATGAATACTGGTGGACCTTTTCTAAGTGTGAAAGTTAACTGTTGCGATCGACTTTCAGCGATTTTGATTTTACATCTTTTGAGCCAATGTTCTATATGGAATAGGTGATCTTGAATATTTGCGGATGCTATTACTGGGTCCTCATGAATCACCAGAATGACAGTGTCATCTGCAGATTTCTGCGTACCAGTTACAGTGTAGTCTAAGCTTGGGAGGTCTGCAGTGTAAATCAGATATAAAATTGGCCCTAAAACGCTGCCCTGTGGGACTCCAGATTTGATGAGTTGAAATTGAGAAGTTTTCTCATTTACTATTGTCCTAAAATATCTATCTGTTATATATGATTTAATTAGTCCATAATATAGTGTAGAAATGGAGTGTTTGACTTTGTGTAAGAGACCATCATGCCAAACCTTATCAAATGCCTGGCTGATGTCTAAAAAGACAACAGAGTAAAACGCTCTGTTTTCTTCTATACCGCTTCATTGATACCGCTATATGCATTATGCGGTGGCCTTGTTGAGTTGTTGAGTGGTCTTAGCGGAAACCAACTTGATGTTCTGTAATCACATCTAAGACAGTATTAATTCGTTGCAGAATTCATAGCAGAATTTTTCAAGTAATTTAAAAATGAAAGACTACAGACTTGTTGGTCTATAGGAGGTTATGTCAGTTCGCTAATTTTCAGGCTTTGATATTAAAATGATTTCCGATGTCTTTATTGCTTTAGGCCAGTAAGCATTAAGATAGCGTTAAAGATGTAGACTAACATAACTATTCCTTTCCTGAGTAGTTCTTTTAGCATTCTAGCTATTATAAAGTCAATTTCTGGAGTTTTCTTATTATTTAGTAGGAATATGTTTACTTTGATTTATTTAGGGGAGGTTGGATTTATGTGTATTTTGTTCTAGCTCTGTTGTGTTGGAATTTAGATTCTCTTGGAATGTATGGTCTGAAGTGTCATTGAGTGGAGTAAATACTTTAGCTAGATGTTGTGCAAAGAGCTCCGCCTTTTTCTCATTACTTCTGATCCAGATTATTCTGTTTAGTGTTTCGATGTGTATAGAATATGAAACTTACTGGTTTTTGTGAATAATTTAGCTGGTCTTTATATTGAGAAATCATAACGATTAGGATTCAATATGTAGTGTGAATATTTTTGGATCCGCATTTGTTTCAAATTTGATTTGATAGCATTGCTTGACTGAAATGAATACTAATAAACACGATCCTGATAACGGTGTAAATGTTAAAGACTGACTGGGATGTGACAGAGGACTGAACACCTAACATAATCTCGCGTTAATAAGCGAGCAAGCGACATACGAGGTAGTACAGACAATAGTCGGTGTCGGTTGCGTGTCTCCACTTTTAATCTATACTTCATTCGCAGTCAATCTGTATATTATGTCCATATACATTATATACGGATATATATTTTTATGTTTTACATTTAAATAGTAAAAATAATCATATTTTTAAAATTTAAATGTAAAAACCCTGCTTTAAGGAAGATATTCTGCGTTTACAATATTCTGAGTAAATTCAAATTTAATCTCTTACACACCTTCACTATTAATAATGTTTTTGTAGTTTTTATGTATTCTTTTCAATTACAGTTTCATGATGTATTTTATCAAGACTGTGTTATGACATTATACATTATAATTTTGTGATATATTTTGTGAATCAGGTGTTATGAAATTATACACTATTGACCCTACGTTTATAACCGGAAAACATTATTATGGTGATAATATAAAGTAATTATTATGATTAAATATTGATGTATTTTTTGTAATGTTGATTTATTTAATTCAGTTGTTCACTCAAATGAATTAAACATATATTTGATGTTAACATCTCTCACAAAGTTAGAAGAAATTGAATGAAATGTAGGAGTCAATGTACCTAAGGATCAAGATAACACTCCATTACCCAATTTTTGACAATTGCATAGCGTTACTATTATTTAGTGTATAGAAATTAATATTTAATACCTACTAATATATATAATTATATGACATCTCATTTTACATACATGAAAATGTCACATTTACACATGTCATGTAATACACCGAAAATTACAACTTAAACAACCATTATCACCTTGTGACGACATGGATCTGGATTCTCAAATCTGGTGTGCAAAAATTTACTATATAATAAACAAGATATCATTAGTCTAGATTTATTCTGCTTGTTTGCAAATTATACGGTTATTATTGACCATGAGATTAATAGTCAGTCGTCGACAAAACATGGTGACTGCCAAGTCTCCTTGTATGTTTCTAGAGTATTTACACAAACTATTACACAAGGAATTTTATTCATGAGAATACGAAGTACAGTGTGGGGCATAGCAACCTCATGATTTCTAATTGTTTATTGACGACTTCATGAACTGATCATGTCCAGTGTGAGAAAGGTAAAAGAGCCCATCTAATACCATTTCAGTCGACATGGAACTGTAGACTGGGTAGTATTGTGCGTCCGTGATAGAACAATTTTTAAAAAATTTTGAATCGGTTATCCAAACTCAGCGACAATTTCGTATACATTTTGAAATTTCATGTCGTTCCTAGCCATAAAGCCATAAAGCTGTGGATGCATAGTTTTCAAGTCGTCGGTAATGGTGTTATTGTGTATTTGGAAAACGTTTTAAAAGAACTGAAATTTACTGTATTGCATTAAATTGCATTCCAGAGGTTATGTTGTTACATAAAATAGAGTTACTATACTATTATGAAAGAAATACACTGTATATATTGCAGATAATAAAAGATTAAGTCCAATAAATACATAAAAATTTATGTATTAAGTACACGTCTATTATTTAACATTATGGCGGAGTCTCCGGTAACGATGCAATTTTGTATTTGGAAAACGCTTTGAAAGGATTAATTTCCCGAAGAATAACAGATTTCGCTTTAAAAAAAAACCTACCTGAAGAGTTCTGTTCGTACATTGCGAACTCTGGAGGTTAATAAAAATGTGATAGCAGCAATGCAAAATAATTCACTCTGTTTAGCCAAAAAACAAAGTAGTGCCCTACAAATTTCAAGTCAAAGCCTTCATACAACTTTGCGTGAGGACTATCACTTTAATCCCTATATAATGATGGTCATCCAGGAGCTAAGAAATGTGAACGATATTAATCGCGTGAAATTTACAGGACAATTTCTTGCAACTCTGTCAGATGAAGGTATGGAAAGTATTCTTTTTATGTTAGACATGTCTCTGAATTATCGGGGTTTCAATAAACAAAATATACGGTACTGGGTACCTTTAAATCCAAAAGTTCACCAGCACTCTCTTCATAGTCAGAGAGTAACTATTTGGCGTGGAACTGTAGCATTTGGAGTCATTCACCCTTTCTTCTTAAAGAAGAAAAAAAAATGCTAGTCATGCAGTTACGGTTATATCACATCGATATGTAAAAATGCTACGATATTTTTTGGAGGCAAAACTTCATCGACTTAGAATTAATTTAAGCACTGTATGGTTTAAACTACGCAACTGCAGACACAGCACGGGCAACAAATGATTGTCTTACGAGAACTGTTTCCTGGGCGTTTGATCTCATGGTACGACGACATTCCTTATCCTTCTCGTTCTCCAAATCTAACGTTCTGTAATTATTGGTTATCAGGTTACCTCAACAGCGAGATATATTATTCTCGATCCTCCAATATTCAATATTTACATCAACGAGTCAGAAGAAGTTGCACTGGTTCTTTACGCAATGATACAGAGTGCAACAGGGAATATCCCAGGTTGACAAGAACAAGAGTTGATAAGACTAGAAACAATGTATACGCAATAACGGAGTTCATCTTACAGACATTCTATTCAAATATGATATGGCATGGAATTACCACTATAAGAGACGCTGAATAAAAACTTTTATATTTTCAACGTCATTTAATTAAAAAAGTCATCAAGTTTCTATGTCTCCTATACAAGCGTTATTAAGAAGGGCTATGGTCCTAGTATACTTTATGTATAAGTGTTTATCATGGTGATTCGAGTTTTTTACTGTTAAAAAACTGGGACATAAATAATTTAACTGGAACAACATAAATAAGAATTACGTCATAATAGTAGTATTAGTTGATTACATATTATCCATATAAAATTAACATAGCGTACAAAAGTTAAATAAGCTATAACGTAAAAATTGTATAATTATGTGTCTTCAATAAACATATTACAAACCTGAAGAAAAATGTTGTCTCAGAAGTTACAAATATTTTAGTTATGATGTATCCCTAACCTCCTCCTAATGCCTAACCTCCTCCATGAAATATAACATATCAATAACAAGTATTGATTTGCATGCCAACATATAAGCAACCCCTACGCAAATACTTTACTCTATTAAAATGTGTATTTGTAATATTTCTTATCAAATTTCATCTAAACGACTAATGACCAACGTAACTTGATTACTCAACTGTCTTCTTATCTTCACTGCTTGGTATTTGCTCACATTCTCTACCTTCACTTTTTATGGGATGTACTAGCCAATCATCGTGATACACATGATTTCCCAATTATGCTTTAATTTGCTTTAGTCAAGGTAAGGACAGATAGAAATGGTGCTCCCAACGCGCCAACTAAAATGACTATGCATATCGATTACATCATCTTTAAATTTCTACTGCAAGCATTAATGTTATATACATACAGGCAATATATTTAATGCAATTAACACTTTGCCAATAAAAGAAGGAAACGGTTTCAAAAGTTTGTATAGACAGAAATTGACCTCCTTCCCCTAACTTATCAGGCTGTGGAGGAGAAGATTACACCTAAGGACGAGGACACATTTAATATACCCATGCTCAGGGAGGGTCTACCCATTGGGACTTGAATGCAAAAAACAATGACATTCTCATTATTGGGCTTAGTCCGTCACCCCGAACCACAGTACAAATGACATTATTGCAGCCTTAGGAAAATACGATAGGTCACCCATTCAGTTTGTCGCAAAAAGATAAATGCTGCATTTTTGACCTCTGTTATGGTTACAGCGGGTATATCACAAACGGGTATACATATAATATACTGCCAAGCTGTATGCCATAACGCAAGCTGCGCAATACGTCGCCGCATTTATCCAACACGATATCATAATTCATGATATACAACTCGACCTAGTGATTGATTTTGTATACTTAGTATAAAAGCGACGTTAGTCAAGTGGTGTAGGGGACAATGCTCCAGCAAGAATTGGTCAGGGGTTTATTTCACATGACTACTTAACAATCGGTTCGAATCCTAATTGACATGGATGTTTATAGATACGAATAGACCTTCTGAGAGTAAATTATCACATAATTACCTTGAAAAAGGTCTCCAAGTTCCCTGAATTAATCTGGAGTAATAATGCTAACCGCTTTGGGCTAATATAGATTATCGATTCGGAGTGATCCGGGCATAGGTTTGATTCCCATATAAGTTGGCTGGGTGTATCTGTATATATCTGTGTAAACGTCGGGGGTGGAAGAATGGCATTAAAAACAAAGGCAAAAATAGAAAACACTATTATAAAAATAAATATTTGTGTATTATTCCCTTACAAAACCTTCCCTTCCCCATTGACAGTCCTCGACCGCCGAGATACTAGTTCCACCGTGAATCTAATACGATAAACCCTTTTAATACCATATTCGATAGCATCTTGAATACCATCAACAGGATACCTCATTCTAACACAAGACATCCATTACCAGAAAAAATAAGTATTTAATCATTTAAATATAATTAAAATACAATTTAAAGTTTAAAAAAGATCACCCTGTAAATATGACATCCCGTAGCACTGTGAAAGTGTAAAAAGACCTTCCTGTATACTAACAGATATTTTAATTCGTTATTACAACGATTTTTTTTAAATAGTATTGAAATAAAATTGAAGCTTCTAATTGTCGCTAATTGATATGCCGTTAATTGATATGTCATTTGTCACCTTTGAAGCTAACACCTGTCTGGGGGCATTATTTGATCTCAATATGACGCGTGTCGGCGGCAAACATCAAAGGATCAAAAAAGTTCCCACGGTCATCAGAATTTTCCCACGCCAAATCATCGCAATAACTACTGTAGTGTGTATTCATATTCGTCAATGTAGTGTGTATTCATATTCGTTTATTAAATTATAAAAATATGATACTACGAATTCCAAGTACTTATTTTGTATATTTAGTGTAGATATTAAAAGTATTACGAAATAAAGAAAGGCCAGAAATGATCTGTGTTAAATATCTCCGCAGTAGCAATATTTTACACTGGACATCAAATTAGTATTTCAGTAGTATATATCACTTAGTGGGAACTTGGCATAAAGTTTTGTACTGAATTTTATAAGTATGTTTATATATTTGAATCAATTTATCATTCCTAATAAATCAGCTCCATTTTATTCAGAAATCGTGTCTGAAAGTTGAAGATTTGTTATCTATACGTTTTTTTAATGTATTTCATTCATTTAATGGATTTCAAGGTAAAGTCTGACGGATTATTTAAAATTAATAGTTCAACATTTTACGAGTTCTTTTTGGCATTATTAAAGAAAAAAAAAATGAAGAAATTACATCGAATCAGAGATATTGCTCGTAACGTATCTGCACGAAATATTAATATTTTAAAGAAATATAGAAATTAATTTCAAAACAGTCAAAAGTCATCGATTTATGTACTGCAAATATTTTGCTTACCATTCTATATAACTGCGCCCTTCTTATATACTTCTGCGTATGTAAACAACACATCACGTCGCGTTGAGTTTTAAATCGATGACAAACTTAGTGACACCTAAAGACTCAGAATTAAAATTGTGTCTGCAGAGTATACGCACCTTCTTAACGAAGCTCCTTGACATATCAAATTAGTTAACGTTGGGGGACGACATCTAACTTCTTGATAGAAATTAGATTCATCGATCGTTCCCTGCTTATACTCGTACATCAAATTAACAGCCGGGAGCCCGAATCCTTATGCTAATTAAATTAATTATGACTACAGAACACCTTCTGTTATAATAATCCTTTTACATAACCCAAATATTGGCGTTACGGTAAATTTAAATTAAAGTTTAGATAAATCTGCAAGGGTAGTAATCTGTGTGAATATTTGTTCATGGACAAATTTTAAAAAAAGCACAAAATACAACTATATTAGAGATGCTCTGCTCACTTATACATCTTTGTATTTGATATAACATTATTAGAATATTCTGTAAAACGCAGGGACAAATATAAGTTAAAAAAATAGACAAATATTTTTTTCTTCAGAAATAAGGAATATCATTTCCAATAATAAAAAGGAAAATTATTGAAGTAAGGAAATTATTATACTCCACCCCATCTACAAATACCTTATATAATAAGGACTAACAATTTAGGCTAAATTAGCTATTCCCTTGGCTATATGCCGTCGACGAGCGCTGAATTGAATGGCGAAATTTGCTATATTTTGTCTAACAGAGTTAGCACTAAAATATTGTGATTCAGATTGTTCGAAGACCGCAAGGATAATGCAAAGTGTCACCTATCTTAGGATACTACTAACTGCAGACCAGTTTCGACCTTATTTTGGGTCTCGTCAGTGCACTGTAAGCGAGTATACCTTTGATAGATGAGGTTCACATCTTGTAGATACCTTTACGTTCTACCCCAGTAGAATGTACCAAGCGCCATCTCTCGGTAGTTTCGAGAACAAACTAAATCGAAGTAAAGCTTGATCATCAATATAATGCCGACCGGTTTCGACCGCATCTGGGGTCTCGTCAGTGAAGTGTAAACGACTACACCCTTGACAGATGAGGTTCACATATTATAGACGCCGTTACGGTATACCGCAGTAAAACGTACCACGCGCCATCTCTCGGTAGTTTCGAGAACAATATTAATCGAAGAAAAGCTTGATCATCAATGTAATGCAAAGTTTTACTTCGAAGAGGGTAATTTTCAAACTACCGAAGTAAGGAGATTATTGTACTCCATCCCGTCTGCAAATGCCTTATATAATAAGGACTAAGGACTAATTTGTCAGTCCTAATTAGTTTGAAAATTACCCTATGCGAAGTAAAACTTTGAATTATATTGATGAAAAAGGAAAATGTTTGTAATATTATCATTACAATTTTATACATTAATTCCATTGGGGTCCGTTTAAGACACTAATGATTTTAGAAGCATATGTTTAAAGCGTTCGATATTATTATTAAGATATTATTTAATATTCTTTAAGGTATGTTCATTTCCATTCATCTTCATTGCCACTGAGACTTTTTTCTAAAGGTTCCAAAAGACATACCTTAGTCCTGGTTATGAGATAATCATTGCATTGTTGAGTATGCATCGTGCCTTAAGTACGCATTCATAACTCAGCTAGGTTTTTCATTACGAGATTATTTCACTACTATAATCCATCTTTGATTATTAAAGTTTCAACAAATTCATACATACGAGTCTTGCACTAAATGCCAAAAATTATTTTATCACCGTTATAGTTATACGAGCAAAATATCCAACAATTTTTTTTCCTGTATTATATATAAAAAAATTATATATCTCATGAACCTGGTCCTCAATCAATTTACAGATCAGGAACCACAGCGCAATCAGACTCCACGTATATCTTGTTTCTGCTAATTGTGGAACTTACCTAGGATATTCGCCACGTCGGTGACGTCGCCATTTCTTAACGATCACTTTCCAGAAAGGTATATATACAGCACGAGTTGGGCAAGTCTTGGTCAGTTTGGGACCGATGCTATCCCATCAGAGCCAAAATCGTAAGAAATAGAAGTAGACACCAGAATCTGAATCTTTTATGTGGTTGATCTCCACATCAATTGACTCAGGAAAGGAGAATATATACTATGTAAAGGCAAAATGACCACTAAGGGATCGAGCGGTTTCCATTGCCCCACCACCAATTCGGAAACTGGACAGGACAACCGGTCCATGGGTTACAACAAGGGATGCAATGCTCAAGTGCTGACGAAGTGTTCCGCACTAGCGGACAAAGCGAAAACGAGGCAGAAAAAAACACCAACAGGACATGGAGACCCTTAGAAGTAGGAAGGATGTTTGTCCATCTACGCAGAACTCATGGAGATCCGCAAGGAAGAAGATGAAAGACTAGGCACCAGAGCAAAGCGGTCCTCCCCTAAGCCGAATAGTAGGGCGGTGACAAGAATTATAGAGGTATCCCAATGGACGGCCATGGCCCATACCACCTCTCTCAAGCAAGACTGGGGCAAAGAGGAGCCCGAGGAGGGCTGTTCGAGTCGAGCGCCTCCCCGGGCTGGGAGGCGGCCGCATACGCGACCTGGGAGCAGGGGGGGGGGATTACGACAGTTCCTGAGAAATTTCCAAATATGCGTTTGGTAGCTACAAAAGAAAATATGTGTCTGTGTCTGTGAAAAAAAATATGTAGCTGAAGTATCTGCTCACATCATATTGACTTGTTTCATATTGAATATCTAACCTTATAACCTTACAGTATTTCAACGTATTATTTTGTTTATCTTCAGGTAAATGATGTATATTAATCGCATTCTGAGAAATAAATCTTTATACTTATATTATTACAAAATGGATTTCGCCAAAATGCATTTAAAATTTTTAAAGTATTTGGGTATTTCTTTCAATGTTAGATTCTTTGGAGATGATAGTTCAAAAATACTTGGTTTTTTATTTGCTTCTTACGGTGTAATAAAAATCATACATAAAGAACTGTCCGGAAAAAAAGTTGGAACTTTCGGTACAGTAACAAGAATAGGATATCAGCTTTCGACAAACACTGAAATATTATTAGGTTTAAAATTTGGTTCAAGGGCCACATCGCTCATCTAACATGTTTCCTAAATGAATTATCGAATGTATTCTAATAACTTAAAGTTATTTAAAAGAATAACCAGTAACAAACGCCTGGCCACATTTGAAAGCATCAAGATAGTTAAGGAATGTGATAAAGGTATGAACAGAGACAAACACCCGATACCCAAGAGTATTTTGTATCGATTTATGCAATATTAAACCAAAAAGTTAATTTCTTTTAGTTTATTAACCATGAAAGAAAGTCCTGAGAAAGGATTGGAACTTTCGATGCGGCAATAAATACAGGAGATAAGCAGTTTTCCATGAACACTGATAATTTACACGTTACTCGGCGCACGTTTCGTCAATCAAGTTCGCATTAGCAGGAGATGAATTTGTCTTATGCATACCTTCTCAGTGTGCTCAGAATATAGTTGGTGGACCATTACTTTACTGTTATCTTCTTTTCTTTGCTAATATCTCCTACATGCAACACAAACTAACATTCACTGAAGTCTGTTAAAAAATCATGCTCTATTAAAATAATGAATATAGCCATTACGTTTTTACTAAAATTTTCATAAGAGAAAGGAACAGAACTCTTTATACTTTAATGAATAATTTCGATCAATCAACCTGAGTAGTACATCCGTGTTTCGACGTTCTACGACGTTTTTTTTTTGTTTTAATGAAAATGGTAGAAGTGATATAAGGTAAAATCCTGTGTCTATCGTAAAAAAAATTCATAATTACTTATTTGCCACTGTAATAGACGTTTCATTCCCTGGAAAACTAAATGTTATACGGAAAATGAAAGCACATTTTAATTGATGTATAACTAAGACGATTCCCTTAGAAAAGTAAGAAACTAGGAATTCTTTACATGATAAATTACCGCGCGCTTCTTTAAAATCTGAACCTAACCGGTCTGCCCTTTATTACATAATCATCATTTATTTTTAATTGCTTTGCCTTCTCTTTCCTTTTTATAAGAAAGTTTGAGTACGCGATGTGAAAGATTCCTTACGAAAATTACCAATGCCTGTTTAACCAAGTTTGAATTTACGGCAGTCCAGAATCAAAGGAGGAAGCAGTTCTGCCTTTGTAATAAAATTCTTATTGCAACCGTTCCCAGCCCAGAAATAAAACGTCCAATTCACTTACTTTCCAGTGGTGTTTCATTAGTGTGAGCAATATAACAGAGAAAGATCTCTAATATTACTGTTTATTTAGCGTTGTTTGCTGGGCACAATCGCGTTTGAACTACATTCCCAAAAATATGTGCCCAAGGACCTAATTTTAGGTAAGCAATACTAGAAAAACTATACAGCATTATATAAAATACGGGGTATATCACGGTGAATCGTTTATTAATGTCTTTTAATGTGGTTTATTAAATGTCTGAAATTACAAATAATATGAAATTGAAGATTTGTCATTGACATTGACAATGGAGGATAGTTAGGGCTTTCTGTATGATCCTCTGAAGGAGATGTCCCCATTCTAGTTAGTCGTAATTCTCGTTAGTGTTCGAAAATCAGTCACCACAAGTTGTAGGTATACAGTTAACTATAAAATTTTTATGCCGTCGCATACTGGTACAGTGAAAATATTTTAAAGACGAGTTTCCTGGTATAGAACCGTATTTGTCTTGGCACCAACTTTCCTATTTTCCAGATATTACTACCCTTAGGCTATGGTTGTTTCGAATTAAGTAGCAATCATTTCTTGAACTAGTTAGATATTTCCGCAACATTTTAAATTCAAATTTAAGATGGAAATGACCAAGGGACATTTTAGGAGATGCGAAAATTAGGCAAGACACGGTAGGATGTCGTTCAGCAGCACGGGCGATACTTGTAGTCATATGGAAGTTTCATCAATGTTAGGTTAGGTTTTGTTTTCTGGGCAGGGCCGTGAAGCCCCACAATACTCAGAATTTCAGATGGATTTGGTCCAATTTCTTCCAAAAGTTGAATATCTCCTCCAGGCCGATCTTTCTTAGCTCGCTTGGATTCAAGAAAAAGAGCCCAAACGCGAGGTGCCTACGCCATGCCTGAGTTGG
The DNA here is from genome assembly GCA_037954035.1 of Rosalia funebris. Taxonomy (NCBI): domain Eukaryota; kingdom Metazoa; phylum Arthropoda; class Insecta; order Coleoptera; family Cerambycidae; genus Rosalia; species Rosalia funebris. The sequence goes on along the minus strand of JAZFAV010000009.1, from coordinate 31,771,774 downwards.
GCACTGGCATAGCACATATTCAGAATTCCCCACCTCTCCCCTCCACACCATCTGAATTTCTTGTTGGTACCCAAGCTAATCTTATTAAAATGGTAGTTAAGACGAAAATGCCCTGTTAACAACCTTGTGAGATTCTGGATACTATCCCTATCACCCCTCAGTAACTTTGTCATCCAGTCGCTGTTAGGCAGCAGCGGTTTAACCTGTATAGCAATAATTCAGTAGTAATTTATTGCAGTGATTCAATTTCAAACAATTGAAATTGAATACCATGTACGACCTATAGAATAAATATTGTTGGTCTTACTAAATGGTTACATTTCCAGACGGATAGAGATACAGAGAAATAACAAAAATACTTAATATCGCGCGTAGCCTCCACGAGTTTCAGTGACAGCTAAAATCCGACAAAGCATCGATATAAAGAGCCTTTGGATGGCAGTTTGGGGTATGTCAGCCCATGCTGCTTTTATACGCCACCAGGGGTTATCTTCTTTGGTAGATGGATGCGGATAAAGGGTAAGTCGTCAACCGATCATATTCCACACATGTCCAATCAGCGACAAATATGGTGAATGGGGAACTACTGAAATAAAGAAATACCATCTCTGTTAAGACCATGATGATCTGTTGTACGATATGCAATTGAATATTATCCTGCTGAAATATATGCCCAGGAAAGTGCAGTAAGAAAAAGGGCACAACTTCAGTTTCCATAATATTCATCTAAAAGCCTTGTGCTGTGATGGTGCCACGAATGTGTAGTAGTGAACTACGCAACTCTTAACCACTGGCATGGTACACTATCACTGCATATTGCAGCTTTGTATGCCACGAAATTATATATGCTGGTAGGTACCATTCACCCAGCATAATCGGGCTGCAACTGTAATCGTGTACATCCTACTCAACCTATAAAAGTTGAGTACAAAGTTAAATGCACAAGTTTCATGTTGTTACGTTGTTACCTTCCTGGTGGCAATTTCTATTCATAGCAGTGTGCATGTGCATATATAAAAACTATAAATAAATTAAAATGTCGCAGGTTTGTACCTATTATTATTACTGATTTAAAATTGTGACATTTTCCAAAGTTAGTTAGCCTTCTTACACATTTACACCTCATTTAGCTTATAATTGTCAATTTTACAGCCAAATTTATTACAATTCTTTTATTGGTTCTTATGGAAAATATTTATTGGTTTGTGATTACAATGATCACTTGTTCATTAGTATTAATGTTTCATTATCCACCAACCTAAAGATAAATGAATTAGTAATATTGATACAGACAATAATTGTTTCACTGTAACACAAAATTAAATGGTTTGGAGTGTGGGTTGAGAAGTTTTTTCATGATTAATTACTGAACTTCTTTGTAATTTGAAGTTAAAATAGTCCGTCAATTCTCTTTGTATAATCATTATTTATTTTTAATTGCCGTATTGTTTCTCCTTATTCTTGAAGTGTATATTGAAAGTAGGTCATAAAAGAAACTCTACAAAATACACAAATCCTTTTCAATCATCTTTAAATTTTTAAATTTAAAATAAAAAATATAAATATTGAAATGCATAAAACCTTTTATTAAAGCTTTAACATGAAAAGATTAATTATCAGTGAAACAAATTTGAAAAGTACATAGTATATAAATATATAAAAGTTACACAATACTAAAAATGTACCACGAGCTGAAAACTTCCAAGGACGTGTATCATTTAACTATGTAGTTGAGATTGGTGTTCTAATCTAGTCTTCAACCTAGACACAGGTTATCTTCTTCATCGAATAGCCCAGTGGAATGCAAATAAAGTCATAAAGATGAAGTTGAATTCTTTATTACTTAAAATTTCATTGAAATACTGTTAATTAAGGAAATGAATTTTACCAATAAGAATTATTTTAATATACCAAGATATATCCTGGAGTAGGTTGGAACCTTTGGTGTGAGGATAACACTGACTTAGTTTTCCACAAAATACGAAAACACTATACACTACACTCGACACGCGTTTCGCCAACAAAGTTGGCATATTCTGGAGATGGTTAATAATCTCCAGGTGATGCCAACGTTGTTGGTGAAACGCGCATATAGTGTTCTGGTGTTTTGTGGCAAATTCAGTTAGTGTTATACCAATATATGAATTATATTGTACAAATTATACCGACGATGCCGCCTATGGAGGAAGGGCTATTCATATTAAAGACACTATAGAACATTACGAGTTACTGAAATACGAATAAAATCATATGCAAGCAACATCAATAAAAGTGAAAGTATTCCCACTTGACATGACCGTGTCAGCTATATATTGTCCACCCTGACAGAATTTAAAACGAGAGCAATTTTATTGTTATTGAATTCTTTGACACATTAGGACAACCTTTTATTGCTGATGGAGACTACAATAACAAGCATAACTTGTGGGGTTCGCGACTAATAATAACGAAAGGAAGGGAGTTTGCATATGTTATTGAATAAGAATATCCGTCCTTTCTGTGAATTGGTTAGCGATATATTGGCGAACTGATGTTAATAAAGTTCCAGATTTATTAGACTTTTCATCATTCCCTGATCATTCCCCAATAGTAGCGACAATCAGCACATCTGTAATGCAAGAAAAGTCGACTCTATAATATGGAAACCGATTGGAACAGGTACAGAATAATAATACAGAATAATAATACAGAATAATAATACAGAATAAAGTAAATGTATCCATTAGGCTCCAGAAACAAGATGACATGAAAACTGTAGTTGACAATTACATATATTAAACTTCTACAATTTGATGCCACGGAAGTTGCACCAAGCAACTCTCTTACAGTATCAAATACTTTCATACCGGTAGAAATAAAGCGATTAGTTGTTGAAGAAAGAAGAGCCAGATCAATATGGCAGCGCACTTATAAACCGAATGATAAAAGAAAGTATACACAGATAATCAGGACTCAAAACCAAACTCAACGACATAAGGGAAGAATCGTTTGATAACTATGTATCTAACCTCAGAAGGCAAGATAACTCAATCTGGAAACCTATAAAGAAGATGAAGAAGTCATAGTCAGCATGTTCACCAATTTGAAAGTATTCTACTCCACCTGTACCTTAGATACGTGAAAGTGATGAAGTGAGTGAAGTGAAACAAAAAGCCTACTTATTTGCAGACTAGTTGTCACATATGTTTGCTCCATATAACGATGATATAGATCAGGAAATAGAACAGGAGCTAAGTGTACTCGACCATATCCAGCAACGTATTAAATAAATCATTGGATACAATTAAATCCACCTATTCCTTGTACAAGTTAGCACATTGGCTTAAAAATTGTATCGAATCTGATTGCTAATAAAGTTAAAAAAATGGTACTGAACCATTACTCAACGTAGTAATGTGAAACGTAGTTAACTTAACATCGTCCGATTCGCTAGCAAATTGTCACAAGTCCATAGCCTAGTATTTGTCTAGAATTATACTTTGAGGAAATTAATTACAATGATTGATTAAACGTTGACACTAAAATCCAGTACCAACTAGAACTAAACAAAAGATCGAAAAATAAATATACTTACAAATACGCACTTTATTAATACTTTATGGATACTTAGAGTTATTGAATAAAAAAAGTGGAGAAATGAAGTCTCACCAATAATGGTGTATTTAACTGGCTGGCATAACTATCACTACTAATGGGATACGGCAACTCATTATTTGCATAAAACAATGTTTTCAGAACTTCATGTTCTGAGATATTGTAGGATGAAGAAGAGGAAAATTTTCATACATAGCTAGATTATTTTTGATTTTAGGGATTTAGTTTTATTTGCAAAATGTTTAAAATTCATTGGCTCACAATACTCAATATAAAAATATATGGTGTCCTATTTGAATTGAAACTTAACATTATTTTCGGCGAACCAGGAGGTGGCGGTAAATATTTTCAGAAATTATTAGATAGTTCATAAATAAATATAAAAAAGTTCTCACGAACTTATAGCCTAAATTCAATTGATAAAAATACAGTGGTGTTAAAAAACCACCCGGTATCAAATATGATCATTCGTTATACTCGTATCCACGTGCGTATATAACGAAGTTAAATTTACTGAATTTTAAATTTCCTGAAATCCAAAGCTTTAATTTCAGTGGTGTTAAAAAACCACCCGGTATTAAATATGATCATTCGTTATATTCGTATTCACGTGTGTATATAACAAAGTTACATTTACTGAATTTTAGATTTTCTGAAATCCAAAGCTTTAATTTACTGGTTTCTGTGATGCCATCTTGTATGAATAAAAGGAAACGTAATAAATTTGTTTTTAATAAACAATTATTTTCGAGCAACAATATAGAATATTCAGGGTGACTGGTACCGCGATGTATTCCTTTGAAGAGGTGTTAGTAGAGACAATTTGCAGTCAATTGAACCATAATATGCATAGTACCATTGTTGATAGTTTTCAAGATATTTCAATATTTTGTGTTTTATTAGAACCTAATACTACTAATTGTAAATAATTTTCTTACTTCTACTGTTAATACACATAGTAGTTCATGTTATGTAACAAAAATTATGTTAAATAGTTTGATCTGACAAAAATACAGGAGCGGAAGCCTGCAAAGGTTGTTGTAAACTTTAACCTAATTATATATTCACCAGGATATATTTCAAAAATTTGTGAATACATTAAGGGTACAAATTATTTTAAAAACTTCTATGCTTCATCACCTTTCGAATGAGGTAGGAGCAAACACAATTTAGTCCTCATAAAAAATTGGGAAAGTAAATGAAAAAGTCCATAAATTTATTTTACATTTTATTTGATCTCGTTTATAACAGATTTTCGAAGTGACTACCTCTACTCCTTATGCAAAAATAAAACCGTTTCCTTATTTCGGTTCTAGTGGTGGAAAAATTAATTCGTAGAGTTATTGCTGCTTCTTGTATCCTATGTATTAATTGTTCCCGCGTTGTAATTTCGGTCGCACATACGAAATCTTTCATGTGCCCCCATATATAAAAATCCATTAGAGAAATGCAATAATTATTAGATCAATGGTTACCAAACAGGTAAATTAAGATAGGAGAGCCTATACCATGGCCTATTAGGAGCCCCGACCTTACCCCTTTGGATTTTTATGTATGGGGACACATGAAAGAACTCGGGTATGCTACCAAAATTACAACGCGGGAACAATTAGTACAAGAGTTTTCCGGAATATAGTATATTTATATAAAAGATTATATATATTTTCTTCTTTATAAGTTTTTCATATTTTTGATCCAATATATCATTTGTTTTGTATGTACTGTTAAGATTTTTCCTCAAATAAAACAAAAATATTGTAACGTATTTACTAGAAAGTTATTCATTTTCGAACACTTATTTACAACTCAACTATTCACAAGTCCAACTAACTAACTAACTTTTTTTCTACTTTAACTTTCTATTATAAACTAACTTTCGCACTGTATATCACTTTCTTCACACCGTATCGCTCACTATCGCGGTCCAGATTCAACTAACTCCTGGCCGGACGACACAACTCTTATATAGGCAGTGGGACGTCTCTCCAGACGTTTCTAGATGAAGAAGTTTGGCGAACCTTCTAGTATAGAACGCACTGGAAGTCACACCACACTTTCTCGAGATTTCGAATATTCCCAGCGTTCGGGATCGCTCGAGGCATTCGTGACACTGCCCCCCTCCTAGTACTGATCGTCCCGATCAGTAGGTCGCCCTCGGAATGGTGACAAGCGGTCGATGTATACAACTTTCATTTTTGCGCGTGGTCCTATCTGGGTCCGATACACTAGGTCATTTATTCTGGTCACAATCTTGTAAGGACCCTCCCAGGATTTCTGCAACTTCGGACATCGGCCCTTTTTGCGAGACGGATTGTGTAACCATACTAGGTCGCCTTCTTGAAAGCCTTCAGTATTCGTCCTTCGGTCATACCTTGTCCTTATTCGGTCGCTCTCCAATCTGGTCTTTCGAATTCGGGGCAACTGACACACTCCCTGGAACACACCCAATTTAGTGCGTGGATATGGCCCGACAACGTCGATAGCAATTCGCTCAAAGGGAGTGCCGACGTTGTATTGCTTCATGCCGGCGCCCCGTGTTTGCGGCGCCGAGTGTTTGGGTCCTTGCTGCTAGCGCAGACGTCGCATTTCCTGCGCCAATCTTCTACGTCTGACTAGCTTCCTACCCAGTAGAATCGTTCCTTCACTTTACCCATCATTTTAGCTACCCCAAAGTGCCTTTCTCCAGTTCCGCCGTGAGCAGTTTCCAAAACCTCGGCTACTCTATTCTTGAGTAGCACGATCTGTAGTCGATTCCTTGCACCATCCGGACTTTCCCAAACTCTTTTCAGCACCCCGTCGTCAATAACCAGTGAGTCCCACTGAGTCCAGTAACATTTCGTAATTGCGCCGAGGTCGCTGACATCCGCCCACAATGGTCTATTCTCTCCTGTTTTTTTTCCGACGCATTATAGGCCCAATATGTTCATGTTTGGATTCTAACAACATTTCGTTAGACAACAAGTCACTTGAGGGAATTCTTCCTTTTGCTCCAGATTCAAACAGTGCTGGTTATCATTTGCACATGGCCTTCTAGACATGGCGTCAGCATTGTGGTGATGCTTTCCAGCTCTGTGCTCAATGGTGATATCAAAGATCTGTAATTACTGGAGCCATCTCGCAATTTTCCCTTCTGGATTTTTGAAATGGAGTAGCCACTTGAGAGAAGCGTGATCGGTTCTCAACAGAAATCTTCGTCCGTACAGGTACTTGTGGAAATGCTTCAAAGTCTTCACAACGGCTAGAGCTCCCGTCGAGTTACACAGTAATTTCTCTCGGGTTTGGACAAGGCTTTACTGAAATAGCCAATTACTTTCTCCTGTCCATCCTGTTCTTGCAACAGTACTCCTCCAATTCCCTTGCTGCTGGCATCGGTGTCTACGATGAATGGTTTGTCAAACTATGGATAGCCTAATATTGAGGCTGTAGTCAGTTTTTCCGACTGCCTGTCTCTGCTGCTCGCTTGATTCCCGTGAGCTCGGCAATCACGTCGAAGATGACCCATGCGGCGGAAATTCCAGCACCTTAGTCTGCGTGGCTCTCGGTCTTCTAACACAGCCTTCTTCAGCTCTAGCAGGAAGTTACCAATTTGATCCTGCTTGGTTTCTTCCTCACCGTTGACTTCGGCCATGCGCACCCGCACGTGCCCTTTCGATGCTTGCTTTGCGGCCTCAAACTCTAGGGCGTGCGCTAATACTTTGCTGGAAGTGTCATGTCGTGACATTCTCAGCACCTGCTGCATGTCCGGGTCCCTCAATGCACGCACAGTTGATTTGCAAACTCTTGAGGTGCTGTGGGGTATGCCAGTATACTAGTCGTTCGACGTCTGCCCCAAATTGTTGCAATGTGTCGCTGCTCCTTTGATTTCGGCTCTTTAGTTGCATTTGGTAGACTTGTTCCATATGTCTGTCACCGTAGCGCATCTCCATACGATCTACTATAGTTGTAAAATTCTGTTGACTTTCCGGAACTTGTAGGACGTATTCTTAGTCCTTAGTCGGTTAACCTCCCTTTGGATCTCTTCCACTTTTGATGCTAAGGACTGATTGGCTTTTTGTATCTTCTCGTCCATTTCTGCTTCCTGTTTAGCTAGCCCCGCTTCTAGCTGTTTTATACCCACTTCTGCCTGTCTTATACCCGCTTCTAGCTTCTTTTCTGTTTCTTTCCGTAAGACTGTGAGATCCAACGCGACTTATTCTTTTATCTCCTCTTGAAACATTCTCATGGTGTTGTGTACAGCTTTAAGTTCGTTTCTCATTTCCTCTTGATTTGCTATCATTTCTTGTTTCATTTCATCTTGTCCTGCTTTCATTTCATCTTGTCTTGCTCTCATTTCATCTTTACCTGCTTTCATCTCTTGTTTCATCTCATCTTGTCCTGCTTTCATTTCTTGTTTCATTTCAGCTAACATTGCTAGTAGCGCATTCATTTGTTCCTCCATGGCCGCGGCTTGGCTTCTAGTTCCTATTGGTATCCAATTAACTTTTCTTCAGAGATTTCCCAAAACCCAGTAGACGTCTTGTTCTTGACGAGACAATTCCGGTGATGCGTTACACTTAGGGGTTTTCTTGGCTACTATCGAAAATTCGAGAGCGTTCTCTGATTTTATAGAAACGTCGATATTCGACCTTTTCACGACGAGACGAGTTCAGTGATATGTCACACCTGTGGGTTTTCTCAACTGATATGGAAAGTTCGAGAATGTTCTCTGACCTTCTTGAAACGACGATATTCGACCTCTTCATGACGAGACGAGTTCAGTGATATGTCACATGTCGTTGATTAAATATAATTAGATTTAATCAGCATACCGTTAAACTTTATAAAACATTATAAAACTCAAGTAAATCGAGATGTACAACAGCTATCATGTTTCGATAATACTATCGACGATCAACGACTCGCTTCGTTGATCTGTTAATTAAAAGCTTAGTTGGGTCCGCTCATTAACTTGGATAGAACAAAGGATATTATTAAGCAAAAATTTTTCAGAAATAATCAGTTCTATTATTAGTTGAACATGAGGAAATTATCTATAATTTTGAAAACTAAAAACAAAAACCCACTAAATTTACAAAACAAGTGATATACAATATACTAAATCAACAATGAATAACTCGGAAAATCTAGAAGACAAAAGAAAAGAACTTGTAACAGTGCTCTCAGTAAAGTATAGTTTGATACTGATTGATGTAATGCAGACATTGGTATGAGCACAACAATGCAGGAAAATAAGCTTCTAAAATCAGATAAATCACCTAATGTAAATACTAGTTTTATATTCATTCGGATGCACGTTGGGCTAATATGTAATTACCATAAAACTAATTTCAAATAATGCATTATGTGACGTTAGTGGAATAAAAAAAAAGAAAAGTAGGAAAATAAAATAGAGGAAAACATAGTCCATTAAAAATTATTTTCTTTGTATTCTTCCCCTTTCCATCAGAAAGATAACCAGACTAAAATATGTATTTGGTATTGAATTGCTTAATAAATGACACTATTCATAATCGCTGCTTAATATTTTATCCCAGAGATATTATTTATCTCACATAAACAAAAGTTTTATTTCAAATATATTCATTTCATGTACCTTACTTTACTTTACTTTAAAAACTTCTTTATTGTTTTATCATATTTACAATTCTTAGATTATAGTACGGATTTTTTTTTCCATGGACGATACTTTGACCCTAAAAGAGAAAGGGGATAACGGCGTCGCCCCGTCGATCTTCTGACCTTGTCGCACTAGTTTATCTATTTTTATTTTAAGTTAATTTCCCTGTTCCCCTTGATTTCACGTACCAAATATATTTTGTACCTAATAAGCGAGAAGTAATTAAACACGTAATTTAAAGTAATTGGTACCTTACTTGCCCTGTAACCATTTTATCGAATTTCCTCCTATATCTATTTAGGCTTGCAAAGTTTTTGATTTTTCGTACTGCTAGTATATTTACTTGTAGTTCACTCCTCGTAAATGGTAAAATTTAATAATGTCTTCAAATCTTCATGGCTCCATAAATTCCATTTCAGCCGCAATGGAAGTATAAAATCCGTACAAGAAAAGTTAAAATTCATAGGGTAAATCTAATAATTTCTCAAGAAGGAAACCATATTTGAAACAGCAGTTACTTCTGCGACTTATTGAATCATTGCAACTACGACATTTAAGTGTTCGAACACGTTCAGAAGGGAATGAATATTACATGATTGCGCTGAAGGTATAGGGAGTGACCCGGATAAGATTTATCGTATTAATTATCAGAATTCTGACACTACTATCTTACTGCGCTGCTAATTATAACTTCTGTATCTCCGAAATTCTCGGCTGAGTAAGTTACATATAAAGATTAATTGTTATCCATGGAAACATTGTTGAAGGCATGTTTTATCTGAATCATTTCCACTACAAATTGTATCTTTATTATCTGATCTACCAAAATACATATTTCCCAAAATATTCCATATATTAGATTTTCCGTAATAAAATATATTTGCATATTCCAGTGCCGTTATCCTGGAAAATGCATACAAATGAGATATTTTTATTCAAGGGGAGTGCCCTTGGACCATTTTGAAAGAAATGTAAAACCCGAAAATTTCACTCCAAAATATTTTAGTACTGTTATAGGTCTGCATCTAGATAGCCATCACTGTCGAAACATACTTTTTGTCTTTAGTAGAGTAGAGTAGTAGGAAGTAGTAGAATATGACGTTACTGCCTCCACTTCATTGGACGTCACATGCAGAATGACTCTACCAACCCGAATATTTAAAAATATATATTCTATTTAAATGACAGAAGTTACAATAGTTTTGAGAGAAACCAGAAGTGCTCAGTTAATTATTTCAATGGATATTGATTTATGTTTACTTACATTACAATTTACAAAATTTAGAAGTTAGACCTTAAACAATGAAAACAAATACAGTGATGCTGACATATATAGTTCATTCCCAATTGCATAGTTTTCAATAACTAATATATCATAAATTGTATTTGAAATAAAATTTTAGGTGAATGTTATTCCCATCCAAGAGAAATATATTTGTGCCCTGTAATTAAATAGTGCCATCGCATGGTCTTGATATATTTGATTCGATGTAGGTAAAATAAATTCAGTTCAGCTCTTCCATCGTGTTTGATCACCTGCTGTTTTCTTCATTGTAAGCAGCTTATATACGATGCCGCTACTGATGAGGCATTCGAAGAGACAGCTCTACTGATAAGGTAAGTCATAGGTGTATTATAAAAACGTGCACTGGTAGATATTACAGGACGATCTCAGAGAAAACTATGTTCATATTCAATAATAATATTTTTGTTTCAAGTCTAACAAACTTAGAGTAACATTAGAGTAACTTTTGAAAACCATAAATGACCCAAAATTCATAACTCTTTTATTCAAAGAATTTTTAATCGGGGAAATACAACTCAATACAATTATTTTTCTTTTTCAGTAACGATGTGCAGACTATGAATGCAAGATCTCGCACTGAACCTATATGAATATAGTAAAATTTACATAAACGCACATTTTTATTTAAATATAAATGTTCCATAATAATATAAATACACCCGCATTACTAAGCATGTTTAGTATATGCATACCTAGACTAGCCTCTCGACAAAAAAGTATGTTTTATATGTTTCAAATATGACAATTATGATCATTTATGTACGTTACACAAATTTGGCAATTATGTTATAAATGAGACTATCATAATTAAATTAAGTATTTAAAAAGAAAGAATATTTTACATTTTGAACCAGCTAGCTTTTGGAAAATCATTTTCCAATATTTTGTTTAAATTTTTCTAAACTTTATGCATGTAATGTACATATAGATGTGTCCTTAGCTTTAGCAATGATGGAGTCGTACATAAGCAACTACGCATAAGTTATGATCATTTATATCAAATATAATACATGTAATGTGTAAATGTAGTAAACATTTACATAGTATGTAGGTAATCAAATACAACAGCCATGCTAAATTGAATTACACTGAATAGCTAGTACCTATATTTATTCAAATATCTTAAGTCTATGTAATGGAATCTAGGCTACAACCGAGTTACCTTTGTATAAAGCTACTGATATAGCATTCACGGGAGCAATTTTATTGACAAACAAATAAACGTTATCAGTTTACAAAATCAACAAAATTATTATTTTCAGAATATTCTTAATAAAGTCCTACTAATAAATTCCTAATAAAACATGTTTATAGAAAAAATCAATCTCCCGTTCATTATTAATGTTAAATAATAATGAATAACTTATGAATTGATAATGTATTAACTTATTTATTTACTAACCAACTACTAGGTATACTAAATTGTTATTTGCTGACCTGTGTCAATCACTGAACACTGAACATAATGTTATGATTTATAATTTAATACATAAATTAGAACGCAACAAATTAGGATTTATTATGTATAAAACATGTATTTTATAAAATCTTACATAATAAAATTGTAAACATGATTTCGTACAAACTAGAAAATAAGAAATAATTTAGAAATATTTCCATATAATTCCCATTGAAATAAAATAAATCAATAGACCAATTCTGCGGATTTGTCTGCAGAATTAACAAAATTATAGCCACAAAACATTTCCGTCTGATTTCCGTCTTTATAAGAATTTCCAACACCCATCCAATATCCGTCAAACGTGTGAGGAATGAAAACTTCATCGTTTATGTGCAACCACTTACATATATATTTTATAACATAGACATTATACTATAAAAATCGATTTGCCTACTTGTCAGTTCTTGATATTTTGTTCTTCACTACCCACAATCTGTCATCAATAGTGACTTCTGAATTTGATGAAACTATTTTATAAGATATATTTACCAAAGTCGTTCAAATTAGTTCAAATGTCGATGGAATTATCTGTACATTATTTAGGATTCATCTAAATTTAGGAGGCTGTGGATGAAGTATTTATTTAGGTCTGTTATTTATTTAGAATCCTTTCCAGAATCATGATGGAATAGCTCTAGAACATCCAAATTCATTGGGACGTTAGATAATTACTATACATATCTAGCGTCATTTATATAATCTTAAATAATATTCTATAGTAGTATACCGAGTCTAGCGAAAGAAAATCATATTTGGTATTAAAAATTTAAAATTAAAAATTAAATACTTCAGGAAATATATTTAACCATAGTTGTTACACACTAATACAATTTTATAAGTATAAACTTTAATTGATATGAAATATCAAATGTTAAAATGAATTACTTTCACTGGATTTAGTATATTTAAAGAGATCTATGAAGTTTTATCCAGGTTATAATTTTATTACTTTAAGAATTAGTCTCTTACTTACAACAACATTTTTTATGTATATGATAACTGAAAAGTGTGATACTTGATTTATGTTGATTTACGTATTTTCATGTTCTATTTGTGAAACGGTGACCTGTTCACCACAAAAAAGAATAAGACTATATCAACGATTAGCATTTTAATCATGTTGTCTCTTGTACATTATGCGAGAGATATTACAATTTATATTATGTAATACAGCGTAATAATCGCTTTCTTTCGGTGTTCATTTATATTTAAATGTAGAACTAACCATCTGTTCTTATAACAGTATTTCCATATGTCCAAATATATGTCTACAATATAATACTGTGTACACAACAGGAAAAAACAAACGTGATATTAATGAATAATAATGATTACTAGCAAGATGATTTGTATGATGAATTATTCATTAACATATATATAATTTTTTCTCATTTCGTCATCAATGTTTTCATCATATCATGTACATATTCATAATAAAAATGTAAATATTTTGTTATGCTTCAAGGAATAGGTTATTAATACTGCAAAAACCCCTGGGTTCTTAAGTTAGGCGCGAGGATACTCTTGCTTATCGTAAGAAATGACAATTTATAGCATCTGTTCTATCACACTTCTTCCATTTTTCCACTATCCCTACCGCTATTCTTATCGGCCAATCCCTACTTACTACCCTTTAGGTTCCGTCACACGTTTCTGTAGTACTGTATAGTTTTCTACGTTCACCTACATGTTTGTGTTGTGCAGGTTATCCTCAATCCTAGTGATTGAGTTTATCTCCTAGGCGACACGTACGTCTCTCGAGCAGTAGCAATATATCACTTTGGCTCGGATTCCATCTAAACGGGAGGTCATGTCTAACCCAGCTTAATCTATCACTTGATCCATCCTCTAAGAGGAGTGCTAGGGTAAGCTTCTCTAGTTGATGTAGTGCATAATTATCTGACAGACATTTATATTATGGTAGGATTCAAGGGACTTATTGGCTCTAAAATAAACAGGAACCGCTGAAGGCAGCAACATTCTCTTAGTACCCTTGGTGGTCATGTTATGTAACTGGCTAGATATCCCTATATAGTACTGTATGGAGGGTAGGGAACTAAGAGGATAAAGTCTGATCCTATCTATGGGTAAAAATCTACAATCACCATATGAGGACTGCATGGAGGGTAGGATACTAAAAGGACGAAGTCTAATCCTACCTATGGATAAAAATTTACTACCACTACCAAGTCAGGGTGTGAATGTTCACTTCTCAAATGGTCAACAAGTCAACAAAGGTGCTGGTGGCCCACTTTCAATACTGTCTAGAAATACTTAAAAGAATAAACAAAATGTTTTCGAGATTCGTTTTATCAACCGGGAAAAAGTGAAAATTGTTCCACGTTTCCTGGTACTGAGAAAGGAAAGATATTCCCCACATGTAAAACCCTCTTTTATTGATAAATTGTTTAGTTCTGAAATTGGAATAGATACGTCATTAAGAATAATTCGATTATTGTTGATGGAGACATCATTCATGATCTAATAAAAAAATTTCTGAACATGGACAAATTTCATATGATTCGTTAAATTTCACGAAATATCTTGTAACATGTAGATACTTACTTGACTGTTTTTTAATTGAAATTATTGAGAAAATCGCTGACAATATATGATAAATAGGACACTAAAAGACGTAAAGGTAATAATAAAACTAATTCCTAGTAAAAGCAGGAACACATTCACTATAAGTTAGGGTTTATATTTTAGCTACATTACGTTTGTTCAGTTGTCAACGTTTTGGATGTACTTCAGCAAATTGTCACAAATCAGAACTAACAATGCGAAAAATTTGAAATAACAAGGAGTGCAACAATGAATTACATACGGGCTGCAGCACACTTACTGGCTCCTCTAAGACATACAATGTTCATTGGATCGATCAACGCCAGTTTGAACAAATGTGCGTCTGTCAATGAAATAAGAAACTATCGAATTATTATGTCTCTCATACCAATTATATCTAACTTACTTGCAACGAATGACATCCAGGGTGCAAAACGTAATTAAGAGGTAAAAATTGTAGTTCTAAGTTACAATTTATATAGTTTTAATAGCAGGTGCTATTTGTTCTATAAACTATAATGAGAGCTGTAATTAAACTGTTTATGCGACACATTCCATGATGTTTTTTATGATAATTTAAATTATTTGGGGATTAAACTAGTGAAATGATGAAGTCTTATTTTGATAAAGTTTTGTATATAGATAGAACATCAATAAATAAGAGACATGTCAAAATAGCGTTCCAAGTTATCCCTCAAGTATACATATTTGGCTATATCTCAGGAAATATATTAAATATCATGCAACAACAATTATAATATTTGACTAAAAGGCGCTTTCAGATAATGTTTAAAAATATGGTATCTATCACTCAGGGGGAGGGATGTTTACATTGTTTTCACCCCCAGGTTGAAGATGATTATTTGTTTATATATGTTACATAACTATAACCAATATGATAGAGAATGCATTAGAAGACAACAGAGTTTACTCTACCGTATTCATCGACGTAGCGCAAGTGTTTGATAAGGTTTGGCATGAGGCACTACATTATAAATTAAAAATTATCCTTCCTAAACGATATTCGGATATTCTAAAATGCTATTTATCAGACAAACACTTTTGAAATAATCAAGAAAATGCCTACTATGTATTTAAAGAAATCAAAGCAGGAGTCGCACAAGGCAGTGTTCTAGGCCCTGTGCTCTACCTTCTGTATACGTGTGACCTCTCAGAGCTAGAAAATAATAGTGGCTACTTTTGTCGATGATATTGCTGTAATAGCAACGGATAAAAGTAATATAGAAACAGCTAATAAACTTCAAAAGGGCATCAAAAAATTCCAAAAATGAACCAAGACATGGAAAATGAAACTAAATGAAGAAAAATCAGTTCATATCTATTTCACTACTATAGACATATCAAACATATTTTAATAGGCATGAAATATCTCGGCCTTACCTTAGATCGGAAACTTCGCTGGAAAACCCACGTAAGAAGAAAAGAGAAGAATTATGTATAAGATATAGGAAAATGTAGTGGCCCTTGGGTAGAAACTTAGTCTTATCGATACATAATGAGCTCCTTTTGTATAAACAAATATTAAAACCGGTGTGGACTTATGGTATTCAGCTTTGCTGTTGTATCATACAGTCAAATGTTAAAATTATGCAGACCTTTCAAAATAAAGTACTACGGAACATCGTTTTTGCACCTTGGTATATAAGAAATGAAGGTCTCCACCGAGATCTTGGAATAGAAAACGAGACAGAGATTCAACAATTTTCAAGAAGCCACGAAGGAAAACTTTTACAACACGAGAATATTGATGCCATCCAACTCCTTGATAACTCCAACCAAATAAGAAGACTTAAAATGATAAAGCCTCATGAGTTAGTGTAGTGGTTTGAGTGAAATTAAATGTAGAGTAATTTGTGTAGTGCACAAGAAAAAATGCAATACTTGTCAGAAATGGCTGAGAAGACACCAATGGATGATTCTTTAAATTTAAATAATTTAGTATAATAGGACTAGGAATACGATAAATTACTCATTAGTCTTAGACTAGGTCGTAACAATATTTTAATATAAAAAATATACTATACATAAATAGAAGTTTATTTGGATATTTTCATGTTCAATTACAACAGTGAGAAAATACTTTTTGAGGTTATCTTTGATAGTTAATGATAAATATTCAAATACATATTATCTATTGCTAGTTGATCATGTATTCAATTCAAATAGACCTAATTAACTAACATCTATAAAATAAATTGGGCACTGCGCTAAACATTATCATAACATCATCAATAAACCAATTCTATTAATTTCTATTAATCCCACGTTTTTCTTGTGGCTCCTTAAGCGTCTTCTGTTTAAATCACCATTATTAGGTCAATTCATCAATAACTTTTGTATACGTTTATATAACTGTACATTCTCTACATTATTAAATGTATTTGTTGGTCTACGTTTAACTTTTTTTCATAGCCTTTGTATTGCAGCTATTGATCTAATAAATATGGGTAACGCACACATCATTTTTAAATATGGATGTTAAATAGATTAAGTAATGCAGTTAATTAATGTAATATATTTTTTTGAAAACCCATGTGCCAACTATTGTAATCCTTTGCATGTCCTAGAAAGATACTCGGTAAGTATTATTCATACCGGTTTTGTAAACTATGGACCGCTTGTGCCAATCGTGCCGATCTATTGATCGGTGATGATCTTTGTTCACTACGCTAACGAGTGACTGGCCTATTGGGTACGAGTATAAAGCATTAAGAATTTTCAGCACAATAAACTATTACGTTCATCTTCTATGTCCATACCATTATGCCATTTAGATGACTCTCGGTTTTCAGACGCACTCATCAGTCTACTAACTTCTCTTTAATTAACTTCCAATATATTCCACGAGTGTCGTCAAAGAACATACAATTCAACTCTCTCTAAGTGAAGAATGTACTTAATGAATTGATTTGATTATATTTAATTTCCCATATTGCCTAACACTTTTAATTAGCAATGCACAATAACTGAAAGCTTACTTATAAATTGAAAACTTACCATCGTAACAAATTTAAATCACTTGACTGACCCTATTGAATTCAAGAGGTTACAAGGCTTTAGTTTACCGAATAATACCCCCGAATTTGTATAATTTAAATTTGAAGAGGATTTTGCCCAGTCCTGCAATAATAATTTTATCCTTTAATAATTTTATACAAAGAGTTTACTTATTTATAGTAACTACTTAACATACTTACATTCAGCATAGCTTTAAGAGGGACCTTAGAGGTATTTGGTCTTAGAGTAAGAAAGAGTGAGACGCATATTCCATCAACGATTTTATTCAATGAGAAATCTTTTAGTGTTGAACAACTAAATTGTAAATGGATTCGCTAAATATTATCAAAACCTAAACTTAAGATAATCTATGGGAATCATCCAAATGTTCTTGTTAAAGTTTGTTCGGGAGATTTAATAGAGCTACTTTTCATTTTATTTAATATGATACTCTCTAAGGATCTACCCTATATTAAAAATTGGCAATCCATTTGTTATAAAGAATTATCGGCCAATCAATAGTATTTCAAATCTTGCCAAGATTTTCAAAATGTGATTCAAATGTTTTTAAAATGTGCTTTCAAAATTTGTTACTCGCTTATGTAATAACACCCACATTTATGTTGGTGTGCAACTCAACTCGTTTTATCTCATAATCAACATAAGTTCGTAACAAAACGTTCAACAGAATTTACCCAGATAATTACAAATCACAAGTATAATAAAGGTCGAGTAGAAGTAAGAACACATACTAAATATCATCCATAATGCTATCCTGATAAAGTCTAAATGTTCATATATTTTAAATAGTGTAGATTGTAGTTCCTTCTAAAAGTTGTAAAATTTCCTTGTAAAACTTGTTTATATCATTTATAACGTAAAAATGCTAAATTGTAACTACTATAATGCATCTTACCCTGAAATATTCGTAAACTTAATATGTCTGTTAACAGAAATTTGTTAACAGTATTTGTTTATTGTAAAAATATGTCTTACCGTTATTAGAAAAACAGGTTGTTATTTTTATATAGTTCTATATTGTATTACTATCAACATACCATTTATTTGGAAGCATAGAATATAATTCTGCATTTAAGAGATCAGTTTGATATTAATTTGGTTTTGTTATTCATTTAGTAATGTGTATTTGAATTATTTTCATAAATAAACAATTAGATGAATTACCAGGTGAAAGTAGTAAGTGAATTATTGGTTGGTAGGTATTTTCTATTTTCAGTTGGTGTTGCTTTAACATAACTGTGCCAAAAAAGAATGCAGTATATGCCGTCAGTCGAATATAATTTAGCAAAAGAAAATATAGTAAAATATTTTCCGTTAAGAGTCTTTTTGCTTTCTAATTTCCAACTAGAAGAATAACTGAAGTGAAATAAGCATATGGTATTGATTGATAAATGGTATGATCGTTGAATTATTGTTAGTAACTACTGTTGTATATTGTAGTATTGTTGTTAAATTATACACTGCTATCTACCAAATTTAATACCTATTAATTTTTTATATACTGATTTTATGATAATTCTTGACAAAATTGATTGTGGATAAAATACTTGAAGAAATTCACGTTTATACTTCTATAAAGGGAGCTACACATCTTCCGTTTATCTGCGCAGTTTGTCAATTGTGACATTATGCCTGAGTTATAGTCTGTGTGAACAGTACAATTTAAACCGATATTTACTCAAATGAATGATCTGTGCATTTGAATCCTCTTCTTCAACAATAATCTGCGCAGTTTATCGCACAGTTTATTCAGTTGACGCGTATAATCCTGTTTATGTATATGATCACCACGGTTTCAAAAACAGATGCGCTTTTGACGTTTATACCAATCTTTGCACTAACGTTCCTGGCATTTTTCCCTTCTTCTAGCAACACAGCTGCAATTATACAACAAGCTGCGGGTCCTCTTTTTCTGTTACCCATTGAACTTTATTTATTTTTAACACTCTTTGGACCAAACTTGTCGTAATTGACTAGAGAACTGAAGAAATATTGGACGGAATTGAGGCAAAAACTAAACGTAGCCTACACATCTTCAGTTCAGATAAGTGTACAGATCTTCACATAGTTATTTACGACAGATAACTGCAAAGATAAATGGAAGGTGTCTAGCCCCCTTAACATTCAAAGCTATTACTCACAATTAAATGACCTAAGTATGTTATGAAACGTGAAATATATTTAAAAATGTCTTAAAATATGGCGCATTAGTACACAAATCCAAGCTTCCGGTCTCTCTGTTGGTTAGTCTCTATTGTTAATAGAGAGTCATAAACTAAATTATTTATGTATTTATTATTATAAACTAATAAATATTTTAGTTCTCTATTTTTACGTTTATTAATTAATATCTATTTGAACAATTCAAATAAAAAATGATATATTTTAACACTGTAGATAAGTTAATTAAAAAATGTAGTTTTAAGATGGCTCACTAGGTATAATTCTACGACCACTATAATACACGTATAATTTAAGACTTCTGAAAAAGATTAGTTTCATCAGTAATTAATTTAATTACACAACACAGACATTATAACAACATAGACAATTAAATTTTGTAAAACTAGTAGTAGTCACGGAAATATGAAAATGTAATATACATAATATTTTGTAATGAAGAGTATTGGCTAAAGGAAACGTTCATTAACATCTACAGTGGATTCAGTGGATACGTAACACTTAAAGTATGAAGTAAAGAAAATTTAACTTTTCTCAATATACGTTCATTAAAATAACCATAAAACAACAATTAGACATGCGGCAGTGTAATGAGCAAACTTCCACTACTCATATACCATATGTTAAAATTCAGAGAATAATAATGTTAACAAATTAGTAAACCAGAACGGTTCACCTTATTATAGTTAATGAAATCTATAGAACAGCGGAAACTAATAATTAGAAATTGCGTACTGAACTGAAGCAAATTGCATCCTAATATTTTACAGCACCCGAACGTAGGAATATATGGATATATTTCTATAATTATAGGTTACTTTAGTTTACTATTGTACTCATTCTTCCGTGATAATAGTAGTATTTATGCAATAGCGTACGACAAATTGGATTCGATAAGATCAGATACGAATTAGAAGATTAAATTTATGATTTGACAAAATCCTCATTACCACCTAAAACATGTATTTTCTTAATTTTATTTTAAAGCTAAGAAAATACATGTACAGCACTTTATTTTAAAGTGGTGTAAGATTATACCAAAGGCGGCTTGCATTTAAAAGCTTTGGTGAAGCTTATTGAAAAGGGGCTTAACGCAGTAAAAATATTTAGTTATGTGAAATCTTATGGTAAATGTTGATTTTACTATTGGAATATTAAGATCTGAATGATGAATTTGAGAATATTTTTTTATTGTTCGTGATAATTTTTTCGATTAGATTTTTAATTGAAAATATGTTCATCGAAAAATAATATACATTGCCAAGATAATCATTTATTTCATATATCACATATTATAGAATTATTCCTTCTTATGTACTGCAATTAAAAAAATGAAATTAATAAAAGTCAAAATATAAATAAACTCCTCGCTTGCCACAAGCCTATGTTCTAACAGATGCCCGGTTTGCCATAGCCCATAAATATTTTAAAATAATATAAATAAATATGTTTTGCAATATTAAGAAATTACGTCTAAGTAAGTAAAACTAAGTCCGAAGCATGTGCCGAAACATCACAATTAACTGTCCAATGTGTAGAGTAACATCATAATAGTCCAAGCTAATAGTCCAGTCATCTTAGACCTAAAGTATCATTTTGAAAAACAAAAGAATTTCCACGTCACAAGTGGTCGCTTCACCCCCAAAAGCTACCCCAAATGCACCTCGCGACGGTTTTTGATATTTTACCACAAAATGGTTGGTCCCATAGGAAATTTCATACTTACTGAAAACATTTACCATTAAATTCTCTAAAAACAAGGTTTAATGTTTATTTCCGATAAATAAAATTGATTCCGAGCAGCGAACGATCAAACAGGAGTGGAATTAAACTCAAAGCATGCTCCGCATGTAGTGATAACTCGTAGTTGTTTTACGAGCATAGTGCACAAGACCAAAATTGTACAGGAAAGTCTCCCCTAAAACGTATATATGTATTGCCAAAATTTCTTGTTGCATTCTATTCGTCCACTTTTGCAAACAGAGCACTGCAACGTCTTTCATCGCATGAGCTCATTTCCACACCACCATTGAGGTAGAATTCTTGGCGCTTTTTTAAGTGGTTTCCCCAATAAGACTAATCCACTGAAGTTATTTAATATACTCTCAGGACCTCGTCATCCGCAGTGTCCCTTATGTTCTCATTTGTACAGCTTTGACCACACAGCAATCTCTGCATATTGTGGTCAAAGCTGTACAAATGGTGGGACTGCAACGCAATCCCACTTTTGTACAGCACAATATTTCTTTTCACAACCTTGCTACATTTGCACGTTATCCATAACAAAATTGAAGCTGGAATTGGTCCGTGGTGTAAATTGGTGACAATTAGTTGTTAATTTTCTTCCAACCTTAAAGCTCAGGTTGTAAAAAGTGACTGCGTGCTTGTATTTGCAGGTATGTACGACAGAAGTGCTGATGTATAGCTGGTGGAAAGATGAGATTTTTCTGTACAATTTTAGTCCTATGCACTATACTTGTAGAACTACATTATCACGGCGAAATGTGAAGCACGCGCCAAGTTTGACTCGATCCCCTGGTTTGATCGCTCGCTGCTGGGAAGCCATTGCAGTTATCGGTAATAAGCATTGTACCCATTTGTGGAGAATTTGGCAAATATTTTCAATAAGCATAAGATTTTCCGGGGGGACCAATCGTTTTGCGCTAAGGAATCGTTGCGAGGTGCATTTGGGGTGGCTTTTTGGAATGAAGCGACCGCTTGTGATATGAAAACCCTTTCGCTTCTCAAAAATCTAATCCTGGCGCGTATAATCCCTAAGCGAAAAAACATTATATTCTATTTTTTCTATTTATCCTAATATGACTGGACTATAAGTTTTGTCACAACGGAAATGAGTAAAACAATTAATAAGTTTTATACCACTATATTTTTACAGAAACGTGACTGCAGTTTCGACAATTTTTATGTCATTTTCAAACGATGATTAAACTAAGAATGACGTTTGAAAATGACATAAAAATTGTCGAAACTGCAGTCACGTTTTTGTGAAAAGATAGTGGTATAAAACTTAGTAGTTGTTTTACTCATTTCCGTTGTGAATTATGAACTACCACAGAATAACGGGTTCCTCGATTAATATCTTATAAGTTTTGTGTCTAATTGGTTTGAGGCTATGACTGCGTGATTTAAGAATGCTATATTTCTAAATCACGCTGTGCTAAACAAACTATATTCTCTTTCATTCTCGATATAACTCGTAATAATTCATTTCTTACCATTGGCCCTAGATGTCTTAAAAAGCCCAAATATATATATATATATATATATATATATATATATATATATATATATATATATATATATATATATATATATATATATATATATATGTAACTTTAAAAGATATCGCGACATTTAAATACCCACCACTGAATCTCTGATTGTTCTCTCTGTACCAGGTGATATCACTTCTATATGTATTTTATGAAAATATTAATATATTAAAGAGTGGATTTAAATAGTAAATAATAGTAACTAATACTAAATCAATATCTCTATGTATTTTATATGTATTTTATTATAACAACAAATCAAGTAAAAATAATTTCTTATCCTTGAGAGCGGCCACTGAAAGCAACTTATACCAACATTGACTATTACCAATGAAAACTGATTAGAATGTCCAATTATTTAGAAGAAGTTGCAAATAAGAAGCTCCATATTTCGCTCCATCTATAATTCTCGCAGCTAATTTCTGAATTACAAATTTTTTAATTGTCATGGTGGACTTATCCCCATAATATTATTTTGAATGAGACGTGATTATAAATTGACGTAAAATATACTGTACAAAGAACCTCAGGGAGTAGGGTAGTAGATAATTGGCCACATGCAGAATTTTTTTTTGCATAACTTGCTACACAGACAGTCTACATAACATATTCAATATAGGCGTGGATCCAGAATGGCCAAATAGTTTTACATGCACTGATTTCTTACACGTTTATTGGAAATAGCATATTCTGTGTTTTTGCATTACTTATGTTTAGTAAATTCACAGAAAATTAGCATTTAATCGCATCCAAATTGTAATTATGATTATTAATTTATTGTATAATTTACAATTAATAGAATAATATCATCGGTAAATAAGATACAGAAAGCATCAGTAAATAGTAAAACAAATCATTTATATAAAGTAAGATGTACAAAACATCGCTTTGCAACACCACCGCAGCTAAAAGCAGTAAATTATTTAATTAATTTAACATACACATGTCGCTTCGAAGTGTAAGTAGTAATTAGCTAGATTAAATAGCAAATAGAACATAAAAGGATAATAAATAACTATGATCATCATCTTCTCTGTATACATTTTAATCGACTTTGTTCTAGAAAAAGTTTCTGATGAGTTAACGAGTACCGTATTATGTTATCCACTTTATTTCAGTCATACTCGTTTATTGAAACTATGTTTGTAGTCTTCAACTTTGAAATAGTGCAAAACATTTTGTAAGTAGCAAAAAAGAAATAAGACTCGTTTCTGCAGCAGCAGACTTAAAGTTCTACTTAACCACGTATTTTCTTTACATTTCCATTGAGCTTTGTTTGAAAGGAAACTTGGCAAAAGTTGGAAATTAAAATTGTCTGTACCAAGTAAAGCGAGGAGTAATTTCCGCAATCTCTAATTCCTCATCAAGTTGGCTCGGCCTATCATTTAAGTTAAGGTATAAAATAACTAGGAACAAATTATGTTGGCCATTATTGACTCTAAACCATCTACCCAGCGAATAGATTTACAAGTATGTCTTTAATGCTTGTAGATATAGCAGAAATGATACGAATATTAAAAAATAATTTGATGGTTTCTTATAATTTTCAAATCGTTGATGGACTAGCATTTACTGTTACTGAATTAATTACTTTGAATTATTATATAAAATTTCCATATTATTCCGTATTGATTACACTAATTCTTATGATGTAATGTTACTATACCAAAGTCACACCTGTAAAAATAAGGAATTTATTAAAGAAATAATATTACGAAAAACGTATTTCAATAACAAATCAATTTTTATCAAATAGCTATAAAAATTGTGGAAAAAAAATTGGGGCCTAGAACTGGTTTGTTTCTTTACATTGTGATTCATCACCAGTTATACATAATTTTCGTCATGTATCAAAATTCTGAAATGTACAGTCATAAGTGGAATTTGAATAGCAGACAAGGTGGTTTTCTAAATATTTGATATGCATGAAATTAAAATAGGCACCATAATTAGCATGATTTTAAAATGTACAGATAACAGTGAGCAAGATCTAACCTCCATAAATTTGGATCGCTGTCTGTGACCATTTGTTTGAGTGTAGCTATTTACACTAAGAAGATTATTTCATTATAGGAAGTAAAACGACGAAACGTGGAATCAAATTATATATTTGCATTTAAAGAAAATATAGAAAAATATTTTAATTTATAATATCAAAATTTATAATACTGAATTAAACAGTTATTTATGTGTACCAATTTAAATAGATACTGTATGATATTTTATTATAATAACATTATAACAGTGTTTATTCCTACATGAAGTTATTTTAACCTATTAGAAGAGCTATTAAGTTTTTTTTAATAACGAGCTTTTTTCAGGCCGATAAAAAAATTTACACGTCCGATAACAACAAATCACAATACAACACATACAGGCATTAGATTATAATTCGAACGCGAAACTTACGATTTATGAAAGAATGTTTTGAACTCAGCAACAACTACATAATTAACAAAGTTCAGCTCTAAATATTTAAATTAAATACTAAGATTTGTATGTTATAAGACTATACAATTGTTATTGTATTTCTATAGTATCATATTGTAAAACAATATAGTATAATTGAATAGGGAACTAGTGTTCTATAAACATAGAAATATTCTAGGTTTCTCGACACAGAGTTTTGGTGACTTGATTCTTACAAATAAATATATTTGTGTAACTTTTCTGTCAGATTTGATTAATCCTAATAAAGCCATTTTGTCTTGATAGTTTAATTATATGGATAGCTTAATAATATAAATAATTATTAGCAATTGTTTTTGCCATATTAAATATTTGTTGTTAAATATTAAATTTATCGTTAGTGTAGATGAGATCATCAGTCCTAAGATTGGTTGGACGCTAATCTCCAGCTTCTCCTATCTTGTGCTATCCTACGCATTTCGTTAATTGTGCTACAACCTACATCCCTTACTATTTGCGAGCAGTAGTCTAATCTAGGCCTACTTGTGCCTTTCTTCACTCCTATTTCTGCCTCCAAAATATCGCGGACTATTCCCCCATGTCTCAGCAAGTGGCCTACCATTTTATCTCTTCTCTTCTTTATGTTTTTTCACATACTTCTTTTCTCGCCGACTTTCTCCAATACTTCTTCGTTTCTAACCCTATCAGTCCATGGTATTTTCATCATTCTTCGGTAACACCACATCTCAAAAGCTTCTAATTTCTTCCTACTTGCTTCCCCTACCGTCCAGGTTTCGCAACCGTATAGTGTCGTGCTCCATACATATGTTTTCAAAAATCTCTTCCTTGTTTCGGAATGTAATAGTATATTGAAAATTGCTTTTTGATGTATTTTATTCCCAAAATTAAAGAGAAGTAAAAATAATCAAAAGAGTTTTAAAAATATTGGAATATATTAATGTTAATAAGAATTAGTCAGTTTTCACAATTATGTAAGTTCCGGGAATATTTTCTCTGTATCGAAATGATGGAAACTAATTATATAGTTATTATTACAACAGTAAATTATTAAGTGTCAATAACTAAGATATTTTCCAAAATATGAAATAACTTGATTAAAGAATAAGACTTTTCAATAGAAAAATTATATTGGATAACACATAAATTTAAACTCATATGTTATTCCTTAGTCCTGGATTTTTTTTAATTACCGCACTCAGTCCACACAAAAGGTCATTTCAATCTAACAGGACAATACTATTATTAATGTTATAAATGACAAATACGATGTAAACTGGTTGTTTCCCTGTTTCAAATAAAATTCTTTAATTCTCGTCATTGTATACATAATACGTACAATAGTTTTTTCACAGATAAGTACTTTTTTCCTATTTTTTCATCAAAATCTATATTTATGTTTTCAACTAATGTTTTTATATCTAAACAGTTACTTAGTCTTAAAAATCTAATTAACTTCCGGAGTCAATTAATATAAAATTTCAGTATTATACAGAGTATTATTTTTATATCAAATTATAAGTAATAACTTATTTCGAAATTTATTTTTGTTTCATAAAAAGTCTGTAAAACTATAAAATAGTTTTACTGTATAGAACAAGAACATTACGATAACTCAAAAAAAAAAAATAAAAAAAAATAACAATTTAAAATCAATCAAATCAATCAATGTATAAATTTTATAGGGGTTTTGGAAATCGGACAGCTAATGGGTGGTGTAATTATTATTGTAGCAATTTAATTGTAATGGTGTAATAATTTTGATTGTGAATACAAAGTTGTAAACAACATTCATATATAATCAATTGTTTTAACACTGGTCTTATTGCCTATCAGAAAGACTAAATAATTAAAATCGTTTAAATGATGCCAAATAAAAATACTGAATTTAGATTTTTTAATTATTAACGTTTTACAATTCACAAATGAATAAAAATATGTTTCAACTACACTGGAATTTTATGTGGGTGATCTCATTTAGTGTATTGTGTGCCTTATTATGTAACATATAAAATTTACCACTCACAGGATTAAAGAAAAATATTGCATTAATCAACAATTTTATTAATGTTACACAAAACAGTTTTTATTATGAATTTTCTTAAAACTTTCTAGAAACCGCTTGAGATGCTGACTTATGTTTAGTACTTACGTATTATGTTAACATTAGATATGATTTTTAAGATACTCGTACTTTGATGTATTTGTAGTATTAGTAGGGTATTATCTACCATATATTGAGAAAAATTATTATATTTATATATTTATTAGATATACCCAAGTTAGTTAAGAATCCTGCATAAAAGTAATTCTTCAGGTGCCATGCTCTTCCTTGTTGGAAGTTGGGCATATAATACAGCATACAAATACAGCATACAATGACACAAGTATCTCTTCACTTTTATTAATTCAGCCTCGGGCACCATCGTGTTCAGTTTAACATCTAAGTTTATTTAGGAAGAGGGGAAATTCTCATGTTTCCATGCTCTAGGTGCATGGGCACTACTCTGGTTACAGTGTCAGATTTCTACTAAACCGTCTTCAATTTTATATTATACTTCATGATGGTATTACCTTAGGGCATAACCTTACCACATCCCTTCTCCCTTTTATCACATACCATTTCCATTTCAGTTGTTTTTTTAGTCATTGTACTTATAATAATTTTCTTCTATTAGGTTCCAATTTTACCCATTCTGGAGCTTGTGCCCTATTGTATTGTTTGGTGTTAGTTGTTTGTCTATCTACTATTCTGTCTTATACATGTTTCCATTTCTTATATCACCGGCGCGGCGAATCCTACTTTCGGCAATGTGTGAATATGTTGTAATTTGTAATTTCAGAGCGTTTTAAATAGGTTATCTAATTATATCCTATGTCTATACATATATACATTTTGTGACGTTTTTTTTTTGTAACTCTACTCTGCTATGTCTCCTTGTAGTTCAAGGCTTAATATTCGGTAAAAGCCTTTTAGTACCGTGCAATTTCATTATTTCTTGTTCCAATTTTTCCTGCCTTATCTTAATATTGCATTTTCACACATTTGTACCTTTTGATTTCTTATTTTCATCCACTATTGATATTCTAATCACGGTTTTTATTTGTGTCCCCTTTAACATTTGCTTATATTTTATATTTCGCTATTTCATTTCATTTTTGGACACTGTTGCTTTGTAGAGTAGGTCATCAGTTTAATACATTATTTAGATACTTTATAATATTTTCTGCCTCCAAAGTAGTGATCAATCCACTAATTATTAAAATTCTCGTATAAAACAGTATTTCAATTTCCAAGTGAAAACTTCTATAGTAATTTTTTTTTAACTTATTTAGAATATCAATATTTAACGTATTTTTTTTTTAATATCTTATATTACAAAAATATTTAATTAAAAAAATATTTTTTATACTTATATTTAATATATAATAAATGTTTATAAAAACAAATTATAAAAGAACTTTTACAATCCATACACATTAAAGTGGCATTGGCACCTCCGCCAATATTTTAAAAACTGTTTGCTGCAGTCGCTGTATCCGCCTTTGAAATGTTTGTTAGACCTCCGTAAATTATTTAAAATATGGATACCTAGTTTAATTAAGATATGATCAGCGGTTGTAGAGACACGATTCCTTACTTATGACTAACCCTGTATATTAGTTTTTATATATTTGTAAGAACTGTATATTTTAAACAACATCTGAAAAGTACATTCTATAATTATATTTTAGGTTTTATTTCCAATGTCTCATTACTTTTATTAATTTCATTAACAGTATTACATATGCATATAAATAAATTTATATTCAGCTATATTTAAAGGGGAGTTCCTTTAAAAAGGGAATCTCTGTTGTGTTGCACTTACTTGAATCACCTTGTATGTTTAATGTTGTTCATCAAATATAATATTTTATTAGTAAAGATACATGTTACAAGCTGTATTCAATAAGAGAAATTTGGTAGTCATTAAATGATATTTGACTATTGAACCATTTTCTTTTTTATTATATTAAAAGGATAAAAGGTATTAGTAGGAAACACTATCTCTTATCACCGTCAACAGATAAGCATATGTAACAGTTATGTATAATGGTTACGGGTTAAAGAAAAGGATTTAAAAAATAAATTTAAATATTGGGGATATCTAGCAGATTAAATTAGTAGTGGCGCCTCCGCCAATTATGTAAATATTATTTGTCGTGGCTATATCTGAATTTATAAATATTTATTTTTAATTCCACCTTTGTAACAAGCAATCATTAGATATATCCGTTATATATGATTTTCTTCCAACTGCGATTGGAGATTAGAAAATAAGGATACAGTAGCAATAAAAAATAATTAAATTAGTTCTATTACAACATCGAGAGATTTTTAAATCATTGTCGAAACTCAGCTAATTCTTTAAAACATATCTGCTGGGACTCTAATAAGTACTAATATCACTTTTTTGGAAGGGCATTGTTCAAGGCTATTGATGATAGATTCTCAACCGACTGAAAAACTAGAGTGTACAATTTATTATTCAAATTTTTTTTTTATTCTGAAGACAGTTGTATTCCACTTATAAAACTATAGGATATTATATTTATAGAATGACTAGTCATAGATACCTCTAAACTTTCTGATAAATATACGATTATTTTGAAAATAAGTACGTAACTTTTCAGCGACTCATTGAATATTCATACCCATATTCATATTTAGCCAATAATATAGACCCTCATAATAAATATATGAGGATCCTTTCAGACTTGGTCTCCGAGTTTTCAAAATTAATGTCTATTTCCTTCATAAACTTCTTATCCACTAGGACTACAATTTCTATTATTTAGAGAGCACCTGCAGCCTTTTCCCTACTATTTGAATTTACTATTATCTGAAACATCAAAAATTGTCTTGGTTAATTGTGGTCATGAAATAGGAAACGTCCGTCTTGACTTATACCATCCTGTTGAAATAATTTTGTCAGAGTTTATATAATCATGTGCCATACTAGCATAATATACTATGCAAATATTTTTTTATTCTATATGTAAGTTAATAGAAGTTTAAAAATTAAAGCGAAATACTAATTACCTCTAAACAATTATTTTTTCCAATTTTTGCAAATTAGCTACAGGAGTTTTGTTGACGAACGTCATTAACAACTTCGTCTGTATGAACAGTTCACTTAATAGCACATTTTTTATTAGGCTTAAAGCCAGTCTTGTGAGACACATCTCAATATATTTTTTACACGCATAATTCATTTGATGTTACCACCAGGTCTATAAAGTGCTCCCAATAATTCGTTTATACAAAGGTTGGTTTTCTCAAATTAAATTGACTAGCATACCAGTTCATAAATAGATTTCAATCATAAGTTTTGTACTCTATAATAAAAAATGCGTACATTTGCAATAGATATATAACTTTACCCGAAGTCCCCAAATTTTGTCAATTAAGAAATAATTGAACTAAATTCACGATCCACGACCACTTTTGACCAATATAACTTCTGATATATGTATCTGTATATTTCTCTGCGTCTATTCATTTTTGCTGTCAATTTGGAAAGAAATAGTCGTACAGCAATTAAAAAAAAGCAAACTGAAGCTCCATATTTCTAGTTTTCAGATCTTCAAATTTCTTCAAAAATTTTTTACCATCGGCAGAGTCATCATAACAAAACCATGGGAAAATCCTTTTTTAGAGAACAACCTTGCCTAATTTTTAAAGTTCTACATATAACTAAACATTTGGGAATTTTGATGGCTATTTTTATTTGTCTTTCAAAAAGTTCGCGAACTAAATGTATTTCAGTGATTTCATTATAAAGTTATTTTCAGATAATTTTATTCTCTTTAATATGAGCGATCTAAAGGCTTTGTACGTTGATTAAGTTTTCATCGCTCAAATCAAAAAAATCAGTTTTTAATTAGGTAATTAATTAGTAGGGAAACACAGAAAATTTAAGTAGGGTTTTAAAAACTGCAAAATATTATTTACAAGTTGTAGTAAAAATGTGCCGGTTCAACAATGTTGACTGAGAAAGGCTTAAAAAATTGCGTACTTTGGAATATTCGCTTAACTTGGCATAACTTTACAAATGATGGATAGACTAAAAATATTGGCTGTTTCCCTTAAAATTCAAAGTATCTCAAAGAAACCCTGAAAATTTCAAAGTGCTGCAATTTCTTTTCCATTGTGTTTGGAATGATTGAATCTGTCGTTTTTGCTACAAATCAATTTAGGAATGAATTGTTCATTTTTTATTAATTTTTTGAAGTTGAAAATGTTTTTTAGAAATACCTAGTCCATATTTGTTTACCAAAAAAATGTTAATTATTGTAAGAAAAAAAATTAAAAAAATTCCGAGTAATTAATTACCAAAATGACTACAAATTTACAAAGCAACAACTGACTTTTTTGATTTGAACGACGAAAAATCAGTGAAAAAACTTAATACAAGGCTATTGAACCGCTCATATTAAAGAGAATAAAAATATATAAAAAAGCTTTATGATGAAATCACAGAAAGACAAATTATTGAAGCTCGTAGAATTTTTGAAACGTAAACAAAAATTAAGATTTTTTCGTGTGGTTTTTTTATGATTACTCAAAAAATGATGATAAAAATGTTTTACTCAATATCTGAAAACTAGAAACTTGAAGCTTCAATTTTATATTTCTAAAATTGTTCTGCAACTATTTGTCTCCATGGTACAGCCCTATGAAAATCACCTAAAAGTTTAAAATTTTTTACATCCGTTAATTTTTGTCTAGTGTAGAATCGATCTAATACAAAAGGCTGTTTTATTTATCTCAAGCTGTATTGTTAAGATGTAAAATTGTGTAATTAATTTTATATCTTTATATAATATTTATTATAATTTTTTTGTACGCGAACGTTTGATGTTCCTGTATGTAATTACATGCGAAAATAAAAACGATAAATGGGGGCTAAAAACAGATAAAATTATATCATTTATAAATTTCCAACGTATACTCAGCCCGTAGCTCTTTTAGGGTTAATAATAGCCGAGATAATTTGTTTCTAGTTATTTTATATTCTAACTTAAATGGCAGGCTGAACAAACTTAAAGAGATTGCGGAAATTACTCCTCGCTTTGCTTAGTACACACAATTTTAATTTCTAACTTACCAAGTTTCTTTTCAAACCAAGCTAGATGGCAATCTAAAGAGAATACATGATTAAACAAAACTTTAAGTCTGGAGCTGAATAAATAAATCTTACATCATTTTTAGATATTTGCATATTTTATCCGTTTCATTAATCATATTAAAAGTTTAGAAATAAAAAGTAAAACATTAGATGGTATGGTATACAGTTTAGAAAGAAAAAGGAAAATGTTACAATATTTTGGGTTGTAAGTTATTCATATTATCTAGGAAAATTTTTAATTGTCTAGAAGTACCTATAAAGCAAGCTAAAATATCGCCCATATATCTATACCAAAATTGAATATGGTTTTTACTCAGTTGAGAATTTAGTATTAGTTCTTCTAGATTAGACATAAAAATATCTGCTAATAGCGGACTTAACGGTGATCCCATAGGTAGACCGCTATTTTGTATATAAAACCGATTGTTGTACATATGCAGACATAACTATCCCCTTTAATTCTTGCCACCCATAGTCGTATAAAATATCTGCATATAGTTCAATGTTATATAGAGTTTTAGGTAGCCGTAACTTCTATTGGCACACAGAGAATAATTTAAATATAGCTTGTAGATTTCTAGGCTTTC
This sequence comes from Rosalia funebris, assembly GCA_037954035.1. Classification (NCBI taxonomy): domain Eukaryota; kingdom Metazoa; phylum Arthropoda; class Insecta; order Coleoptera; family Cerambycidae; genus Rosalia; species Rosalia funebris. Next base: position 31,738,531 of record JAZFAV010000009.1, on the reverse strand, counting down.
CTAAATCACTAGATGATGGTCAAAGAATAGTATTATGGTCACATCGCGTTCAAAGATTGTTTCGTCTAACCATTCCTTCTATGATACCAATAGCAGTCTTATAAACTGCCTTGAATCTTGATGACACCGCTTTATTTGTTTATAGAAAAAATGACTTAATGAGGAAATTGAGAGTAAGAGGTTTATGGAAAATGGGTGGTTGTCTGTGGGGTAAGTGCATCCTAGAGGAAGCAAACTAGTAGATCTTCGGAAGATCAGCGTGAATCGGACTTTTTGTATTATTCTGTTTCAAAATAAGAATCAGGTTAGACTGACTATGGAAAACTCCTTGGAACCAGATATTTTGATCAATATTGATGGTTCTAGAATACTAGGAAGGCCTGATTATGGAATATTCTGTGGAGATCTAAAGCTGCGAATCAATGACATACTTACTCATCCTAAAGTATTTTAAGCCGAGGTTATCATCAGCATATTCACAGAGAATAAAGTTACGTTGATAGCCCTAAATAATTGACAAACTTATTCCGGGTTAATCCTGCAATGAAAGGCGACAGCTCTTTAATAGTATGAATAACTGTATAGTCATCGATAAATAGGACTGATGTCATTACGCATGATTGTAATATAATCTTTAACAACGTGGAGTTGGCTTAGACTACTACGACCCCCTTGGGATTTATTATGATTTATTTCTATCACTTGCTAGAGCATTTTATCCAACTTTATGTTTTGTAATAGACACTATAGCTTTGATAATGGTCCTATCAGTATCTTGATCAGTGAAGTGATACTTTGATACTTTAAATATAATAATAATAAAGCTTCACACTAATGTAGTACGTGTACTAGGGCTTTCTCCTTTTCTTCACAGAATCTACATGTTATCTGATATGTCAACCCCATCAAACTTATACATCTTCCATAAATTGAGGCATTTGTTCTTTATGAACTCTCTTGCATGTTTCTGTTGCGGGAAGTTGCCCCACCATTTGAGAAATTTGTTATCTATCTGTCATTTGTAGACGTCCTACGATTTTATTATACCATGAAATAGTTCAGATCTTATTAAGGCCACTGAGGCGCCTCCACACTGGCATGCCTCATATATTGAGATTTCCTCTAATTCTTCACAAAATCTACATATTGCTTCATATGTTAGCTCCATCAAACTCATACTGTCATTAAACCGATAGTGTTCAGTTAAAATACCCCCACTATTATTCTAAGAGTTTTTCTTGTTTGATACCGTAATTCTTCCAAAAATGTAAACGATTATTTCTATATGAACTATTGTTCCTGTCTCTTTTGAGAGAAGATTCTCCACCATTAGAGATTTGTTGTCTATTCATTCATATATGGACGTCCTATTGCATAATTTGGCCACGCTACAAAAGGATACGATATTATTAACAAGGGGAACGTCTGACTCTTCCCTCTCCTATTTCAGTGAAATTATTTCTGGTGATTCTAGATTGAAAGTGAGTTGACACGTATCTGGCCGTTTTTTAGAATAGGCATCAGGGAGGGCTTCAGGTAAATATGTTATAATATGCTGTTATTGTCGAAACAGGTACTGTTTTTAGTGTCCTGACTGGATTGTAATGAAATTTTTAGCGATGTTTTACATTAAAAAAATATCAGACATTTTTATAGGGGTTTGTCCAAAATATGCCCTACGAAGGCCAGAACGAGATGTTTAACATGAGGCTTACGTCAATAGTGTTAAGCGGTTATATTGCAGCAAACGGTGCGTTTAATCAAGAAGTCGATATCATATTCATGTTTCTTACCCCAAAAAACCCCCAGGATATAATTTTCTCCCAAGAAAGTAGAATATTGTTTTCTCGTCAAAATTTGTTCCAACGTGTCAAAGTACAGATAAGATACGAATGTATACGAATACCTAATAATAATACAAAGGAAGGAACTATACTGTAGTTTCTTGTTTGTTTTTAATGACGTGAACAGTTCCAAGAACGACGATGAAATTGGTTTTCAAGTGCAGTGGTTCTCAATTCTTGGGCCTAAAACATTTTTTCCTGAGGTAGGGATGCTATTCTGAAGAACGAAAGGGCAAGTGTCGACTAATTTTCAGCCTCGAATCACCAGACAAAATTTCTTTGAAATCGGAGAGTGAAGCTTCGGGCGTTCCCTTTGTAATATCATAGAGACGCCTTTCCTGATTATCCTTATTATATTGCAGATATATCTCATTCTCTAGTTTTTACGTTGAGATTGATCGTGGTAAAAATTGAGCAGATTTCATAACTTGTGTCGTTTTTTACTGTGACATTTACGATATAATTATAAGAAAAACTCCATTCATTGAAATGCGCATTTGTGAAATAGCACTGTGAAATGCATGCTCTGTATATAATAAATAATCTTGTTATTGATTGAGTATCTGCTTGCGCACCAAATGCTTCCATATAGAGGAATGATCCATTCGTAATTTATAGCACAATTTTACAGCAATAACGATCCTGCACATTAAATTAATCGCACTGAATTAATAGCTGTTTTGTTCTCTGGGGTAAACTAAAAATAATTCTAATTGCCCAGCGATTACGTGCAATATTTCTTGCTTTATCCTCGAAATGCGCCATTTTATTACAAATGAGAAATGCTAATTAAATTATTCTCTTGTGCCAAAGTAAAATTCAACAAACAAACCCCTTGCAAAACTAGTCGTAATATAATTATTAATTAAATTCTTGCCACAAACTCGTTGTTATAACAGACTTTCTGTGAAGAGGATATCCTAAATTAATATTTAGAAAGCTCGGGCTGTAAATTAATTACAAGATACGAGTATATAAATAAAGTCTATAAAACGTTTACGTTACTGTTCTTTTACGATTTGCGCAACCTGACCGTAATTACTTCTCGCTTCTTTCGCCATATAATTCTTCTTAATAAAAGAGGACGTATAATTATTAGACAGGCATTAATAATTGCAGTGTTGCGAAAAACTAAACTGGGCCACTGTATCTTTCAAAATGATTATTTTGCATAACTGAGATTATAATTTTTTTATATAACTTTTTTTTAATTAAACACCCCTCACGGAATATTTACTCATATAAAAATCTGATCGTTGAGTCGATCAATGATTAATAATTTGGTTATAACTTAAATTTTGAAAACTTTGCTCTAAGGATTTATTCATTAGTGTTCCTTAATTTGTAGTAAGTTGAGTACACTAATATTAACATGTATCACAACCGCACAATACTCCTCTTTTTAGTAACTAATAATCACTTGGCCAACTCAAGAGGCTTTACTCTCTTGAGTATTCTTGTGATATTGAAGTTATCGAGGAGCTTGATAGCCTCGATTTTCCCGTATTGGTGCAGTCGCTGTTCATGGTTCTTTGCAATTTTGGTAATTGTTTGGCCACGGTATCCATTTGAAGGTCATGATGGAGGTTACTGCTTCTGGCATACCAAGGCGTATTGACTATGCTCCTTAATACTTTATTCTGGAATCTCTGGCTTATTGAAGTTTTACTCTTACTGGCACAACCCCATAGTTGTATGCCATATAAGTCCATACTAGTTTGAGTACTTGTTTATACAGAAGTATTTTGTTCTATGTTGACAGGCTGGAGTGCCTACCAATTAACCAGTACATTTTCCTGAATCTTATATCCAACTCATCCTTTTTCTTTTTAACATTGATCTTCCAGCGAAGCCTTGCATCTAGTATAAGATATTTCGCGGAGTTGGCATAAAGTATTTGGGTATTACATATGCTGATCGAGATTTGCTGCTAACTCTTATTTGTGACGTTTACATGGACTGATTTAATTTCGTTCAGATTAATACGCCATGTCTTGGTCCGGTTATTGAGTTGGTTGAGTGTTATTTGTAGTTTATTTGCAGCTTCTTTATGGTTTCTACCTACCGCTAGAATGGCAGTATCATCTGCAAAGGTAGCTATGGTATCTTGTTCCAGCTGTGGTGTACCACTTGTGTAAGTGAAATACAAGATGGTTCCTAGAACGTTTTCATGTGGGATTCCTGCTTTGATCTCTTTGAATTCAGAGTATGCTTCGTCTTATTTGACTCTAAAGAATTTTTCCGAGATATACAATTCCAGCAGTTCTGAGTATTGCTGTCGAAGTAGCATATTCAGTTTATATTTTATGCCATAATTCATCAAAAGTCTACGCAATTTCTAGCAACAACAACATTATAATCTTTAATTTAACAAAATCAAGTTACCGGATATAATAAATATTGGATTTATAATAATTCATAATGTTGATAATATTTTGGAATAGAAATTGTCAAAGTAAATAGTATAGTACATACATGTAGTGTAGTTTTTCTAATTGTTACCTCAATACAGTGGCGTAACAACGCAGTCACGGGCATGTATTTCTAAGCCAATTTAGATTTATAATACTAATCCAAAATACAGTTCACTTATTTTTTTTTACAATAATATTTAGATTTAGATAGAAGTATTTTAACGTTGTGTAAAATTTTGTTATAGTAAAAAAGTAGTCAATGGTTATAGCTTTACATTTAAAGCAATTTTGATAAATAGATTAATATATATATATATATATATATATATATATATATATATATATATATATATATATATATATAAACATAATAACAAAATGTAATAAGCGAATAAATATAGACAATTACTACAAAATAATTAGTAGTACATAAGAATATTGTATTTTTAGTTGATAGCTAAGGTGAGACTAACACAGGCCAAGCGTTTGTCTAAAACGTGGATGAATAACCTATCGTTATCTTCTATAAACCCTTCGAAAGGATTTGAGCCTTCTATGCAGTCACAAAAACAGGGACCAGTTTCTTATAAAAATCGAAAAGTTGCGAATGACATAAATGACTCTAGGAATATTTTTCCACATACTCTTGTTGAAAGTCCTTCTGTATTACAAAGTATACTCAAGAAGAAATCTTCGTACGATACAGAAACCAATCAACAGAATAGTAAAACAGCCAAGAATTTTACGCCGATTATGAACTTCGCAGAATATGAGAGATAAACTCAATGATCCATGTATTCAGAGTGCTCCGTGTGTAGTGATAGAGAGAGTGAGAATGAAATCTCCAAGTGGTTACAAGTAAGTGAAATATCAAGAAAGATCAGATTGAAGAAGCAACAGGCTTAATTTGCTTAAACAAAATCGACATTTTAAGTGGATTATGATAAATAGACGTCCCACACAACTGAGAATGATGTGGTGTGATACAACACGCCAGGCGGTAGACAGTGGAGGCTTAATACGTCTATCGATGCACGTTTTGACAACCAAAAAGAAAATAAACCAAAATAAATACATTAACTAATAATGTGTTCACACTATTTCTCATTAGTTATTTGACAATTTTTTAGTCTCAAAATCAATTCATACTGAACTTTGTCAATTAAGTCTAGCCCAATATTGCATATTTCCTGTCGAATTTTCCTTTAAATCATTAATGTTTCCGAGTAATGTTTGACTGATTTTGAATATCAAATAATTCCAAAAGAAAAAGATCGAGGGGTTTAAAATTGGCGAGATAAAATGTCACTCTATAGCTCCACGTAACCCATCATCGCGAAAATATGTTATTCAAGTGTGAACAGAAAAAACGTAATGAAGAGCTGCACATTTCTACTGATACCAAAATCTGTTTCTGATTACACCCGTTCAAACGTCCACTTTTATTTGAGGTTCAGTATGTGGCATCTATCGTGGATTCAATGACGCACAATATCTACAGTTCGGTAGATATTGTGTCTCTATTTACAGTATTACTAAGGAAAAATGTCTACTATTAGTAGACTACTAAGGAAACTATTATTAATTATATATTATTAATTATATATTACTAAGGAAACATATTGTCATTACTACAATGTAATTGAATTTCCTCACAGAATTGCATTCGACAGTCGAAATCATCTTCTAATAATTCTTGAGTCAATGTCTCTTTATAAGGGCGAAATTTATGTTTAAGTAAAACATTAAGTACTACATATAGCATGACTCAAATTCATATCCAGACGAGCCTGACAGTGGAATGTGGACTTTCTTGAACTCTCAGTAAACTGTCAATTTGTGTATCTACAATAAATAAAATTTTAATAATTACAACTTTATTTGAGTTTTTCTTTTTGAAATTTTTTTCATGTAATTTCGTAACATTTTTATAACAATACCCAAAAAGAGCTCTTTCACTGTATGAGAAAAAAAAAAAAGAATAGGGATTTCCATTTAAAACAATGCGCCCCTGTTGACCCTGCAAGGATATGCCACTGTACATAGAACTAAAGTATTTCAAGAGACGGCAAATTAAAAATATCCTTTAACTTCTTCAAGTACTTTTGCAAAAAAAACATTTCCGCGATTTTTCAGATCTTCCAGACCTCTTTTCCACACTAAATATCAATATATCCGCATTTAAGAAGCAAAATCGCCCTGTCCGAGTTTTTTGTCCACATAACCCAGTAACCATTTTACCGAAGTTTGTCCAACGTTTACTTGCTCTCTATACATTAAAACTATTGTTTGACGTTTACCAAGTTTGGAAAATTACATGTCATTAATGGAGCCATACCACTTAGCTAATAATGGGGGCTCAACTCAGCTGCGACAGCACAGCTCTCTTTCATACGTTGTATTATCATTATTAGAGGTAAGCGCTGTAATTGCACATTACTTAGATTCGGTGCCAGACTAGAAATTAATTACATTTTAGTCACCTAACAAAGTGAAACAATGTGTCAAATATATAGGACATTGACAAACAGGTAGGTGTGTGTAAAATCTACTTCATTAAGAACGGAGAATAATTCACAGAACATAGTAATATAATACATAATTACTACTTCATTATGTAAATATATAGTTAGAAAAAATTTAAATCTTAGATTTTAAAATTAGGGGTGACTTAGATTATAATTGTAGCTATACACTATAATTGTAGCTAATTATATAGATAGCTACAATTACATTCCGGATTATCCGTAATCTTAAATTTTAAGAACATTAGAAAATAAATATGTCATGTATTTCATTCTGTTTTTTTTTGTGGGGTAGGGGCATATTTTCAAAAATATATACGCTAATTTTAATCCTAGAATAAATATATCTATTCTTATATTAGAAATGCAGATTAAGTGTTACAACATAAGTAACTTTAAATATACATAATTAATTGGGAAATAATAATTATTTTTTATTTATATAAAAAAAGAGGAACTTACAATCACAACTGGAAGTAGAATTTTTTAATTAATATGTTTATACAAAATTCATAATTTGTATTTTGATATTTCTTGTCCGATAAAACAAATAAATGACCATCAATGATTGTACAATACTACCATCTGGTATTCATATTGACTATGTTGTACATCATTGACAATGGCATATAATAGTAAATTACTTTTATTTCAAACCGAACATTTTGATTCAATTAACTATTCATGGCAAGTATTGACAATTCTTTAACATAGAATATTAATGATATCGGGGTGTTTTAAGTAAACTATATCTTGAACATAGCCCCATAGAAGATAATCTGAGGGCATAATGCCAGGATATTGCACCGGCCACCGTACTGTATTGTTCATGCGAATAATATATGCAATTTTGCGAGTAGATCTGTTGGAGGTTTCTTCAACACGCAGTAGGACTAGATTTTTTCGTTCTAGATTTTACCTTTTAAAGTTTTCTACAGTAATGAGTGAACAAACATATACTTTATTACTTTGCCATTAAAAAAGATAGTCGTTTATCATTGTAATCTAACATGAAGGCCGAAAATACGTTGTGTATAGATTATAGTGTTTTCAGTAATTTTATTAATTTTAAAATCGTTGATTAAAATCAGTTTTTAATTTTTAAAATCGGACTATAAATACCAACGTTATAGCCTTAGTCAAGGCACCAATTTAAATTATTTTGAGCGCAATCTGTGCCATGGGTTTGTTTCCAAAATAATATGTATTTAAGAAAGATACAGTTTTCAGTTACATACTCAGATGTATAGTCAGATTCAGTTACATATTATACAGATACATATTCAGTTTTTCTTGCTGCAAAAGTAATATCTGTCACATTTTTTTTTCGTCGCCTTTTACTAAGTGTAATTGCATTAGGAACAGAAATGTACTTTATATTTTTAACAAAAGATTATTTTATTTCTGCATTGATTAGTAGTGTTTGACTACCTAGGTGTGGAAGTACTTATTGCACAACCTATCATTAGGTAAATTGATTTGTAAACTAATTTTAAATAATAATTTAAAAAAAATCGACTTAACTAAAAATCAAGAAATAAATGTTATCTACAACAATTTAATACTTGTTTGTTGTTTTGTTTAATACAGTTAAGAAATCATTGTTTATTATGTAATTATTATATAATTATTAACCCAACGCAAATTAAAATCGGTTCATAAACACAAAAGAACATACATGTATATATATATATATATATATATATATATATATATATATATATATATATATATATATATATATATATATATATATATATATATATGTATGTATGTATATAGAGACGGATTGAGAGCCTCCGTCCTTTTTTGAAGTCGGTTAAAAATAAAACTAATTTTTAAAAACTATTTATGGACATAATGGTTTACATGTCTAGCATTGGAGTCAACACTCCTATTTTCTTTATATCATCCGCCTGGAAATAAATCACCTCAGTAGTAACATATAACCTACACTATAGTTATATAATATAATACTGAAGTCTTGCAGAACTCTATTTTAATATTACAGGTTTTAAATTTTTTAATATTTAAACTTCATTAGTGTATCATTTCAAATTAAAATAAAAATTAAATTTTATTAGTGAATTATTTCAAAGTCGAAACTTTATGTGAGTAGCATATATAACTACTAAAGTACGCATATAAGTGAAACAATGCTAGAACAACAAAAAACATCAATATTGAATGACAAACTGGATATATAAGACTGAGATTTAATCTACAATACTTTATGCTCTTTGAGTTGAAACCTCGGATAGTATACATATACTCTTAAGAGTAGTAAAGTATTCTCAAAGCACATATTCATCCGCTTTGTTCGTAGAACATAAAATAAAAAGTTGGTTTTAATTCCGATAAGTTTAAATCCGAGAAACATTCAATCAGTTCAAAAAATAAAAACAGAATGAAGTAATCGATGAACTATATTCTTTACATCAATATACATATATAAAAATACCACGGGTGATACCTTTTTGGTTTTATTTCATCTCTTCTTTCTTCTTATTAGATTAATGATGTTTTTCTTATTCGCTGATGTCGAGATTTATACAACAAATCCAACGCAATTATGAGAACAAGAACAAAAAATTACTAGATTTTATTAAGAAATACTGTCATAAAATATATACAGAGAGGAAATCTTAACTGGGATTGAGGGAAATGACTTTCAGTTATATTTACCCAGGGAAATATAATCATCTGCAATTTTTTTTAAAATACAATGATATACAGAGTATGACACATTTATGAATGATCATGCTGAGAGAAATATTCATACATTGTTTCTACTTTTTTTAATTATTGAATGTAAACAGAACTTTCCTTGTATATTAATGATTATTTAATCATAATTTTTTCGCAAAAAATTTAAAAAGTGGGTAGCGTTTCTTACATTCCATCTATTATAGTATAACTGGACTAATCTGTCTGGTTTCGTGTATAATTCTTTGATGCAAAACTTCAATATTTTGTTTAAATAATCTCATTTTTCAACTACCTCATAAGAATAAATTAAGTGGGGCAAGGTCCAGAGATTTTGGCGGCAATTTCAATAGGACCTCACCATTAAATCCACCTATTTGGTAATATCTCGTCCAAATATGGGCGAACGGTTACCGATGATGGTGTGAAGCTCCATCTGATTGAAACTAAATTTGGTATCAGGCAGAACTGAATCTAATTTATTAGGAAAGAGAATCTATAAGGATGGATCCACATTTTTTAGAATTGAATTTAGGTATGTTAGACCATCAAGGTTATTATTAAAAAATCAGGGCCCACGAACTCCATCATCTATTATTCCAGCCCATACATTTATTTCTTGTGGGCATTAGGTAATGCTTTTGCACTCAATGATTGTTGTCAAAATAATAGCGATAAATGTGCTGGTTTAGAATAAATGTTCATTTAGAGTCATTGTGCTTTCATCAGAAATCAATTATACAATCTAAATATATCTGATTATGCATAATAGGTTCATAATAGTGTATTTGTACTTTATTCATTAATTTCAGAGCTGTGAAGTTTCAAAGAGCTTTCATTAGACCAGACATTTTGCAATACATTTTTCTAGTTTGAAGTAACAAATAACATGTGAAAAATGGCTGATTCTAAAGAGAACTTCAAATCAAAACAACTAACAATAAGACAAGATAAGAAAGTGCTAAGACAATAAATATGTATTGTCAATATTACTTATAACAAAAACCATCAAGAGGAAAGAAATTGTACATATTTTATATATATTTTACGATGCAATGATGATTTTGTAGCATATATTATTGTTGTATCTGTAACATCTCTTATTTTATCATATATTATTGTTGAAAATTAACTTCTGGTTATGTTACGCTACTGTCACACTAATTGCAATTCAGTAAATTTTCTAGAAAAAATCTCAGTTAAAATAATAGGGTAAATAAGTTAAAATTTAAAATAAAATGGCTTGATTTTAATTTTTCGTGCTAATGGAATAAAGAATGTAGATAACTTTTAAAAATACCTATTGAAAAACGACATTCATTCTAGGGTTCTATCTTTTAAAAAACATATAGTGTATCTAATAAATTAATGCCATTGAAAGGACTAAATCATGTACATAAAGTTTAGCCTAAGCCTTGAATACTTCATCTAAAATTGAAAATGAGTGACATGAAAAGTTTAAATTACCAACAATATATGCTTTGACTGTTTGCTTCTATCTTATTTCTTCTCGTTCATACTTGAAAATAAGTAAAGAGCTTGGTTTTCCATTAAATTCCATATACATAATGCACATACAGTATATATACTAATTAATCATAATTATAAAATGTGTTTGACTCTTATTTCTTTATTCCACATCAATATAATATATGAGGCTATATGTATAATATCGTGAACCACTTTTGTGTCCTATTTTAGGTTTCAAAACTTTCCCACTATACAATTTTTCGATACATTTAACAATTTTTGTCTCTGCTTATTTCTTAACGGACAAAACGTCTTTTGAAATACACGTTTTAGCAGTATTTATTGCTTTACATTATTACATTTCATTTTAATTGGGGATCATCAATTCAATATATTTTAATGTCCTGGGAAAATTATATATCGGGTTTAGTATGTTGGAAGTGGATGTGTGGATAGGACAGAGCTGTGGTCAACTATCTATTAACCGATTAAAACTTCCTTTACTAGAGATGTCCAAGACATCACTTACCGCATAGACCTTCTGCCTAACGCAAGTACGTACGGCTCATATATTCAGGAAAAGCCATTTTCATAAGCATTTCTGATGCCTGCCATTTAGTTTTCTCAGAATATCAAACACTGAATACGCTGCACTAATAATTTCCAATGGAGCATGAAATCTTTATATGCAGTTCTCGTAATTGTTTTTTGGGGAATAAATTAGTCGGAAAAATACTCTTGTTGAACGAATGCTATATATTCACCAAATACTTTGATATTTTACTGTGATGTTTTACTATGGCTATTTTTTATTAAAACATGTTGTATAGCTCTAAATAATTTAGCAGGATTTACTCAAATAATGTGAGGGAATGAAGAGATGTAGTAGAAACATTAGCCATGACGTTGGTTTGGATGCCGGGTCATGCTGGTATTCCGAGTAGCGAGAAGGCGGACAAGCTGATGAAGGAAGAAACTGAAAGGGTCTTAATAGGACCTCACTCAGCTGTCAGGATCACACATTGTCTTGACAAGAGAGCAATCCGGGAATTTCTGGATATTCAAAGACTCAATCACTGGTGGAACACCTAGTGACACAGACAGGCTAAGCTGTTATTGGATTTGATGCCCAGTAGCGATTGAATGAAAAAGCTCCTGAGGGGTGATAAGGAGAGTCTGGGAACTCACGGTGTTGTTATCGCCTCCACTCAGATTGTGTGGAGGAGAAGTGGAGGCTTCTGAACATGTGCTATGCCAATATCCGGCCCTGGTATGACATAAGCACTTCGCACTTGGACCTTTTTCTTGGGCCCAAGCGAGATGAGAAAGATCTTTCGGAAGAAAGCTAAATCCGTACTCCAGCGCTGACTGCTTCACGGAGAGATACAGTGGGCGGTATTCTAAGTACTGCAGGGCTTCGCGACCCTCCCTAGAAAACTAAGCCTAGACCTACCCAAATAAATCATATGCATAATAAAAGTCAACTAGATGTTATGTAATACTGACTTTTCAAAGGCCTTTGACAAGGTGAACAATAATATACTAATATTGAAATTAGAATTGTATGGATTAAGTAGCAATCTCCTTCACTTAATCAAGTCGTATTTATCCAGACGTACATTATTTGTTTCTTAGAATGGCTTTAAATCCGAAACGCTCTTAGCGTTCTGGAGTACCTCAAGGCTAAAATTTGGAACCATTCTTCTTTATCGTATTTATTAATGATTTGTCTTTCTTATCTTATTTTTTCCGATGACTTAAAATTATTTTTAAATATAACCTGCTGAGACAATCACTTGAATGGAGTAATCATTATTTAATAATTTACGCTGTATTAGCTTATTAAAGTAACTACATATATTGTAAACACATAACTAAAACTGTAACTACGAATCACTAGGTAGTGAAAGATTTGATCCTTTAATAAAAATCACTTGTAGACTTAGTCTTAGATGAACATGTAATATTTAACTTTATAATTAACTTTACTTTATTTTACAATGAAGATAAAACCATATTAAGAAGGAACATAGTATTCGTTATGATAATTTAAGTATTCTTCATTATTGATATGCATTGCCATGATCTGAAATAAGCATTTTATTTTTCATTTGTTATATTTTGTAGCTCATTTAATTAAGCTACTTCATGGATTTGTATATACTATACAAGTACAATGCGTTTTTAACTTACATATAAATGTTTTATTAAGTGTATAAGGTGATCATATTATTTCATGGTTACTGTTTTGTTGTTATATTTTTATATTTATATTTTTGTTTTGGTGAATCAAACCCTGAAAAGAAGGAGGCTAAATTAATAAAACTCTCAGTGATATTGTAGCCTAAGAAAACAATGTGGCAAAGAAATGACAAATAATTGACCTTGAAAAATATAAAATTCTACTGCGCTCTTGTTAAGAAGTAAAATCTTTCTAATACAGAATATCAATTTATCAACATTCATGTTCGCTCTCTAGCGGGTTATTGCTCACAATGATGTAAAAAAGTGTCTCTGCAGAGGTAACAAAGCTCACTCATGCAATAAAATTAATTTCCTTGCGTAGCTTTTCATCCAGAAACAAATGTCGGGGTAATAAAGTATAATAAATCCATTCTGTAAAACTATCGCGTAGTTATTCAAATATGTGAGTTCTTGCTGTCTCATTGTTTCAGAACAGCCATTAATTGTATTGTATTATTTGGAAACGATAAATTGTGAATAATAAATTGTCGTTGAGAAACTAGTATGCTTGGTATACTAATGATTCACCTAATAATAATATGAATATGATTAAAATTTCTAAATGACACTAATCCAACAATTATGCTCAGACGAGGAAATAAGGTTTGAAAAACTGTAATAGCTTCATAAAATATTTACTAATAATCATCTTCACTGTACATCAGTTAATAATAAATAACATTATCGTAAAATAAATACACGTTTATATAATAAATACGATTCTAAAGTATTTGCTCTGCAAAATTCAATGATAAAATGAATAAAGCATTTGTGGACAATATAATTGACAATGGGCATGAACTTATATCCGACACCGATAAAAAAATGTACGAAGTGGAATTGTAGAGGATACTGATGACTGATGTAGAGGATACTTTATTGAACTGAGAGAATTTTAATTATCTGTCATTTTTATTTTAACATATTTGCATAATTAGAAAAATCTAAAATATTATTAATGAACAAACATAGAAGTTACACCAATTTTCGTTGGACCAGACAGCTCCGGAAAGCTGCTGAACATTTAGCGACAAAACACAGATCGTGCAACTATAACGGTATCAACACACATGCGTCCAATTCACCCAGCGCGTATAAATACCGAGTCATATCATGTGCGTCTATCCTGATGATAAAGAATGGCGGAGATGGTAGTGTTTAGGTTGAGCAGTAGTACTGATTCTTACCCATATTATTACTGCAGAAATGGACCACCTAGTTTAGGGATAGATGCGCCGTTTCCTCCACTAAACCACGTTTCGCGAGGGAACGTCCCATTCCCTCGCGAAAAACAAAAAGATGCCATTGTCACTGTGGCAGCGATGAATCTGGGCCGTTCTCCTTTGGTCCTGGCTCATTGGACTTCGGCGGCTCGAGCTTCTTCGGACGCTATTCTATCTTCTATTGTTCTTTCTTCGCCTGATGTCCCGATCCCCGGAAGTGTATCGTCTGTCACGGGTCCGCGGTACACACGGGGCTCTGGGTATGACCCTGGGTTTTTGGTTGTTTGGCGATTTCTTTCTTCGCCGTACGCTGTGCCTGCGCTGTTTCGGTTTGGATTAGACTTAATGGAACTATGGAGCTATAGATGAAGCTTCGGCTTCCGGATTTAAGCTATGGAGCTGGGGACGGGACTCGGTCTGTTCGACCTTGAGACAGGAATAACTGACTTCGAGTTATCGGGATTTAGACGTGCAAACCACCTAATTTTCCGGAAGTATGGTAAGATATGGTGGGTATTTGTCGGTCTCATGAAATCTAGTATGATTAAGCGTATATATGTACATAAGACAATAGTTCGCCCGAAAAGGAATCTGTTTGATTATGTTTGGCACTTGCCTTGGATCCACCATCACATTGAGTTTGGGCCGTTTATGCCGTCTGATTCCTTCGGGGTCGTAGGTCAGGACTGTTCTAGTCAACCAGTTGGAGTCATGTTCCGCCTTACTGTAGTTTCTCTTGGCTCTCTGCTTGATCCTATAGGTAATCATCGTGTACTGCAGATCCCTCTGGATGTCTGCGTTTCTTACGATCCATAGGGCATTCACGGTTCGTGACAGCGCTATATATTTAATGTCTAGTAGTTTCTGGAGGTAACCCTTTGCGGTATATACATATGCCATGCAGGCGTACATCAGCTGGGCCTGGAGAATCTGCTTGATCAATAGAAGGTTGAGCGCATACTGTATTCTCAACATAACATTTATTCTGGCTAAGGCATTGTTGACTTATTTGGCCATGCTTCTGATCATGCTATGTCAGAGACTTGCGCAGGACACTTCAAGATACTTTCTTGAAGTCACTCAATTTTCGCGTGTCATTCGATCCTGTCACCGTTCATTTTCACGCATCTCACGGGTTTCTCTCTGGTATCTCTGAATAGAGTCACCTTATTTTTTTCGGCACTTATACCTACTTTCCATTGTTCGCACCAGCCTTTCAGTCTCAGTCTGGCCTCGTGGAGGTATCTCCATGAGGGTACCATGTATGCTCACCAGGATATCTCGATAAACATGGTGTTGTCGATGTAGAATGCAATAGCAGGGCTATCCATCCATGAGAGGTTTGCTGTGGATGCGGAGAATAGTAGTACATTCTCTTATTTCTGCAGAAACTAGATATGTATATTATCAGTGAATATATAATTTTAATGGTCATGTTTCAATATAAATTTTAAGATTTGCTTATCTGCTAAAATAGTTGCTTAGTTCTGTGAAGCCTATTATTCAGTGACATTTGTTTTCAATGCCTTAAAATCATTACTATTTGTTTACCATTTGTAAATTCGAATTAAATTTTCCTTCCATAATTACCTATGCCTTTGTTTAATGTTGACTTAGTGTCAGTCTATGCACCCTTTTAAAACTGCATAGTTAGTTTATTGTTGAAATTCGTGACAAATAAATATTGACTAATTATTTTAGATGTACATTTAAGTAATCTTAATGAACTATAAAACTTTTTTAGGCAAAGCATAAGTTCAATATTTGCAGATATATGATGAAATATCTGCAAGAAAGCATTAATATTAAATAAAATTATTTCCATGCAATGTTTAATGCAGAATTGAGGGAAATATTCATTCGATTACATTACTATTACATACAGCCATTATTACACTCAGCGTTAATTGTATTGAATTAGTTGCTTTCTTAAATACTTAACATATTTTATCGGAAAGTCAACTATTACGAGTATTTCTAATAATTAAATAACGTACCATCCAACAAACATGTATTTTGGAAAAGATCATTAACAATGATCCAAGGTCCATATAAAGTTAAACATACGGTATGTTAATTTGTATCATTACTGTCGTAAAATAGTGTCAATATTTAAATTATTCTTTTGTTAATTTACAAATAATTTATATATGTTTTTATACCAGGTGTCCAAAAAGTCTGGAAACGGTCAAATATCTCAATAAATATACATTGGATCCAAAAAAAAACAACACTTCTTTAATAATTTTAAAAGCGCCATTCAGTGACATCAAATTGCGACCCCCCACCCCCATCCCTTTGAATGGGGCGGGGAGAAACTTTAAAATCATAAATGGGTACCCCTATTTTCTATTGCAGAATAGGATTCTGCGATAAGAACTACGTTACATTTGTCTGAATTATTTTTTTCGATTCGTGACGGATGCTGTTATCGCAGAAATATTTTTTTTCGTAATTTCTAAAAAATTCTGCGAAAGAATGAAAAATAATATAATACAAATTCATTTACTTAAAAACAGCCATTCAATAGTGTTAAATTTAATACCCTCCCACCACTGTGGTGGAGGGAAAGTGGAGGGCAATTTTCAAATGTTAAATAGAAACCCTCATTTTTTATTAACACTGACTTAATTTTCCACAAAACACCAAAGCACTATACACTATATTCAATGTGCATTTCGCCAACAAAGTTGGCATCATCTGGAGATGATTAAAATTGTTTTACTAAGAATTTTGTGACGAAATGATGAGACGATGTGGCGAAAATGGACAATTTTCTTTCTGAACATGCTTTTCTGATGAAGTCACATTTCAATTAAGTCGAGAGGTCAATAGACCCAATATGCGATATTGGTCCGATGAGAATCCTCATTGGAGGTAGGCATTCCCATACACAATATCCATAAAAACTTAATGTTTGGGCTGGAATATTGTGCAACCGAATTATCGGGCCGTTTTTCATCGATGGTAATATGACAGATCAAAAGTACGTCGATTTATTGAACAACCAGATAATACCGGAAATCCAACACATTGTTGGTATAACATTAGACAATGTTTGGTTTCGGCAGGATGGGGCTCAATGTCATTTTGCGTTGATTGTACGCAATGTATTAAACACCACTTTCCCTGGGCGCTGGATTGGTAGAAGTGTTGCGATTGAGTGGCTACCAAGATGCTCTGATCTAATTCCTCTAAATTATTACTATTGGGGCTATTTGAAAAACAATGTGTAGAAAATAAAACCAGTGGACATCGAGGAATTAAGGGAAAGGATAATACAGTGTTCTAATACGATAACACCAGAAACTTTGCAGATAGTAATTGATAACGTGTACGCACGATTGAGACTCAGGGAACTCACCTAAAACAAACATCCCGATGGTGAGAGGTAATTTATGAAAAAAAAAATTCTGATTACAGCGCCATCTGTAACAGATAGAAAAAACCATTTCAGGAAAAGTTGTAATTTTTGCTGTAGAATCTGATTCTGCAATAAAAGATAGGGGTACCTATTTAAGATTTGAAAAATTTTCCCCCGCCCCTTTTCAAGGGGTGGGGGTGGGGGGTTGTGTTCGCTATCATTGGATAGCGCTTTTACAGTTATTAAGCAAGTGTTTTTAATTTTTTAGATCCAATGTGTATTTCTCGAGATATTTGACCGTTTCCAGACTTTTTGGACACCCGGTATATGCTTTTTATTTACTTTTGTAACAGCTTTTACTTCGTTGTATTTATTTGTGCACTAGTACACGATATCCAAATTATAGGACCCTTATGTACTAAACAATTTATAACATATTGGATTAAAATAGGTAAAAAATCATACCAGATAATAACAGATTAAAATACACTCAAAATCATTACCCAATGTGTTATGTTCATAATTGTTGACACGAAATTAAATGAGATTACTCCGCTTATTTTTGCTGTCGAGTTGTAACTTTACCACCCCGTTATTTCTCAACATTATAACAAGAGTTTCTCTTTTCCTATTCTTTTTAGAAAGTAAAGCATGTCATATCGGCAACACTGCGAGTTTGGAGAAATGATATGGTCATCTTTTATCTGACGATTTATGGTATTTTGTCACCGTTTTAGCTCATTTTATTGTTGAGATTACATTTTTATATCAATTTTGAAATAAACGTATTTCTCCTTACGATTCTATTTTCATTATATTATATAACTAGATACAATCCAAAACGAACACGTCTGTACTTCTTAATATAAATCTCATATACCATTGCAGACTACCATTGTGTTATAATGATGATGGAATTATTTAAATCAGTTTAAATATATATTTCTATTTCACTAGATACTAGATGCAATCGTCTTGTCGTTAATTTTATTGGTCATCCTTGAATTGAAATTTTAATACTATAAATATCTTATCTCTTTAATTTTACTCTTTTTATTTAGTGACATTTGCTACTAATTAATAATATTGCAATTATTATTAACTAGTTCAAATCACCACTGTTTAATTCTGTAAATTTAATTTAATTATTATAATTAAGTATTTTAGACTAGTACTGATTTGTTCTAGTATATTAGTTATTATTATATATAATATTATATATTATATATATTACTTTAATTAATGTTTACAAACCATGAAAATGTTTAAAATCAGCTTGCAGATATTTAACTACAGACACATGACTAAGATATATGCTGTAAGCTAATTAAGAACAATTCAAGAGTTCGGGATAAGCCAAAAGAAATAGTCTCGTTGGGTATATATTTTTCAGGGTTTAAGGCACAGGTCTCATAATAGCTATATATTCTCTGCGTTTCCAAAGAAATGCCCATATTTATACCCTTTCAGTAGAGAATCAGATTATATTTTACATTGTAATTTAGAAGTAAAGACGTTACCTTATATGCAGCCCAGCTGATATATTAATAACGTTTAGTCTTCCAAAACATAAATCTTAGGGGTTCAAAAGAGAAACGCTATCATAGGATGTGAAATCACATATTTAGAAGAATATTTATTTTGTGAAAAAACATGACTGACCTGTTTTGTAATCGTAATTGTTTATTAAATTTAAAACTTAATTGGAGCTTACATGAAAGGGTTAGGTCCATATATGTAACATAATATTTTTAAACTGCAAGTAGATCGTTAATAGAACCACATTTGTAAACAAATATAAAGCAAAATACTTGTCTAATATACAAAAGAAAAATAAAAAGGCAAAAAAAAAATGAGAACAACATTCCAATTGTTTTCAATTTAATATAAAAGAGCGAAGTTTTAGTAACTGCAGAATAAAACCACACATTAACTTTGCTTTGGGAATTGTGATATTGTTGAGGTTATGTATAAGTCAGTCATATTTTTCCAAAATGTTTTTAATTTCAGGACTTTTAATAGGACCTTATCGGACACTGGAAAAACATGTGTTCCAATGTTCTTGGAATATATAATTGTCATTAATTCAATATAAAAGAGCGAAGTCTTAGTAACTGCAAAATAAAACCACACATTAACTTTGCTTTGGGAATTGTGATATTGTTGAGGTTATGTATAAGTCAGTCATAGTTTTCCAAAATGTTTTTAATTTCAGGACTTTTAATAGGACCTTATCGAACACTGGAAAAACATGTGTTCCAAGGTTTTTGGAATATATAATTGTCATTAATTCAATATAAAAGAGCGAAGTTTTAGTAACTGCCGAATAAAACTACACATCAACTTTGCTTTGGGAATTGTAATATTGTTGAGGTTATGTATAAATGGACACTGGAAAAATGTGCTCCCCAAGGTTTTTGGTATATTTAGATTGTATACTGTACATGTTTCGCTGGAATTTATACTGTATAATTTACCGTTATATGGGAGTCGTGTATGTTGATTATGGGCTACCCGTAATTGATAAATGAATCTAATTTTTAGGTATGCGTATTAAATTTTAGGCGGACTTGAAGGTTGGAGGAATAGAAAAGATTCTTATAGAGTAAAAGTTACTAGGAGTGTGTCAATTTATTACACCCCAATATAAACAAGAAGCTTTTATATTTACTGCATAATAGGTCCTTATTCGCCTTCAGACTTAAAGAGACATTTTCATTGGCCTGAACATTCACAGTCTATAGAAAATGCAGCGACCTATTTAACCTTATTTTATATCTGGGAGTAGGGATTCACGGCTTCACTTGACTTTCAAGCTACTTGACTTGTCTTGACTTGAAATCAAGTCAAATTTAGGTCAAGTAGTAATATTTGAAGCACTTGAAAAATCAAGAAGTTCTTGAGGACTACTTGATTTTTTCAAGACTACTTGACCTTTCATTAATCATTTAATAATATCCAGAAATAATAATAAAGGAAACCTTGTAATAATGCCTTTTATTTCCAAAACTAATTCTTAAGTTATAATCTATATAATAAATATATAAATATAATTGTAAAAAATACTAACAATAAACTATTTATTGGGCATATTAATAACGTAACATATTGTTCTAAAATGTTAAACAAAATAATATAACTGATAACGATAAAAATGATTTTCCAATGTAAGCCATCTTCTTCAGTAACATAGTAGTAATAGCGAAATTTAAAAGAAGTCTTTAATATCATCGTTTAACATTCACCATCTAAGGCACATGAAACTTCTAATAGAGTTACCGCCTAATTGGTTACGAGTTCTTGTAATAGTTAGAGCAGCCTGGAAAACTGCCTTTCAACAGGAGCTGAGGATGCAGCTGTTGATAAAAAGTCTTTGGCCATTATGGCCAAGTTTTGAAAAACATTTTCGTGTCTTTTCCACCATTCTAAAATATCTTCACAACTATCAGCTCATGAGTCAGATAGATATTTGTGTATTTCATAGCGCCAAACTATTTAATCTTTTGGGTTGACAGGAGATTTCCTAAATAATCTTAGTAGATCGAAGTCAAATTCATCGCATCACTAGTTTCATCTAGTTTTGAAGATCAAGATGATATTGATATGAGCAGTGAATTGAACCTAAAATACTTTGTTTTGAAAATTTCTTCAAAATGCTTGACTGCATCCATCTGAAAATTCTTTCCTCAATTTTTATTGGAGAATATTTGCACCTTATGTTGGGGTCTAAGATGAAAACAACACAGTATATCCAGTTACTTCTCTCGTAATATTTAATGATTTTGTCCCTTGCCGCTTAAATGCTATTTAAATGCTAAATTATTTTCTCATCAGTTTCATCTCTATCTAGGTTATTGTCGAGTTCTATAGCCGATTGTTCACGAGTTTACCCAGAAGCATATTTATACCAATTATCACCATCGGAAGTGTACAGTAGGCTTCACTTTCTATGATGTGAATATAGTCTTAAAAGTATTCAAGTATTTGCAAACTTTCTCCATTACCGACCATTCCGTATCTGTTCAGAGTATTTAAGTTGTCTATATTATTACAAAGAATGTTCAAGGCCTTTCGCATATTTAAGCTCCACCGTAGAAATTTGAAAGTTGAATTCCACTTTGTTATGACATCAAGTCTTGGCATAGCCATTTTCAAGTTCACAGTATTGCAAAATTTTTCAAAATCTTTACGTAAATATTCAGAATTTTTCAATTTCTTTGCTAGACTGTGAATTTTCTTTATTGCTGATGGTGAATTTAGGTCTCCAATCATTTTATCATCTATATCTAAGAGAGTATTCTCTGTCTCTTCAAGCTCCGAATCAAATATTTTCATAAAATCCAATTTTATTACCATTAGTTATCCCATTATTTATTTATTATTCTTTTCCAAATTTAAAATGTGTACAAAATACACGAAAGTGACTATTTTTATAATCGATATCAAACACAAAATTTTTAAGTTCATTAATAAAGGTAAAATTGCGGTTTGTGTTATCGGTCCTCCTTATATATATTCCTTGCATAAAATTTGTTAAGTCGTGGAATTAATATAGTAGTCGTAGAATTAATACAGTTAGACAGTGAAAAATATCTTCGCTGTTAAATTACCAGTATTTTCATGCGCCGGAACAAAGTCCAAAAGGATAGAATGGAGCTTCCAGTTATTATCTATGAAATGGGCGGTAATCCCATAGTACCCTTTGATACTAAAATAAGGCCAACCATCTATTGTGAAAGAGATGTTTGAATTTAATTTCTTCAAAACATGTTTAATGGTATTTTGTGCCGCCTCAAACGTTTTCATTGTCCGGGATCTCATTTGGTTCCTACCAAGCAAAGTTGCTTTTGGGTTTAAGTATTTATAAAAATTTTAACTTATTTCATTCTCGAAAGAATTAAAAGGCAGGTACTTCTTCGCTATATACTTCACAAGTAGCTTTTGAGAATGTCTTGTTGAATCTCTGAAGCAACATTCTGAAAAACAAAAAGAAACTGAATAACATATTATGCAATGTACAGAGTATCCAATTTTCTACACATTTGCAATGTGTCTACCTCCTTTATTAGTAAATATAAAGGAATGCGGCTGTTGCATTATACTACTTATTTATGAAACTTAAGTTGCCGAAAACAGAATTTTCGTAGCCATATTCGTTTCTGAGATAAAGGGTGATTTTAATAATTTAAAATTTTCGGGCACCCCTCCTAATAATATCAAGTAGATTGAAATTACTTGATATCAATTCAAGCAGTAACTATGAAAAATTAAGTCAAGTAGCGGATTTTTGAAAAGCTTGGTTTTCAGGTCAAGTCAAGTAATCTATAAAAGTTACTTGACTTGATGAATCTCTATGTGGCTAATCAGCATCGTTAAATATGCTTGTGAGCCTATTACAACAGAGCCTAACATATCTACTATTATTTATTGATGGATGTTTTAATAACCAATTAATAACTAACTTAAAAATTTGTAGACAAATTTTCGCTACCTCATATTCAAGCCTGATTAGAAAATATGAAAATCTAGTTTATTTATTGGCAAGAATCAGAGCCTTTTAAAGAGTCATATTTGTACCCGCTCA
Source organism: Rosalia funebris (assembly GCA_037954035.1). Taxonomy (NCBI): domain Eukaryota; kingdom Metazoa; phylum Arthropoda; class Insecta; order Coleoptera; family Cerambycidae; genus Rosalia; species Rosalia funebris. Next base: position 31,715,157 of record JAZFAV010000009.1, on the reverse strand, counting down.
AGTGTGTCTAAATATTGGATTGCCCAAATAAGGGAACCATGGGTAATAGAATTTTGGATTAAATAATTAAACAGCTTGATGTGAAATGTCCAAGTATTTATTTTTGATTTCGCGATACTTATGGATACCACCATGAATTAATAATAGTAGAATTCTAGTCCAAGCGAGCCTCCCAATTATATGATTTCCATTGAGAGGGAATGGAGTACCTTTTTTTGTTACTTTATTGGAACTAATAATTACTTGTTAGGGATGGATAACCGGGGATATTTTCTAGGAATTTTTTCCACAATGTTTTAGAAGTTTTCCAAAATTTAGCTAAGAAATAGGTATACATTAGTTTTTTGAATGTGTAATGAAAGCAAATAGTCGCAAGAATTTCTTCAGGTTGGATGATCCAACCTTTGCATTATACGGTCGTCATAATCTTTTATTCGTTTAGTATTGATTTCAGAAATCGAGTCGAACAGTATTGATCCCAGGATCGTCATTGATTTTTTACATTAAGAACTTAATACCCCAAGAAGGTCTATGTTTGGGGTGGAATATTGGGGAATGACTTGTCCTACTTGAATCTTTTATAGCAGCAAATTTTTCCAGAAATTATGTGGATTGTAGGAGCAAAATTAAATTAGGTGTGGTTTCAACAAAATTGATATTCAGTCCATAAAGGCATTTTAGTACAAAAATTCCCGAACAATACTTCCTCCCAAAAAAAAAGGAGAACCATATTTTGGTAAGCTAGATGCCCTAACCTAACCTCCAACTGATTTATTTTTTTGATGACATTTTAAAACTAAAACCTAAAGCTACAACTTAAAATTAAAATTCAAGGATTGCAGGAGGATTCGGATAATACTCTAGCATATCTGCGACAGAAAATGACAAACGCGGTTCAAGAGGTCAGCCCCAATACACTGTCTTATGTTAAACAAAGTTTCTATGATAATCGATTATAAAAACTTTGTTTAACATTTGGGTCACAATTCGAGTCGAAAAGGAGGCCATTTATTAGAATATTTGTTATGATTGACTTCTTTTATTTTTCCGAATTCTGTTTCGGTTTTCTTAAGCATATACCATATTAAGATACATTATTATCATAATACTTCACATGGACGATTCATTTGATCAGTATTAATTTTATACAAGTAACTAATTATTTAATATTATCAATGATCTTAATTACGTAGACGCAGACAAATTGCAATTCCAATAACGTACTCCCAAAATTTCTGAGATATTATTATTAAACAAAAAGTCGATCGCCTCTTTCCAGTTAAAGATCGACGTTAGCGCTTCGGGCCTTGATGGCTGCTACCAAATCAGTATTTACAAGTAATCATAGCAAATCTTTTGAAGTATTATTTTTTATCACTGATTAAAGAAACCTATGTTTCACTATATGTCACTTTGTAGTTTGTGTTGACAATTTTACAATTGATTACATTTGACTTGATTACAATTGACGCTGTTTATTGTGCTCTTAGACTTTTCTGTTAGATGATACTAACAGAAATAAAGCTAAAAGCTTATCGCTATCACTATCGCTAACCCTAATTAATGTGCAACATTAATCTTAGATCTCTGTGTATGTAAGCAACGCGTAGCCAAATAAATATACAAGGATTCGCCTAGTAAATTGCCGCGGGCTGTATGTTTCCTCATCGTAGATGATCTATTATAAAGTGCGAAAAGTTTTATGACAACAAAATAATTTATTATTCTCCTCTATACGTACTTTTGAGTTCACTATTCATTTTTATGTCCAAGTTCATTATTTGTACTAGAAATCTGTATAATAAAATGCAATTACGGTTACCTGAGGAGACCAATAAAAATGAAAATATATTAGTAAACTAAAACCTTCATTAATCATGAAGGAGACTGATCGAAATGTAGATCCGATTTTATGAAAGGTAATTTTTACGATGCTCTGAAACGGCAGGAAACTCAATTTATAGATCTGAAGATAAATAGGTAATTTATCTGTCGTATTTGAAAACAAACGGTTGGATTAAACATGAATCAGCAATACGGATCTAACGGATTTGAGTGTTGAGGCGCAAATGTCAATGGTGCGAGATGCCAGCCAGTTTGCGCGATATTGAAATGATTACTGTGGATTTCCAATCGGCAGGATGCGTCGGTCCGTTAAATCGCTCCTATTAAATTTGGAGCCGGACATACGTCATAGTAATGCTAAAAATCTCTCGCCTGGCTATAGTCATTTATATTGTCCTGCAATTGAAATTTTATTGGCACTCCCGCTTCAACAGTTATATACGTGCCAAATGTATCTAAAATGATATATTTACAATTTTGAGAATATTTAGAAACTATAACTATCACCAATAGGAAGAGTTAATACTCTGTCTAATAAGAAGCAGGATTTTCGTAAGCTAGGCTACAAAATCTATTGATGACTTAGTCGTTTTATGAACTTTTATGTATCATGAGTTTGATCCATCTTGATACCAGAAATGATAAATAATGAAATTAAGTTCACTGTCAATTGACTGGACTGAATTCAAGAAATTGATGGATGAAGATCACGGAAACTTATACAATACTCAATATCACAGTATTTAAACATTTATAACATATCTAAATCAACAATGTTTTTCGTAACCTTAACCGTAAATGGGAACTGTATAAATTTTTAAATTTTTGCAATAATAAACGTTGACATCCTGCATAATAAACGTAAAACGACGAAACCATAACCATAGATTCTTCTAGCCCTAATTAAAAGTTTTTCAGGGAAATAATTCTGGAGTAGGTTGGAACCTTTGGTGTGTAGATAACACTAACTGAGTTTTCCACAAAACACCAAAACACTATACACTACACTCGACGCGCGCTTCGCCAACAAAGTTTGTATCATCTGGAGATGATTTGTGGAAAACTCAGTTAGTGTTAGGGAAATAATTATAGTTGAGATCAGTATACTCCTTTAAAAAAATTGTAAATTAAATTAAAATTTTTGTGTGGACACTGCAATTCTTCAACAGTTTGTATATACAATATTTTCTTTCCTTCACAAGGTAATGGATAAATTCGTTAAAAATTCAAGTATTAATTTTTGGGAACAGTTCTTGGACGCGTAAAATTTTATTTTTATTTGAACATTTTTGCCATAAATACAACTAAATTAATACCTACAGGGTGATTCCTGTAGAAGGTATGACGATATCGATATTTGTTTTTAATGGCAACCTCCATGTTTATCATGGAATCATATTTTTACATACGCTACGGAAAAAAATAGATTAGCGTGAGTATAGGTTAAATAGAAAAAAATAAACAAAAACGATTTTGAAATAATGAAAAAGAAAAAGAGTTTTTCATGAAATACAACGTATACTTCCTGAAGTTATTGGCAATATCTAAAAAGAATTTATTAATCATCTGGGCTACTGTCATTCAGCTAACTGTGCACAATTTGAGCATATCATTGGTTGAGTTTATAATTAATCATTGCCATTAAGGGGGATGGCCAGTGCGACGGACGAAAAAATAACCAATTTTTAAGAATTTATTTCACTAATTAATATAGGGATTGGATTGTTTTTATTTTATTAAGTGTATACTGAACATAATTTTTTATTAAAAAATTATGTAAAACATTTTAAAAATTAACGAAGACATGGGCTTTTACTTAACGACTAAAAAGAAGTCCCCTGTTGTTTTGCGTCTTGATAAAAAGTTATGTATTTCCTAAAATACTGATCATCATCATGAGGTCATCAGCCCTAAGACTGGTTGGACGCTAACCTCGAGCTTCTCCTACCTTATGCTAACCTACGCATTTCGCTAATTGTGCTACAACCTACATCCCTTACTATTTGTGAGCAGTAGTCTAATCTAGGCCTACCTCTGCCTTTCTTTACTCCTATTTCTGCCTCCAAAATATCGCGGACTATCCCCCCATGTCTCAGCAAGTGGCCTACCATTCTATCTCTTCTCTTCTTTATGTTTTTCCACATACTTCTTTTCTCGCCGACTTTCTCTAATACGTCTTCGTTTCTAACCCTATCAGTCCACGGTATTTTCATGATTCTTCGGTAACATCACATCTCAAAAGCTTCTAATTTCTTCCTACTTGCATCCCCTACCGTCCAGGTTTCGCAACCGTATAGTGCCGTGCTCCACAAAATATTGATACTTACATTAAACTATTGAGTCCCGAGCCATATGATGGTTCTTCATCAGCAGCTCCAGTGTTGTCCTTGTCTTTCTTGATTTTTCTATGGTAATCATTCTTGGCAGGGACGGTCGCTCTGCCTGCTCTCACTAAAGTGACTATAACCCAGTCAATTTTTAGAATTTTAACTTGAAATTTTAAAATATATATTTTAGAGAAATGCAAAAAAAACTAAAATTTTCACAGTGGCCTCACCCTTAAATTTTTTATTTTAAAATTGTAATATCATTTCTTTTTAATTTTTCATGTTTAACCTATACTCAAGCTAATGTCATAATTACCGTAAAATATCGATGACGTCATACCTTATGTATAAATCACGCTGTATCAGTTGTATTGTAAAAATATCAAAACTCAATAATAATAAAACTTTTGACTCTAAAATTTTTGCTAAAAGTTATTTCTTGAATTATGAACAAATTTTCAGGAGAAGAGAAGTTTCAGAGAATAGATAGTATTTGGAATAAAAAAACTGAATGGTCAGACATTGCAGAAAACCAACAAATAAGTATTGTCGCTGAAAGCATAGTGAATCCCATATATAATCTACATTCCAAATTGCAAATGTTTAAAGAGTATTTGCAAACAAAGAGTTTGTGCAAATAGTTTTTCACTGCTATAGACAAGAATTTGATATAAATCTCCTAAACCGCTCCTATAAATTGAAAATTGTTTACCAGCTTACAGAAGATGCACCCGACCACAGGCTTCAATTTTATGAAATGATTTTGTGACCAGAAAATATCTGAAACAATTTGGTTTACAGACAAATCAATGCTTTCCCTAAATGGCAATATAAATACTAAGAACGTAAGGTACTGTAGTGATACAAATTCTCATGAAAGTCATACACAATTTCCAAGACAATCCAACATTTGGGTAGAGATCTTAGATAATCATATAGTTTAACTTGTATCTTTAACTTGAAATTTAAGAGAGGAGGAAATTTAATGAAATTTAATGAAGGTACAATACACTAGCCTTCTCAGTCTCCAGATGTAATGCCATAAGATTTATTTTTGTGGCGCTACTGAATGTCCCAGGTTCACACTAAGAAATACACTACCATTGAGATATAGCACAGAATTACTGACAAATTTAAGTTAATGTAAGCAAAAACATTTGTACAGATGGGAGTTTATTGACACGATATTATAATTTCAGTAAGAGGCAGGCACACATTTTGAGCCATTTATTTTGAAATTATTTAAAACTATCTAGTACCACTTTTTTATGTTAAAGGCCTCTACAATACTTTGTCGACTAAATGCTTCATTATACTAAATCTTCACGGAATAATTTCTATCGAGTTCGATCGAGTTTGCAACTTGAATTTATAACATTTATAATACTTAGTCTTCCTACAATTTGTCCTCGAAACATGACTGATTTTTAGAACGTATTGCTAATCCTTCGCTTCAATAATCAGTGTACACTTCCTCCCTGTTTAAAAAGAAACATAATGTACTGCTCGTCGATAATAGAAGAAAGTGTGGCATTTCTCTATATATGCGTAGAAGAAAAGTGAGGGTAGCATTCGACTATTTACTTAGACCAGGTAGACCATTATTATGCACCTCCTGAGCTGTCCGATATTGCAGTTTTAATCCTTGTTCCTATTATTGACGAGTAGTAAATAAATACATATGTTACAATGTAATATTTAGCAATCAGAAGCATGACGCACATGTATTTTGAAATCGCACAATGAAATGTCTATTGCGCAAGCTTTTAAAAATCTCTTATTTCATTGATTTAGTGCAAGATGCTACAAATATTGTTGCTCTTAGTCCACGAAAATGTTAGATATCTATATTTTTAAATTCCGTGGTCTATTAAACCAATATATTGCTTCCCGTCAGAATTCATAACTGCTCGTTCCTCATCGTTGGAACTAGGTGTCCCAAAAATTATATCCCATTTAGAGGAGTAATTTAGGCACATCCCCTGCCCGAAGCCTCGCCTCCTCTTGGATAACAGGTGTCTCTAATATAAGGTACCTCTTCTCTTCCAATGTGGGGTAGCTGTAAAGAAGACGAATAGAGGTCTCGTCGTCTTCTTTACATTATCTGTAGGTCGGGCTAATAGTTAATCTCAGTTTATGCTTATATTCATTCAGGCCACTATAGTGGCCTGTAATGATTCCCACCAGAATTCTGGCTTTGTGCCTGTTCAATTTAATGAATTCTTGGGCCTATTTCTCAATCTCTGAGTATTCGATGGAACGTTTGGTTATTCGACAATCCGTTACTCCTTTCCATCTTTTATTGTGCTGGTCTCTCACCCAGCCATTTATGTGGTCTCTGATCAGATTCCGACTTATTTCCACTGCAGGTTCTGGTCCATAGAAGTTTTGCCGAGTCCCTATTCTGCCAAGGTAATCTGCAATTAGATTTCCCTTAATGCCATTATGCCCATGTATCCCATACTAGTTTCACCGGTCCCTTCCCTGCCAAGTGGTTCAGTTGTTCATAGCAATTATAGACCAGCTTCGACTTTGTCGTTGCTGAATTCAGGGCTATCAACGTCACTAGATACATACTTTCTCCGGGGTCCGATTTCGTCTATACACTCCCGCACCCGCTCTATTCCCACCCTTGGCTCCATCCGTGTACCAGATGTCTCCATTGGGCCGTAATCCAGCTCGACTCTCCATCCAGTCGGCATTACTGGTGAGGGTGATCTTACATTTCTTGTCAAACAGGAAGTGGACACCCGTACTGTCAGAGGGCATCCATAGGTGTCCCTCCTAAACTAGCTCTCTTGAGAGTCTATTCAGGTCCCTTACCTTCCCATTCATGTTTCCCACCCTGTGCATTGCCTTTACGGCTTCCGAGTTCAGGGTGACATCAAGAGGTGGTATCTCCGTCAGTATCCCCATCGCCGCGATCGGTGTTGATCTTTGGGCTCCAGTTATATTTCTTAGAATCAATCCTCTTAGCTTGTTAAGTCGGTTGGCTTCTGACTTTAAATAGGCTCTCTCCCACCAGACCAGTGCTTCATACGTCAGTCTGGGTTTGAGTATTGCCTCATACATCCCCTTCATGGTATTGGCTATATGCTATTACCAATGGCTATTCTCAGTTGCCAATGTGTTGCTGTGATATTGGAACATATGTGACTCAGATGTTTTGCCCGAGACAGTTTCCCGTCCAGGATTATTCCTAAGTATTTCACATTGCTTTTATAGCTTAGTTCTTAGCCACCAAGTTTCAGCGGACATATTCTGTTCCAGTTATATTTCTTCGTGAGTACCATCACCTCAGTCTTAGAGGGATTGACCGAGAGTCCCCTATCCCTGCACCAATTCCCAACTTTATTTAATGCTGCCTGAATTATATCGAGAATCGGCTCCAGGAAAGGACCCCTCGACATTATTACTATTTAATCGGCATATAAGTTTAAAATATAGGATAATATTTTAAATGGATGTTACGGAATCATATGGTTCACATATCAGTTCTGTATTTTATAGAGAAAATATTAAATAATAAATGGCAAATGAGAATATTGAAATTATATCCATTCCAATTGAGCGATTATAAATAAGTAAAAAAAATAAAGAAAAGATATTAAAATAGAACAGTCAAGTATTTTTTTTACATTCTCTATTCTCATTGGTGAGGAAATGTCATGACAAGCCGCCACTGTAGTGAACATTTTGTCGCTAATGTATAATCGATGTAATATTGCTCATTGTTCATTTTCAATCTAGGGTTTCAGATGAATATAAATCATCCATGACGTATGACTGTCTGCAACAAAAATTTTGCTGAAGGTAGTTAGATATATATAAGCGCCATTGGGTGGAAAGCTCGTATCGCGGTGGCTTACTTAAATTCACTGTCTCCCTTACCCTGTTAAGTAATGGATTCGAAATTGATGTTGACTCGTTGACTACACAAGAAAATGTAATGTATTTTATAAGAACGATTATTAATCTCATTTTCTGCACCTTTCAATATCCTTAAATATTATAAATATAATACTATAAGACGTATTATATATTTTCGTCTACAACTATTTATATTGTATATAAAAAATAATACAGGTATTGTTTTAAATAAAACTGACACCAATATAATTACATGTAATATACAGAAGGTATGATACTTCTTCTGTTGTACATAAGAATAATAACCTCACAATAAACTTTACACTATATATATTCATGTGATTTGCTAGAACTCTACGTTATTTCCTTTTAAGGAATAATAAGACATCAACTATGTTTACTTTCTTTAAATTTTTTCGAGACAATATTGTTCTCATATTTGTTACAATACATGTGGCAAGAATAAAACGCTGAAAATCTTAAGATTTAACAAAGTCTAACAATATAAATGCTTCATAGTTTTGTTTCGGGAAGATTTCATTTTTAGAAAGATTTAACATCTAGTCATTCCAGTTAAGTTCTAGTTTTTCGAAGTGGCTTTTTATAATACCCTCAATTCAGTGTGTTACAATTTAGTAATATATTATTTTCATAATAGTTACGGAAGAAACAGTTTGACAATTATATTTTTCTGTTCACATATATAAATAGGCATATATGAACGAAAAACTATATACTGCATGCTAAAAATTATTTATTTGCAAACCCCCATCATTTTCTTTTATGGAGCAGAAACAATAGGGCTCTATTTATAAGTATTTATGGTGGGTTATTAGTTAGCTATTAATATCATGTATTATTGAGGCAAGTACTCGTTTTACAGCAAATTGTATTACTTTTACACAAAATTAGTCGCTTTAGTATAAGTTGATGTATAACTTTTAGAACTACAGTATAGATCTTTCCTTTTTGAAAAGAAGTATCAGGTTAGACTCAATTTCGAAGATTCTCTGAAACTGAACAGCTCGGTCTCCACTAATGTAGAGCTGTATAATCGGCGCCGGATATAAGTGGCGTGCGTATGGGAAGGTGTTGCGAGGACCTTCGCACGTGATGCGGAGTTTAATTCACGCTTTAAATAAACTAGGTATCACAAAACACTCGGCTTGTGCTAGGTATCCAGTTACTGTTTAACATTGAGACCGTGTGCGTCTGCTTCGTGAAAGAAGTAAATCACTTTGCGATCGTAGTTACATAGGCACATAATTTGTACAGAATGCGTGCGTTACAAATAAATGTCCACAGTGCCAAAGGCGAAAAAACAGCCGCTTGCCGGCAATGTGAATAAGTTTATTCGGGACTTTCCAGATTTGATGTTTGATAAGCGAAAATAGTGTGTAAAGTTTGAGAAAAATATTTATTGTGTTGGGACAAGAGAGACTGCAAAGGACATATAAATAGTACGGAACATATTACGGAGTTCATTTTTGATCTACTTCTCATGTTAATTACCTGTCATTTACCACTTACATTACTTGACACACCAGCATTTTGGAAGAAATACAATCCTAAGCACCCACTGTCGACTAGGGCCACAGTGCGCAGCTATGTACCATCTGCACGTGAAATTGTGGAAAGTCAGATTATATCAGAGTGAATTGAACTCCGCGTCACGTGCTCGAGGCCCCCGCTACTTTCCCATACGCAAGCCACATGTACGCGGCATCGATTATACAGCTGTACTAATGATTCAAGAATGACTGGAAAAATACAGCATGAGATATTCTCTGATGATCTGAACCTTCCAATGAGAGAGTCACTGGACGCCCATATAGCAATATTACAAGATTAGGTTATGGAGATTCTACCGACGCCGACGGTCAGAAAAATTACTTATCAGTGGACTAGTAGAAAAACTATAGACATATCAATAGATAGTGAAGCTACTTTGAGAGCCCGAAATAATTGCTGGATTAAAATTTGTCTGATCCTCCAATACCAATAGTCATTGAAAGTGCTAAGGCAATTAATACTTTCTGTTAGGTAAAAGAATACGTAAAGACTCAAGGAAATGAGGAGGTAGATACTTTGGCACGTAGATATTCTAGGGTTTTTTTGCTGGAATATATAATAATACACAGGGTGTTAGCTATGGTTATTTAAATATAGGACAATTTAAGAACTGTTAGTGTGATGATTACACTTATCCGAAACACTGTATATATTGGAACAATGTTTTAAAGAATGCTTCTATTAATCAATTTAAAATTATCATTTAGCCCTTTTACAAAAGTTATATTTTTGAAACTAAAGAATGGAAGCACTAATTTTGACTAATCGTAAATTAAATGCTATATAAATAAGTATGAAGTACATTAAGTACTGACTTTTGTTTTCATCTTACTTTTTGATATCTTCTTATTTGTTATCTTCTTATGTCTTACATATCACGTAACGTGTTAAACATATCAAAGGTTTTTACTAATTGTGCAAATATATCATTAAAAGAATTATCAACTGGTAAACTAATTTAGAACTTATTTGGTATCACATAATAATGCAATTTTGAATTTGGAGTATCTACAAAGCAGTATGGTCTTCTAAAATGTAATTTACTGTACATTTTAAGCCACGAAGCAATGTGGTAACTAGTTTATTACGCTCGGTGAACCAAAAGCCACGCATAAAATTCATAAACTCTTATTCATTGACTCCAAGCAAAATCGCAAAAGAGGTTAATTTGAAGGTATAATCTGTTTCGATTTGAGAGAATTAGATCAGTAGGTCCTGTCAATATTAGTGAATTGATGCCATCAGCCCCTATCACGCATTTTTAACTTCCATAATTCTATAGTATTTACATCTTTCCATGAACCATATGCTCCCAATTATGTCTGTTGGAAGTGGAGTTATTAGATAAATCGTAATTTTCTAAGAAATAGCGAAATAAAGTTTTGACTTCGTTTGGAATGGAAACCAAATGAAAATCATGAAATTTTTAGCCAATCGCTTATGTGAACCACTTACATGACTTTTTTTTTTTTTTTCACTTACATGAACCAGCTTGTATATTACTTTTCCGCAATCAACTATAATAGCGGAAAAGTGATGTAATCTTGTAAAGGGAAATGTTTTTTTTTTATTTTTTGTTTTTCGGCCTAAAAACAAAAAAAAAATGGATTTTAAAAAAATTTTGTCTGTCTCGTCGTTGTCGTCGGCATTAAAATTTCTTGTTAGCATGATAGCTCAACTAAATCGTGTCGGGGCGATCGGGTTTTGACTGATTCTGACCGAGGACGTCTTCCAGATGACATCAATTGATTTTGATGTGGATAGGACACACCCCACCCTGTCCATGGGTCACGAGAAAGTAAGATGGTGGACTATTCGAGAATTTTTTTTTGTTAGCACGATAACTCAACTAAATCATGCCGGATCGATCAGGTTTTGACTGATTCTGCTCGGGGACGTCTCCCAGACGACACCTATTGATTTTGAGGTACATAGAACACACTCTACCATGTTCATGGGTCATAAGAAAGCACAACGGTGGACTATTTGAGAAATTTCTTTGTTAGCACGATCATTCAATTAAATCTTGTCGTATCGGTCGGGCTTCAACTGATTCTAATTAGGGACATCTACCAAGCGACATTTATTGATTTTGAGGTGGATAGGACACATCCCACCCTGTTCATGGGTTATGAGAAAGTACGACGGTGGACTATTTGAAAAGAAAAACTGTCGCATAAAACACATATTCTGCATTTATGTGTTGGTTTATTTTTTCTCGGCCCCTCAATTTCAAGATAGAGATATTCCACGTGCAGAAAAGTCCGTTTGTGGTTTTAAAACTGTTTATTTAAAATTGGGTTTAGAAGACGAATCTTCATTATCTGACCATATCTCACAAATGTTTAATATAACACCAAGAATGACTTGTCATAAGCAGTTTTCACTCTGTCATAACTGGTTTCCATCTTATGTTTTAACATAGTTGGAATAAAGGATTATTATTGGAGGGAATCTATCTTTTGCCATATATTACTGAAAGAAAAATTATGTATATATACATAGTATATGGAGAACTTTATATAGTGCAAATTTTTAGAGATATGAAAAATGAGGGTTAAATAGGGTGTACATAATTTGTATAATAAACATTTTTGTTTGTGGAAGATGTACCAAATATTAATAAAGAAATAATATTTTATTCTATTCTGGTTACAATTTTTAAATAAGAAATTGTTGTCTATGATCTTCATATTTTCTTAGTAAAACTTAAAACTTAATAGTCATTAGAGCTTGAATTGATTATCGACCTAAAGTTTTGCTGTGCTAATTCTCGGGTTGTAAACAAATGTATAAATACAATATTTATTAACATGTCTGACATTAAGGATTACGTGAACAATCGAGCAATAGGTAGATGTTACAATTGTTAGCAATAGAAAACACCTAAGGTCGATACTATAAATGTAGAGGTATATTCTTACTATATATGTTGTAGTTGTAGTACATATGTAAATGTTGTAGTACAATATTTACATATGTTCACATAATTTATCATAACATTTAATTATTGCTCATTTTATAAATGTTTTCAGAAAAATTAGTAAATAGTATTTAACTTATTTACTATTATTAATAGATATATGTGATACTAAAGCGTTAATAATTGTTTTAAATATTCTTTCTTTTAATTAATAATATTATTTCTTTTAGAATCTATCGAAGGGTAGGAAACTTCTTTTAGAATCTAAATCACCTTAAAAAATAAACATCGTTAATCGCGAACAGTTTCCACGATCGTTCAATAATTTTTCAGCAAAATGCCTGCCAGGCATTAATAAATGGATATAATAAATTCTAAGACGTTTATTATCTAGCGTGACTGTTAAAAAGAAAACCAACCGTAGTTATTTGCTACGAGCTTCTGCACTTTCCTGATAATAAAGGGGCCTATTAAGGGCGTGATCTTATCTCATCTATGGTGCGCCATTAAGGTGGCTGCAACATGGGACCTAATAACGTATTTCAATAAATTTAGATCCCGATGGCCAAACGGAAACTGATGCTGCACTTTACGCGCTTCTTCGCATACGTACACTTTTTTATTTGTATATCACAATTGCTTCACTGTTCAGATATAAAATACCGCTGAACAAGACGGCATCATAATTTATCAAAACAATGGTAGTAGGTTGTAACGTGTATGGATAATATATTTTGGAAGCTTTTATCTAGACAAGTTTCGTATCCTTCTCAAGGTGATCTATAATCAAAATAGGGGAACTAGCCTAACACAACTTTATCATATAAATGTCTGTCCATGTAAATGTACTCTATCTACCCTGAATTCGTCATGCTTATGACACGTTTTAAATATACATAGGGGAGATGAATCTTGTCGAAAGGTTGGTCTCCTTATTTAGACACCCGAGCAAAGTTGGCTTTATATGATAAAGTAATTATTTTTTTAGTAATGCAGCACATGCATAGTTATAAAATTGGACCTACTTATTTCATTTTACTATATAGATACAAGCGGAATAAAAACATCTATGAGTTTATCATAAATGGAGATAAGTATGTGTCGTTATCTAGTGACTAGATATTCTTCAACACTGTTATGGTGTCAGGTACACCTTGAGTTTAAAGTGAACCTAAAGGGTGGTCCAACCATAAGGCACGATGTTAATTGTGAGTCACACCTTAACGTCAAGTTTTTTGCCCAACTTAATTTGACATTTCTTTGTTTCAGTGTTTGACAAATTCAACCATGGAGAGGTACACAATTGAGCAGCGCGTTAAGATTGTTGAAGCCTTTTACGAAAATAGGCGTTCAAATCAAAATGCATTTCGTGCACTTCGTGACTTTTTTGGTCAGCATAATCGACCAAATGTGTCCACAATCGGGAGAATTGTGCGCAAATTTCAGCAAGTCGGGTCTGTAGGAAATGCGAAAACACCTGTGCATGCTCGCCCAGTTCGTTCTGCGGAAAACATTGCTGTTGTTCGCGATAGTGTAGCAGAAGAGCCGTCAGCCTCGACTCGTCGTCGTGCCCAACAATTGAACATTTCACGAACATCACTGATGCGAATTTTGAATAAAGATTTGAATTTACACGCTTACAAGGTTCAATTGACTCAAGAGCTGAAGCCTACTGACCATTTCAAGCGTCGTCAATACGCCGAATGGTTGGTTGAACAGACAGAAGTGAATGGTGACTTTACAAAGAAAATCATCTTCAGCGACGAGGCACACTTTCACCTCAGTGGATTCGTTAACAAGCAGAATTGCCGCATTTGGGCAAATGAGAATCCACGAGTGATTGTTGAAAAGCCGAGGCATCCACAAAGAGTGACTGTTTGGTGCGGTTTATGGGCTGGCGGCGTCATCGGGCCGTACTTCTTCGAGAATGAGGTTGGCCAAGCAGTTACCGTGAATGGTGTTCGCTATCGCGAGATGATAACGGACTTCTTGTGGCCAGAAATTGAGGATATGGACCTGGACGATATGTGGTTCCAACAGGATGGTGCCTCTTGCCACACAGCCAACGAAATAATGGCACTTTTGCGCGAGAAATTCAATGGCCGTGTTATCTCACGTCGTGGCGATGTTAATTGGCCGCCACGATCATGTGATTTGACACCGTTGGACTTCTTTCTTTGGGGATATTTGAAATAAAAAGTGTACGTCAATAAGCCAAGAACAATTCAAGAGCTAAAGGATGAGATAATTCGGCACATTAACGACATTGAACCTCAATTATGTCTCAGAGTCATTGAAAATATGGACCATCGGATAGAGGTATGCCACCGAAGCCGTGGCGAGCATTTGGTCGATATTTCATTTCACACATAATCGTCATAGATCCTTCTATCATAATAAAACATATTAAGATAATTCTCTGAAAACTTTCTGTCTTATTTACAATTAACATCGTGCGTTTTGGTTGGACCACATTTTATAAGAAATAATTAAGTGACGTGACGTAATAGTCGATCACATTGTTCTCCTAGTCTACAAGTTCATATGTTGGGAATGATGCTGTTCAGGCATGTATGCCAGCATTAATAGAGGATTAGATGGATGTAGGACGATGACGTTCTTGAAGTTCCTTGAAAAACGAAATAGAAGAAGTACTGGAGAGGTACGAGATCGACGTGATGGCACTTCAAAAAACGAAACTCAACTCATATGATAGATTTATAATAAGAGTAGCTACGGTCCACAGAATAGATGGAATCAGATGTAGCGGAGGAATAGCGACTCTCTTCAGAACGAGAATAGAGTACTACGCCACGAGACTACTGAAGTTTCCTCAAAGCCAATGCCGGGTTGATGGAGACGCGATGGAGAGGATTGAAAGTAACATATTGCTAGAAGAGATTGAATCTCTACCTAACGGAAGGAGACCTGGCGAACCTCTTCCTAGTCGGAGAAAGGACAATGGCCCTGCTGAATGTTAACGCGCAGAGTTCCCAAGGGAGCTGTAGGACTACGAATATTCGAGGCCGAGCGATTCTCAACTTCGTCGATAGTCAATTACCTCGAACTCCAGTGCAAGGAAAACAGTGCAGCTGGCGAACGAGGACGATGACTGAACAGAGAAAGTAGAAGGAAGAGCCAGGCGGATAACTAGGAGCCTTTGTTTTCTCATTAGTTACCATCGAGGAACTCATCGATATCCTGAAATGCCTGAAGCTTAGAACAGCCCTCGGCTGTGAGGGAATCGATAACCATACATTGAGGAAAATTTTGAGGAAATGAATAACGATACCATTGAACATAATCAACCGGTTCCTGAGACTCCAACATTTCCCTGGAAAGTGGAAAAAAGCGAACGCTGTCTTTGTGTCGAAACGAGGTAAGGACCATTCAAGCCCATCAGCTTACCACCAACTTAATTAGTATAGTCACAAAGTGAATACCTCTTAACGGAATGAGGGATGAGACGAAGACCCTGAACCTCATCTCAGACGAGTAGTTCGTCTACCGAAAAAATACTCAACGGAGCTGTTGACCTAGAGATTCGTATAATACGCATTTATTTCAACAGGAAAAATGTTATGGGAACGGTGTTCCTGAACGTATCCAATGTGTTTGACAGGGTGTGTGGCCTATTAGTTGGAATGCTCGACATATAGTTCTCAGTGGCCATGGTTAAGCTGGTAAAATCGTAACTAGCCAGACGAAGTACCAGGACAAATACAAGATATTCTATTTCTCATCACAGGACACTGGAAGCAAGAGTGACACAAGTAACCGTTCTGTTTTTGCACATTTTCTCCATATTCATGCTGAACCTCCCACAGACGTCAATCGCTATGGCGGTCTACGCTGATGACACCGCGTTTATTGTGAGGTCACGGCGAGGATATGGTGAAGAGATACCTCCAATAGACTACGCTCAGACAGAAAGACAGGTGCAAACGGTGGAAGGTAGTCATACATACCGAAAAAATCAAGTCTACTTATTACGCAAACGGGCATGATATACCTTGTCTGGATACATTATTAATACTACAACTTATGTTATCTTATGTTATATAGTTTGCATACACAGAAATGAACCTTATTTCCCTAAAACAACAGGCTGGGCTGTGAAGGGGAACGTTATATGTACATAGAGATAAGGACACCAATATTAATTGGCAAGCGTACTGGTCTTGATGTGCAAGATTACTGCTCTTTACTCGCCCATCATGTAGACCAGGATCGTCGTACGAAGGTAGGCCGAGCTTTGATTCCGCTTTCGCGTGTCTCTACGCGAGAGGCAAGTGTTACCCGCAAACATGACCCGCGCGACTGGCAGCGGTTCGCTGCCAGTCCTGTTCCACCTCCTTTCGTCCTCACGCTTTTAAGTCCCGCTGCAGGGACTTCTTCTCGGCTTTTCCTTAATCTTTGGTCGCCTTATTTTGCCACATCACTTCTCCAGCGTCAGCCCCCCCGGGGGGGGGGGGAGTGTCTTGTCGTGGGCGCCGCGATCAGCACGATGCTTGGGAATTGGGTCATATCAGGCGATCTTCCACGACAATGCGAACGAAGCGCGTCACTTGGATCTCCGTCAGGAGAGTGAGTCTTGCTACTTGGGGGGGGTCCTTTTCTATTACAAAATGATCCCAGGGTTTGCAGTCAGGTGCGTGTGAGAGGGAAGTCATGTGTCTTTCCTATAACAGAAAATGGTTAAAGAGCTGTAGGGTCCCCTGACATAAAAATTGGTTAGTGGAGCAATAGGGCTCATCTGTAACAAAGAGTTATGTTTGACCTGTAAAGGGGGGTCTATGAGGTTATATTACCTGGATCTCGCTTGATCGTAGAGCTTCCGAGCCCTGGCTCGGATTTTCTCCATCACAGTGGTGAAGTCTAGGTCTCGCCGGATGTCGATGTTTCTCACGTACCACGAGGTGTCCACGGCACGGCGGAGAGCGACATTTTCGACGGCCTGAATCCTCTTCATGTGTGTCTGAGCAGCGTAGCCCCAAGCTGTCGATGCGTACATCACTTGGGGCTGAAGGACTTGCCGGATGAGGAGTAGCTTGTTCCTGAGGTTCAGCTGGCTGTTGTTTCCCATCATGGCCCACAGTCTGGCCGCGGTAGCTTTGGCGCGTCCCGTCATCTGGTGGATGTGGTCTTTCCATATCTGACTTGCTCATAACAATTACAAGGTACTTGATCTTGTCCTGCCATTGTATGTCCTCGTCGTTGAAATTCACATGTCTTTCCGGGGTTTCCCGCGTCTTCTTGAAAAGCACCGCCGTGCTTTTCTCTGCGTTGATGGCTATCTTTCACTTGTTGCAACAGTCGGATAGTTCGTCCGCAGCACGCTGCAGGTATATCATTGCCACGCGCGCCCTCCTCGACCTCGATGGTCCTGTAGTCCGATACAGTGGTCCTTACTTTGGCCCGAAATCACCTTATTATCATGTAGGACTTGAACAGTTTCACCAGGGCCATTGGGGTATTCCAAATCTAACATCTTGGTTAGAAGCCCGTTATGCCAGACTCTATTGAAGGTCTTGGAGACATCTAGAAATATCGCTGCAGTGACGTTCTTCCGATTGAAACCCTCCGTAATGTATTCTACCAATTGTAGTACTTGCAGTTTTGTCAAGCGTTGAGGTCTATAGGCGAATTGCTCGTCAGGGATGGAGATAAGGACAAATATAGTCAGTGAGAAGTATCAAATTCGCCTCATTGTAACTCAAATGTACTATCGGTACTAGTGTCGGGTAGCGTAACTTTATTACAGCGTTATATTACAAAAGCTATTTATATAACTATTATATAACTATTTTAGCGTTATATAACTATTTTATTGTAAATGTGCCAATTACTCTTCTGGTCGACGTACTCGTCATTGGCTTTTGGCAATATTTTACAGAATTGTTGATATCGACCAACAATGTATATGTCTTGGTTTTGCAATTAGAGAAAGACATTACGCCCGAACCCAGACGTCTATTTATTGAAGAACTAGCATTAAATCTTGTAAGACCCCCACCTGCAAAACAGATTAGAAAATGTAAAGATTAATAGAGATCTTCAAAACCGTATTAGAACCGTTCTTGAAGAGGATAAAACAAGGGACATGCCGTCCTTCCTATCATCAACATCAAAAAACGAACGATTCGATAAGAAAAAACATGTTCTTTGTGCCCATACCAACTTAAGAGAAAAACATTTTTTAAATGTTAACAAATGCGAAAAGCTGATTTGCCTTGAACATACTAGTAAAGTATGTAAGAACTGTATATTGAATGTAGATGACCCTTAAAGGACATTTATTTGTTTCTTTATACATAGTTATAATATATATTTAGTTGTTTGTGAGCATTTTCATTTGTTTTTCATAAACCTAATAAAAAGATACACTTATCCTTGCATTTTATTGAAACGCCATAGCGGTATGTGATATCGAGAGTGTCGGATAAAGTAAAATTTATTAACGTGACGAGTTAAGGGTTAACCTCAAGTCGAAATATCTCGTTTTATTGTCGAAATGTTAGCATCAATATTATTCTTAAATTCCCTATATTTAAATTGTATATTAATTATTGTAGCTAAATTTAATAATAAATAATACGTATTCTTATATTGTTACTTTCCCATGATGATTTTGATACCCATAGAAAGAGATTAATGTCTTGCTGTATCTATTAAACAAAACACCACTGATATAGCATTTATACATTTGCTATTTACTTATGTTATTATTTAAAGGATATTTAATTTACGTTTACTGAATTTTATTATTGACTATTTTATGTATATTTGCCAATGTATTTTACATATTTATATTTGTCTTGTAATTGAAATGTATTCTGTTACATATTAATAGATATATAAATTATTATTATTGTGTATTAATATATTTTAAATTATTCCGATTATTGTGTCAAAATGTGATGCTACTGAGAGTGACTTTATAATTTTTATTCATGAGATAATAATATACGAGTATACTTAAGATTAAAACTTCTCAACTTATAATTAGTGAAAATTAACTTTCTTGCCCATAATGTCCGCTGTTTCTTGATCTAAGTGTGCTGTACTATACATTAAATTACAGTGGTAAATAATCCTTTCTCTCTAATGGTGTTATCCAAGTGCTAATAATGTTATTCTCATAAAGCTGTCAATTATCCTCAAGTAAACTTTCTCCGAATCTGTTTTTCAAGATACCAGGTTATAGAATCACATATGTCTCTTATAAAAAAATATATTGCCTCTTAATCTCTCAATCTCAATCTTGTCTCAACATCTCAAAAAATTGTATCGTTTTTAAAGAAAGGAAGTAATAAAATAGCATACAAAACTAATAATACTCTTGGAAAACACATAAAAAATGCTACAGATAAAACCAATACCAAAAATAATTCTGTAAGCTGACTTACGGTACTTGCCCTAAGGTATATATAGGATAAACAGGAGGAAACTTCAACACGCGAATAGCATAACACAAAAGGAGTTTTAATAATAAAAGAAATTTAACATATGCAACTCATCTAATTGAAACAGACCATACCTTTAACGAATAATAAAAAATTGTATATGTAGAGAAGAAAGGCTTAAAATGAAATTTATTAGAATCTTCAGAAATTAATAAAGCAAAGAAATATGATATCATATTAAATGATCAAATAGAAACAAACTCGTCCCCGTTATTAAATTTATTTTAGTTCTATATACTACTCAAGAATCGTGTTTAAAATTATTTACAGATAATATCCGTTGAAATTTTTAACTTAATTCCAATAGTTTAGTAATAGGAAATCCCATAGTAATAAACCTAGAATTACCCTAGTTATATAAAAACAGTTCCACAATGTAAAATTTAGTCTATATATTCAAAATCTGAAGAAGCCACTGTGTTGGCGAAACAATTGTTATGTTTAACAAATAAAAAGTGAAAATCTAACCAGCAAAGGTTTTAATTTTGTATAAATATGGAGTTTCATCAAGTAACGGCCGAATCAATTCAGAAAAATATATTGTGTTGCATTTAAGACTTTTAACATAACATTTATTGCATTTCTGCATTTTATAACTTTTATTCCCAGGTAACTAAAACCTTAATATGTGATATAAAAGCTAAATGTAACGTGAAATAACTATGTGCCTTATAATGAATCCAAATTGTAACTAAAATCACGTTTATGATGGCTTGCTGAAATTTTGTAATGTTGTTTCTCCAAATTAATCTTTTACAAACTACGTGTCAGCCTAACAGAGGTTAAAAAGTCATAGCGGAACCAGCAGATAGGCTAGTATTACTCAAATTTAACAAAAAACTTGATCGTTTAAAATAAAAATTGTTTATAAAAAGTTATGTTCAAAAAAAGTAATTTAATATGTCTAATGTATTATTCTAATGAGGCATATGTACACACATTTTTTCATGTTTATTTAGACATATGATTTCGCGTTTCTACAGTTTATATATTTATTATAAATTTTGTGAAAAATATAGATCTCCCTTCTAGAGAATAATGTAATAGTGTCTTCATCGAGGGCATAGCTTAAGGTATCCCATAATATGTAACTGGTAGTCGTTCAAATGAAAACAAATCTTGAGATTTTACCGTCGGAGACAGCGTTATTAAGTTTCAGAACGGACTTTTATGTTGCTGCTTTGGAGCATTAGCGTCCTAAACAGAAAGTATATTATAGTTTATTTACCCCCGTAAAGATAAAGGATATACTTTTCTTTTATATATATATTTCTTCGCATAAACTTCTTTCTGTATAAAATGAAGATTTATATACGATATTTTTTTAAAGTAATTTGAGTGTACTTCTTATAGTTCACTATGAAATAATTTAATGTATCTCTCATGTAATAATATTTACATATAAAGGACGTATTCGGAAAGAAGTATTTTAAACCAGAATCGAATCAAATAAGTAAAATTGTTTGATACGTGTTAAAACGTATCGTTCGAAGTTGACCCTGCAAACACGTTCTCTTAACTCATATATAGGAATTAAAAAGTAGAAGGATAAATTAGTTAAACCTGAATGCATACTATTTTAAACTTATTGTAATTTATTATCCCTTACAACTAATACATCGAATTAAACTATTTTATACAGAAGTATAATTTCAATAATCTCCCATGACTCTAGCTGAAAATTTAAATATTACAGGCATCCGGGCCTGTAATATTTAAATTAAATTTCAAATTAATTTGATTTTGAAATTTAAATTTTTAGAATATTTAAAAAATAATGTTTAAGTTGAACTTTTTGAAATGTATATCAAATATACTTGACAGGATTCTATTTTTTTTTAATTTTTGAATGAGCATTGTCGCTACCTATAAACCAAAAGTACTGCATACCAACATTTATTAGACCCCTTGAAAATACATGCAATGGAAGTTTTATCTCGAATTAATAAATTACTCTGTATATGGAAAATTTATGAATACATTTATTGACATAATTATTTATAAACACATTACATATATACTAATATATTACCGAATATTTAAATAGTTTTAAAACGTAAACGAACATTTTTCAATTTTTGTTAGATTTAACAATATATATTATTAAGAACATTGTTGTTTCAAGGTGAATATTATGTTTTTGTAATTGTTGTTAGCAGAGCAAATATTACTTAACTCTATCAGATTCTAAAGCGAAGGATTCGGGCTTGGGGGGAAGGAAATTTTTACGTTTAAAAGTGGAACAGATATTACAACCACTCAATAATACCATTTCAGGCAAAGATTCGAACACAGATCTCTGAGAACGAAAATGAGAAGCATTTTCATCAATCGTTATTTTTATCAACATCAATTAAGTCGTTATGTTCATACAAGTGTAAATCATCACGGGTGCTAACATTTTCTCTTATACATTGTATAAATCAGGGGCATTATCGATGTTGTACCTGCTTCTTCCGTTGTTCTTTGCTTTTCAAAATCCATGACGTCTGGTACAACAACATGTCGATGCGCTGTTTATCAAGATTAGAAAAATCATACAGACAGACAGGCAGACCCCGTTAATGTACAATGATATCTTCAATTCATACGTTGCCATAGATAGCAACGTATAAAGTATTAAATGTTAACACTTAAGTCCTTACTTTTAAAATCTGATAGGGCTAATATTAATGTTAATTACGCAGGCCTACAAATTTTGACATTTGAAATTGATCTGGGTTTGATAAGTGATTACAAGTAAATTATTTACGCTGTTTTCATATCTGCCTTCGGTTTTTGCTCCTTACGTAAGGTTTTTCATCAACTAAATAATCAGAATAAATTAAAAACTAAAGGAAAAATTAAGTTTTAATAAACATTATATTTAATAAACATTAATAAACATAGTAAAAAGCAACAACACAAATAGTTTTGAGTCTATAATTTCTTTTTTCTTTGAAAATTTCTCCCTTTTTAACAAGAAACTCCGTTTTGTAGTTTTTCTTGTGTAATAATTCATTGGATTTCAGAATCCAACAGTAATCTGCTATCATCGCCACATTCCATCGACTTTGGTACCTCCTTTCCATCTCCTTTTTTCTTGAGGGAACCTCTCACCTTGCTCCTCACTAACAGCACCAAGGTTTTCTGGAAAATATTCCAGATGAGCAAGCAGGAAATGAATTTTTATACTGATATTACAACCAAATTGCTTACACTATCCAACACTTTGTTGACAATTTCCTCATACTGCGGATGTTTATAATTTCCTAAAAAAAATTCTGTTACGTTTCTGAAGCATATCGAAAATTTTCGAAGTGAATACTTCTTTGGCGGCGTTCTGATATTTGACGAAAATGGAGAGTGAATTGGAAAAAATGTAACGTTTCCAGATTTCGTTACACGAGAGAGAAAAAAGATATAACGTAGAGAGAAGGAGAAACAGAGCTATACATTTGGTATATCTAAAATACAGGCTTCGTTACAAGACAGAGTACACAGATATATAACATAGAGAGAAAGATAAAGAGAGCTATATATCATATATATCAGTTTAGGCAATCCGCGTCTCCCTGTTGTCGCGCATGCGCGCGTTATAGATGTACGCGTCCAGACGCTATATATTAACAGCTGAAGCAGCACGCGTGTGTACCGAATATTCATCATTGTGTTTTGTAATTATTTACGTTATTTACATCTGTGTTCTGCGATTTTTTGATAATATCCTTGAACCGTTTAACTTGTTAAAATCTAGAAGATATAATATATTTCATTCACCGCTCCCTACTGGTTTACAGCCACACAGGTGCAAATGCACTTGGAAGAGGCGAAGACAAAATCCCTTTGATTCTCGGAGGAGATTTCAATGTAAATTTCGGATCCAATGATTCTTTGATGTTGATTAACTTTCTTCGAGAAACATTTGGTCTGCTTATAAATAACAATCCGAAAGAATCAACAACAAAATCCGGAACAACAATAGATGCAATTTTTACACGTTATCTAGAAAATATCGAATCACGAACATATATTTCATATTTTAGTTATCACAAACCAATCATATCAGTATTACGAATTGAACCACCAGCCGATGATCGTGTAGATAATGAATGAACCGAATATTTTTTACACAAATTTTATATTGTTATATTTCTTTTGAAATTATCCCTCTCCCTTTCTCTCTCTCTCTCTCCTTCTTTCAATCTCTCACTCTTAATCTCTCTCATTCTCTATTCTAAGGAAGTATTCACTTCTATCACGTGTACTGTGCTGCACATGATTTTTTTTTTCAATTTTTGTGATTGTTTCTTCAAACTGTTGGTTCTGCATTAATTTTCTTATTTGTGGTCCTACGAAAATGCCTTCCTTTAATTTTGCTTTAGAAAGAGCTAGAAAATTACCACATAAGTACTTAAAACGATTATCATTTTTATCTATAGCTTATACATATTGCTTCATTAATCCTAATTTAATATGAAATGGCAGCAAAAGAATTTAGTATGGAGCAACCAAACTTGCATAAACAACGTTTTTTGAAGTAGGCGTTAAGTTTATAACTATTAATTGGTGTATTTTTACAACTTCTAGGCATTTTTAAAATAAAATGAAAACACTACGTGATGTCACGAGTAAACATACACACGCTAAAAACGTACTACAGCGACTATCTAAATACCCAAATAGTATAAAACCGGATTATCTCCACCGGATAACTTTATATCGGTAAATCCCCCAAAGTTGTGTGTACATTTTAAACCGATTAAACATAGGGGCGTCACTAGTATTGAGGTAAAATACTATTTTATAGAACCTCGGTTTTTAAAACTACAAATTATTGTACAATGTACATTTACAAATACTGATGCGTGATGAAAACAAAAAAACAGTATTGCTGTAGTTCATGGTATGCAACTAAGCCAAAAGGCCAAAAAAGTCCGATCACAAAATCTTTGTTGGCATATGAATTATTAGCACGTAAGAACTTATGTTCTCAAATCAACATATTGCCGAAAATCATATAGAATATAATAAATAACTTCAAGTTGCTTTAAATCACAAACAGTACCAATTTGACTGTGATACGTAGTATAGGGTATTCCATTACAAGTAAATTTTAACAATTATATGGAAATAACCCAAAGCTGAGCAATAATCTTGTTAAATATATTTGAACTCCAAAAGTCCTCACTAAAGAGTTAATCTGCGAAGTGTGGTACTGATTCCAAATTTGGCCATTACCGTACTGTTATCACTTTTAAATTTTTATGACTACCCTGTACTGAAAAGTATATTTACATCAGTCATCTGGTTTGTTTTTATTGGAAGTTTTACTCCTTTCTAGAATAATATTATCGAACTTTATATCATGAATATGTTCTTTTGGCGCATATGGTGAGTTAAAATTTAATTCCTCGCCTGTATGGTAATTTCTTCGTACGCCTAATCATTAGAATATTGGGAGCGAACAAGGTGTATTGTTCAAAATTTGCTAAGATAACCCTATGGTGCATGAATGAAGTAAATTGTAATACTTTTGCTATAAAACATAACACCTGTGTAATTAGTAAAATTTTACACCAATATAATTGTAATCTTTACTGCATTGACTATATTTAATATTAATATAAAATTAATACATCACATTGTAGTATATATCGAACCGCATGGGGTAGATTATAATATGTGTGATGTAATTATGTTATAGTATGAATATATGTAGCCCTTGCATTAGTAATTTCAAAAACCTGAAGTAATACCTTCAACCTTCATACAACTTCATTGAACTATACAGGGTGTCTCACCAGGAACTGCATCGATCGATATAGGGAAAAGTACAATTTAACTAAAGTATCTGGCACTTGCGGTTATGCCGGAAGTCGATAACTTACTATAACCTAAACACTATAACCTAACAAACTTCAAGCATCCCTATTGAAATGCCCTGTATATAATTACAGGCACTATTTTAATTTCAAATTACCCTAAATCACTTAATTTTTCATTAAGCTCTGTTATCTTATGTGCATATATTTCTATGTAAAATTATCTAAGTTTTCACCTTATCTCCTAACTCTAGAATACCGAATCGACTCGATTCTTTTTTACTGTAAGAGTTTAGTAATTTCAGGAACTTAATTTTCAAGACTAGGACTGTCCAATAGACTAATTTTAAAAAGAAAATTGCATTCACTGTCTTCCACATGGACGGTAATGAAATTACTATTATTACTGAGGATTATTAAGAAAAATCCCAACTACAGAAACAATCAGCTGCAGTAAACAAAATACGTCAATGATAAATTAAGATCTTAAAATTAGCTTTCATCACAAACACTGATCATATTTAATGGAATGTAAATTTTCATCATATTGAGGACTATTGAGATGTAAAATCAAAATCCTCCGTCTTCTTGTTGAAAGCCATCTATAATGATCATATGTTGTCATGATAACACGGCGAAGATAAAAACAACACTGCCTTGTAAATACACTCAGTGTTACATAGTAACATAAAAATACATAAAAATAATCGTCTATCACTTGTAAAACTGCAATACCAACATACATTTCTTGTCCCTAAATACTTTTTACCAATGACAATTCGAAACGAAAACACTTCGTATTTTATTGTAACTTTTTGAAATTATTAATTCCACTGTCTATATTTTGACTACTTAATGTCTGCATTTGTTAAATGATTATAATGAAGATTATCTTTCAATATTATCATTATTAACCGAGTTATTGAACTTTTAATATTTGAAACATTTGCCAAACATTTTGAGAATCACTGATTTATTGGATCCAGTATATCCATGATAAAAATTAATCAGACGTACAGCGTCCACCATTACCAAATCTCCACATTACATTACACTATGATTAGGCCATCCACCACCCATATAGTTTTTCTAATTTTTAGTAATATATGATGTATGTGATTTGAGAGATGAAGTTACGTAAAATAACATCAGATGAGATGTGAAATGATGTGAAATCTAAAATACTTGAATACTTGCTTGATGAGGTGAGTTTGTATTTATATATGTAACTATTACATTTACTGTTTTATTTCGTTAATGTTATGTTTAATCGTCGAAAGTGTTTTTAATTTTAATGTGGCATATTAACAATTTTTTGTTTAATTGTAATTGAAAATGATGGTTTCTTCAATTTCTAAAACGATTTACTATATTCCTTATTTATGCAAATCTACAGCAAAATAATAGACCTATAAGCGAACAACCCATTTAAAATATAAAATAATACGTTACACAAAAATTAAAGAATGTATTTTTTGTATTTCAAAAATACATCGAACTTATATACTTTCTATATAAAACTCTTAAATTCATAATAAATGACAACGCAATAGCGCATTTCCCTGATAGAATAGTAACGGCAGTCGGTGCACCTGATCAGTGGTAACCAACATGTGACGGTGTATTAAAGCAAAATTTGGCAAAATTTAATTTTTATTTTTTAAAGTGAAAATTTTGTAGTGTTTTACAGAGCAAAATACACTGGTGGTAAAAATATATGTATAACTCAGACTCAGTATAGTATATTAATAATAACCTTAATGTAAAGCTATTTCTTTTATTAATTTGTATTCTGCGTAACTTTAAATTTCACATTATAATTTTTTCAATATAAATAGATATTATAGACTTATTACTACATAACGAGATAAATACCAGTAGTTTATGTTTTTTCTCTTAAAATTTATTTAACAATTTGAACGTGTCGAGAGAAGCGCTTCCTAGAATCACCCTATGCGGCCTTAGTTTTATCTAGAAACCGCACTATTAAGTTCTACCGCCAGCTACATATAAGTTTTCCCTGTGGGGTGCGGCTGGGCGAACAGGAGATACTGCCGTTATACCACCGACCGGACTTCGCGATATGATTTTCTAATTTATCGACAGGCAGGGCTCTGAACTATAGCGAGAATACCCCATCACAGACAGCCGCTTCTGCTGCAGCACTTTTCAACTTATAGCCAGCGAAGCTGCCGTAAATCTTAACTTATTGCAGCTTTAAATTTTGTTCGCAACGAAATCGCCTCAATACTGGAGGGTATTGGGAAAGTATACATTAATATTTTCGGGTGCATAAAATCGCAATGAAGATAAATATGATATATAAAATCGACCACAGCGTTATTTTGCTCTTGAAGTATACATTTTGCTAGTTTTATAGCTATTTTTATATTACCATTTTATTACGTAGATGATGCCATAATTTTATTCAACACATGAATAAGATATTACATTTCATTATAATGTTATATAAATATATCGGTGGTTTTAAATTGCAGTCTCATTTTAACTTATCGATAAAAATATAGATTTGCGATTGAAATTTTCTTATACAAGTGATGATATTTTTACATAATATTATTACAAGCACAAACAAGTTTCACAAAATACTATTACAAGCACAGTATTTCGGACGGTATTAGTACAATATAATTTATTAAATTATTTTTTGAAAATTTAAAGGACAACAACCTTATGCTTTAAAAATAGTTTTTCAGATTTTATATTGTAAATTGGGTAAGTTGTAACGTCGTCATAGTATTTAAAAAAAAAAGTAATGTAAAATACAGTTATGATAAATACAAATAAAAATACAGACATAAGAAGTTTACACTCCAACCCATCTGCAAATGCCTTATATAATAAGGACTAAACAAATTAGGTCAAAACAGTTATTCTCCTAGCTATATGCCAAACGCCGAGCACTGAATTACATGACAAAATTTGTCGTATTTTTGTCTAACAGAGTTAGCACTAAAATTACAGTGATTGTTCTAAAACAACCAAGAAAGATGCAAAGTGTCACCTATCTTGGGATATCGTTAACTGCAGACCGGTTTCGACCTTTCTATCTTGGGTCTCGTCAGTGCAGTGTAAACGAGTATACCTTCGACAGATAAAGCTCACATCTAGTAGACGTTACTACATTCCACCGCAGTAGAACGTACCAAACGCCATCTCTTGGTAGTTTCGAACAATCTAAATCGAAGTAAAAACTTGAGATCATCAATATAATGCAAAGTTTTACTATCAGAGAGTAACATTCAAACTACAGAAATAAGGAGTTTATACTCCAACCCATCTGCAAATATAATAAGGACTAAACAAATTAGGTCAAAACAGCTATTCTCCTGGCTATATGCCGAACGACGAGCACTGAATTACATGACAAAATTTGTCGTATTTTTGTCTAACAGAGTTAGCACTAAAAACACAGTGATTGTTCTAAAACCACCAAGAAAGAACTTCGAAACTACCAAGAGATGGCGTCTGGTACGTTCTACTGCGATGGAACGTAGCAACGTCTACTAGATGTGAGCTTTATCTGTCGAAGGTATACTCGTTTACACTGCACTGATGAGACCCAAGATAGAAAGGTCGAAACCGGTCTGCAGTTAACGATATCCTAAGATAGGTGACACTTTGCATCTTTCTTGGTGGTTTTAGAACAATCACTGTATTTTTAGTGCTAACTCTGTTAGACAAAAATACGACAATCATGTAATTCAGTGCTCGGCGTTTGGCATATAGCCAGGAGAATAGCCGTTTTGACCTAATTTGTTTAGTCATTATATAAGGCATTTGCAGATTGGTTGGAGTAAATACTCCTTATTTCTGTAGTTTGAATGTTACCCTCTGATAGTAAAACTTTGCATTATATTGACAAATAAAAATGTTCTGCAACTACAAAGATATGTAGTTTTGGACATCTGGTAAACATTTTGATGAAATATTAACTTATTGTTCACTAATTTTATATATAGGAATTTAAGTAGTAAATAAAATAAATGTGACTCAAGACGGCAAATTATTGTCTATTAAATCATATTTTGCTGATGACACTATTTTAGCAGTACGTTAGTTCTTAAAGTGAAGCAATAAAACATACTTTCCTCTCTAAAGCCTAGTCTATATGTGTATACTAAAGTATGCGTATACTAAACATGCTTAGTAATGCGAGTGCATCTATACTATTGTGGAACAATTTAAATAAAAATGAATGGCTAGTAAGGACCCTTCTAAAGTTCAACGACTGGATGTAAAATATTTGTAAAAGTACGGTATGGTCGTAACCCCTTACTGCGTAATAATTACTTATGTGAAATGACAGATTGATTCATATGACTTGAGTAGCAGAGATGCCCAATAAGGCTTAGAACATTCTAATTTAGAACGAACTGATGCAAAATATAAAACATTTTAAGATAGCAGTGTTATTAAAGGTTTCGTGTCGTGTTTTTAATCATTAAACCAGGAGTTTTAGGGTACGCATAAAGAGCCCCATAGTTGATATGTCCAGAAAACGTTTATAATTAAAATAATCAAAGTACACACCAAGATACTTAATATTTTCAGAACATATTAAAGCTATGCCATCAAGAAAATACTCATATACAGTAAAGCCTTCTAATACCTACCACCCTTGGGGAATCATATGTTGGTCGCTAAATAGGGGTTGTCGTTTAGAAGAGAATATAAGGAAGTAAATGCATTTTATATTGTTTATTTATTAATGATTTTAATTCCATAATTATAGTATCTTATTAAAAAAAATACGCTAAATTTAACTGAATACACAATATATGTGCATATACATAATTGAAAATTATGGTCATATACATAATATGTATGTATGTATTTAGATTTGAGCTCAGGCACAATTGAATTGCTTATTTTGGAAACAACATAAGTCACATTTCAGCTACTTTGGATTATTCAGCGTGACTTGCACATTTAGGATTCCTGCATCGTTTAGTTGAAAAATGCCCGAACTCCCTCTGTTCTCATCGATTCTGCGGAATGGCAAAGTTGGCGTTTACTACTGAAACAATCGAAGTCCGGGACTTAGGTTGTTTCCAAGCTAGAGAGGTCTTTGAAAGCAATGGAAATGGACAGTCTGCAAAATGATGCAAAGGAGTACGGCATGAAGATCAGTACTCGCAAAATGTTATTAGAAATGCTAGGGTAAAAGGAGTGCAGTAAACTAATTACAAAACTAAACCTGTTGAGGCGAGATAAATAGGACCACCCTCCAAGTAAGATAAACAAAAATGTGTTTTCGAAAATGTTTTACTATCATAGACGAAGAGCAAAGCAACACAATTTTTGATAAATTTTATAATATGACCACAAAAATGAGCAAGATATTTACCTATAAGGGGTAATAGAAGTTAAACAAGTGTCTAAAAAACGAGACCGTCACGTAGGTAGTAAAAACAGACTTTATTCCCATCAACTGTTTGTAAATGTTAGCGAATCTAGAAAGTTTGTCAGAGTGCATTTTTATGTATACACGCAATTGGGCGGGGGAAACTAAGGAGAATATAAAAATTATTGATAGTTGGAATAGTACCAAACGACAAAAGAGGCACAAGTATACAGGCAAATACGATAGGCATTGAGACCAGGGAAATTATACACGATGACAGTAAGTCATTTCCAGTTAAGGAATCGTAGTACTCGGGAAAGGAGTATGTGTACGTAGATTCGCGTCTTAATGTAAAAGTAATGTATGAATTATTTAAAAGGAAGTACCCTAAGAACAATATGAAGTATAGCTACATTAAGTTTTACTACTATATTACATTAAGTTTTTCCATGAAAATTTTTGGCTACATTTTGGCAAGTAGACACTTGGAACGTCTACGAGGAGCTAAATTTAAAAATAAAGAGTTCAAGTCTTGGAGAAGCAGTCAAAAGACCTGCTGTAACGAAAAATATTGTGCATTGTCGTCGATCAATAAAGTTTTACACTGCTTTACACAATCAAGTAGAAGAATGTAAACAAAGAAATGATTTGGAGGCGATCGCTTTTGACGATATACAGAATCGGCAACTACCTGCAATACCAGTACAAGACTTATTCTATCTTTCACAAATTAGCGTAAATGTCTTTTGTATTAGCAACATAAACACAAAAAAATCGGTTTCTTATATTTACCACGAAGGGGAAGCTGAGAAGAACCGAAATGAGGTTTCTTAATGGACTACATCAATAGGTACATTAGTCCAGATGTTAAAGAGCTAAGAGTATCCTGAGATAACTTCCCTGAGTAAAACAAATATCACTGCGTTACACTAATGTGCATGGCGTTAACAGATACTCGAAGATTCGAAAAGGTGCAACAATTTTTTCCAATTAGGTGACACTCGTTTCTTCCCTGTGATCACGATTTTGGGGTAATCAAAATAAATCTGCATCGTGTTGACAGAATATATGACCTTCACAAGTATACAGAGATCATTGTTACACCTAGTGGAAGAAATATGAGAATATTCACTGTCTGTGAAGTTAAAGCAGAGGAAATCATAAACTTTAAAGATTGCTGGCATAAATACTACAAATCTGTATGTATATCAATTGAAGCAGTAAGTTTACCTAGAGGCGACATAATTCAATTTACCATCTCCAAATTTCATCACTTTGTTTATAGCGCGGATGTACCTGGTTGTATCAAAACTTCGAGCATATTAACGGTTTTACATGAAGCACGTTCAAGTTATCTCTGCCGAAAAAAACAAACGAGTTTATCCATTGGTCAATAGAACAAGCTTATAAAGGACGGCTGCCAATTTGCAAACTTGCAAAAATTACTCAAATGTGTGGAGGATCCATTAAAACCTTTCTATGAAGATATAATTGAAAATGCAGGTACCAAGCAACATCAACACAAAAGAAAGTGCTATAATTTTCAGTTAGTAAATAAATTTTTATCTGAACATCAGTGTTTTAATTCAGAAATAATCTAAGTCCATTTATTTTTTTTTTTGTGAAGTTTTAATGCACACTTTAATGATATTGTTTGTGTTAATTTATTACTAATCCTATACGCTTTATGCCTGAAAGTTAATTTGCTCTGTAAAAGTATAACTGTTTCCATAAAACGTTTTTATACCTCTTGAAAATAGGACCCATTCCGGATATTTTGATTCTCGTTATTCACGAAAAGAGTTATTAGAAAAATTTGATCAGAATCTGGTTGAGCAGCAACGCCAAACTTCATTACGAAATTCGCATATTTAGTTTTTTAAATATTTTTCCGCAAATTCCACAGACACAGTTACAATTTGGTTTTCAATTTAATAGGACGTAATATACATACTGCATAATTTCGTAGTTGATTTATTCATGTCTGATTAATCCCATGTTTTATATTTCTTGAGATGAGGAAAATATATGAAAAAAGGGTAGGCCACAGGATTGTTATTGACTTGATTCATATGCCACACATTCCGTCTTCAGAAGTACACATAAATGCTTTTCATTATTTTACAATGTGTCGCTATTTGGGCGTTTATCGTCCTAAAATTATTACATTATATACATAGCGTTAATTTAATAAATGTTTAGATACGATATAAGAAAACTAAATGGTTAAACAAAATTTCGTTATTTCAACCCATTCCTAATTGGCCGAGACGTTAAAGCAAATGAGTCCATAAAGCAACCCTTACTTCTGCAAAAATATTATTATTTAAATTAATTTACCTAAGCACAAAGTTTTATTAATGCGAGTACCAGCGGTTACCTGCAATTTTAACGACGGCGTTGGTAGTAACTACGAGAGTGGTACAGTAAATTTGAGGGGCTTCTCCGTCGGTTGATTTTAATTAAATTTAATGTGTCAATTTACTTGAAGTTGTACCTTAAATCAAGAATATTATACGCAGGCAAACTGAGTTATAAAGCAACGTCTCCTTTCGGTACGTCCTGTTAACTGACAAAACTATTCGAAACGGCAATAGAACCTAATATAATATTCTGCTAGTGCTCTTGAATTAATATGCATATATTTTTACTTATAACTTATTTGTCAAGTATAGTCTATTTCATCTCTATTTGCCAAATAAAAAATCCCAAACGGCTTTTATCCCATACCGTGGCTTGTTTTTATAGCTAGGCTCAGGTAGATTATTCCGTTTATCGGCAAGATAACAGAGTTTTTTATTTGAAAAATAGCGATGAAATGAATAGTACATGAACATTCTATTAAAAGGTTTTGAAAACCGCCAAAACGTTTTTTAATTTTTTTTGCGACAATAAATAATAACAAATATTCGTTATTTTACAATTACTGTAAAAAAATTGGACATTATTTATATCTGTTTATTAACAATTTTATTTAATACCCTTAGTAAACCAAATAAATATATTTTTTAAATGATTTCAATTTTGTATTTAACTTTGTATTTGAGTCTTAAAATTCTGTTTGCAAGGAAAAGTGGATAATTCTTCTGATTTACATTGTATATGTACGTTAGTATGTTTTCGGTGAAAACATTTAATGAAATTCTTTATATTATAATTTAAAATTTATCTAATTATTACGCTTATTAAGACTTCAGATTGACCCACATTGGCTGCTAGTATGTCAAAAATTATGCAAATTGTTTCTTTTCAAATACAGTACATTTCTCGTAGAACTTTCTGGATGTTTATTAGACCTCAAAGGGTTTACTGTTTCCGTTTAAAAATAAACGAAAATGCAAACTAATAAAAATAATTAATAAATAACTAATAAAAAAATTAGTTTTTCTCAAAAGTTTTCACAATAATTGAATAATAGCGAAGATTTGATAATGATGATTTCAAAAAACCTATTTTTGTGATGTTTTCTTCCTAAACGATAAATAGTCCAGTATATCTAAAGTATGTGTAGTTTGTTTCAAAGCTTTTAGCAATGCAACCATTTTCTATAACATTCCAGTTATCAACTTTTAACTAAATGGCGAAGTCGCCAATGAAAGTTTACAGTATTTAAAATATATTGTTATAGTAGACTCTATTATAAGTATATATTTGCTACTAAATATTGCTAGCTGAGATCATCTAATATGATGTAATATGATCATATAATGGTCCTTATGATATACCCATGATTTATAACAATTAATTAATATTGAAAACCGTCAATCAACAAATCATACCAGTATTTAAACAAAAAGGTAACAGAAATTTAACATTATTTAAACTATTATTGCCGTATAGCAATAATTAATAATTTAACTTAATCGCTATTAATACATCACGAACAAACAATGCAAAATATCAAATTATTAATACCCAATAAAATTTATTTAAAAAAAGCCAACAACCACTAATAAAATAGAATATTTATTTTATCAATCGCGATACTTAAGAGGGTTATTTAGCCAATATTTAACCGATATTATATACACACATCGATATGTTCAAAAAGTTCCACAAACTTAGCCATTGTTTTACAATGCAATACATTTATATGATATATCTAATGATATTAAAATTAATTTTGTAGGTCATATTTTAAGCACAACATAATATGCGTTCTACCATCATCATAACTTTGTTGATGTTTCACCAACATCTATCATAAACAGCATGCCACAAAGTCAAAACTTAAGAGCTCTTAAGAGAACTTAAGAGAATGCTGTGGATCTAACTGTGAATTGGCTTTATACGCTGATGACCTAAAATATTTTCACCATAAACTAAATATTTTTAACGTCTGCTAAAAAATAAGCTCTCATTCAATCGGAGTGTGATGACACCTCATCATTTTGCAAACATGATACTTTTTTAAACTCGAATGTGTTGATGAATTGTATTTGACTTGATGAAGAATATTTGGCAAAAAACTATTGTTCATCACTAATATCAATAAACTAATGCATATCCCAAGTTGTATTTGCTTTAAATTCGTAATTAGGTTTGATAAAAATACTCGCTAGAGAACATATTTGATTTTTGTTCACAAACTGTTCTGAATATAATAAACATTTGTATCGAGAAATTACCTCACAGCAACCAAACTTATTTTATTTTTCTATATCAATACCGAATACAATACTGCCGCTACTCTATGCACACAATTTACAATATACATAATAATATTGATATTTTCAATTACACCATGGCTTCTACCAAAGTGGGCATTTAAATATAGTAGTATGCTGTATTTATATGAAGCATTACACTCCATTTAAATGTAGAATTAGTTTATTTATTAA
This sequence comes from Rosalia funebris, assembly GCA_037954035.1. Classification (NCBI taxonomy): domain Eukaryota; kingdom Metazoa; phylum Arthropoda; class Insecta; order Coleoptera; family Cerambycidae; genus Rosalia; species Rosalia funebris. The sequence continues at coordinate 31,679,141 of JAZFAV010000009.1, read as the reverse complement.
AATCAGTATATTCACGTGTATTTATTTGTTGTGAATTTAGCACCAAAGATCAAGAACAAAGTTATTTTTTTTATTGTGTTTAACTTCTTTCTTATAATTGTCTCAATTACTTAAATAGATAGGTCACCTGTGAGAGATATATCAAATATAATAAAATGAAATAACATTGTCAGAAAAAAGTGGATTATATGTTCACCAGCAAGTTTGTAAAAATTAATTAAACACATTTGATATATCGAATTATTAGAACTTTCTGGATGCTTATGAATCTCAAATGGATTGCCGTACACTCTAATTTAGAGTTTTGGCGTAATAATAGATGAAAATGAACAATTAATAAAGATAACTAATAAACAACTGATAAATAAAAATAAGTTTTGCCCAAAAGTTTTCTCAATAATTGAAAAACAACAAATATTTATTTGTTAATGATGATTATAATAAACCATTTTCTTCCTAAACAAAAAATTTCCCGGTTTATTTAATGCATGTTTATTTAGTTTCAAAGTTCTTGGCAGTTTTTTCTATACCACTCTAGTTAGTAGTTTTTAAGGAAACGGTAAAGGTGCCAATGCAAGTTTAAAGTATTTAAATATATTGTTATTGTTTAGGCTCTATTTAATTTCGTATTTATCGCTAAATATTGCCAGTCATTTGATATGATGGGATTTGAAATTATACGTAACTTTTCATTACATGTATTAATTTTGTACATTAGTACAAACAGTAATTAGAAGTGTTTATTTTTTAGTCGTGATTTATTGAAAATAAACGACATATTTAATAAAAACCAGTTTTTCACGGACACTGAAATACTACATGCTTCTTCACGTGCGTTTGGCCAACTAAGTTGGCATCATCCGAAAATGAGTAAAACGTTTTGTTGCTTCATCGAAGATCCCAGCCCCGGACCAAAATTTACCGAATCGATACAATACCTTTAGAATGGGGTTTTTACTCATGTATCTGTTGAAATGGGGTTTACAGTATAATTTTGATTTAAATGGTTAACTTAAGTGTTAGGTATACTAATAATGGGTGCAGTATTATACTAATATGGGCTGGGTGGCTGAGAACCTTAACTGAATGAGGAATATCCACCACGCAATGCAGTTGATTCAATCGATAGATGGATGATATATACTTGGGCGGCGATAATACAGACTTTGAATATTTAAGTACTTTTATATAAATAACCACAAACTTCTAGATATCAGACAGTATACCGGATTTTGCAGTTTTATATCCCAATAATTTGGATCTATATGTACTAGATATACAGGATATATGGAGAACTAACTCACTTGCATTATTGTATATATTATTATTGTTACATTACCATATTTACATTATTATTACTACATATTTCTCAATACTATAAATGATTAAATGTTATACCATTGCTTACAACAGTTTACAATAGAGCGACCATAACCTGATGGAATATTTTAAAGCACCTAACTCTGCATATTTTGCATGAATAATCATAAGTTTCTAAATATATGAAAGAATACTAGCTTTAGCAGCTTTACGTAAAAATAATTTGAATCCAGATGTACCAAATATACAAGAAATATTACAAATAAAATATTATATCCACTATTATTATTACATTACTATATACTATATATAAATATTTACTATTATTATTACCTTATTTGGCTTTTTGTAGTTACTATGTTTACCAATTTAATGGTGTGAACTATAAGTCAATGGCAGTGGTAAATGGATTAACTCCTTTGAAATTACCTTTGAAATTTATTTTCAAAACAATATTTAGTGTAATACAGCTGTACAAATGAAGTATCGCTCGTAATTAATAAATTGTCCACATCTTACTGTTTGGAAGATTACAGAAGAGGACATTAGTAAATCATATCCTGACAATGTTACCGTGGTTGACGAAACGTGTATCGGATAACATTTAATCTTTCGCTGTTTATGAAAAAAGATATATATCTCCTATTTTTGTTGCTGTATCGAGGGTTCCCCCATTTCTCAAAAGAAGCGGATATATTCAGTATTTTAAAAACATTATAACACCATAAGCTAATGGTCCTTGTAATATACCTATATCATTTATAACAATTAATGTTCCCTTTTTAATCAGCGCTTAAGAAGGGAACGGAAATTTAACAATAAATTATTGACTCACCAAACACAAACCACCAAACACTAACAATAAAGTTACTTTTTATTGTATTTAACATTTGTTTTTGTAAAAATAACGTAAATGGGTACTTGACCTGTTAAATAAAATAAAGCAAAATAAAATAGTCAGCAAACAAGTGTACTACACATTTGGACCATTTAGTACTAAGTTTCTAAAAATTAATTAAACATATTTTGTATATCAATTTGTTAGATCATCTTGGATGTTTATTAAATTTCAAAAGAATTTCCATGCATTCTACTTTCAGGTTTTAACATATTGACCTAAAAATAAACGACAATGAATAACTAATAAAAATAACTAATAAATAACTAATAAACAAAAATAAATTTTACCCAAAAGTTTTCACAATACCTAATTGAAAAATAACAAATATTTGTTAATGATGATTTCAAAAAATTGTTTTCTTCCTAAACAGAAAAATTGTTTAGTATATATATTGCATATTTATTTTGTGTCAAATTTTGTTGGCAATACAATTGTTTCCTGTTACACTAGTTAGGCAACTTTTAAAGAAATGGCGAAGGCGCCAATGTAATTTTAAAATATTTCAATATTATATTGTTATAATAGACTCTATGTAGTGAAGCACACATTTACCGCTAAATATTACTAGTTGGGATCTTCTAATATGATTTGAAATTGTGCTAAACAACTTTCCATTACATGTATTAATTTTACACTTTAGAATAGTAATTGGAAGTGGTTATTTTTTAGTAGTCATTCATTAAAAATAAATGATATACTTAACAAAAACAGTAGACCAGTTTTCTACAAATATCGAAAGATATCGTTTTTCTACCCTTGTTTTGTCAATTAAGTTGACATCATCAGAACATGATTAATTTTTTGTTGTTGTATAGAAGATTCCAGCCCCAATGAATTGGATTAGTTAATCGTGGATGTTATTTGAGTAGCTATTGGCAACCTTGAATATTTTAATGCTTTCATCTAAATAATTATAACCTTCCAGATGTATGAAAGTATACCGGCTTTAGCAGTTACTTACAAGTTGGGAATCGAGAAAGGAACCACCAAAACCGCAAAGCGGTTATCAAGTGGTTCCCTAATAGCAAGGCTATTACATAATCACTGTAGGAAATAACTACTCCTCGGGCTAAAGCCCCGACAGGCATCTAATTATACCTAACAGCGATCCTCGACCCCTTTCTCGTGTTTCTGCATGACCAGAGCTTTCTTTTTGAAAAGGGATCACGCCACGGGCAGGATATGATATTTGTCCCGGATGGAATCCGAACGACAGAGAGCTGTTTCGAGCTTACTACTTCTCATCAGTGCCGTCCACGGTACGCCGATCCAGGACAAATGCCAAAACAAATTCGTGGGATTTTCATCTAAATCGATAATTTGGCAGTTTTATATCCAAATAATTTGGATCCAGATGTACGATATACAGGAAATATAGAACACTCATTTGCACTATTATGTATGTTTTACATTATTTGTTATTAATAACATGTGTTATTACATTATTTGCTGTACAGTTACTATGTAGATAAAACATTTACAATTAAATGATACGAAAATGAGTCAATGGCAATGGTAACCTGTAACATAGATCTAATCAAAATTTTCTCGCTTCTTAGGAGAAGAGAAACTAACATTTATTTTATTTCTTCTTCTTCTGAGAAGAAGAAATAAAATAACTTTTAGTTCCATAGTAAAATAAAACAAAATAACATTGTCAGAAAGTTGATGAGATATTAAGCACTAAGTTTCTAAAAGTTAATGAAATATGTTTAAATATATCAATTTGCTGTTGTTCAGATCACTTTGTTATATATCAATTTATTTATTCTATTACCTTTATATGCATACATATGCTGTAAAATAAAAAGGAAACGGTTCGAATATATTTTTGAAAACTATGCACAAATCAAAATAACCTTTTACTTGATAAAGCTTTACGCCAATGTTTAAAGCTTTTTTTTGTAAAATACGACGAATATTATTATAAATAATAAAGGCTACATGTACTTTTAGTTGATTTCTAAATCCTTTTGCATAAGAAAAGTGTTGCAGATACCACTATAATATTATATAAGATAACTGTAAAGTATATTTTCATGTTGTTAACTTTCGTCAAATCTTTTTATACAACAGACCGTCCCCTATGCTGTATAAATGTAATAGCTTTGAGAATAAATATTAAACATTTATCCTACATTGCCTACGTGGTATAAGATGTTCTCATTTAAAATAATAGTATATTCAAAATAGGACAGGGCATTGTTTCAAACTATTTTTAGTCTCATAAAAATTATATCTCTGTACGGAACACTCCCTAATTAAGTATAAAGAGATTCATTGGAATAGTGTGCAATGTCTTGGGTTGGAGATATGCTGTTAGTTTGGACATGATGATATAATATTCCTTGTCTATTTCATGACTAGGTTATATTAGTTATATAATACATACCAGTCATATAAACTCCTTTAGTATTTTCATAGGTTTCCCTATTAAAGCTACACTTAATAGGGTAACCGTGCCATAATTAAATTAGATGATTTATAGTTTACATTTAGCAAAGATTTTATCAAATAAATAATTTAGTTGAAGATATTGATACAGCGAAAATATACCACAACTAAATTATATACATATCTACAAGATGCATTATACTACAAGCCATATACTGGGTTAGGATTAGTGTTGCCCACCACTTAACTCTTTCATTTTAAACACGAAAGAAAAACGTTCGGATAGATCGATTTTAATTTGATAGAAGCATAAATATGATATCAAAATTTCGTCCCTATCATCAACCATCTTCACTTAACAGCTACCTTCTCTTTTCTTTTAATGGAAAAGGATATCAAACTGTACCTTTTCAAAAATATACCTTACCTATTCTTTTGTATGAAGAGATTGAAACTTGGTCAAACGATTACTGAGGTGTTTTAATAAATAGCTATGCTTGGAATAACAATTGACAGTAATAAAAATTTTATCTGAAAAGGTATAACGATGTTAATGTTAAGATCCTAGGGCGAAGTCTAGCCACAGCTACTCTACTTAACTACAATACAATATATGTGCATATAGTAATAATTGCAATAGTAATTATTATTTAATAAATACGAGTAGTTGGATATAGGATATAATGAGATGAACTTAAATATACAGTATAGTAAACCTACAAAAATTTGTATCATAAGACAAATTTGTATCGTAAAAGGGAAAAAATATATAGTTAATATCTACCAAATAAAAAGAAGAATAAGGAAACTTAATGTTAACAAATTTAACATTAAGTTTCAGTTAAGAAATTAAGACAGAACATTAATAACAGTTAACAAATGGTCTTTTACTTTAATACTAAAATTGTTAGGGCTAACGACCTGATAATTTTATATATCTAATTATAGATTTTAGCTGCATTGTACATAGATATGATATATACATGGCATACATTTACATTATACAGTTCGTCTCTAAGTTCTTTACCTAGGTGTGCAGGAGAGGCTATAGTTATTATACTTTTAATATGTACTGATATACGATAGAGATACATATTTTCAATTTTAAGCTATTTGCGCTGGTATATATATATTTCAAACTTGCTGGTGTAGAGTATTTTCTTAAATATAAAATAAAGCGACAACGGCAGTTCGGTATTTATATAGTCTATATATATTTATATATATATATATATATATATATATATATATATATATATATATATATATATATATATATATATATATATATATTTTTTTTTTTTTTTGGTCGTTGTATCATGAAATGGATAATATATGGAAATAGTAAAGTATTGGCGACACTAGAGTTTATGTAAGTTTATTACGTAGTTGGTAATTTCGACTTTTTATAATACATACTGTATAGCAAATTTAGAGTTAAATACGTTTTCTTACAAATAGTGACACATATTCTGGAAACTTGAATATACATCAAAGAGTACACTCAATTTGTAGGTACAGGCTTTTCAGATATAAGCATAAATTATTGGAATATCTGATAATCCGGGTACGAGAAAACAATAACTAATATATGTTTGAAATTTCGTTAAGTTTTCCAAAATGCCAAACTGCGAGAACTCATTTGATTCTTTCTGCGTAATTATTTACTGGACTTAAATAGGGATGTCAGAAGCTATTATACAACTTGCTCAGTATTGAGTTCCTAATTTAGCAAAGGACCAATTGGTCATATTGTTATCATGCGTAAATAATTAATAAAAAATAAAATATATTTTTATTTCATATGCAGTAATTTCGTAAAATAGATTCGATTTAAGAGATCTAAACATTTTATGTCATATGGGAAATTTTATTATGGTTTTCTTAGAAAATAAATTTTAACTATGCAACAAATATGAACCGGTTATTTTATTAAATAAGTTGCAGTATTTGAGTAAGTATCTAAGAATGCAGCTGATAATTTTTAAGGAACTGGCCGTAGGCGTATATGTTATTTTAAAGTATTTATAGATATAGTTTTGTAATTGATTTCATTTACTTTGTTTAACTATTTTTATATTATTACTGTATTCTCACCTTAAATCCTCTAATCACTGCTAGCAAATTACTATGTTTAACTATTATATGTGATGGTTATGAAGTAGAAAAATAACAAAACAAATTTCAAGTAAACTACGGACAAAGTAAAGTAACATTGGCACCTCCGCTATTTATTGAAAAGTCTTGCAGTGCAAGAAACTATTCCGGCTCAAAACTTTTAGCATTAATTAAAAAGTAAGGAAATGATAAAAACTTATGCTTCTACGTAACTTGTATCTCCCATGAGTGCGGTTTTTATAACAACAAAATTAGGTGTATTACAAGCTTTATTTTACACATTTGCCGATTGCGTGACCATTGTAGCGTGTGAAAAAACATTTCGTTCGTCTAAATACTCACCAACGAAAAGTGTGACGGCCTTTGGCTTTAGTTGACTTTGATTCACATAAATCCATATTGCAAGAGAGAAGAAAATAATACATATTTTTAGACTTTTATTTTAATTTAATTGTTCCCAATATTCTATTGTGTTTAGAATTTACTAAACCAATATTTTCCTTATAAATATTACTACTATATTAGTACCACAGTTGCATATTGCATTATTTATTTTTGTATCTATAATAATAAACTAAACTAACAATACCGCCATATTTTATATGCCTTAAAATCTTTACGATGGTTACTAAATTGTGCTTTATAATTAAGACACCACCAACAAATATATGGATACAAAGGTAGTCTGTAAAACAATAGGAATATGTACTTATAGGAACAGTCTAAAATAGTGACAATTATGAATAGTTCTTATTAAGAAAAATAATAATAAAACAAAGTGATACAAGAAATCTGGAAAGGCTCTTCTTCGGTTATAGGCCAGACCTATAAACATATTATGTAGTTCTATTCATGATATTTATAACTTTATAAATGATGTAGAAGAAATAAATAAACAGCTATTTCTTATGTCCTTCAACTTAAGTTTGAATCGTAGGCCATTTTTAAGTTGAAATATATTTGTAATATATTTTGTATAAGGTTTATTTCTACAAGTGTTTACCAATATACTAATATTATTGAATATATGTAGTATACTAATATGTATTTTAATCCATTGCTAAAAATTACATTCAACAATAACATATATAATATATAATATAACAAAACATATACTAAATCCTATAAATAGGAACAAAATATATAATAAATCCTATAAAAATATTAACAAAGACAGGTAGGTATTAGAAAATTTATAAACCTTATCGCATTAAAAGAAACTTGGATAATGGTTTAAAATATCGATAATATCAATGAAAAAAAAAGTGAAAATATTTGTGAAAGAAACTGATGACGTGATGACAACTAATGTAATAATGAGCTTTTAGTAATGAGGCATCTCATTCAAACGTGCACATGTATAAGAGTGATCTGCCTTTTAAATACACATTAGTTTACCAGCAATGCTGATGTGGGAAGGCAACTTTTCCACATTGTAGTAAGTTGTGTATTAATTCAGCATCGTGAAATATGAATTGAAAATTTAATTAATGACCAACGCAATATGTACTATTCGATAAGAATGCATCTGATATGTACGAAGAAATTATTATACAGGTATACCTTAAGAACGAACTGGATGGGCAGGATTGACCCTAATGAGGGGGTTTCGACAGAATATAATGAATACATTGCTGCAGTGATACACTAATTAAAATACACTTCATCTGATACACCAATTGAAAATTCCTATTCCAATTGTACTCCATCTTTCAATGGAATACGTCAAGTAGCTGGGTACTTTGTTTTTTTTATGGAAATTTTGAGAACAATAAGATAAACATCAATAGGCTCTAAAAATATTTAAAGATTGCCCTGCTTCTGAAGTACAGCTATCATGTTTTTCCTACATAATTTGCGCACGTCCTGAAACATTTCCTGGTCAATACATGAATTATGAAGTCGGACATCGTCATGTAGAAAAAGAATAATGGTAATATTCATCTGTATTTGGAAGTCTTTTTATTTATTTTATATACGTTCTCTGGATGTAATTTTGAAAATGAAGATATCACTCTGCTGTAACACTCTTTCATTCATAAGAAGTTTGTGATGGTTGTTCTCTGTTTGCTAGTCAAAGTACATAAACACGATCAATGTCTGATCATGTTCATCTACTGTTCGGCAGCTGACTTTCAGCCTTTCTACATGTACATTTACACGAGGTTAGTTGAGACCTTTGTAATTTGTGTAATAACCTGAAGCATCCGAAATTATTTTTCGTGCATTTCATCGTGTTGAAAATATATATTAATTCATTATTTATTATATTTGGTCATATTAGCACTGATTATTGCTTTTATGTAATTATTTATTGGTTATAAATATTAGGAGGTGTATGTGAATATGTATTGAAAATGGCCAGATATATAGTAATAATACTTCTGTTTACTAATAGAGAACGAAATCATTTTTAAATGTGCCTTCTGGTAAAGTAAAGCCTATCTTATCTTCTGGTTTCCTAATTTCCGAAATTAAATCCAACAAAGTATTATGTGATTTCATTATTAATTTATTATCTTCGTCTGGGAAAGGGCCTGAACCTTCGATGCAGCAACAAAAATAGGATTAGTTTATTTTATTAGTATACTTAGCATATGTTAAGCCACATCTGTGTTCTCAAAATAAACATATTCAGACTATTCTCGAATTATAATGCAAAGGAACAGTTTTTATTTTTTTTATAAAAAAATCATAGATTATAAAAACTATATATATATATATATATATATATATATATATATATATATATATATATATATATATACAGGGTGGAACGTAAAAAACGCCGCAAGCCATAACTCTGTTATTAATAATTCGATTTTAAAATTGAAAGAAGATAATCAAATGATTATTTACAGACTATTATATAGTAATCATTGAAATTTTATACAATTTAATTTCAAGGTCATGCGATAGTCAACTTTTCTTATTTAAATGGCAACCTATATATTTTTTATTTCATTAAAAGGAGAATATTTTTATGTTTCTAATGATGTATAATAAGTCGTATTTTAATGGACCTATGATTCAGAAAATAATAAATTATTTATTAATTCCAAATGGAACATGGCATAGTAAAATATATTTTGTGATCACAATATATTTCAAAGAATAATTTGTGTGATATAATAAATTTAAACAACGAAAAATGTAAATTCTCTTCAAAATGACCGCCATTTTGTTGAATACATACTCGTAGTTCACATCTTCTTTCATTAATTCATTAATGAAAGAAGCAGGTAGCTATAATTTTCTGAATCAAAATTTCGATGTTTTTAGATAGGGTCAGATATGCATTGAAATTGAAAACCAATTGGAGCACGTTCCAATGACATATTAAAATGTCAATGCATTGTTTGACTTAAGACTATTTATTCTTTAACAACAAGTTTTGTAAATCATTTGTTAATTTGTACTTTTGTTCAAAAATTGTAATAATGAATAATAATAGTGAATTGACAGACATGATTCAAGTATATTTTGAATGTAGAAGAAACAGCTATACAGCTGCAAGACTATAGAGAGCGTTTTGCTGACAGAGAAGCTCCCGATCCTCGCAAGTTTGGAAGATTGGAGCAAAATTTAAGAAATTAGGGTTCTTTTAAGAAACAAAAAAGAAGGGAAAGGCAATTTAGGGGTAATACAGAGTTGGAAGTTTCACTCTGTATTGAGGAAAATAATAAAGTATCTACTAGAGAAATTTCACATAATTTAGGAACTTCCCACACAACGGTTCAGAAGATTTTAAAGAAGAATAAATTTAGACCTTACGTACCTCAAAAAGTTCACGGCTTAGAAGCAAATAATCTAGCGCGAAGATTACAAGTCTGCAATTTTTATCTGATTCAATTAAGGCAAAATTTGAATTTTTGTAGGAAAATTCTTTGGTCAGTGTACTTTCAGTAATAATGGTATTTTTAATATAAATAATAATCGAATCTGGAGTCAAGAAAATAGAAGAGCTATAGTGGAAAATAATTTTCAACGTAAATTTAACATTAATGTTTGGTGGTTTTTTTATTTGTGAAAATTTAAACCAAGAAAAATACCACCAACTCCTTACTCATCAGGGGAATGAGTTTTTAGAAGATTTGTCACTTGCTGAATTAAACAGTATTTATTTTCATCAAGATGGGGCTACACCACATAATGCACGTTTGAATACTGATTGGCTAAATGCAAATCTTGGTGATAAATGGATCGGAACGTTTGTACCGATACGGTGGCCAGCTCGTTCACCTGATCTTACACCGTTAGATTTCTGGTTATGGGGCTATCTTCAGGATCGTGTTTATCTGACACCACCTGAAAACATCGAAATTTTGAGGCAGAGAATTATTGATACTTGCAATCAGATACCTGCCCCTTTTATAGTGCAGGCCATTAATGGAATACAAAGAAGATGTCAACTCTGTATTCAACAAAATGGTTGACATTTTGAACAGAATTTATATTGTTCGTTGTTGTTTAAATTTAGTATATTACACTTATTATTCTTTGAAAACTATTATTGTGATGACAAATGATATTTTATTATGCCACGATCCAATTGTTTTTCAATTTAAACCCATACTGCCATGCTTTAAAATTTTGATGAATTAATAAATAGTTTATTATTTTGTGAATCATACAACTATTAAAATACAACTTAGTATACATCATTAGAAACAGAAAAATATTCTCAATTTTATGAAATAAAAAAATATATACGTTGCCATTTAAATAAGAAAAGTTGACTATCGAGTGACCTTGAAATGAAATTGTATAAAATTTCAATGAATACTATATAATAGTCTGTAAACAATGATTTAATTATCTTCTTTCAATTTTAAATTCGGATTATGAATAACAGTTATGGCTTGCGGCCTTTTACGTTCCACCCTGTATATATATATATATATATATATATATATATATATATATATATATATATATATATATATATATATATATATATATATATATATATATATATATATTATAAAAACAAATTTAAATATATTGTGACGTATTCAAGGAAAAGCAACATAACATAGCAGAACATAATTAGCAGATATATTTGTGTTTACCTGTCTAAGAGAAATGAATGAAGTTAATAGAGACACAGTTTCGGGTATAATGCAGTATTCTGCACCCTATGACGGTCGCTTTAAGTAAGTGTTAAAGAAAGTACATATCAGGACATAAATCAGGACTTATATACAAGTAACTGCTAATTTCTATAAAAGGACTTGTGATTTTTCTCACTAGTAAACCGGGAGGTATGTATTGCTGAGGAATATTAACTTTATATTGAAATATGAAATAATATTATTTTTATATCGAAATATGAAGGTTGAGGTTTAAATTCAATAACAACAGCATATAAGCATGAATATACAACGTCGTATTACAATATCTACAACTTTAGCACATAAACTGATTTCACTTAATAATAATTAATTCAAATGAAAATTACGGCATCAGAAAGTTACGGTAATTTTTTCTGCATTCTCATTGTTTTAAATCTAAACGGTGGTAAAAATTTTTAATAGTTGATATGATACCATTTTCGAAAACGTTTTTTTAAGGTTTTCAAATAAATGTTTCTAAATAGAGGAAGCGAAGATACGCCGTTTCCGTTTCCATTGCGTTACTAAAATTCACATCTGTTTCCAAATTAATAAGATCCGTCAATGCCGCAAAAAGAAAAAACCTATTAATTTTGTTTATTTATAATTGGGAAACAAAAGGAGATAGACAATCTCGTCTCCACCAATTAGACAGAACGTCAACAATGGAGAAGATCATTTTTCCATGTATCTTTTAGTTACTTTCAAAATTCATACTCTTAAGAACGAGCACGTGAAAATATATCAAATTAACATTATGATTAAAAGCAGAATGTTGAACATTAAATAACGTAAAAAATAGCAATTATAATTCACCAAAAGAAAATATTTAAGAACTTGCTGGGATTTAGTTGAACACATAGAATTATGTACAAAATAACGTGCAGAATTTTACCTCCGTTATAATTAAGCCCCTGGTAGTTCGTTGTTTTCCAAACAGAAATCAATAATATCCTCGAGTTATAAAAAAAAACGAAAATTCTGTTGCTGAGATTGTTTAATCTAAGCAAATAAGTTGTATTTTGTTTCTCGAAGTGCCTATAAAACGAGCATGAAACGGTCGATTCCGAACACAAATTAAGAAGTAAACTTTGGAGAAATTAGATTACATTTAAGATATGCCTGCTTTCTACGTAGTATTTTCATTATGTCTTATTTGCTTAAATTATGTTTCATGAATTACTCCATATTAAAAGATTAAAGAGAAACCCTCATACATTTCAGGACCCTGATGTGTCTGATAACAGAAATATAAATTATTTTACCCCTCTAATTTGCTTCCATGTTCCCTGCAATCATCCTCGGATCGATAAAGGAGCTATTCAACAAAGATATATGGGTGGTAGCTAATTTCATACTTTTGTCAAATTAACCGACTAAACATACCTATCTATCAAATATCGTGTTAGTTTCATGCCAAAGTCGAGAACCTTACATGCAAAGTAGCCATTTAACCTTGTAACCCACAGTTATTACAGCATGTTTGTTATATAATTACACTTGTTCCTGTAGCCATTTATAATAGATTAACATTTTACTTGGTTTCATGTGACAAGTTGGCTTTAAACTTTTGTTAGTCCGTATAACATAATAGTTATTTATTTCTATTTAGTAAATACGTATTTTAATGCCGGAATATTTCATTATGTAATTTGTTCCGAAGGGAATATGTAAATCTTCAAAAGCTTTCATTTTTGGATCTAATAAATATGAAAATAAATAAAAAATAATAAGAAAACGCAGGAGAAATTTTGCTATGAATACGGAAATATTATGTGATACTGGAAGCACATTTTGCCAACCAAGTTCGCATTATCAGGAGATAATTAAAGCTAGCTTTAAAGCAGATTTTATCATATGTCATGGATTATGGCTATGGACATTACGGAAAATAGGGGTTGCATATCTGTCTAATCTAGAACCTAAATAATCAAGCCTCCAACGATTTGATTATCTGTCCTTATTGGGGCAGGGTTTATTTTATCGCTCGTATTCTAGTTAATATCCAAATTATCCCGAATAAGTATTCTCGATAAAAGGGGGACATATCTGGCTAATGGCACTATATCAGTGCCGTTATCTTACTGTCGTACTCTATTAAAATTAAATATTTCTACATCCACCTAGAAACATGAAAAAATAGTCTATCTTCGGGATGAATTTTCTTGAGAACTATTAATGATAAACATTTCTTTTTTTTTCTAGATTGAACATAAATTTATTGTAAACATGATGAAGTGAACATAATTTAAGAATATTTAAAACTGGAAGAGATCCATCGGAAGTGGTGCATCTATTTCGCAACCCGATTTGCAGTAACCCTTCTCCTGCTAAACCTGATCATCTGAAACCAAAGATAGTAAGCTATCATGAACTTAAATGTATACGAAACATTAACGATCGCCGTTTCCGAAAATTGTTCTTAAAATAAACGGCACATGGAACTGAAGTACGAAAATTAGGTAAAAAACTAAGTTATTATCGTAATTTATTTAAAAAATTTTGGTTATTTTTGAAAATTGTTGCGATAGTTGTTCTCTTAACGATGGCTTAAAGCGTGTCTGTTTCAAATTTCAAATGAATCTGTCGATCGGTTCTCGAGATATAACGGTCACCGTTTCGGATCCAAAGGACGTTGCCTTCTTTTTTTTTTTAGGATGATGAATTCTCGTGTTTGTTTCATCTTTCTTAGCGTGAGGAATTTTGTGCGTATACATTATTACAATATAGTAGAAAATATACATAAAACAATGATTCCTCAAGTTTGTCGCTGATTAGTTAAGTCGATCATTGTTCCGCACTCGACGATGGCGATCATTGAGGGGCGCACCGTTAACTGCCCTCAACTGCGTGACTGAAAGCGTTGTATCTCTGTAAATTTTAAAGATATAGACTTGAAACTTTTAACATATATTCTTAAGCCTTCGTATTATAGTAATATAAAAAGCATTATCGAAAGTGTTGAAGATTTTAGGTGGATGTAGCCCCTTAACTAATTTTCACAATAATTCATTGTCATAATAATAATGCACTGATATAGTTTTAGTACAAGCGGGCTATTTTATATGCTTGCTTTTCATTTTGTTTTAAATTATTTCCTTTACCGACTGTCTTTTTCTCTTTTTCAAAAATCAATCAACAAATAGTATACACCACACCAAAAACTATAGAAGTACTACTGATATGTGCATTATTCACGATGAATGTTTAAAGTAATAATGTGCTAATATTAGTAATAAATGCAACCGTTTACATATGATGACGTAACTACATTTAGAAGATACCAAGATGATCTCCTTAAGCTGTGGATGGTTTTGCAGGAGTACTGTCTTACACTACATATGAGAGGGAATTTATTTTCAAAGTGTGCTTATATTTCACTGCCTATGTCTATTCGTCGGCAGCCAATGATCAGAGTTTTATGTTGGGTTTTGCTTATATTTATTTCTACTACCCAAACTTGAGCAGCTTCAACTTCGACAGAGACAGCATTAAATTATAAGTTAGAACATTTATACAGCACTTTTAACCATTTATATGCAAGACGAAGAAATACTTGAGGATAGTGTCATGCCACAAAAGGAATATCAGAGGTTATGATCTAAATTAAAAACAATTTTAATTCAAAAAAACCCATGGCTTTGAATTGATATGTGTCTAATGTGCCTAAACTCTTGAATGTGGCCGAAATGGTAATGGTAGCGAAACTAGGGAAACTCCTACACGGCGCCACGTCATAGGTACCTATGTAACTATAACCTATTGTATAAACTAAAATAAATAATAAATTACCTCTAAAGAGAATTCAACCCATCGTAGAAGGAAAACAAATATTTGGCTTTTGAATTCTTCAGCAAACCAAGTTCATAGAATAAATAGTATTATTAAGATAGTTGTTAAAAAGAAAATTGTTTATACTGCAGTATCTCTTGATGTGGTACAAGCGGTTGACTAGATATAAGGAACTATAGCAGAAGTATAAAATATGTCCTCCTCGGGGAATACACTGAAATCTTAAAATCCTACTTAACAGAAAGATACCTTAGGATTAAACAGTTCTTTACTCTAATCTTAGATGAGGTAAAGTTAGAGTACCACAAGGTAGTGTTCTGAGCCTGGTGCTCTGCCTGTTCTATACTGATAATATTCTAGAATTAGAACATAATATAGTGACAACCTTCGCGAACAATTCTACCATAATTGCTGTAGGAAAAGATATTGAAGAGACTGCAAACAAATTTCAAATATCCATCAATAAATTTCCTTCCTTATACCTGTAAGCTGGATGAATAAGTGCAAAATAACGTTTAAAGAAAGCATACAGGTAAATCTTGATTTCAGCAATAAACTGATAGAGCACGTTCCTGTAAATATGACTGAGATAGCAAAATTAACAGAATAAAGTATTAGGTAATATACTGGATGCATCCTGGTACATTAAGAATGATGATCTCCATAAGGATTTCAGAATAAAGTTTATGGATAGTGAAATCTAGAAATTTACAACAAGCAATTAATAAAGACTTATGCAGTACATAAATATGGACACAATTTGGACAATACTATAATACGAGGTTATTAAGAAGATTCAAGGGGAATAAACTTCGAGTTTGTGTAAAATGATAGTGTTAGTGATAAAAGCAGAGCCTATGTTGGCATGTCTTAAATTATTAGACAATATAAAGGATGGTAGTGAGTAACTTTTTGATTTTAAGTGGTTTGGTATTTTGAGAATAAAATTGTGTTACTTATTTGTAATAGACTATAACGTAACATTATTAAAAGAAAGAATGAGGGCAGATTTTACAGGGAATTTTCAGTACAGTAGATACAATATATGATTTCTTTACGAACATAATTGTAGTATGATTTCTATAAATTAAATATACTACAATATTTAAGAAATGATATAATTGTACATATTTGGGTAACATATAAGTCGGAAATGGAGAAAAGGACTACCAAACCGCCAAGCGGTTATCAAAGTAGTTCCCGAATAGCAAGGCTATCACATAATCGTTATAGGAAACAACCACTCCTCGGGCTAAAGCCCCGCCAATCATTGAATTATACCTAAAAGCGATCTGCGACCCCTTTCTCTTGTTTCTGCACGATCAGATAAGGTTTCAAAAAAGAAAACCCGCCACAGGTAGGATTCGATATTTGTCCCGGATTGGAACCGAACGACATACAGCTGTTTCGAACTTATTAGTTCTCATCAGTGCCGTACACGACCTAATAAGTTCGAAACAGCTGCATGTCGTTCGGTTCCAATCCGGGATAAATGTCGAATCCAACCTGTGGCGGGTTTTATTTTCTGCAACCTTATCTGATCGTGCAGAAACACGAGAAAGTGGTCGAGGATCGCTTTTAGGTATAATTCAATGTCTGGCGGGCTTTAGCCCGAAGAGTAGTTGTTTTCTATACCGATTATGTAATAGCCTTGCTATTCGGGAACTACTTTGATAACCGCTTGGCGGTTTGGTAGTTCCTTTCTCGATTTCCGATTTATATGTTACTGACATAGATCGTATCGATAAAGATGTGTACCCCACAAATTTCGTTCGGCATTTGTCCTGGATCGACGTATCGTGTACGACACTGATGAGAACTAATAAGTTCGAAACAGCTGTATGTCGTTCGGTTCCAATCCGGGACAAATGTCGAATCCTACCTGTGGCGGGTTTCATTTTTTGAAATAATATATTTGATTATGGTTAATTTAATTACCATTAACATTAAAATTTTGTTCCAATATAATGTAAGAATAATTATTAACGGAATTAGTGTCATGTTTCATTTATTGCGTTTTATATTTAATATTTTGTTTAAATTTTATTTAAAATTTTAGATGAGAAAGTTTTTATTGACATAACTTTCATATATTAGCTTTGTGACTCATGGAGATATATCTAGATTCCTGAAGGTATTTAATATCAACGACGTTAACAGCACAAAGGGCAGTAAAATATAGTATTCGGAAAAAGTAGCTTAAATATTGTTTGATGTCGAACAGTATTTAATATTACTCAATTTATTAATCTCGCTGCTGGAATGCAGAATATGATACTTGATTTTTATTTTCTCTCAGACGGTTAATCCATTAAACTCTTCACTTCAGTATTTGATGTAAATCTTCTATCGGCTTTGTGTTTGCGCTAGAGATACAGATTATTATTACATGTTCCGTATTTTGTGATTAATCAGAGGCTGATGAATGAACAACTGCACCAGGCAGCTTTTAATGAGTTTCCTACGAAAATTAAACTATTCTCTTGATTTAAATGTTTATTCTAAATAACTGTCTACACTGAAGATACATTTTACATATAAACGTGTCTAACTTCGCCGTCATTAATTGTACTGAAGTTTAAAGAAGAGAACAATATATGTTGTTGAAATCAAATAATAATCTATTATTTTCACAGAATGAGTGCCTTACATTTTATTTATAGGTAACAATTAAACATGTCTTAAACACTAACTCTAATAAATAATCCAGGGCATAATTAATATAATAATTAATTCAATATAGATATTATTCAAATCTATTATGTCTTATAAACTGTCGCGAGATGGAGTTTTGTTTATACTGCAATCCATTTGTAAATTCCTTAAACATTAAGGATAAAACAAATTAAGCCAAATCAGCTACTCCCCAGCTATATGCCGTCGACGGGTACTGAATTATATGGCAAAATTTGCCGTATTTTGACTATTACACTACATTGACGAGACTCAATAAGGTCGAAACCGGTCTGTTGTTAGCGGTATCCTGTGATAGAGGGCGCTTTGCATCTTCCTTGTGATTTTCGAGCAATCCAAATCATTGTATTTTTGTTCTGTTATAACAAAATACGGCAAATTTTGCCATATAATTCAGTGCCCGTCGGCGGCATATAGCCGGGGAAGGAGCTGTTTTGGCTTAATTTGTTTTACCTTAATGTTTAAGGAATTTACAGATGAATTGGAGTATATACAAAACTCCATCTCGCGACAGTTTATAAAACTACCATCTGGAAACTTTGTGTTATAAACTACGAGTATTATTTCTTATCGGGTTCTTATCGAGTTCTATTAACTGAACTGTTTAGTTATCGAAGTACTATTTGAGAAAACTTTGTAAGCTTGATGACATGGAAAAAAGTACATTTTGATAAATATAGTACTCAATAATATGTATACAAATTTATCAAGTTTAAATTTTATCTAACCTGATGTTGTAAACTGATGACTAAATCATCAATAACATTAGAAAGCAAATGTGGTTAAATAGAGAATAGACTGTTATAATGAAAGTATAAAAATAATTGATTTAATAATTAATTTGGAAAATTTCTAGATATATTAACTAGAACCCTAATCTGTTAGTCATTGAACTATTTTTGTATAAAATCAGAATATGAGAAGCTTGTGTACATCGGCATTTTCCTCGTAAGAAACAAGGAAATGTGTTTCAGGGATATTCATTTAGGGATTCATTTAGTGCCAATGGAACCAACAAGAATAACGGGAACAAAGAAAATAACAATAATAGTGAGAATGAAAAGGCTAACGGTACAGAGAACAGTGTAAATTATGATAATAACGAGAAAAACGAAAATAATTAGTAAACTGGAACAGTGGGAACAGCGGTAATAATGAGAATAACGAAAAACACGAATGTGTTATTACTTCGAACATCTCGAACATTATCGAGAAATACATGAATATTAGAATAACGAAGATAATTAGAAAGACCAGAATAACTAGAATAACGAAAACAACTAGAACAAAGAGGACAACCAAAAAAGCTATAATAACCAAATATCGGAAACAACGAGATAAATGGAAATGCCGAGAAGGGTATAAAAATGAAAAAACGAAAACAATTAGTATAACGTGAACAACTAGAGCAACGAAAATAATAACGAGAATAGCGTAGATAAAAATCATGAAAAAATTTCAGAATGACGAAAATAATAGGACAAAAGGAAATGGTATTAATAATGGTTAATGAGCAACCAGGAAATAACGTAAGGATTAGAATAGCTTCTAATTATGGATATGAGAAGACTCACGGCATTTCTAGTTCGTGAGAATATAGTCTGATATTATAAAAAATATGAGAATTAAGAAGATAATGAAAATAACAAGAATAATTGTATATATCATGAAACCAGAACTTCAAGAGAACACTTAAAAAACATTAAATTAACAATACATACGAGACAAACTAAAATGACTAATATAAGACAAGGAAGGAGAAGAATAAGTAGAAAAGCCCCTATCACCACTGTAGCCCCTACATTGGTGAGATAGGCAAGGATAAAAAAAGACAAGGAAAACTTGAATTCTAATAAATAATTGAGGTAAATATTTATATTTATCTCAATTATTTATTAGAATTGACCACACTGACTCATTTTCGCAGCCATACAACATTTTAAACACTCAGACACATAATTCAGAAATTAAAAATTATAAAGTTAAATTGATGAGCATCTGAATTATGCAAAAGCTGCTTCAAGTTTATGAAATATTCAGATAAAATAAAGCGACGCATCAATTGGTACAACGCTATGTTTCTAGTCCCTTTTTTATATTTAAATGAAGTTCATGTTCAAGAAAAATTAATATATAACTCTTTTTAGTCAATTATCTACATGCTATTGGAGCATGTTACAGAAAATTTCGCTTCAAAGCACAATCTATTATTTAAAAAAATCGTTAAGATTCTACTTTGTTGGGAAATTGTTGATACCTTTGCATTCTTAACTGGAGTGCACTCTAAGAAAATTGAGGAGCAGTGAAGTACTCCTGAGGTAGTAAGCTTTATTGCATATTTGATGGTAATAAGTGGGTTCTCTTATAATACAGTTTGTATTAAGTACTTTTATTTGTATCACATTAGCCAACATGTTTTTACACACACCGAAATTGATCTCCTTCCTCTCAAATCTCAGATAGCGGAGGGAAAGGTTACGCGTAAAGAACACCCATGTTTAGGTAGAGGAGCCAAACCACTCAAACTCTGCTGAAACTTAAAAGTATACAATGACACTTCCAATACTGAAGTCAGTCTGCATAGTACGAAACCCATTGTAGCAGCCAGCGCTATAGGAAAATGCGATACGAGACTGCCACCCAAGTAATGGCCACAGAGTAAAGTTTTCTGCACTTACATAGTTCTAAGTCGGAAAACTATTTTGAATGCCCATGACATTCTGGAATATATATAATGTATTACAAACTAAATATAACTATTATATGCCTAATTCATGTTAAAGTCGAAGAGTTACTTTACATCTAATTAAAATGCAGAGTATTACAGATGATTTCCTTTATTGTTTGTCATTTCTTGAAGTTGAACGTGAGAGGTTATGATATTATCACCATTTTAATTAGTAACACGATAGGAAGAAAGGAATGAAAGTTATTTGGAAGAAAAATGAATTTATGTCAACCGTAAACGATGTCAAAAGAAGTACTAATAGTTTGACTACATGCTAACTCGTATTTTGATTTAATATTATTTAAATAATACAAATTTTAACTGTTAATAACTGATACTTCATCTGTTAAGTAGTTTCTGTATTAAGTTTCCCTTTAACATCGTGTAAAAAGTAATAGAGTATGTACGGCCCCCTTTTCTTAGGTTAGTAAGTTAACTCTATATATCTTCTTCGCTTAGTAGTTTTTTTATGTCAAGAAAACAACCACGAGGTCAATCAACATTTTATTTCATAGCTCGAACACTGAAGAATAACGGACGTCTTTCTGTATATTACTTATAATAATATTATTATTATCATAGTACATTTATTAACGTTTACCATTGTAGGTATGCAATATATTCAATAACATTTAAATACACTAAACGTATTAAAACTAACATAGCAAGAGCTGCATATGTTAATATTACAAACATTATGTATTAATGTTATTCATGGAACTGATAATGATTACATTGTAATTATTCACAATTAGGATCTCACCCTCTCAAAACTGTACTAGGTTGTTTAAATAATTAATGATGTTTGTAATGGGAAACATTTTATCCTATTACGGAATTACCCACGGACACGTTAATGAGCGCGTGCAAAATGGGAACAGGTGCGCGTTCTATATCTCACTTATTTGGAGATTTTCCATTGTTTCCTAGTATATCTCGGGAATATCTGAATTTTAACGGTGCACCACAACGTTAAAAACACCTGCTCCCTCGTGGCTACTGCTGTGCGTTGTTGGATATAACGGAATCCCTAGAATATAAGTACCTAAGTCTTCATATTTTAAGAATAATACGATATTAAAGTCGGTTTAATAAAATATCCACATATGCGTAAATAAGTACGAGTTCTCCTAAAAAGAAATGAAAACACTTTTCATCGCTAAGTACACACACATATTCAGTGTTATAACCATAAAAGATAATGTGAATTTTAATATATCAATTGGACATTAATTTTAATATGGTAGGTATATATTGATTTAAAATGACTTCATGGTAAGGTATAACAATGTTTTAACACCATTGACTTTAACACACTTTAAATATATCTAAAATAGTGAACTAGTCATAGGACATAATTTCTTTCTCATTAGTTGATTCTTTTTCTTTGAAAATATTCTTGTTTGTCAATCAAGAGATGTTCTGATTTACCAACGAGGTAACACACCAGGTTCGCGATAATAAATTTGCCAAAGTTAATAATAATACTTTAGGAAGAAACTGCAAAATGATAATAGATAATAAAGAAGACCTAATATCCAAAATGGACTTTTTCAATTACTTTCGTTATTTAGGATATCGTTTTGTCAAGTACTGATTGCAATATTATTGGAAAAGTATGTAAGAATTTTCTTTCAGAACACAGAAAGGAATAGTATTTTATTACTGATATCGTTTTATTATTAGAATACTACTAATAATATAAACGATATTTCCTTTCGAGTAAGTTAATATATGTTTTAAATTTTGAGAATTACAATAATAATTAAATAAGAATCAGTACATATTAAAAATGATTCTAGCACTTCACCGAAAATGGCTGTAATTCCTTTTTTTAATAGAATAGCCGATATACAGTGAAACGTGTCTTAAGTAGATACCGCGAGGACTATTAAAATATGTCAACTTACAGGAGGTGTCCGCTTATGGGAAATGTAAAAAATATATAAGTATATATATATATATATATAAAATGTGCATTAATTTTTCTTATGTATGTATACTATATACTGTATAAAGCGGTTGTATCATATACGTTTATATAAAATTATATAACATATTAATTTAGGACGTTGAGTTCAATTGAGTCTCTTTGTTTTTGACGAATTATTGTAAACCCTTTATCACACCAATGGCTTGACTATAATTTATTATGTTTGCTTGGCTATTAATTTGTACATTCGTCTGAGTCATCAAACAGTTGTAATTGTTTCAAAATCTTGATAAAAGCGTTATTACCCTCTTCTAATATTACATTACTTTTTTTTCTCGAGGGGAAAATCTTCAAAAGGCCTCTGGTGTTCTGTTATTGTTTGGCCAGGTAGTGTCGGATTCGTATACGTCTACCGACTAAAAACCCCCGCTATCCTATCAGTGTGATGGCGAAGAGGAACCGCTCTCGCTTTACTTCTCTTCGGCATATCAATCAGGATACTTACTCATTCCCCACTTCCTTTTCCTCCTTCTCTTTCTCTTTCATGATGGACGTTACCATCTGCTCCACCACTATCCATCTTTCTCTGCTCTCGAGTATGATTGGGATGATGTTGTCCGCAATGATAGCATGTCCTATCTTTTGCTCTGCAGCTCTCCTTCCTCCTGTCCACCTTTTGCAGTTGAACACTTTGAGGCCGGCATCATCGACCTTTCCGCAGGACCAGCACTCTCTGCTCTCGCGTTTGCCTATATCCAATAGGTATTCCGCGAAACAACCGTGCCCAGTAAGGACCTGGATTAAGTAATACCCGACATCGCCATGTGCCCTTTCGCACTATGACCTTATGTCCGGGATTAGCACCCTCGTCCATCTCCCTCGGGACTCCGCCTCCCATCTCTCCTGCCAGTGTTTCCATAGGTTCTCCCTTGCTGCACCTCTGTCAGCGCCTCCGTACACCTCCCATCTCTCCCTTGCCAGAAGATCGATGGGTGGTATGCAGGCTATCACCAGCGTTGCCGCTGCCGATACGGTTCTGCATGCATTACAAACTCTTAGTGCTGCTCTTCTCTGGACTTTTTTGAGCTCTTTCCTCCATTTGTCTCTTCTCAATATATCCACCCACACCGGGGCAGCATACAACAAAATCGACTACACCACCCCGCTGAGGACTCTCCCAGGACTTGCCGCCCTGGGGCCCTTGATGTTTGGCATCAAGCGACCAAGGGCCGAAACAGTTTTGCCCGCCTTTTCCAGCGTCTGTTTGATATGTTCCCTAAACGACAGAGAACTATTAATCCAGACTCCCAGGTACTTAATACTCTGCTTTGGCACGATTTCGGTATTCCCTACTCGAAACGTGATGCACGGAAGCTTTCTCCTCCTTGCAAGGAGGATTGCCTCCGTTTTTTCCAATGTCAGAGTCATTTCCCTCTCTTCAACCCATCCTTTGATCATCTGGATAGTGAAGTTGGCGTTTTCCCTCACGTCGATGTCACTTCTTCCGGTAACGACCACCGCGACATCATCAGCGTAGCCCAAGACCCTCACTCCTTCGGGCACTTTGAGTCTAAATACCCCATCGAACATGATGTTCCATAGGGTAGGACCCATAACCGACCCCTGTGGCACTCCACACGAGATTCTCCTCCTCTCGCCACCGTCCCCGGCCATCAACATCAGGCCTCTGCAGGGCAGGTAGCTGGCGATCACGTTTACAACATACGGTGCTATTTCTAGCTCCCGCAGCCTTCTCATAATATTTCCCCATGAGGCCGAATTGATCGCGTTTTTCACGTCCAAAGTGATTAATGCTCACAAATTTTTGGACTCCCACGCCTCATGTGCAATGGTTTTTATGACCATGACAGCATCCACCGTAGATCTCCCCACCCTGAACCCGTACTGGTTCTCCGATAGGCTTCCCTTTCTCTCCAGTTCGCCTAGCAGTCTTCCTAGGATGAGATGTTTCAGAAGTTTCCCGAGCACATCGATCAGACATATCGGCCTGAAAGATGTGGGGTTGTCCACCGGCTTGTTCGCCTTGAGAATTAGAACTAGCCTGGCCATCGTTCATCCCTCGGGAAAGTCGCCACTCCTCATGACGTCATTCATGATTCGCAGCAGCTCCACAGGATATTCCTCCACCACGGCCTTCAGGATCTCAGGGGGGATACCGTTCGGACCAGGCGCCTGGCCATTTTCAATCTTGGCACAAGACCTTAGCAGTTCCTCCTCCGTAAGCGGATCGAGATCTGCTCCTGGTTGGCGTTCCCATTTTTCCATCGGTTTCACGGGGAAGAGCGCGTCCATCACCTTTTTCATCTTTTCTAGAGAAATCTCCTGCTGGTGACTATCCGTCCTCTTCACCACCAGTTTGTACCCGTTACCCCAGACATCTCTATGTCGGCGCACAACTCGTCCCACTTTCTCCTCTTCTCTGCCTTGATAGCGTCCTTCAGATTTTTCTTTTCAGCCTTATACGCTACCTCCGCCTCTCCCTGCTCATTAGGGTTCCAGGTTCGTCTAGCCTTGTCCCTGATATATTGCCTTCGTACGGCAATGCACTTCTTCCTTTGGGTAGAGATCTCCTCTGTCCACCAATATATCCTCGGGGACTGCCTGCTTCTCCCCTTTCTGGACATGGGTGCGTCACACGCCCTCGTGACGCTTTCAACCAAAGATTTGGGATCCCTAATCCTCCCATTTTCTCTTTGGTCGTCCATGACCCCACAGAAACTAACCATGTCCCAGCTGTTCAGCTTCCAACCTCTGTTCCTGGTCACGCTAAGCGACTGACCCGCATGTTTACCGACCTCGAAAAGGATGTATTTGTGGTCGCTGAGTGTTTCCTTGTCAGATACACTCCATCGCATCACTTTGGCTGCTACACCTGTCGTAGCGAACGTTACGTCCGGGTTCGACGTCCATCTTCCCATTTCGAACGTTGGCTGTATCCCTCGATTTAATAAGGCCAGATTCAGCCTTGTAATATTACACTACTTTCGAAGTAAATGAATTCAATTCCTCATTATCAAAACGAAACCTTTGACATTTACATTTCGACATATTTGAGCTAAGATAGATAAAGGTATGTTATATTCTAATAAGAAATCATCATATTTTATCGCATTTTTTAATCTATTATGCATGATTGCCATGTTACGAAAACAGTTTGATACCTTTTGTACCTTTCTATCACGTGTATTTTATAAGGTAAACAGCCTTCAGCACGTTTATAGTTTCGGTAAGACCTTGACTAGAATCTACAAAATCTATTTTTTATAATAAGTTTTTCACTAAAATAGCTATGTACAATAGGTACTTTAAATTTTTTATAATGCCTTGATCTAACAGTTGAACAATTGACGTACAATTTGGTGGTAGAAAGAATAATTCAATGTTTGCTGACTAAATGTCTTTCGGATAACAGGAATCATCAAAAAATAGAAATTCATGATTTTCTATTACATTTTCAGATAAGCTTATGTACACTGATGTTTTTAAAAGCTCTTAAATATTGTGACTTAGAAAAGCCAATAGTCGATTATATTTATACAATTCATTATTGTACGTCTTTCTTCCGGCAATTTTCGACCAATGCATATTTCACATTTCTGTAAAGCATATCTGGTAAACCACAAAAGAACAAATCTGTTTTGTCGCCGTCAAAAATGCCTCGACGAATATTCTTTAGCAGTGAATGAATTTTATTTAAAAATCTATCCATACCTCCCGAATTTGCAATTCCAGCATTCTCATATATGACTTGAATGTTATGTTGAATACATTTTTCCAGTCAACCAGATGATGTATTTAAAGTATTGGATCCCAATACTAGCGATTTACTTTGTTGTCCCTTACACTATATGCCTCAGAAACCATGCAGTAATCATTAAAAATGATATCGATTAAATATCGTCGTATCGATATGGTTTCTAATATTCAGGAATTTTAGGAAAGAAAACAAAGAAATTCTGCTATCAGGTAAGCAGAATTCCTTTGTTTAGTGCTTTTATGATTCAATCATAACAACATCTATGTTATACCTGTAAACCCATGGGCTTCAAAGAACTTCGTATTACACCTACGGACTTAGATTTGCTTACACTTACTTAATTTTTTTCTATTTTTAACAATCCCGGCTGTGAATTTTCTATATTAAAACGTCTCAAAAAATTTAAAGCAGTAAGTTTTCCTTGGCATAATCCTCCATAATGTCAGTTTTCTATTTGAGATTTAACTTTCTACGATATCAAGATATGTTTGTCTTCAGCGGCGGAGCGTCCATTAAGACTGTAAAGCTAGCTAAATTGCACATCATTCCTCGCGTACTCTCCTCTCCCCTAACGGCACCGCGGATATCCATAAAGTCCGTTAAAACCAAGGCGATGGATAGTTAGCCCAGACAATACGCATTGCCGGTTACCAGCATGCCGACGCAAAGAATGATATGCAATCCTGCCAGCATCGCAGCCTTAATGGACGCATCGCCACTGTTTGTATTTATTGTAGACGTACGCTACGAAATAAAATCATATGTATCTATATAATAAATATAACTACAAGCAACATTAGTTTCACGTATGTCAGCGAGGAATAACATATACGGTCGGGAAAGTACGCAGAGGGAGGCAATCGCGCTGCCCTACCGCAGTGTTACAACATAATTTTACTTTTGCGGTGTCCGGCTAAGAGATATTTTTTTCACATTTTGTATAAAAACACCATGTCCGCATATGTTCAAGGGTGAGTTCGCTCAAGAGAGACAGAATTACGTGGGTTTTTATATAATTCGATTCCAGACTACGAAAAAGTGTCCACTTGATAGAGTTGTCCGCTCATTGGAGGTGTTCTTTATAAGAAATTTCACTGTATTTCCACCTAGAAGAAAAATTTGTGTATATTATATTTTCTAAAAATGAATTAATTTCTTACCTTTTAAGGTTGTTAAAATACGCCTTCTTATTAAAAACAAAGTTAAGGGGGTATTCTGGTCTAGAGGCATAAGTTTTGGGCGTTTTGTCGAGCTCGATAAAAAAAAAACAAAAACTATTTTTACCATTCACTTTTTTACATGTTTATTGATATTTTGAAAGTATTCAAAAAAATTTTGAATTAAGTTAAAATTAAATAAGTTATAAGCTTATAAAGTTGGGAGTAAAAGGGGCTTGCTGGTTGACGCTATTACAACCTTTCTGGTCATCTGGAACAAATTAAAAAAAGATTCTTAATTAATGAGAATGTTTTAATTGCAGGCCGGCATATGTAGTTATAAAAAAACTTCACAAAATGTGAAAAATCCATTTTTCGACTGTTTTTTTTTTCATAATTTTTTATTTTTTAAAATAGTAAAAAAATAATTTTGAATAAAAAATAGTAGAGGCGATAGAAAGTTATACATTGAAGTTTGGTATAAAATTTAAACTAAATCAGTTAAAATGGAACTTGAGATATCATGTTAACCATGTTGAAAAAATTAGTTTTGAGTAAAACGTTTTTAGCAAAACTTTCAGGCAGACGCAGCGGTCTAAGTCATATAAAGATATAAATTAAAGTGTGCCTTCCTCGACTTCAAAATATATATTTTCGGAAGCTCGTTCTGATTTACGAGCAGTTCTAGCTTCCTTAGAAGCATCAGAAGCTTGTTGTTCGGAGCGCTCAATACGACTATTATCCTATTAAAAAGAGAACGCATAAGCTTTGAGACCAATAGTAATTCCTATGACACTGAGGATTTTTAAAATTGGTAATGAACCTTCATTGAAAGTGCAAACAGCTATATAATTTGCAATTTTAATTGTCCGCGTATTTCATCTATATGTTTTGGTGAAAAAGTCCAGATTAATGAATTTAACGATTCATTATCCATAGTATAGCAAAACGGCCATCACCCCACTTTCGGGTCGCTGGGCATGTGTCCATCGGGAGTGACCCAAGATGTGGGTGGGGGTGACCAGAGGGTAGCGAAGAGTTATTGGGATTAACAATGACCAGAGGGTGCAAAACAGCCCCATTTAAAGAAGTTATACAGGTCGTACAGCCATCATTTAAACAGGTCGCACAGCGTACAGTCTCCATTTAAGCAGGTCATACGGCTTGTTTATAATAGTCTCAGTTTAAATGGGGGATGTACGACCTGTTTAAATGGGACTGTTCTGCACCCTCTGGTCATTGTTGATCCCAAGAACTCTTCGCGACCTTCTGGTCACCCCCACCCACATCTTTGGTCACTTCCGATGAACACATCCTATTTAAATGGGGCTGTTCTGTACCCTCTGGTCATTGTTGATCCTAAGAACTCTTCGCGACCCTCTGGTCACCCCCGACCCACATCTTTGGTCACTCCCAATAGACACATGCCATCCGCATCGAGGTTGGGCTGATAGCGGCCCGAAAGTGGGGTGATGGCCGCTTTGCTATACTACTATTATTATTCTGGGTTTTTGCCTTCTGAGTCTAGTAAGTCTTCTGATGACAAGTTTTCATAATGCATTGACTTTATTACTTTCAATGCTTTGTCATTTAGGGCTGGATTTGCATGGACAAAGTCATCTGCTGTACCCTCAGCTACTGCTTTTTGCTATTTACATTAGCTGGATGGCCCAGGAGGGCAATACATGCATTGTGGATTTTCATCGGTTGAACTTTTATGATACATAATAAGGTGCCCATACTTCGTTCTTCATATTCCCAGTTGAATATAGATTCCGAGGAATAGCAAATCTATAGTATAAAGTTAATACATTAATAACTTTATGTGTTAATTTTTCATCACCTCTGCCGCCAAGACCTTTATTATCTCTTTTAGCTCTGCGTAACTTTGAGCCTATACGTTTCTGCAGATGTCCCACACGCTCCCTCATTGCACGTACTGCTTCGCTAAAATAGCTATAACTCCCTAAATTATAGGAATTTTAAAATGTTATCTCGAGGATATATTCTTCAGTGTCTAAATTTTAACAATATGTAAAAAAAAACGATTTTTTCAAAATTCTGAACCAAAATAAGGTATACTCTAATTTATAAATATATAAATATTTTTTAATTTCTTAATCTAAAATGTTACATATTTTATTTGCCTTGCATTTCCATGAGATTCCAGCCAGTTTAATTGAAATAAAAAAGGGTTTATTCTAACGTTTCGATATTAATCACCATATTCATCTATTTTCTACATGTAACTGTAAATGGAAAAATATTTTATTTTTGTGCATATTATCTCATCAAACCTTTTACATAAAATACACAAACAGAAAATAATGAAGTTCCATGTAGCAAATAGACAAATGTGGTGATTAAAACCGAAACTTTAGAGCGTAGCAACGTCTTTATTTCAATTTAATTGGCCGAAATTCCATGAAATACGAGACAAGTAAACTGTAGATAATTTATAAAAATTGTAGATTACATTATAACTGTTAAATAAAAAAATTTGTTAAATAAAAAAAATGTTTATTAATAGTTTTTTGAATAGTTAAAAAATATATAATGTAACGTATTGTACAACTTTAGTGTTAACAATAATTACTTAAAACATTAATAATTAAAGTTATGGTGTTAGTAAAATAGTACAACTTAAGTTAGTAAAATAGTATAACCCACTAAAAATAAGGCGTTACTGTATTTCAGAACAGCTAATTAAAAGTTACGAAAAAGAATAAGAATTCAATAGTAACTAATTTCAGTAGAAGAAAACTTGACCATGCGGATATAATAGGTACTCACATAATGTTGGTTTAAGGACGCGATGGATGATCCAGGTCAAAATTTAATTTAAACCATGTAGATAAGCATTAAACAATGTTGCAATGTGCGTTGCTGTATCAACCGATAAATTAGTTAACCGACACATGTCACGTACTTCAGGTGAATAACGTTTTGCGGCTATTTTGTGGTTAGCATCTGTGCTTTGCGTACACCCTACAAAGCTCCAATAAATTACTGTTCCGAAGCCACGCCTAATTCACTGCTTCAGTAAAATAACTGCGATTTAAATTGACAGTATTGAGATGTTAATGTAGATTAATGCAGCCTGGAAATGATTTTCGCGATCGTTTTTCAGAAAATATCTATGAGGTACTTTTTTCTCATCTATTAATCTTTCGCCTGATAGAACTCGAACTCCAAATAGAACTTTGACGTTTTTTATTTTTTTTATTGTTTTAAAATAGTGTGAAGATGTACTTATTCTCAATATTAAACTAATGATAATTATGTTACAGTAATATATTAATGTGGCAACTAGTTCAATAAAAAATAATTTAGCCAAATCGTTAATAAGGTTTATATACATAAGTTACCAAATGAATCACAGTTTAGCGAACAATATCTCATACGATATTGTGAGCTAGGTTGTAGTTCGATACAGTGTTATAAACTGAGCTGTGAGAGCGATACTGTAGCTTACTAATTATGTAATTAGTTTAAGAGCCGGCAGCGATTGCAGGTATCTGTTTTTTAATGAAAATTAATTCAAATGAATAATATTATGACAATGTAATACATTGCTGCCGGGTAGCCTATCAAATATTAGCCACGATTACCTTTAATTAATTATATTTTTATTAATTTATTTAATAACTTCCAACTATATTCTTTTAAACGTTATTTGAAAAAAAGTGATCTGAAGAATTAAAAAAAATGGTTGTCAGCTCTCAGTCAGCCGCAACCTCTAGGTTGTCAGATGTAAACAGGTATATTATTGTTAATTATCTACACTCATCGTGTATCTGAATAAAATATTATACTAAATTGAAGTTTAATTTTTGTTGTACACGATAAAACATGGCTGCCTATAAAAAATAGCCGCAAGTAGTGGTTGCCAAGACTTGAATTAATTACTCTCGCTCTAGATGTATTTTACAGGTATAGTCTTATAGTATATGACTGTTATACATATAGTATCGTTGTACAGTATGTTTATTTCATTAGAGTAATTAATTCAAATCATGAAAGCCACTACTTGCGGCTATTTTTACAGGCAATCATGTACTATCGGGTACAACAAAAATAAACTTCAATTTAGTATGTTTTATTGAAAAACATGATGAGTATAAATAATTAATAATAATATACCTGTTTACATCTGGCAAACTAGAGGTTGCAGCTGACTGAGAGCTGGCAACCATTTTTTTTTTAATTCTTCACATCATTTTCTTTTAAATAACGTTGAATTCACTAAAAAAATATAGTTGGAATTCATTAAAATAAATTAATTACAATATAATTAATTGAAATTAAACGCGGCTAATTTTGATAGGCTGCCCAGCAGCAATGTATTAATTGTCATTAATCATTCATTTGAATTAAGTTTCATAGAAAACACAGATACCTGCAGGATTCAGCTGCCAAATCTATCTCGGTAAGTATAAGTACGATATTTTAAACATTTTAAATTCCCCAAAGAATGTATACAAATAGTGTCCAAGGTGAGAACAAATCAAATAACCTTACTGCACTTTCAACTTCGAATATGGTCTAAATTGCTATTTTACTTGCCTTATATCTTCTGGGATTTCAGTCTAATTGAAATAAACATATTCGACTAAATTTAAGTAAAAAAAAGTTTTTATTTTAATGTCTTGGTTTCATCAGTATATTTAGATAAATTGCAATAATTAATAAACAGTAAATAAAATTCTTAGTTAGCTTTCCAGAGCTATGGCTACTTGCATTCGCCTATTTGTTACATGGAACATAATTACTTTACTTTAATGCATTTTATGTGAATTATTTGGTGACCTGAGGGATACAATTCTGTCCGGATTGTGTGCGTTTTTCTATGTGATTAATGATAACTACAGTTTGTATGAAGTAATGTGAATATTGAGTGAGGTA
The DNA here is from genome assembly GCA_037954035.1 of Rosalia funebris. Taxonomy (NCBI): domain Eukaryota; kingdom Metazoa; phylum Arthropoda; class Insecta; order Coleoptera; family Cerambycidae; genus Rosalia; species Rosalia funebris. The sequence continues at coordinate 31,646,307 of JAZFAV010000009.1, read as the reverse complement.
GATACTAGTTTTAAGTTATAAAATATTCTTTCATTCGGTTGGCTTCCTGCCTGAGAATCGTTGATAAGATACTCGCATAGCCAACAAAATAATATTACTGCCTGCTCCTAGAACACAAAGCATAACGAACATTTTATTTTAAGAAATGCCTTCTTCGTACCTAAATCTTTGACTTTCTAGGCTGACAAATTATATGATAATACGAAATAATGTATGTAACTAGAGACGTATGATACATAGAAAATATAATTTAAATAAAAACGGACTGCATGTCTAATTAAATAATAATTGTAAGCATATAACACGTTGAATAAAAAGTAAATCTTATTCTCTACGATAAAATAAACGAGGTTTCACTTAAATATCGAATAGATGGTACTTACAAATTGTGCAGTTGGCTCTTTTAGGGAAAAGTTTCTATATTAGGTATAAGAATGCCGCATAAAATTTAATAGAACTTAATAAATACCATTTAAAAATTACACAGCTGACTCTACTAGGGGCAACCAACTATATTATGTTGTAAAATTTTTTGTATCCAGAAAAATACGACACAAATTTTTTCATAAACACTGGAAGATTATATCTTATTTGATGCATTTTTCACCAGCAAACCTGGCATTATCATCTGATAATTAATATTTTATAAACCTTAACACGAACGAGTGTTCATATCACTATAAAAATGCATCACGCTGCTTCGGTGCCACTACATAAATGGAAGACCTATCGTATTCGTCTATAGAGGTAGCTGCGCCAATGTCATTTATACTATGATCCGCGGTAGCGCACTGGCCTCAGTATTGGGAGTGTCATATTATACTGTGTTCGAGTTACAACGAGGGAAGTTTAGCAACTCTCCTTGATCTGGATGTATTTAACGTTGTCTTTATGTGTAACTTTGTCTTTATGTGTTCCTCTCCACAGCATGAGGCTTTAGGGGAAGGAAGTGAATTTCCGTGTGTCTAAACTTTAAAGCAATCCCACAATTTCAAATATGAAAATTTTCCGTACTATACCATTTCAATGCATTTCTTGTGCAGATTTGGTTTCACTGGTAATTTTTTTATGCTTTTGTGTTTTTGTTCTTTTTATGTTCCTAAAATTTATAATATAATTCATTCAATTAAAATAAATGTTTTTTTTACAAAGAGCTTCTCGGATATGTCATCTTTTACATGACACGTGCAGGGGTTTCAGTAGTCTTAACTACTGAAACTCTAAAAATGATTAATGTAATAATGTTGTGTATTTAGTGATATTTATTGTTTCTGTTATTTTGGATCATATTAAATTGAAAACTAAAAGGTGGTGTATAGTTTATCATATATTTATGTGTATGTGTATGTCATTACGGTGTCCTCACCTTATAAGTCGGAAATTGAGAAAAGAACCACCGAACCACAAACCGGTTATCGAGGTAGTTTCTGAATAGCAAGGTTATTACCTAATCGCTATAGGTAACAACTACTCCTCGGGTTAAAGCCCCGCCAGGCACTGAATTACACCTAACAGCGATCCTCCATTCCGTTCTCGTGTTTCTGCATGATCAGACAGGTCTCAGAAAAAGAAAACCCGCCACAGGTAGGATTCAACATCTGTCCCGGATGCAAACCGAACGACAGACAGCTGTTTCGAACTCATTAGTTCTCATCGGTTCTCGTTAGTTCTTGGCGGTGGTCAGTCATTCAATTCCCGGAGAGGCTTTAGCCTGAGGAGTAGTTACCTATACCGATTACTTAATCGCGAATTACGAGCCTTGTTATTCGGAAACTACTTTGATAACCGCTTTGCGATTTGGTGATTCTTTTCTCGATTTCCGACTTATAAGTTGCTGCCATACCACTTATTCGTCCACTTAGATGAATACCCCACAGATTTGATTCGGCATTTGTCCTGGATCGGCGAATCATGTACTGCACTGATGAGCAGTTATTTGTAACCTACTGCTTTAACATATTTGTCGGTCTTAGGAAGTTTCAGTTTATACACACCACTGTTTTGTATTTTATTTATTTGTAGTAATTCTTGTGATTTCAGTACTTTTACATTAAAGTAATAGGATATATCAATATATTGCAAAGTTTTACCACCAGAGGGTAACATTCAAACTACAGAAATAAGGAGTTTATACTCCAACCCATCTGCAAATGCCTTATATAATAAGGACTAAACAAATTTGGTCAAAATAGCTATTCTCCTGGCTATATGCCAAACGCCGAGTGCTGAATTACATGATAAAATTTGTCGTACTTTTGTCTAACAGAGTTAGCACTAAAAATACAGTGATTGTTCCAAAACCACCAAGAAAGATGCAAAGTGTCACATATCTCAGAATATCGGTAACTGCAGACCGGTTTCGACCTTTCTATATTGGGTCTCGTCAGTGCAGTGTAAACGAGTATACCTTCGACAGATAAAGCTCACATCTAGTAGACGTTACTACGTTCCACCGCAGTAGAACGTACCAAACGCCATCTCTTGGTAGTTTCGAACCATCTAAATCGAAGTAAAAACTTGAGATCATCAATATAATGCAAAGTTTTACTATCAGAGAGTAACATTCAAACTACAGAAATAAGGAGTTTATACTCCAACCCATATATGCAAATATAATAAGGACTAAACAAATTAGGTCAAAACAGCTATTCTCCTGGCTATATGCCGAACGACGAGCACTGAATTACATGACAAAATTTGTCGTATTTTTGTCTAACAGAGTTAGCACTAAAAACACAGTGATTGTTCTAAAACCACCAAGAAAGAACTTCGAAACTACCAAGAGATGGCGTTTGGTACGTTCTACTGCGATGGAACGTAGCAACGTCTACTAGATGTGAGCTTTATCTGTCGAAGGTATACTCGTTTACACTGCACTGATGAGACCCAAGATAGAAAGGTCGAAACCGGTCTGTAGTTAACGATATCCTAAGATAGGTGACACTTTGCATCTTTCTTGGTGGTTTTAGAACAATCACTGTATTTTTAGTGCTAACTCTGTTAGACAAAAATACGACAAATTCTGTCATGTAATTCAGCGCTCGGCGTTTGGTATATAGCCAAGATAATAGCTGTTTTGACCTTATTATATAAAGTATTTGCAGATGGGTTGGAGTATAAACTCCTTATTTCTGTAGTTTTAATAGGATATATTTTACGAAATCACTTGGCGCCTTTAAAAGTAATAACCATAAAAAGGACCTTGTTACAGTCAAACTTCCCCAACTCCACTGAGTTGTTTATTTGAAGCACAATATTGCTGTTAACGCAAAATTTACGTAACAAATACTTGGTTTTAACTTTCCCGTAATCAAGTACAACTGCTTTGATGCTCTTTGCTATGGAGGGTAAATTGAATGGTGGGTGTATTGAAGTTTACAAAATCACAAAGAAAAATATTTTATTACAAAGTACGTTAAAGTAAGATTAAGCCTACGCAGATATAAAAAAGATAAGGAGCTCGTAACCTCCCAATACAGTAGGGAAAACACATTGAAATCGTCAGTGAAATAAAATTAGGAATATTAATTTATTTCAAGTATTATGCACTGCTGTTACCGTTTTGCGTATAATCATACATATAATATATGTATATAAGGTGTCTCACTAAACAGCGGATTAATTGTAGCTCGGATCGATTATGGATCGATTGCAGAGTTTCTCTGTGATGGCAGTTTTGTTCTCTTATTTATAATAATCTCTTGTATAAAACAAAGAATGTATATACAGTAAAAATATAAAACAGAATCAAAATAAAATATTTAAAAGTAACATGAAATCTGAACTGAACGGAATTTGGTTTTACGAAAACGAATTTGGTTTTTGGTCTTGCCAGAAGAATTGCCAGAGAATTGCCAGAATTACCAAATTATTTTTTAACCCTTTTGTTACTGACGGGTGGTATATGTCCCAGTAAAAAGCGGTTTTTAAATTACGCATTTATTGTTGACAAGCATGTACGAAGATTGCTGTAGGGACATATATGTCCCACACGAAACATTTCTATCACTGTTGACGTAAAACAGGACTACTTTTACGTTGACCACTGTCCCAGTCGTAATTTATAGTTTGTTACTTGCCACCTACCACGAGAATTTATATTTTGAGGTTAGGTATTTCAGTAAATCCGTTATATGTGAACAGGTGTACATGGTGCCCTTGTTACTTTGATAGTTTTTCGTGTTTTTTCAAGTGTAAAAGTGAACTGAAAATATGGCAAAGTAAGTTTTAGTGAATATATATGCAACAATGTAGAGTAAAATGTATTTGAAATTTTGATAAGAATTAGTATAGTTTTTTGCGGGACATACACGTCCCACCCTTAAAATCAAACATGTATGTAGTTTCTGTGTCTAAATGAATGTTATTGATGTATTGATTGATAATGATATTGTCTGTTATTGTTATAAGTGTATTGATTAACTATTTTATAATGTATTTATATTAACAGTAATTTAAAGTTGAAAATGTGTCATTATTGATACTTTTATATTGTAAGTAAATATTTTCATTTTTTCTTTTTTTTACAGTAGAAAGCGTCTCAACTCTGAAGAGCATAGAGAGCTGCCCACATTGACCAGTATGGGTTATCTGATGACTCGGATGCTGGTAAACCAAGACTCAGGTTCTGAATATCAACCTTCTGAAAGTGATCTTGAAATAATATGCTCACGTAAAAGGAAGACAATTCATATTTCAAACCATAAACTGCTCCATAGTTCTAGTACCAATGATAGCTCCGATAATGATAGCTCTGAAAGCTATAACGAGCTTGAGAGTAATAACAATCAGATCGAAAGCGAGGATAACAACAGTGAACGTAAAATTTGTAATAATCCAAACATTCATTGGACCACGAGTAGTAGCTAGTTTATTTCGGCAAAGACTGTACCAAATGCGAAAACCCCTAGCATTTTGCATTCGGATATAACTCATCAGTCTTCTGAATTCCAATGTTTTTTGAAACTGTTTCCTAGAAGTTTGTTTATATATATATATATATATATATATATATATATATATATATATATATATATATATATATATATATATATATATTGCCCAATGCACTAATGAGCGATTAAAAATTCTCGGTGAAAAAACCAAAAAAAAAATGCTCCAACAGATCAGCATGAAGTTATGTTAGTTATTGTGTGTTATATCGTCATGGCATACAACAAAGTACCATCTATGGCAAATTACTGGTCTTCCAATAAATCACTCGGGAATGAAGCAATAAAAGCTGCCATATCAAGAGACCGATTCTTTCTACTTACCTCTAAGATGTATTACAATTATCCTGCTCGTCCAGAAAATTCAGGAAGACTGTATTACATTTCTGAAGTAATGTCATGTTTGAAACAAACATTTCTAAAAGCTTGTTCAGACAGTACTTTCCAAAGCATAGATGAGTCAATGGTGAAATTTAAAGGCCGCTCTGCTCTCAAGCAATATCTTTCACTAAAACCAATACAGAGGGACATCAAAATTTGGGAAAGATGCGATTCCCGCTCCGGCTATGTATACGACATGAACATATACAGCGGAAAAGACACTGAGCATGAAGACGGTGCATTAGGCCAAGGGTTAGGTGAACGGGTTGTCAAGACATTATGTAGGACCATAAGGGATCCAGATGTTCTATTATGCTTTGACAGATTTTTTACAACCACGTCTTTGATGGTTAGTTTGGAATTTTCTGCAGTCGGCACATGTATGTCGAACCGTAAAAATATTCCAAAATTTGAAAAACAAAAAATGAAGAAAGGAGACTCTCAGTCTTTATTTAGCAATGTGGGTGTGGCTGCGTACCTATGGAAAGATTCGAAAGAAGTGATTTTCCTCTCAAACTGCCACAATGCTGAGACAGGAAGTGTCGAAAGGCGACAGAAAGATGGAACCAAAATGACAGTGCCATGCCCGCAAGCAATTAAAGATTATAACTCCTATATGGGCGGGGTAGATCTCTCTGATCAATTATCTGGTTTGTACGACATCGACCGAAAATCACAGAAGTGGTGGAGAAAGGTGTTTTACAAACTTTTACTTATAGCAGCCACAAATGCATGGATATTATTTAAAGAATCTCATAAGCGTGACGTTCCATTCCTGGCGTTTTTAGTAAATTTAGCTGAATCGCTAATTAATTTAGGAAAAAAAATGCAGGGATAGTTAGAAAACGTAGTACCGGAAGACCTACAAGTTCATCGAGAAATCTAGTAAATGTAGGAGATCATTTGCCTGTTCAAAGAAAAACTCGACGTAGATGCCATTCTTGTGCATCAAGAAAAATTGAAAAACGAACGAGGACCATGTATACAGGATGTGATCTTCCACTTTGTAATATCTGTTTTTCAACATTTCACACATAAATTTAATGTTTTTATTGCATTTTTATATGTAATAGCCTAGTTCATATTGCATACTTTCATTCCTGGTGGGACACGTTGGTCCCAGTGTTGCTTACTGTTGGGACACATACGTCCCTGTTTAATTTTCTCTTTTGGTGTTAAATAAAATTATATATGTTGTAATATGTTTTATTTTGTGTGCCAAGATATACATAATAGGAGCTATAGTAAAAAAAATCAAAATTTAAAAGTCGTAATTTAGTTGCACCTGCCTTTCTCGGACACATATATCCCATTAGTAAAATGGTAGCATGCTTTTCCAAAATAAAGTCGTAGCAAAAGGGTTAAATATAGAAGGCCTTGCTAAAGACATAATACTAACATTTAAGAATTTTAACGTATGGACAGTTTAAAAACTCCAGCAGGTTACGACAGTAATGGAAAAGAATAACGTTCTATTATTCGTCTCTTGCACAGTGAAAGGGTAAACCCTATTTGTATCTATCGTAGAGTGGAGCTGTAATATAGTAATTGATTATTATTTCAACACGCGCGTGAATTAAATAATAAGTTCAAGAAAGTAATTTCCGAGGTTGAATAGAAATTTTCAATGTGAGCCATGATTCTGTACATGATATATTGATACTTGTGAAGAACTTTTACTGCGATATGAAGTAAAATTATTATGACAGAAAAAATCCTTGGTGCACTGTCATATGCCCGAAGCCAAGGGAGTGAGCAAAGCATGATTGTCACGCCGTTTCGTCAACACCCAAATAATTTCATATACAATTTCGGAAGGTTATGCTGACACTTTCTTCGGTCACCATACTAATGTTACATAATCAGAACTTCTAAAAAATTCTTTCAGGTTCGCCATCGGAACTAGCACAAACAGCTGACTGCCGGTAACATTTTGGAGGACAACAACGCGTGGTCACATATTGTATGTTCAATAGCAGTAACCATACAGGATTTGAAATTTGAGTATCCACCGCGTCCTTTTTATTCTCCTGACCTCAATTAAAATAATTCTTATGCCTATGGCTCACTAGAACGGGCTTTAATTGAGGAGAAATCTTAGGTATGAAGAAGTTCAAAGGCTGTAATGTAAGGCACACGACTAAGAGTCTTTTTCTTCGGATATTCAAAACCCTATAGTATCGCTCAGGCAGGATGTAAAACCATAAGTATGATACTTTTGCTGTTACATGTTACTGTTACAAAAGATAATTTTACTGTTTATATTAATACTATGTACTATCACTACTAATAGTAAAATTAAGTGCCACATTTAGTACCATCGGAAAAACAAACTTCCATAAAAATTAAAATAAATTCAGCCAAGGATATTTATATCTATAAAAATTGATTGAAGTTAATTTTCGGAAGCCAGACATTGACGCTTAATTGATCAATTATGGTGAACTTTTACACAACTTTTTAAGATGAAATTTTTATGAAAATAATTATTGCAGTAGTAAAATAGAGCAATACGAAAATATGTTTGTATATGAGCTATGTTTTAGTATATTAGATGATAGCTCTTAACATGAGGATATAGGACATGCACATGTGTATGCTAATAAATAAGATGGCTTACCATGTTTCGATTTCTTCCATTTCTACTATTTCTATGTTATTTCAATTTCATCTGTCATACCTCGGATTCCACTTCAATTTATATGCAACTAAAATATCATAGGAGTTACTGATATATCTTAAGTTGTAGAGAATGATTTGACTTCTCATCACACCTCAACATATGCTAATGGTTTACTTTCTGAAAAATCAAAACGGCAAATGAGATTTTTGGGACCTCAAAATCGTCGTCGTGATATGTAACGAATTACAACAAGGCTCGAACTGTAATCTTTCTTAAAATGTCCTTGTAAGTACTACCATGATTTTTTTTACATTTGATATTAATTTATTCACTAAAGGAAAATTATCTTTTATGTTTTCGGTTATCGTGATAAGTACCTAAGCTGCACGTATATGGTGTACTATATATATGTTACGGTAAGAGTACCCATAACGGTAAATGTATACATTCGCCGGAAAATGTATATTCTTGCCTGCCTTGTTGGTAAGAGTGCGTAAAACTTTGATCATCAGTCGGTGAACTTACTTTGACTGGTGTAAAACGGTACATGTGCACACTTTCCAAGCACACCCGGTAAAAGTAGTCATACCTATTTACTTTACTGCACGGGAAAAATTCTAACTCTGTATGAGAGAGAAGTTAGGTTAGGTCTGAACCGAAGTGATAACTAATTAACAGTTTACCTATTAAAAGTGCAATAGGAAGTGGAAGTAACTTTCAATGAACAATTATAATCTTATAAGAAACAAGAATCATAACTGCGTTTATATGAAGCATACCGTTTCAATAGTAGGTAATACATAGATATCTTTTTACGTAAAAAAGTTACCGTCATTTTATAACTTCATGTTTAAATAATGATTTTATTTTATATTTTTATAACTATTGGACATTTTGTTTAATAAACATTGTTTTTTATTCCATTCTTATTTTCAAATCTGGAATCCGAAATTCTGTAGATATAATTGCTTAGGATACTCACATTTACCACCATCCATAGGTAAATGTGTACATTTTCCGATAAAAGTGGCAATATTCGTCAATTAATAGTGTTATACTTACATTTATCACTCGATTTTGATGATGTTCATTTTAACTGGATAATGTACACATTCACCGAATTCGCACTTTTGCCGTAACATACGAATATATATATTTTTCAGATAAAATTCCGCCTACTTTCAACATGTAGGTGGCTACGTCATTTAGCATTACTAATAATTTATCTGAACAATAATCTTGGGCAGACCGTACATAACTAAATCACTCATTAACAAACGTTACAATGGCTTCGAGGTTAGTTTTATCTAGTAGTCATTGGAACAATAAGTTCTTAGTAAATTTTAAAATGATCTGCAAAATATACGATCAGTAGCCTTCTTTAATACAAAATACACAAGGTAATCTATAATATAGTCATTTTAATTATTTGCATTGCAATATGATAGTAATTGATTCGAATTGAAAAGTTTGTTTCACATATTTTTACAGAAAGCACGTAAAATACGGTTATTTCATTTTTTTGGACTGTCGCCTATAAAGAATTTTCGCCTGAAAAAATATTCCTGAGAGGTTATAATTCATTATTTTTAGCTTTGATGATTTAGATAAATGTATTAATTCGTCTATAGCTACTATAGGAAAGATAACTTCCTATAGTACTTAACTCCTGATAAAACTCGTTATCATTATCCATCCACGTTCTAAGTGTTATCCTACTTGTTCTAAATTTTTCGTGTTTCAGTCTATTCCAGTACCATATTCCATTTTCCAGTACACCCACAGTAATTTATTATCACGCGAATGTTTTTGAGTCAAAACGAAATAATGAAATATAGTAGTACCGTTCTCAGTTTTAAATAAAGTATTCCTATATCGATGTAATGTGAAATCATATATCAGCATTCAATTATGTATTTGTATTTGTCTTCATCGCCATAATATTATTCTGTTAATTCCCCTATATCTGAGAAAATGAGTATAACGGGCGACCATAGAAATCAGTATGTTAGAGTCAGAGGATTTGTAGTAAAATCATCGGTATATTGACAGACAGTAAAGCCACATTGATGGCCTCAAATAATAGCGCGACTAAATCCGAGCTAATTCTGTAGTGTAACAAGTTATTGAATGTGCTAGAACAAGTAAATGATGTCACTTTATGTTGCGTAAATCGATATGTAAAGAGTCATGGAGACGAACAGGTACGACAAAATTCTAGGGTCCTTCTTGCTAAGAATGTAATCAGCGATAACGGTTAGGGGTCTTTCAAAATTTCATAATAAAATACTGCATGATTAAACGCCAAAAAAGAAGGTGAGTCAATACTAGCAGTTCAAGTCCGAGCAAAAATACAATTAAGTACACCTTATAGCAGACTAACAAAATGTTGTTTGAATTTTTCTACTATTCTTTGAAATCTAATAGGGTCACTGACGAGACATTGCAGGGTAAGCAAGTACCTCCGTTTTATAGACTGTATTGGTTTTTATTGTCGCGCTCCCTTTTCAAGGCGGCTCTTCTCTCTTCCCTGCCTCTCCGGCTTTGCTTCGCCCTCGCCTCATCGGGGACGGGTGGTACTGAATGATAACGTGGTCAAACGATGGACACAAGGGGTTGACTCTGCTCATCCATTGTAACTTCAGGCCCCTCTCTACGATTTTCCTCTCGGCGTCACGTAGTGGTATCGAAGTGGACTCTTCCGATTGGGAAATCGTGGTAGTTTCTCCGACACGCAGAGATGCCTCCAGGATCCTTCTTGCCACGCTTCGCTGTTGTCTGGGGACGGACGGCTTGGGGATGGTCCCTCTCAGTACTCATTCTTGTTCTCTGTCTTTTACGTATTATGGTTTCCGTATGCCTTGGTTCTGCGGTGGGCCTTTGGCGTTCTTGCCTCTGCGCGTCTCCTTCAATGCATTTCCAAATGTTCCACTCTTCCTTTTGTGGTGGTTCCTTGCGTGGGAAATTGATCACGCCTGGGCGTAGGGATGACGCTCTTCACGGTGCTAAACATTGTCGTCGGTCTCGACCTAGAGTAATTGGAATGGACTTATCAATACTTCTCTTTTGGTGCTGCTACCCCCTATTGGCCTCCGGTTCTCGTCCTCCTGCATGGCACTCACTCCCGACGTACAAAGACAATCCACTGATTTTCGCCCGCCTACATGCGACGTGTCCCTCGCTGTTAACCGCTTCTCCCTTCTTAATTTATGGAGGGCAGTGAAAACCCCTCGACCCCTCGGTGGTAGATGTTTTCAAGGTAGTAAGTCTCTATTCCTGAATTAATTTTATGGAGCCTGGCCACATAAAAGATCCAGATTCCGTTCAGATTCAGACTAACTAACCAAGACTTGCTCTGCCATCCTGTATATATCCGTTCTAAACAATGACCGTTGGATATGGCTACATCACAGAAGTGATCCTCTAAGCTTTCTCATTGGATACAGCAGTACGCTGGAGTCTGGGTGTGACATCGAGACGTCTATAAATTCAATGGAAGTACGCGTCCATGACATGTTACTCCTATATATAGAGGATACAATCTGGAGGATGACATGGCGGAATATATCCTAAAGAACTGCCTTGTACTATCAATGAAAGTCGTTGAACTGCCCCGTACTCGATCTTCTTCGACTAACATTAAGTGAATTTTTTCAATACATTAACACAGTGGGATGATGGAGGGGGCGAGGTCGGTATTTAGCGTCAAATTGACACCTCTGATGAAGGTAGCAGCATGAAGCTCAATATGATGGCCTAAGTGCATGCGGAACTTGTCTACCGTTCCCCATAACGAATCCGAATCCCAATACATAATTAATCTATACATATAGGTATTTTCCAGCTTTTCTCGAAAGAGAAAGATAGAAGACGAAATTGAACTAACCTATGGAAACTTTCAGTTTACGACGTATTCTCTTTCTTACAGTCAATTCAGCGTGTTAAAAATATATGAAGCAAAAATTTTCGAGTACTTTCTTCTTAAGAATAAAACTGTCAATCAGAATTTTAATTTCAGATATCTCACAAAGCATCATTCTGTAGTACTCGATACTCATCCGATAGGAGAGCCATTATGTTTCAAGAAATTTATCTGACACTTTGAGATTCTATATATCACAAATCCTAACTTGTCTAATGGCATTTTAAAGGTATGGCAATATAGAAAATAAAAAATTACTATGTAGCAACTTTGTGTCTTTTCGTGGGGGAAAGCTGTGTTAAGAATGAGTTATCCTTTTGAATGTAGCTGGATTTGATTATACATTCATACTTTAATAATAAGCAGAATGTATGTACTTCAATGTATGCATGCCATATTTATATGAATTTTAACTGTTTCAAAATTTTAACATACCCACATTATAATAAAAATGTCTATATAGCAACGTAATGAAAATAACGCCAATTGCTCCTACATTTCTTTTATCTCTTATGAACATATAAATCTAGTAAATTTTTGTATATTTGTATATCAGAATATACTAAATAAACATATTTAATATATTTCGTAAATGCAAATGTATTCACTTTGTGTCACAATGAATTTACATCTATAATAATCTTTAGTTATAAAACCTGTGACCATTCCGCACAAAGCGTAGATTACAAAAATAATGAGAATAAATGCATTGCAATTTCAAATAGAACTGCATGCAGAATGCAGAATTTCACGAGTAATAATGAAGAAATGCTTACTATGGAAAAGGCAATGGCTGAATTATGTTTTATTCAGTAGCAATTATTTTAGGCATAATGTTGGTTAGACCAATATTACGTTTTCTTAGTGGCTTTCATTATTACAAAAGATAGTTGTGAAGTTATTATTTTAATATTAATGAATTTTATAGGACGGGAACTGTAACTGCAATAAATTCTGTAACTCGAGTATAAATCATTTCAATTAAAAAATCAGTAAACAAGTTGATTCTGTATTTTCTTGGCCCACACTTAGGAAGCTACTTTTAGTTATTATCGCCTTGGGAGATGTAACCGCCCTCCCAATTTACGATTTTCAAATGCAATGGTATGTAGAGTAACAAATCGTTTAAAAGGAATATAACGCACCCTTTAAGACTCAAATTTGTTTTACATTAATGATAATTTCAGCATAAAATATGTTAAAAACAGGTTCCGGCTCTTTCTTGATGAAAAGTCGGTCTATGATAAAACCTATATCTTACTTTCTGCAATATCTTCGGAGTGGTCTTCCTAATTTCAGTTCTTTGGTGCAGAACTTTGCACCAAACTTTGCAATTTTGTCAGATTCTGTTAACAAAATGATTTTGTTTTTCAAGTATCTTCAAGAAGATGATATCAAGTGGAGCAAGGTCCAGAGATCTTGGAAGTCACTCAATTGGACGTCGTCGTCCAATCCACTTATTTAGAAATTACAGTATATTAAGTTCTTTCGTAAATTTTCAATTTGCGATTTATATAGCGTTTGTATATCTATTACACCTATTCGTCTTTCTATTCTGGTTAGAAAGATTCCTTCAACTCAGGAGTTCGGGTATAGTTAGTCTGGTAGTTTTGTTGTATTACTTTTTTTTATTTAAATATTCTAGATCAGTGTTCAAATAACTATAAAGAATGAATATGTGTGGTATGGCACATGTATTTAATTGTTGAAATATTTTTTCTGGGTTTACTTTTATTTTGAGTATTAATGTTACTATATATTTATATACTTTTAAATTATTATTTTCCATGAGCGCAATTTACGAGTATACTTGTGTTGTTCAAATCCTAAATATTTGTATGTTTATTAAGGTTACATGTTCGTACTTTATTATCAGATATATGTGGGGTTTGTTATCCTTTAAACCTTTCCTTTTCTACGTGTACTTTTTTAAATTATTGATATCAAACTCCATGCATGTATATTTCCCATAATTCTTTGATTATGTTAACTATACGTAAGTAATAATATTATTGTTAATACACTACAAGGAGTACATTTTATTTTACATCAGATAGATCCGTATGATCTAACTGTTGTATCATATTGTGCATACATGTGGCGGTTTCAATAACATTGTTGAATATTGAGGCAATATGACTATGATCTTATCTATTGGGTTATTTTTAAAAGCACTTATGAAACTGTGTATAATTTTGAGTCATAGAGAAAACTAATTCCATATGAACCGCTGTTAACTGTGTTAGATACTGAATTGAGTCATAGTCAAAACTGTGGGCATTGAGCGAATCTCTTTGGAATGCTCCCCTGGTTTTATTTGATTTGTCTTTATATACGTATGTTTGTGATAAATATATTGTTATTCCCCATGTTTGCATAACTGTTAATAAAAAGTTTTGTACTTTTGTCAATTTTGTAAATTTATGTCTCAAATTCGGGTACAAGTTAACTAGTTAAAATCGCGCATAGTCATATTATCTCAATATTTAACAATGTTATTATAAAGGCCACATGCATGCACATTATGATATAATAGTTACATCAGGTGAATATACTCGTATTTAATGTGGAATAAAGTACACTACCTGTATTGTGTTTATATTAATATTACTTCTGAGGTATGTAAAATTTACAATAAAATTATAGTGATGTAATATATTACTACCTACATTGATTTGCACTAAAAATAATGACATTTTAAATCATTTTCACATAATTAAATGTAGTAAAGTTTTACCTCAGTAGATTTTAAATGGTAGATCCCTCATTTATAAGTTCTTTATCCGAAATATAGCTTATCATCGTACCATAAGTTTTACTATGATATATTTATATCCTAAATTTAGCGCGTATAAAAACTGATCAACGCGTGATAACTTTATGACTTACTGAAATCAGCAATGTTGTTGATCAAACGATAAACTATGGGAAATACTCGTGTTGGTTTTTATACTCCTATCATGTTGCATTTTATTGTGTCATGACACTGTTTAAATTGTATTTTTAAATGTGGTACATTGTTTCCTGATGGTTGTGATTTACGAATTCCTCACCGGGACGGATACGCACTCGTATAAAATTCAACTAACCCAGGAACTTCAAACGATCATAGACAACGCCGCGTGTTCGCCGATTAGGCTCTAAAGCAGATGAAAGTTGACCCAAATTTCGCTAAAAAATCACCTTTAGGGATGATGCCTATTTTTGGATGAATGGATATGCGAGCAAGCAATATTGTCGGATTTTGGATAATACTAATCCATACGAGATACACTTGCACCAAGTGCATCCTAAGAAAGTCACTGTTTGGTGCGGATTTTGGTCTCGCGGAGTCATTGGTCCATACTTCTTCGAAAACGAAACTGGTATTGTCATTATCGTCAACGGCGAGCACTACAGATTAATGAACTTCTTGTGGCCTAATCTGGATGGTGTGTATACCGACGACATGTGGTTTCAACAGGACGGTGCTACGTGCCACGGTGGATATTCTGCACAAGCGATTTGAGGGCATGCTTACCTCGCCCAGCGGCGATGTGAACTGGCCACCAAGATCGTCCGATTTAACGCTTTTAGACTTATTTCTTAAAGTCAGCTTGTGGCTGACTTTCGCAAAGTCAACATAACCAGTACAAGCCAGTACATTCAGCCAGATTTATGCGACAAAGTCATCGAATATTAGATCTTTCGAATACGTGCAACCAATAAATGCCACGGTAGACATTTGAACAACGTTACATTCCATGCTTAATACCACAAAATGTTATTTCAAATAAAAAATAATTGAGTGGATATCTCATACACAAAATGTTTTATTTACGTTTAAAAATAGAGCGTCCTCAATGAAAGATTCTTTAAATACTTTCAGAGGATTTTAAACAATGGTGCGTTTGTTCTCCAAATATATACCAAAGCATTGATTTAATAATATGTGATATTGAGTGATAAATATATTGTATTAATATGCAGAATAACAATAATGTTTGAAATTCCAAAATTGTTATTTTATTCATAACTAAACCATTAATTTTGTATGTGAATAAATGGTTAAAAATATTATAATTTTTAATCGATTTTTATAGGATATTTTCCATTGTTTAAATAAAAATAAGCTATCCGTATTTTCATATTTTTGCTTACTTATTCGTAATGTTGGTAACTTAATTTTAAAGTCTACTTTTAATAACGTTACAAATTATATTAATTATCAATTCGCATATTCAGCTGACATAAATTGAAAAATATTCAACGATCAATCGCTAATCTATTAAAATACTGCGAATATTCCAAATTCCAGGAATTTGTCATAATTACAACCATAATATATGTGTATAATATCCCATGCAGCTTCTGGCTGTAATTTATTCGCAGCAGGTATAAGTAATAAACATTAAACTGCAGGAGACACTTCGAAATTGTTATACATTTATTTCCTTCCCGATGCTTCAAGTTCTATTGCTTGATACAAACCGTCAACGAAATAGATAGCAGAAGCAAAATGAGATTTAATTATTTTTGAGTCTAATATTTATCTATACATAGTAGAAACCTTAACTAGAATAATTTCTCTACACTTTTGTATATATCATGTTTATGAAAATTTATGAAATATCCTAATATAGGGTAGAGTGTGTCTTATTTGGAATTATAAGATTTAAATTGCGCGCCATTTATGTTGTGTCCAAGATCATATTCAATATCATCAATTTTTAATGGCTGTCATCTACAGATCATATGACATCAGCATGTCATGATAGCGTTCCCTATTTACTGTGAGCATTACAAGCTTTATTTTCAAAGTAGTGTGGTCCAGTTACTTCACCATTCCAAAATGTGCACCAACCGTGCATCTCTCTGGATGCATTTACTTTTCGTATATAGATTTTCAGCATCCCAAAATTCGATAATATTATTTTGTATGAAATATCCGTCAAGATAAGAATATCATCGCTGAACTAAATTTTGTTGCAAAAATCAACATCACTTTCCTTCATTTATTATAATCAATTAACAAATCTATGGCGTTGTAAATCATCTGTAACTTTTAATTGTTGTGTGAACTGAATTTTAAATCTGCTGGTAGATGCTGATTTTTGAACCCTATAGTTCCAACTGAGACACCCTATATATAATTAATTATTTTTAGTTGAAGTTGAATTACCAATTGTGTAATACTCGAAAATGTATCAATAAGAATATACTCACATCACTATGCTATGGATATCAGTATTTAGACAAAATTTTCACGAGCAGAAAAAGCCTATTTAAGTGAACATCAAGATTCAGTGATAGTTCAATTTTTTATAAAACTTCATTGGAACGACTGAATGTCAGACAAGATATATACCTCCCTACTTATGAAAGTGTTACTTCTCATATATCTAAATTCGAATTATTTCAGTTCACCTTTCTACTCTGTATATACATACATATATTCTGGAAAATTGATACCATTCGGCGAACAGAGTATAATATCAAATAAGATTAAAAGGGTTTCATTTGGGTAAATTTATGAAAGGTATTATATAGCTTATCACGCGGTAATGAATGTACATTACAGTACTCCTGGGATCATCGTTCCTGAGGTAGCTCATGGTTGTAAATTATTTTCCACATATGTTTAAATGTAGAGGGTTTAAAGAGCATTGAAAAAATAAATAACAAAATATTGATAACATAATCAAACCACTGCAATAAAACTAATTAATAATAAATGTATATAAGATAAAATAGAATATAATAACTAAGTAGTACAGGGTGTTCACGTTGGAATTATAGGATTTGATTTGCGCGCCATTTGCTTTCTGTCAAAAACAGGGCGTCAATATTTAACTACTGTCATCTATCAACCATACGACGTCAACATGCCACGATTAACAGTTCAACAATGAATAGTGTGTGTGCAACTATTTTATGAAAGTGTGCAACAGTATTTACAGTTCCATTAATATTCGAAAAAATTTGGGACAAAATGAAGCGTCTACAGAATTAACAGTTCGACAGTTAATATAGAAATTTGAAGAGACGTGTTCTGTTATGGATAAGGCAATATTAGCGTGTCCTCGTCGCGGTTGTACAGATGATAATATAGCTGCAGTGAGAGAAAGTGTACGGGTGTATCTAAAATAAAAAATTGAATCTGTCAAGGGCCACCATGCATCGAATTTTAAAAAAGATCTGGATTTGTTAACAGATACAAAATTCACTTGACACAACAATTAAAAATTACATATTATTTACAACGTCGCACATTTGTTAATTCGGTTAGAAAAGAAATAATGTGGTGGTGATTTTTGCAGCAAAATTTTAAAATAAATCTAATTTTTCTTTACAAAAAAGTATTTTGTATACAGAAAAGTAAAAGACGCATATAAAATATACAATAAGTCTAGGATCACGAAATATTAACTTACATGCTTTTTTTGTTTTACCAAAGAGTGGAAGAAAGGTTATATATTTTTTAGATGTAATATTAAAGAGAACTTTGAGAATTAAATTATCAAGTAGATTTTTGAAAACTGAAACTACTTTTTTTAATAACACATATTTTAGATGAAGACAAACATTTTTTCTGGAGATTTAGTAAACATTATTAATAAGAAAGTTATGGTTTATCTCTACATTGTACCTTGAAATAAGCATATAATATGTTGGTTTACATAATAGATAATATTTGTATTTATTAAAAAATATTAAATCCAAATTAGTATTTAATTAAACTATTACTTTTTTTGCTTGTTCTTAAAAGTCCTAATAATATCACTATCATTGTCTTGGAAATTAAATTTCCAATCATGATATACAATAGATGAAGGAATTTATATGCAATACTTTGCATTAGAATTATTTATATCTTTGGTAATAACGTGATATAACTCAAGGATTTTATTCTTCTTGCGAATGTTATTATAAAAGAACACAATATTTGATGCAATTAAATATGTAATAGAATTTCTTAGTACAGAAGTAGTTGACTACTCCTCAATTTTATAAAAGTGCACTTCAATTAAGAACGCTCCAGCTAAGTTTTTACAACTTCCTAAGAAAGGACAATCTTAACGAATTTTTTCATAGATTATTTGTAAACGAAATTTCCTGTAACACGCTTCAATATAATGTAGAAATAGTTCATTAAAAAGAGTTTTATATTGATTTCTCTCGAACTTAAACTTCAGTCGAATGTAAAAGGATGAACTGGAAATCTCGTATTGTATCAATTGATGCGCATTTTTATTTCATTTGAATATTTCATAAACTTGAAGCGGCATTCGAACAGTTTCTCGTCAATTTAAATTCACATTTTGCATTACTATGTTCTATTCATGGATGCTTAACGTATTATATTAATTATATGCGTTCTAGAAATTAGTTAGTTTTATTATTTTAAAATTGTATTGCAATTCGAAATTTATTCGAACTTAAATTTAAATGTCTCAAAATAATTATTTTTTTTGCGACTTATTTATTGGATAATATAGATATTACAAAGATTGATCAATTTTAACTACACGTAGGTGGTTGAAACTTGATTGGTAATACCAATACTGCTTACAGGAGAACGTTTTGTTATTTATGTTTTCCTCGTTTTTATTTCTATTATTAACCACTTCCTTTTCATTTTTCTCACTGAATTCGTTTCTCTTATACATATCATTGTTTTCGTTATTTTCATTTTCGTAGTTTCTTATGTTCTTCTATTTTGTTACATAATCCTCCCATTTTTTTTAATTTGCTTACCCTTGCCTTTTTCATGAATGTGCTTCCTTTAATCACTTCTCTTGTTCTTATTATAATGATCATTTCATATAGTGAGTACTTCACATAATAATTGTTTATTACCTGTTTGCTTTCTCATTTCTATCGCTTTTAGTGTTTCTCATAATAATTGTTAATACTATTATTTTATTATTGTTGTTCTCTTAATGTTCGTCACTCTCATCATTTCAGTATTTATCCTCATGATATTGAAACGCTGTGAATATCGTCATTACCATAATTTGAACCTAGTTTCTAGTACTCCCATTATTTCCTGATTTCTGATTATTCCCATTATTCGTTTTCCCTCGTATATTCGTCATAAAACCATCCGTTATTCTTTTTATCCGCATTATTTTTATCGTTCTTGTTGTCACTGTTGTTGTTGTTATTCTTGTCTAGTCTTGTCGTTCTAGTTCTCATCACTTTTGTTGTTCTCGTGGGTTACTTTCTTGTCTCCATTCCCGTTTAACTCATTGTTCTCATTATATGAGTTATTCTACTTATTCTCGTATTTCTCGACATTTTCATTACTGTCCTTTTCCCGTTATTCTCACTCGTTCGTATTTATTTTATTTTTCTAATCTTATTCTTCTCGTTGTTTCCATCATTCTCGTTATTCTCATTATGCTTGTTCCATTGTTTTTGTTCTTCTCGTTCTATAACTGGTTTCATTGTTTCTATAATTCTTTTTACTTATTTTATTTTGCTATTCTCTCTATTCTGATTATTCTCATTATCCTTGTCGTTCTACCCATTCTCACTATTCTAGTTTCTCTGTTTTATCTTCGTTCTGGATCTGAAAGTGGTCTAAGACAATTAAAAATAGCAACCTTAGGGCTTATTGAGGTCTTTATCTGCTTCCCGTCTCATTTAGGCCAGTAGCCTATTTTTTAAAATGAAGCCATGATGAAGGAAAGGCACGTCTGCTTATTGTAGCTTACTTGTAGAAGATCTCGTCCTACTTGTAATAGCCTAACTTCATTCCACCGGTGGGCCGTAACATCTTGGCATTCCTCTTTTGGATATATACTGTATTTGAACGATGCTATACTTTTCAGATAAATATCTAATGATGGTAAATGTAACATTATCTCCATTACTCTTGTTGATGTGGTTTGCATAGCTCCCATTATACCTAGATGAGTCACATTGTTTTTTTTTCATTGTCATTACCTTCATCATCCTCCTTTTCTTTGTTTTCGAGATTCTTTTTATTCTTGTTTTGCAACATTTTTATCCGACATGTCTTTACTTTTTTCTTATGTGAAAGGTTTGAATATCCGTTCAAATTTGGTTGTAGAAATTATTAATATGAGTTAATATAACTCCTCAGAGACTCCTGGATAAAGTAAATTTGGGCATGTTATTTCTAGACTTAGTGGTATTATTTACTATATTTCATTGAAAGCATCATCTATATACACTAGACACAAAATTTAAGGGTTGTAAAAATCCTAAATTTTTAGACGATTTTTAAGCGGATGTAACTTGGAGAAAAATGGTCTTAAAACAATTTTACAAAAGAAAGTTGAAGCTCCAAGTTTCTAGTTTTCAGATTTTGGGTTCAAACTGTCAGCAATTATTCATAAGAATACCATAGGAAAAATATTCAAAATTTTTGCGTTCCTTTCAAATAGTCTATGTACTGTATTATACGTACTTATACGATGTACTTATACGATGATTTCTAGCTGAGTTATCATCTTCAACGCAAAGAGGTGAGCTCTGGCTCTGGTAATTAATTACTTGGGTAATAATGATCGTACAGAACATTTTTCTCTTACAATAATTAACATTTATTACTAAAAAACATTTTCAACCTCAAAAAATTAATAAAAAATGCAAAATTCATCCCTAAATTGACTTGTAGCAAAAACTAAAAATTCAGTCATTCCGAATACAATGAAAAAAACTCGCAGTGCTTTGAAATAAATTTTCTTGGTTTCTTTGTGATATTTTGAGGTTGAGAAGAAACAGTCAACATCCTTAGTCTATTCATAATTTGCAAAGTTATGCCAAGTTAAACGAATATTCATAAATACGCAATTTTTACCTCTTCTTAATTTTCTCTTCTTACTAATCATTCAAAGTATTATACAAGTTTGAAACCATTTGTTTTATTTTTATTTATAATCTTCCACCAATCGTTGAAAGGACTACTGAAATATATATTCTATTTTAGTTTTATATTAACGTTCAGTAAGAAAGGTGTATAATAAATAAAATCTCACAGGCTGAACGTCTTTGAAACATTCAGTCAAATTAAAAATTGAGGGAGTTCTATTTCTATATT
Organism: Rosalia funebris; assembly: GCA_037954035.1. Lineage (NCBI taxonomy): Eukaryota > Metazoa > Arthropoda > Insecta > Coleoptera > Cerambycidae > Rosalia > Rosalia funebris. Next base: position 31,624,378 of record JAZFAV010000009.1, on the reverse strand, counting down.
TTTATATTAGTGGAATGTTAAAATATATAAACTATTATTTAGTATTATAATGTAATGTGTATATAAGACATTTTTACGAGTAATTAAACATGTTGTAGTGGTTTGTTTCACGGTAGTAATTATCTAATTTGTTTTCAGTGAAATACTTGCGAGAAGTCACACCTTACTTCAGAAAAGCCAGTATAATTTCCGAAGTTGGTTGGGAATTGCAAAGAGGATTCCTCACCGGAGCACCCCCCGCCGTTAGATCCCCTCAACGAGCAGACACCCGTTATCTTCCCTTACAACTTTGCCATCTGGCACGGAATTTCAGGTACCCTGACCCTGGTAAGTTAGATGGATTGATATTATTTATTACCGTCGAAGAAACAGGGAACAATAATAAGTGAAATAATTTCTACTTTACGTAAAGTGATGCAGTATTTCGTATTATGTTTGTCGCACTACGTTTCAGTGAGGCTAGCATTTAAAATAGGATATACACTAGACATAAAAATTAAGGGATGTAAAAAATATCTTAAACTTTTAGGTGGTGTTCAAAGGGCTGTAGCTTGGAGAAAAATAGTCGTAGAGCAATTAAAAAAAAAATAAGCTCCAAGTTTCTAGTTTTCAGATTTCAGTTAAAAAATTTTTACATTGGCAGGTTTTGAGTAATCATAAGAAAATCATAGGAAGAAAATATTCCAAATATTTGCATGCCTTTCAATAGGCCCATGGACTTTAATTTAGATAATATTCTATTTAATTTGAGCACTTTAAAAGCCTTCTACGATGAGTTGTTGAAAGTTATCGTCGTTGAAAGCAACAAAGTCAGTTTTGACTTTGGTAATTAATTAATTACCCGGGAAATAATCCTTTTTTTTTCTTAATATAATTAATACTCTTTGATAAAAAATATGGATAATTGCTAAAAAATATTTTTCAATTCAAATAATGAATAAAAAATGAAAAATTGATTCTTATCTTTTTTAATGAAAGTTTAATGAAAAGAAGTAAAGAGATCTGCCACTTATACTGTTTTCCTCGTACTATAATATAAGGCTTCGTACTATAAGGGTAATATATAAAAGGGTTTTTTAAAGAGTGAACTGCTGCTGCGAAGTTAAATATTTACTGATCTTCGGGTATTTAAGTAATTTATATTTTGCTTATTATAAGTCTCTTTAGTTTGCTAGCCTAATTAAAGCAATTCATGTAAGTTTAGTTATTAATATTTAAATTTGCAATAAGTGTCATGCCAGTGAATGTTATCACATTTATGGTCATCATGACTAGAATAAAATACGAATATTTTTAAGTTTGTGACATTTTTCACATTGATAACTAACTTGTTTTGCAAAAAAATCGTCGAATTATTTCTAGTATTTCATTAATTCTTCTGTAATATTGAAGTTGAAGTATTATAATTACACATGTGATATATATTAAGATATGTAAAATCGTTTACACTTTTATTTTATTTATACGTAGTTTATTACTCTTTGAAAGTAAGTCAAAACTATTTAGAATTACGATTCATGTTGACATACACACAGTACACGTCATCTGTCAGGAGTAAATTGATTACTTCTAAACGGTAAAGTTTCATGACAATTCGGCGGATACGTCGCCTTAGTTTTTTAAAACTACACGATGATATCATCGGCAGTTTCTATGATGGCATATACAGAGATATCATTTCTCTCTATCTCTATACAGCTCAACGCTCTCTATGAATATGTATATTTAGGAGCGGGTTTTCTTTCCTGAAACCTTGTCTGATGATACGTGCAGAAACACGAGAAAGGCATCGAGGATCGCTGTTAGGTATAATTCAATGCCTAGCGGGGCTTTAGCCCGAGGAGTAGTTGTTTCCTATAGAGTTTATGTTATAGCCTTGTTATTCGGGAACTACTTGATAACCGCTTTGCGGTTTGATGGTTCCTTTCTCGATTCCCGACTTCTGTGTTACTGACATAGATCGGATCGATTTAAATGAATACCTCACGGATTTGATTCGACATTTCTCCTGGATCGGCGCGGCGTACCGTGTACGGCACTGATGAGAACTAGTAAGTTCAGAACAACTGTCTGTCATTCGGTTCCCATCCGGGACAGATGTCGAATCCTACCCGTAGTGGGTTTTCTTTTCTGAAATAAAATATATAGTGATATCATTATGTGAAAAAAATGCCCAGTACAGGAGAAAGTGTATCTCTAAAAAATCGATCTACTGACGAATTTTCATATATCTTCGTTTAAAAGTAATGAATTTATTATGATAATGAATAAATATAGTGAATGCATAATTATAATAAATAAAGATAATAAATAATAAATTTATTCCAGATTTTAGCCGCGCACTGTACATACATCATAAAAATATGACACTATGACAAATATGAAATTACACAAACACTAACCTCCTTGCTAATCCAAACTCGACTCCCAAGTTTCATTAAACCGAGGCTTTATAAATGGCAAATATTTTATAATGACGGTTGTTCAAGTCGTCTGACTATAACACGAAAAAAGTTAAGATGGGTATTTATTTCCCAAGGCTGGAGTGACACTTAAAAGGTAACGATGTCACAAGATTTAACCAGAAATTCACGCTTTAATAAAAATGAATGAATGGCGTTAATGCGGTCGTGACATAGGTTTAACGCAATAGCTCTCTACGTGCCTCAGTTACATCCTACGTTCTCGTCTTGTTTGGATGTGGGTGCCCCCACAAAAGTTACTGGCTTTCAGTACGTTCATTACATGCATTCACGCAAGAACTGGTTAAATTTCAAATAACGATACACGTAGGGTTTTACGATTGCTTCGTGTATGAATGACTTTGGTAAAAGTATTGATACATAATTAAAGTAATAGTAGTATAAAATATAATTTTTTTTTAGCAGAACTGGTGAACTATTATTTCAAAGTACAAAAGGTTAGCAGTGATAAATAATAAAACTTCAGTTAGCAATTAAAAACAAATTGGCGAAAATATCTATGTACTAGGTGATTCCCGAAAAATATACCATAGCCTATTGGCAGACTCACTTCAAAGTAAGTCTGGATTAATAAAAAAATTTTTTTTGCCACCAGTTAAGAAGATACATGATGTTCTATGCATTTGGTCTGACAATTCAAAGAGATATTCTCTGCAACGGCTTGCATGTAATCGAATAAAATTTATCAGTAACATTCCTTACCTGGTACTCATACTTGGTTTGAAGAAATCCAGGGCCAGACTTGATAAAAATCTATCCGTCTCGTTTTTGACAAAAAAGTACATTTTCTAAATTTTTGGAAAACTATTAGCCGAACCAGAAAGTTAAGAAATATTTCTATTAGAATATCGAGTTAATTTTGGTGGAATACCTAAACCGTTTTTGGTTTATATCTCTTCTGAAACAACAAAAAGCATACCTAGCAAAGAAAATATAAGGTCGCACTTATAGTACTTTAAAGGTTTACAAAATAATGAAGTCCGTATGGATTCTGGGTATAATCAACATACAAAACATCTTCACAATCTTAACATCATAATAAGAATTACATCATAACCTAACATCGTAATATTAGATAAGGTATGCTTCCATTGAAATTAGATTATTTTGTCAAAACGATGCACTTCTTTCATAGCACTAATAAATGTCGTGTGTCTTTCTCAATGGTTTGTCACCGGTTCTTCATGTAATGAGTGGCTGCCACTACCTGCTGCCGTAGTTTCTTTCTAGTGGCGACTTCAGTGCTCTACACTGATTTTTTCATGTGTCCCCAGACATAGTAATCGATAATAATTAGGTCAGAAGACCTAGTTGGCCAAGCTTGAAGACCTCCACGACCGATCCACTGGTTAGGATACTCATTGTTAAGATGCTCCCGGGCATGGAGTGAAAAATGAGGTAGTATACCATCATGCCAGAAATGAAAACCTCTCCTGTGGATATTTTGCGCCAATAATAAATTAGCCAAAATGATCGAGAGGAGATCCAAGTAGATTTTCTCCAGTCAATCGGGCTTCAAAAAATGCGGTCCTATCAATGTATCGTCCATCGCTCCACACCATACATTAAGATAGAATTGTGCTGCGAGTATTTTTGAACAATGGCATGAGGATTGTTTTGCCCCAGAAGGTGTGAATTCTTTAAGTTTCATACTCAATTGCGAGTGAATTAGGCCTCGTTGGTGAAAATAATTCGAAGCAAAGTCCTTGTATGATCCAACGGAACAATATAAGACGTGCAACTTCATCACCTGGTTCGAGACTCTGGACCTTTTAGATGTGGTAGGAATGCAATCATCTTGCTTCTAATGCCCTTCATACGCGGTTTTGGGGAACACCTAGCGCATGTGCTATTCTTCTAGTGTTTACCGAACAATTTAGCTCTACAATCTCCACAATGCTTTCTTCTGCCTGTCTAATTGCTCGCTCTATATTTCCATGAGGTCCAGAAAATCTTCGATGTTCCCAGAAGAATGGGAAAACTCTAATGAAAGTGTGGCACAACGGTACTCATCGACCAGAAAATCTTCTCTGATATCCTCTAATGGCAGCCCTTGGATTGCCGTCGCAAAATCCATATATATAAATGATCAGCGAATTCAGCATTAGTAAACTGATTAGGCATCTTTGAAGTGCAAATAAATTTTAAGGTACTGACAGATACATAGGTTACTATTCTTTTCAATTTTAACCTTGCAGTAGTGGCGCCCTATACTATAACATGGACGGCGGCGTGGGCCTCATAGATAGTTGGGTTTTTTTTTTGTATATGGTTATATTTTCTTTAACGCTGGTCTTTATTGTTTGTAAAAAGCAATTTGGCTTTTAAGAATATATTATACAGTTTAAGTATATGGGAAATATAACATAGGTACTTCATTTCGTGAGGAAATAATATACAAAAACAGATAGTTAATAAAGAAAAAGGTAAAAAAGCAAATAAATCTTAAAGTTACAAAACAAGACATATTATTAATCGTGGTGTTGAAGTTGTCCCACATAATTACGATAGATAATTTTTGGAATGGGTCAGACACAGAAACCTTTAACATTGAGCATAGTAATATCTCGTCTTGCTCTCTTTGCGACATTGTGCGCATATTTTTCTGGACCCAGGAGGAATTAATTGTTGTTCACGAAAGTCTGCAGAAGTTTCAGCTACTTCTTGGCGCCTTTCCCGAATTTCATTTGGAAAATTTTTTGCCAACGGACGACGTTTATGATGGTCATCCACCAACGATAAGGTGACGCTTCTCAAAAATTTACGTCTCAGCAATTTTGAATCTGGATTTTTAGCAGTAGGTGTTACTTGGGCATTGATCCAGGCCACATTCATTAGAGCATAGATCACCATAGGCCACCGTCTTGTTATACGCGCTACATCATAATTTGACGATAAAAGATGTACTGTGTCGACTCCACCCTTGCCAACGTATGTCAATTTGCAATGTTGTAATAAATAAGCAATCAAGCTTAAACTTGTGAACCAATTGTCACATGTAATATTGCGACCTGTCCCTGATATGGGCTGAACTAACCTTTGAACTATACTTGCTGAGTCATTTTTCACTCGGAACGGTCCTTCGGGTTGCTGTCCAACGTAAATTTCTAAATTCTGTATGTAGAAAATTTTTGAGTCTACCAGGGTAAACATTTTGATACCGTATTTGTTCGGCTTGCTGGGTATATACTGTCTGAATCCACACCTGCCCCTAAAGCCCAAGATCATTTAATCGATTGTAGTGTATTCACTTATAGTATGGTTGCTTACAATTGCCCACGAAAAGTTAATTTGTCGGAGGTCCTTCGGAGATCTCGAGTATCCAAATCATCAAACCATATTACCCTTAACAGAAACAGGAACCTTTGCTGTGACATAGCGATCCAAAATATTCCCACTCCACATCCTTTTCGGTCCCACAAATGTTCATAGTTCAGACGACTACTTTTTAAGCACCCAACCATACATAACAGTCCAAGAAGAACTTTCATTCCTGTTTTATCTGTTAGACGGGCAAATCTTTCACGTGCAAAATTTGACGATATAGGCTGAATAAATTTGTATGTCTTCTCAACAATAATATCTAATGTGGCATCAGAGAAGAAGAGTTCCCAACATTCGATAGGAGTTTTAGCTAACACAACTCTGGGCCTCACCCCTGGAAGATGAAGAACTTTATTGTCCGCTCGGGTTGCGTATGGTCTTTGTGGGCATATATTTCTTTCAAACAGTTACACCATTTTTGGCAGTAAAAGAGGGTTCTCCTCTAGGTGTAATAATACGCGGTTCATCTTCCACTTCTTCTCCACTTTGTTCAGTATCTGTATTCGGTTCTCTTATATCAATTATCTTGTATCTTCTTTACGTTCTAACTCATCCATAAACTCTTTATCGTCCGTTAGTGCTTCTTTTTGCGAACGAAAATGCCTTGCTTGCTCTTTTTAGTATTCCATAATGACTATTTTTCAACTGAAATGACAACAAAATTTGTCATATTTTTGAAATTAATATATATTTTAGTCCAAATACTTACAACTTTAATGAAGTTAAGCAAAAAAATATGCGACACAGTATTATTACACTAAATAGTTATGTAACGTACACAGTGGCGCCGGGTCTATCAAGCGATAACTATTCTTGCTGAACGGTATATAACTCTATACTACACCACACGTTACTAATTCAGAAAGTAGGAAGGTACTGAGAAGTGCGCGACTGTCGCATAATTAATTTCCAAAGTATCCACTAAGCAGGAACACTCAGGTCTCTCAGACGAGGCGCCACTAGTGCAAGGTTAAAATAAAATTGTGTGTATATCTTATAGTATTGTTTTCGATTCTTTCTATTGACTAGCTAGGAAGGTTTTTGGTATGTCTTAGATGGAATCTAAATATGAAGAATTTGAATATACTCCATCAAACTGTTCCATAAATAAATAATACCAGATCAAAGTGTTCATGCGCTAAATTGTTTTGTGATTTTTTGCGAAATGATTTAGGTTTGCCGTCAAAATTGATTTGCTATTCTTATATTCTAGCATTTCATTTAATTCTAATTCCGCTAATAGCTTTACAGAAATACTTTATAAGAATGTACTCTTTTATCAAAAGTGAGCAGGCAGATTTTTACCGAGTTCGGCTCTGGTTTTTTCCAAATCTAGGTAATTTTGACAAGTTCCAGGTGAGAAATTTCAGAGAATAGCTCTTTGAATTGTTTCACCAAATGCATAAAACACCACGTATCTTCTTAACCAGCGGTCAAAGAATGTTTTCCTTGTTAACTTAGACTTGCCTTGAAGTGCTCTATCTGCCATTGGTCTATGGCACATTGCTGGTGAATCACCCTATATATTGAAAGTACAGTACAATTCCAACAATTCAGATTTCTAATAATCTGACTGTCTCAAGAATTCAAACGACAGTGAAATATCACATTTTTACATTATGTATCCCTTAATCGGAAACAACGTTGATTCCATAATCGGGATTCCAAACAAGTGATAATATTTTAAATGAGCCATAATGTCGCCAGTAAAACACTCTTATTAATTGGCAATGCCCCTGGTCACGCAACAAAGTTGTAATTGACCAGAGACTGTGGCAAAATCGTAACCATATTCCTTGCACTTAAGTACACTCCTTTAATCCAACTGGTGAACTCGTCGACTGATACCATCTTCTTGAAAATACTTCGGTCGATATCTCGTTTTTTAAACACTGTAACATTCCATTTATATTATTCTGAGCCTAATTTTGATGGATGCAGCAAGATCTTGGGGCCAATTGAGAGGTTAAAGAAGAAAAAATGTTATCCAAAAATTAATTTCTATTCGGACTATTATGTGTCCACGATAACAATTATTGTTCGATTCATATTACGATTCCGGTGACTTCGTTCTACTGTATATTCTTAGAGAGACACGTATATTTCAGATTTCTAGAAGATTGAAGGAATATTTCTAAAATTATCAACATGTTGCAGAACATCCATCACCCTCTGAAAATAATAACCAATAATTGCAGTAAACGTCTACCTGGTTGTGTTAAATATAGTTGGTGATGAAGTTTAACCTTGTATAGTGATGAGAGTGACTAGGAAGTAACCGGAGCTGAAAGAATTAAATTAAATGCTAATAAATTTAAATGAAGTGCTTTGTCTATATTCTGAATTCCGCAATCACATTTAATTCAATTTGAATGATAGTAAATAAGCAACAACTTTTTTTTTTAAATTGGTTACATGAATTTTCGTTTTTTCGTTTTATATTTTTTTACCCTTTATTCAATTTAAAACTCTATAAATGAGATTTTATTAGATTAGAAAGACGTTAAGTCCATATGTAATATAATATTCTAAACCTGTAAGTACGTTGTTAATATACGAGATACAAAATCTATATATATAAAGATACATGCTGAATATATGTAAAAGAAAATTTAAAATAATAAAAAGAAAGCATGTTGTTCTTCTTTAATATAAAAGGGTAATTTTAGTAACTGCAGAATAAAACTACACGTCAATTTTGCATTAGAAATTGTGATATCGTTAGGGTTATGTGTAAATGAATTACAATTTTCCAAGATATCTTTAATTTCAGGATTTATAATAGTGTTATAAATCGGACAGTGGAAAAAATGTCTTTCAAGATTTCTAGCATATTTAGGTTGCACAGAGCAAATGTTTGGAATTTTTAGTGTATAATATACCATTATATGAAAACCATATACATTCAATGTGAGCTATCCATAATTAAGAAATAATTCGTATTATGTTGGTGTGCTTATTAAATTTTAGGTGGACTTAGGGTTTGACAGAATAGAAATTATTCTTGTAGACTAGGGGATACAAGGGGTTTGTCAACTTATTACAGTCCAACTTAACGAGAAACTTTCATAATTTATTATAGAATAGGTTTTTATTTGTCTTCAGACTTGTCGAAGACATATTTTCCTATAGTTCTCAATATTCGCACTTCATAAAAAAGAAAGCGACCTGCTTAACCTAGTGATATCTGGGATCAACATTGTTGTATACATATTTAAGCCTATTACAGCATAACATAGGATATCCACTATCATTTATTCATAGAAGTTTTAAAAACTAATTAATTACGAAGTTAAAAATAACTAGAGAAATTTTCACTGCTACACACACAAGTCTGGCTAGAAAATCTGGTGTATTTATATTTCTATTTTTATTTTATTTATAGTATATGGTGTATTTATAGGCAAAGGTAAAAGTCTTTTAAATAATCGTATTTTAGATTGTTACAAATTGCTCTAATATTCGCTCTGCGTATTACTTACCGTTTTCAAAGGGGTTTCAATTATTTAAAATTTTCACTAACTTAGATTGCTTAGATTTCAATTGATCCGGATTACCGAAGTTTACCTGTAGTTATATTGTTCTAATATACTTTATATCTTTACTATTTTTTTACTATCTTATATCTAATTACTAATAACCATATATAACAGTTACGTGTGACGGTAATACATTAGAAAGAGAGTAGAAAGAAGTGAAACGTGGAGTAAAACAAAATATTCATGTATCTAGATGAAAATGGTAGTGGCGCATTCGCCATTTATTAAAAAATGTAACCGAAAATATTCCTCATTAACAGGAAGACAGGTCTTAAACCTATCAAATATTAGATGCAAACATAATTATTCAGTGAATCAATTTAAATTAATGCCTACTTGATAGTCTGGAGCACTCTATTTAGTTCTTGAGGAAAGTTCGGGGGTTCTGTTCATTGTGCTTCATTGTGCTGAAACCGAAGATACGGGTTTGTAATGCTTCTACCTGGAAATTGTAATAAAATAAATTATAAGTAAGTTACCATCTAAAAAGAAATTATCTACGTATAATATGAATACCACAAATTCTTTCTCCCAACTATTTGATTGATTTTGTCCTGAGTGTGGTTGTTTACCAATCAATGGGAATTTTCAATATCGGTAACTATATATATATTTGATCAAATTAAATTAAGCAAAACGTGGCTTTATCAAACGCCAATATTTTTCATAAGTTAATTTGTTTATTAATTGGTTCCATTGCTTAATTAGATGTCATACAGATATTGTTTTTCTATAGATATTATTGATGTACGACTTTTAGCCTTTACTTATATTGCCCCTCATAGATACTAAATAAGAAATAATCTACTTCGAATAATTTTAGGAAAATAACAGTTTTAAATTCTATTAGATAAAACATACCTTTCATTTAACAGTCTCATGAATAATTGTCATAGTTACTCAAAACTTACTTTTCTCGTTTAAGTTCTCATTAGGAGATCTATTTACATAGAAGTATTTCTCTGGTCAAAATCAAAATTTTTTTCTTATCTCAACATTAATGCAAGTGTATAAATTATTTACAAACCACTTTCCTTATGCTGATAATTTATTTACACAAGTGCCTACATACACAAAAGTTAACTAGTGTTCCACGAATATCGAAATGGGACACGTTATTGATACACATTTCAATAACCAAACATTATCAGTTTTAGTCATCTCCTGATGATGCCAATTTCATTGGCGAAATGTATGTCGAGGTGATGTGTACTATTTTGTTGTTCGTGTTTTCAAAATTTGTTATAAGGCTTACAATGATCAAACTTATTGCCAAAATAAAATAACACCACAAATTAATTTCCATTAAAGCCATTAAGTCTTCTTTTGCTTCTGAAAAGTAAATTAAATAGCAAAAGAGTGAGTTTTCCAAATAGCATCGTGAAATAAGTTAAAAAACAGGAGACCAGTTTTCCATAAACACCAAAATATTACACGTTTCTCCAACCAAGTTAAGGAAGAATATCTTGAGATGATTTAAAATTAATTCAGGTGGTGGTCAGTTTCAATCAGCCAGTCAGTCAGTAAACTGGTGGTCAGTTTAAATGATACCCCGATTATGCCAATTTTGCTGGCGAAACGCACCTCGAGAAACGTGTAATCTTTCAGTGTCCGTAGAAAACTGATCTTCTGTTTTTGTTTCCGCGTGGAAGGCTCCAGCCCCTTTCCAAGACTGTAATAAAATAGAAATAGGTGTTATAAATAAAATTAGAAAATAAACATAATATGAGCACAGGATGATGCCATTATAGTTTTATGGGAACTGAAAACTTATTTAAATTTTAAAATAAATCTAGAAGTCTATTTAACATAGACTAAACTGATCTAGAAAACTTCTCATACCAGTGTTATCATAGAAGTTCTCATACAAGTGATAGAAGTTCTCATAGAAGTTCTCATACAAGTGACAGAATTGAACAACTTATTGTAACATTTCCGATTAGTTGAAGTAGCGGTTATAACGCAGAGTGACTAAAAAATTATTACGTACCTAACCACGGGTTTTTTAAAAAATGTATGAAACCATTTTTCAATTTTTAGAAATAAATATTTTAGTGTTAACGAAATATATAATATTAACATAATATAACTTAATGCTGAGGATCATAATTAGTATTAATAATTCATACCGATACGCATTATTAAGATTAAATATATTTGATTAAATTAGACATTATTTTAGAAATATGCATATGCCTTTTAAAATTTCACTGTACACACTATGCGACTGTCAACGTTTTCACGTAATACATCAATATGAAAAGGTGTCTGCTTGTTGCTGTATTTTGTTGTGCTGAATACAGATGAGCATTGAGAAGAAAGAAAATGCGTCATGCGTTGTAATTTTTTACTTTCGACATGAATGAAAAGGGTTATTATGATTAAAATTTTATTCATGTGGAAAATATACATATATAGATATAATAATTTCCGTCACTTACATTTTGCTAACAGTAAATTTGTCATGCTTAACGTTATTAGGTAATGGTACTAATGTGCTATTAAATACATGAAATTTGTAGAATATAGAAACGTAAGTTATTATGTCCCTATAATAAAAAAAAAATAATAATAATAATAATAATAAAATAATAATAATATCGACTAAACAATAGCATTTGTTATTGTTGCAAGGGATTTGTTGAGTCTAATAATTTTTGTATTTTATTTTCTTTTTCCTCAATAATTAGGTGCGGAAGAGATAGTGAACTAAATAAACATACTATAACTTTCCTTATACTTGGACAATCATATTAGTAGCAGAACAAGCAAATTGTAAAATTGATAAGCGAAAATATTAATAAAAAAAATTAAGAAAATCTTTGTTTTGTATAAAATATTGTATTAGTAATCCTGAAAATATCAACGATTTACTTAGGAAAATGTTTTTTCTTTAAAAAGAAACTTTTACTTCCTTTTTTTTTTGTTTTAGTTATACTCCCGTCTAAATTGATAAAGTACATTTGATCCTTGATGCAATATTTAAATTGTATATGAAGTATTTAAAATGTAAATTTTGAGGCGCTACATAGTTTTCAGTTGCTCAAATAAAATAATCTTCAAACAGTTATATACCTGTAAATTTAGATTCTTGACAAGTAAACATACACAAATAAAATTTTCTGTATATAAACATATATCCCAATCATATGTACATTCTAGCAAATTGATAGAAACTGTATCACTATACCAATTTACCCCCGGAAAGTGAGTTGGCTCATCTGCGCTAAGCACTTAAGGGTCCTAGACTGTCCCCCACTACGAGTTGTATAGCTCTAAATCATGTCGGGCGACTCCAATCGAAAAGATACTGAGTATCTTGGAGACAAAATTAGCAGACCACTTATTCAATCCAACTGTGCCTCGTATAGACTGGTGTTAAACAAGACGCCCTCTGAGTCCATCGAAGAATGAAAACGGGAAAACGAATAGAGCGTCTAAAAGGGCCTATAACTTCAAGAGTCCGTCAGCACGAAGGGTGCTCCACCTAGAACCACCGCTGCCAAACCAATATTTCAGTAAGCGAGATAAATCGCGATTAGGGCGAGAAACGGGGAAGGAAACGAGGATTCACCTCTAAACGAGATTGGTCCTGGTCGACACCAATGATCGGGTAATGAGCAGTAGCCCTACTCGATCGGCACCTCCCCATTGAATGGCTACTATGCTTATCAGCATATTAGGGAATTACGTTGACCATTGCGAAAATGCAAATCTATTTTCGAAATTCATCGGTGAGATCGGAAACAGTCATCTTATATTGAAAGCAGAAGCAGAGAAAATGACAGTAACAGAATTACGTTAAGGTAATTAGAAGAATGATTAGGAGTATCTGCGTGTTCATCATTCTCAACTTCATCGGATAGTTACAAAGTGGCAACGACATATAAATTGAAACGTACGACAGGTTAATATGAGAGGGATTACAAACAACTAGAATCGAAAGAACGTTTAGATGCCACACCCGATTAAAGATACATTTAAGCCATGTATGTTTGTAGAAAGTCTATGTTTATATAGGTTTGCGGGAGCTTCGTTCAAAATACATTATTAGTTAGAAAATATATGCAGCATGATGATAACATTTCCACAATATTCATATAGGAAATTTACATTGTACATAATATTTATGTTTTTATTTCATTGTTATTTCTATGTGATATAATAATAATATTTCATTTAATTGAAACTCATTTCTATCAAAAAGATTCGTTATAGATTTCCGAGTGTAATGGTACTCAATATAAAGGGTTTTCTATTTACCGTTCACAAAATGAAAGGTGTTAAATTTTAAATTATAAAATATGGTTATCCAAAAAATAAACATGTTTCGCAACTATAGAGATATCATCATCAAAGATTCCATTTTTTTAAAGTTTGTTTTGCGACTTTTTCTATAATTGGAATAGTACATGGTTATAACTGCAAATATTGATCTTAACATAATTCTGTTTGGATTCAAGATCCTTTCCTTTCCTTTAAAAACTCTTTTATTCTTTCTACTTTCTACATCTACAATGATAATAATAGTACGGTTAACAACATATATACATATACATAAGGTACACATGTTCGTTGGCGTCGTCTTCTTCCTGAAATAGAGGAAGTAATGGCGTTGCCCCGTCACTGTTCTGACTGGCTGCACATTTATCATTTTTGTTATTGTTTATATTCTTCCCTGTTCCCGTCAATACAGGGATTTGTCTATTTATTTTTAACGCTGTTATTTAGATATTAAATTTTATTTATTCATTTTTCTCTATTCTTATTTTTGTTTTTCGTGTTTTGTCAGGGTAAAAATAGAAAAACCTGCTCCAGATAATGGATTCAAGGTCCAGTCGGCGTGAAGGTAGAATAAATAAATTGGCTGAAATTATAGAAAATAACCCCTAACATGAGATACCGTTGTAGTCGGAAAGCTTTAAGGAATATATTTTGATGTATAAATGGTTAAGCTATGCTATCTATGATATAATACATATTGTTAGCAGATTTAACCTTCCAAAACAATAAACTGATAATTGATTATAGTCACGTATTTACACAAATCATATTTTTAAGCAGTACTGACTTCAGTAAATATACAGCGTTCGTGTGCATACTAAATTATGTATTTGGCTTTAGTTTACATATTTAATTATGCCATGAAATTCATTTATATTAGTACTGAGAGATAATGGCAATTTATAACTGATTTTAGGCAATTTATTAAAACATTTGAAACAACATAGTTTAAAATAAACATAGGAAATGTTTTAAATATTCATAGATTTATGTAGAATTAAATTCCGCATCAGAATATGAGGTACTCTATTTTATTACCTCATATCTGAACTATTAAAAGTTTATTTAAAATGAATAATAGAGATCATATTTAGCATAAATAGTATAATTCGTTTTAAATTAAAAATTAATTTGTAATATTTTAAAGGAAAGTGATTATGTTTATTAAATAATTATTAAAATTATTTTATTATTAATAAAATTATTGCAACTCCTAGTGAACGTGGAATAATTAATAAGCTACTGAAAATTTTAAATTTAATTGTTTCGACAAAGTAATATTATTTAGAACTACAACATTAAAGGAATCGCACTACTATACCGTCTACTCCAATTTAAATCCTCGCCATTATCGAGAACTATAAGAACTACAAAGTAGGTTAAATCGGATGAGGTTTGGCTAGTTTTATGTTAATTAAATCCGGTAAGAGATCACGACTAGTCAAAATCGTCAACATATTTAAAAAAAAACTAAATCTTTAGAAATTTTGTTTTAGGCTGTAGCTAAATAATTTTTTATGTGTATTTATTCCAGAATTTCATATTATTTCGTTTTCATGTTATAAAATATTGAAAACTAACATTTGGTGTAACAGCGAATCTTCTGCATCCGTTTATTTTTGAAACACTTTTGGAAACTTTTGTTTCTCATATGGCAGCCATATTTAGTTTTTCGATTATTAAATTACCTAAAGCATAACGTATCATATAACTGAAAATACTGTAGCGTCGAGTGTATAGCGCTTTGGTGTTTTGTGAAAAACTAAGTCGATGTTATCTTCACACCAAAGGTTCCGATCTACTTCAGTATCACAGAACTGGAAAAAAACTGTTTTAAGACAGTAATTTAAGAAAAACCATCTATCTATATTATTACATAATATCCATTATATAATAAATGAAAGTATTCAGTCCTGGAGATACAAAATATTATTATAATTGTTTTAGTTTAGTTGTTTGGTATGACTAAGTTACCTGTTTAACACCTTAATGGTTAAACTTTGTAAATTTTATTGTTTAATAATTCTAAAGTTATTAAACAATATTAAGTTTTTTTAAAGAACGCCAGGAACATTTCTCTATGTACTAAAATGATAAATTTAAATAATGGACATTCACATAAAAGACATATAAATATTAAAAATAATAGAAAATATGAACAATTAAAAAATTTATGAAAACTGTTCACCGTGACCCCCATTATTCTTTTTTTACTTACTCAAATCGTATTTATCCAAATGTATATTATTTTCTTGATATAAGGATTTTAAATCCGATACCTTTTTAAGGTATCGGATGATCTCTATAACACCTCAAGGCTCAGATTTGGAACCATTGTTGTATATTCATTAATGATTCTCCTTAATATTTAGTCGCGTCAGCTTCTTTTTGCTGATCACTTAAAATTATTTTTAAATGTAACCTTCTTCGACGATCACTTATTATCTCATGGCGTTTGAAGGTTATATCTCATTGACCTTGTTGGGTCGTGGTATTCGGTAAATGAACTATCAATAACTATAAATAAGTAAGTGTAAATTTGGCTCATATACTTTAAAGAAGCTACCACTAATATATGACTATTATCTTAGTGGTACAGTTTGCATACGTTCTGAGAATATTAAGGATCTTTGTGTGTATTTTGATGATAAACTATCGTTCTCTGAGATATCAACCATATGGCTCTTGATGCATATGAAATTCTTGTTTTCGTGATTAAAAACAGGACATCGTTTAATTACACTTTCACCTTATAATATTTATATTTTGTGTTAGGTTATTCGAAATTATCAGTATCCTCTATAACATATACTTCTAAAATATCAACAGTTCTCGGGATTACAAATTAACACAATTAATTTATCATTGGATAAATAGATATAAATCGGGAGGAGTTCTTATAGTTGTCATGAAAAACAAAAGATAGCTATGATATCTTAAAAACAAAAGACTGCAGAACAATCGTAGTTACAACAAAATGTTAGTCTAAAAATAGCAATTTTTACCTTAACAATGTAAAAATGTAGAACTTATTCGAACAAATATTACTTACTTCCAGCTCAAAAAGAAAATAACAAAAATTTAATGTTTTGAGTAATTTCAAAGACGGTTTTAGTTAGTCGTCAATTTTTAATGAATTTGCAGTTAAACATCATAAATTGTAGTTAACATAATCCATTTTACCATAAGATGAATCATAAACTTAGTCATCAATATATTTATTTGGTAATATATTCTTTATCAGAAATATACTTGTTCATTGTATAAATTTATTTCATCGCTATTTGCCAAATAGATAATCTCAAAACATACCGTGGCCTGTTTTTATGGCTAGGTTTAGGTAGATTGTTTCATTTATCGGCAAGATAAGAGAGTTTTTTATTTGGAAAATAGCGATGAAATGAATAGTAAAATTATAGCTTGAAATAATTTCTGGTCAACAGTATGTCTAATATAATCTATATGATAGTACCTGAACTACCTGAGCTACCACTACCATTTAATATCATGAACATATTTTAATTGGTAGCACAAAATATAATACTTTCATTTCAAAATTACTCACACTCTTTATTTTGTTAACAAGGAAAACGACCTTTAAACAAAGTACAGGTAAACTTAGATATTGAAGAAGAATTTTAAAACCAGTATTCGTTGCAACTTATATCTGATACCCTTACTCCCAACTACCCCCACTTAAAAATTTTCAATGGCACCCCTCCCCTATCTTGTAATAGATCATCTCAATGGTTCTGATACTCCATTAGAAAACTAAAATCTGTTAATACGAAAAACCGAAGAGAGAGCTGCTAAATTTAGTTTGGTGGGGAATTTATTAAGGGGAAGATAATAAATTATAGAAACACATTAGCACAATTCTAAATCAGAGGAGTTCATAGATGATTATTAATTTATTCACCAATATAATGCAAAGTTTTACTTCGCAGAGGGTAATTTTCAAACTACATTTAATCGATCTTGTAGTTCTTATAGTTCCCGATGTTCCAACGATGATCATCGAAATTAGAGTACACTGTATATGTATTTTCAACGAAAACTGAGACAATTATGTAATGCCATTTTTCTTCACATTGCCTAAAAGGTAACACATTTACAACTCCGCAAGCCGTGAAAGCTATATAACTTGGTTTTTATACTGAAACTAATAAAACATATGGAAGGTGGTTTCGTTGCTTTTTTTTATAGAAGTTTTGGTGGAATTTATTTTGTCTCGCAAGTTTGGCGCTCGTAATGCTAAGAGGGTTTACTGTTTATTGCGTTGAAAAAGGGAGAAAAAGAATAGTGTATTGCTATTTAAGTAACTTGATGTCACGTAAGAATGGCATAACATCAAAAGTTATTTGATACTTCGTATTTCTTTACGAATAAGAAATATAAGTATGGGAAAAGATCAAAATACTTATGAATAGTGCCAATATGTTCGAAATATTGCATTGTATACCATGAGAACAGTTTATTGTTGATAAAACTAACATAGTTATTTGACTATACTTTTCTTAACGTAAATATCATTAAACTGTAATTAATATAATCCATTTTACCATAAAGTGAATCCTAAACTTAGTCATCAATATATTTATTTGGGAATATATTCTTTATCAGAAATATACTTGTTCATTGTATAAATTTATTTCATCGCTATTTGCCAAATAGATAATCTCAAAACATACCGTGGCCTGTTTTTATGGCTAGGTTCAGGTAGACTGTTTCATTTATCGGCAAGATAAGAGAGTTTTTTATTTGGAAAATAGCGATGAAATGAATACTAAAATTATAGCTTGCAATAATTTGTGGTCAACAGTGTGTCTAATATAATCTATATGATAGTACCTGAACTATCTGAGCTACCACTACTATTTAATATCATGAACATATTTTAATTGGTAGCACAAAATATAGTACTTTCATTTCAAAATTACTCACACTCTTTATTTTGTTAACAAGGAAAACGACCTTTAAACAAAGTACAGGTAAATTTAGATATTGAAGAGGAAGTTTAAAACCAGTATTCGTTGCAACTTATATCTCATACCCTTACTCCCAACTACCCCCACTTAAAAATTTTCAATGGCACCCCCTGCCCTATCTTGTAATAGATCATCTTAATGGTTCTGACTCTCCATTAGAAAACTAAAATCTGTTAATACTAAAAACCGAAGAGAGAGCTGCTGAATTTAGTTCGGTGGGGAATTTATTAAGGGGAAGATAATAAATTATAGAAACACATTAGCACAATTCTAAATCAGAGGAGTTCATAGATGATTATTAATTTATTCATCAATATAATGCAAATTTTTACTTCGCAAAGGGTAATTTTCAAACTACTGAAATAAGATTATGCTCCACTCTATCTGCAAATACCTTATGTAATAAGGACTAAAGAAATTAGGTCGAAACAGCTATTCTCCTGACTATATGGCAAACCATGAGCGCTCAATTAAATGACAAAATTTGCCGTATTTTGTCTAACAAAGTTAACACTAAAATACAGTGATTCAGATTGTTCCAAAACGACAAGGAAGATGCAAAGTATCATCTATCTCAGGTTATCGCTGTGCCCTATTTTGTTAGACAAAACACGGCAGATTTTGCCATTTCGGCAATTCAGCGCTCGTCATTTGGCATATAGCCAGGAGAATAGCTGTTTTAACATAATTTGTTTAGTCCTTATTACGTTAGGCATTTGCAGATGGGGTGGAGTATAATCTTCTTATTTCAGTAGTTTAATTTATTCATTCATTAATTCATTTCAAGCTTTACATTGACAGATATGAGTAAACTATTTGAAGAAGCACTCCATTAATAGTTATAAGGAAAAATAAAGCTACAAATATAATATAAATATTACCAGGACCTAAAAGTCATGCAAAAGATGTATCGATATTGTTAAATTAATTCTTTGTACTTTTGGCGTGCTATGATTGGCGATATCATTAGTTGCACTAATAAATATATTGCATATAAAACACTGTCATTTCTAGTGATGAAATTCGGACACTGTTAAGAGTCCTTTTCCTTATTTCTCTAAAAAGGCGAATCGAATGAACGACTTAGAATTATGGTCTAAAGACGAAACTGGAATGATTGTAATGAAGAGCTGCTTTTAGATACAAGAGATTTCCTTTTTTTTTATGTATGCCTCATTTCATATGGTATCATATTAGCGGTAGGAAATACAGCGATAAGAGAGATAAGTTAGCTGGTATTAGAGAATTTTATACAAATTGTGTAAATAATCGTAATTGTATGAGTAATCATAATTTGGAACAATTTATATATTGCATGAAATACTCTATCCATTTAGAGGTAGGTGTGGATTTGTGTAACATATGTCACAAAAACCGACTAAATATGGATTGAAAATTTATTATGTTTATATTTATGATAATATTATGTTTCTGTATTATGGGTATTGAAATGTATTCTAAGATACAAAAATGGACCATATAAAACATCTAATATACCTTTCTACATAGTACAATGATCGATCGACCAATTTAAAAAATTCAAAAATAAATCTGAGTGCTAATAATTATTACACCAGTTATGTCTTAGCGACATAAACGACATAAATGCATGGACCAGACAGTGGCGCATCAAATTAAATGAAAGCAAATCAGTTCACACCAACTTTACAAACAAAAAAATTAATTAAAAATCATCGTATATAATTGAACAACAATACAATTCCACAAAAAGAAACAGCCAAATATTTGGGTCTCTACCTAGAGGCCAAGCTAAAATCGAAGGAACATGTTAAAATAAAAACACAAGAATTAAAACTTAAATACAAAAACATGTATTCGCTGTTGGGAAGAAATTTCCAGCTGACTATCAGAAATAAAGTACTGATCTACCAACAGGTGCTCAAACTAATATGGACATACGGCTTTCAGCTGTGGAATTGCACCAAAGAAGGCAGTTACAATTGCCTAAAAGTTTTCCAACACCAAGTGCTAAGGAACATTGTTAATGCTTAAGTATTAACAATGGTCCCGGTCCACTGTTCGGAACAAAGATCTTCAGTGGACTGTTTCACATATCTAGCACGAGAAAAATGACATCAAAATTTCATTGAAATATATACCCTAATATATTAGGTATATGACAGTTACAAGGAATCAGTAAAGGTTTATCGTCCCTTATTAGTCCCTTCCCCGTAGCAGGTAAAGAGACTACGCCTGAAACTGTAGTATCGGATCAATATTTAGTAGCAAATTTCTTTAGTGTTAATTGTTTCAATGGATCTAGTGACTATATATATATATATATATATATATATATATATATATATATATATATATATATATATATATATATATATATATATATATATATATATATATATATATATATATATATATATATATCCATTGTTTACAATATACAATAATCTAAAAACATTTTCTACTGGTCGTAGTTTCAATGATTTAAATATAGTAATTTTATTATTTCTCATAAAATAATAAATGTGTAATTTCTGTCGACTGAATCTATATGAAGGCGAAAAAGTGTCAGGCTCCTTTTTAACTTATTATGTAGAACAATGTTCCTAGATTTTGAATATATTTGAGTTTTATTGCGATAAGGTTGTTTTTCTATTATTTTCAGAAAAGCAACATACAATGTCAAAAGAGAGTTTTTCGATAAGTGGCGTACTTTCACTAAAAAGTCACGCACGGAGGAACTTCTCAAATTCGTAATTAGTACAAATGATATTAATAATTTAACTGATGAAGGTATACACAATATAAAAACCGTTATAAAAGATTTTTCGAAGAAAATTTCTGAACGATGGATTAATTCTTCTCGAAAACTGGTTTTCTAAATAAATATAAAGACTGGCTAGATGGTAGCGATATAGGTTTTGTTGCAATTACCTACAATAAAGAGCCATCAATATCTGCTGGGGTACCACCTGGGCGACCGATAAAGGAATTTGAGGAGCGTAGCGAAAGATCCAAGAGGAGAAGAGTTCAGCATCTGCTGGAATCAAGTACTTCTGCCGAGTTATGCAGCTGAAGTGTCTCTATGTTCAGAAGGTAAAAGAGATGCTGCTAATATTGTCAAGGAATTGTCTTCAGCGTCTCCTAAAAGGGCAACTACAATTAAAAAACTTCGACGTCATAATGATATTAGATCCTACAGCAGAGATGAAGCACTTGCATTATATATTGACTGCAAGCATACAAAATATACATACAAACTAGAGAGGAACCGGGCCATGGCAGCAGATCATTTTTTATACCCATCGTATTACAACTTACAATGGTCGAAATTAGACTGTTGTCCGTCTGCAGAATCTATAAAAATAACTGAAATCAGTGCTGAAATTTCATTTCAATCGTTATTAGATTTAACGATTCAGAGAATCTACAAGGTACAGGAGGAAGTCATTAGTCGCTTATCATCATTGAATATAACTGAATTTAATTTAACTTGTAAATGGAGTTGCGATGGAAGTTCGGAACATAGCCGATACAAGCAGAAGTTTACAGATTCAAGTAGTGATGATGAATACTTGTTTGTTGTTACTTTCGTTCCCATAAAACTAGACCCATTAAATGAAGAAGCTACAGTAGCGTGGCAGAATCTGAGAACCTCTTCAACTAGGTTTTGTCGGCCTATACATTTTTTGTTTTGTAAATAAACCGAGGAGGTAACTCGCCATGAAACTAAATTAATTGAAGAACAAATTTCTAGACTGCAACCTACCAAAGTCATTATACAAGATTCTCAAATAAGTATTCATCACCAACAACAATCAACTTTTAACAATGGTCGACGGAAAAGTTTGTAATTCCTTAAGTGAAACTCGTTCAGCTCAATCTTGTTACATTTGTGGAGCCACACCCAAAATAATAAATTTAGAACCTATTGCAGATAATGAAAACAAACGCGAATATTATAGTTTTGGCCTATCTACATTACATAGTTGGATTCGATGTTTTGAATGTTTGTGGTATATTAGCTGTAGACTTGATGTAAAAAAAATGGCAGATAAGAGACGAATCTGATAAGATAACTGTAAAGCAAAGGAAACAAGATTTACAAACTAGATTTAAGAATGAAATGAGTCTTATAATAGATAGGCCAAAACCAGGTTTTAGCTCCACAAATGATGGGAATACTGCTCGTCGATTTTTTTAAAATGCTGAACAAAGTGCGGATATTACAGGGCTAGATAAAGATATTATTACCAGATTTAGCGTTATTCTGCAAACACTGTCATCCGGTCATGAAATTAATTTGAAAATATTCGAAAAATATGCGGAGGAAACAAGGGCACTGTATTTAAATATTTGTATTTAATCCGTGGTACTATACTGCCAGTTACTGTACATAAACTTCTTGTACACGGTAGTGAAATAATAAAAAGTAATGTTAGTAACCTATCGGTCAATTATCTCAAGAACCGCAAGAGGCGCGAAATAAAGACTGCAGAAGATTTAGGGAATCTCATGCCCGTAAACCATCTCGCATTGCCACGACTGAAGACTTACTGACAATGCTTTTGATTACTTCTGACCCTGTAATAAATAAAAGAAAGATTTCTGGAAATTCCTAAAAAATCTACGAGCAGTATTTCAGAAAATGTATTAAACCTTTTAAAATGTTCAGATATTCCATTTCAATCCCTCCCTACAGATATTCATAACCTACCAGATTTTGATGACTATATATAATAGAAGAGTCCCTGAGCTCTCTTCTGATTATAGTGACTAATTTGTATAATTACCGTTCTTTTAATTTAAATTAAATAATAATAAATATTGTTTCACCAAATGTACACATTTGTCTGTATATTTTTTCATTGAACCATTTTCTTGCTGTTCAGTTTTTGCCAATTTTTGTTCAATATACGCTTATGACACTCAAATTTAACAAAAACAACCAATATCATAATATAAATACTATTTGACATGTGAAAACGGCCCACTGTTTGGAACAAAGATCTTCACAGGGGAACTTCAGGTGGTGCTCGTCAAAAAGGAAACCAAAGAAAATTGTCAGAAAATACGAGAATCACAATCATCAAAATGTTGAAGCGCTTCAACTCTTAGACAATCAAGACCTAGTGTATCGACTCAAGAGGACTAAACCTTTTGAGTTTGTATAACAGTGTTGTCAGTGAAATGTAGAGCACAGTGTAGTGCACTATATCCACATAAAAAAGTGAGCAAAACATATTAGAAACTAGGATGAACCGTTGGAAATATCTATACTCAAGCAACTTTAATAATTCAAGTTAAATTTAAAATGCTTATTAATCTTAAGATTAGGTGCATTGTTTATTTAAAATAAAAACAGTTATGTCTTAGCTCATCGTCTTCAAAATGGAATTACACTTACTGACACATTAAATAAAATCAAAACATAAATTCCTCCTGAATTTTTCTACATAAATTGTACGATATTGAGACTTCCTTGCACGGTTTTTAATATGATATAACCTTCATATGTACCTAAGAAATGGATACCATACCGGGGAGAAATTAGACATCCAACTATGAATGTCTAATTTCTCCCCGACCAATTAATATTATCATAGTATGTGAATGTAATGTTCTCGTGAAACTATAAATATATTTTTTTTCAGTTCTTCGATGTGTTTAAAGTAACACTATCTATTTTTAACGAGAACATCTGAAAGCTTTTTTGCTAAATTTTATAAACTCCTAGTATCGCAAACCGTGAACCTCATTATATTTATGTTTACATCAAGTTTAAATTTAAAAGAATGACAGGACATGAATTATAATTCTATAATGATAGATATTGGGTTAGTAGTCTTAGGGTTTAAAATTCAAGGTGTTAATATAAATCAAAAGGTTGGAATGGTTCTTTGTAGAATAACATAAGTAATAGATAGGAAGTTCAATACAACTCCGCATAATATAATTTGTTGGCAGTAACTGGATAAATAACTAGGGATTATTTTTACAGAAATGGTATTAAGATCATAAAACTTGAGTTTATTTCTATATTATGTTATTTTGCAAGTGTCTCTTGATATTTCATAATAATTAATCAGATATATGAAACTATTTATTTAATTATATCCAAACATTGGTAGAAGGGACATAAAAAGCACGGTTGAAATAATATATTTAAATGAATCAAGTGAAAGAAATATTAAATTTTATCCTCGACTACCTTTGCTACATCTTTTGTTTTTTAAGCTAACAAAACACATCGTCAACTAGACATTAGATTGCTTATAATTTCTATTCCATACATTTTACGAGATGTAGCAACTAAATCTAAATATATTATATACATACTATATACGAAATGCTCCCAGAAGTTGTGGTATCCCCAGTAACGTATGCACATCTGATGTGATAACACAAATTCAGCTGCAGTTTCCACGAATAGGCTAATAAACTGCATAGAATAATATGCTTAGGGGTAAGAGGAGGGGTAATCGTTACATCCATTGCGGTTCTGGAAGAGTATTGAATTACACAGGGAAACATATGGTATCACATTTTGTGTTAATATTTGACATTAAAGATAATTACTATAACGAAATAATTGATGTATAATATTCTCAACTAAAATAGCTTTCTATGATCACACATAACGCAAAATAAAGATCTTTGATTTTTTTACGGAAGGTGCTATTTATTTAGTACAAGATCCGGCAGCTGATTTCTGCAGGCATATATTTAAGTAAATGATTAATGACAATGTATGGTTCTTGATTGTCCACTACATTCTGATTACATCGATGTTATCTGATACCTCTTATTAAGATAATCCTTAATTAATGCATTACTTATTTAATTAATTATCCACGGATTAAATATCTTTTCAGTTTTTCTAATAAGATGTAACTTAGGGTATCAAATACATTCATTAAGTCTAAAATAATTGCCAAATGTCCTCTACCTTCATTTAATGATTTATGTACTTTACTAGTTGTTAGTAAGATGTTAAATAATTCTGTATTTAATTATTTTCTCTATGATTTTTAATATATAACTGATTAATGATATTGGTCTATAATTTGCTATTGAAAGGGGATCACCTGAATTAAATATTGCTTTAATTATATATATTTTAACGACCTTTGGGGATTTACCTTGATTAAATATGTCACACTTATTATATGTTCAAGAGAACCTGCTACTACTTACCAGGATTTTTAATTATTTCATTTTTAGTGTTGTCTTGTCCAATACTACAATTATTTTTTAAATTATCTATGCTGTGCCTTGTCTTACTTTCTGATATAGGATAGAGCAATATAGAATTTAATATTTTACAAGGTTTAAATCGATATAACGTAGCACTACCATTATTATGATTCATATTTCTTTCATCCATATTTTTTACAAAATGTCACTATTTCATGTTTAACTTAACAAAATATAACTTGATAACATTTACAATGAGTATTTCGGAAGTTAAGAAAGAGTAATTATGCTTATAAAAAATTTACATGCCCAGCAGTGTTATACATATAGTATCCCTTATTTTTTTGTGGAAACTGAAAAAATAATAAAAGTGCATAAGTTTGTACCGCATAATATTAGTTTAAGGTCCAGCAGCTGATTTCTGCAGGTATCCATTTTTTTAATGAAACAATTCAGATGAATGATTAATGACAATGTAATACGTTGCTACTGGGTTGCCTATACAAAATTAGCCGCAGTTACCTTTAATTCATTGTATTGTAATTAATTTATTTTAATGAATTCCGACTATATTTTTTTAAGTGATTTAAACGTTATTTGAAATAAAATAATGTGAAGAATTTAAAAAACAATGTTGCTAGTTCTCAGTCAGCCGCAACATCTAGGTTGCCAGATGATAGCAGGTGTATTATTCTTAATTATTTACACTCATCGTGTTTTTAAAAAAAATATATACTAAATTGAAGTTTAATCTTTCCTGTACACGATAATACATGGTTGCCTGTAAAGAAATCGCCGTAAGTAGTGGCGATTTTTTGAAAATATTTTGAATATATATTTTAGAAAAATATATTTTAAGGCAAGTTCATTATTGGTAAAAAAAATAGAGTTTATATTTTTTCAATAAAAGAAAATTACTAAAATCGTAATAATTTTTTAATATCATTATGAAACACATACTTCATTACCCTGATTGACAAATATTTATAAATTGTTATTTTCAATCATGGCAGCTGAGATGCGGTAAGTTTTGCTAACATTTTATATAAAAAAATTACTTTAACCACACCATATTATATCCTTGTTTACACTCGTTTACTCACACTTATCTAGAACGAGAGTAATTAATTCAAATCATAGCAACCACTACTTGCGGACATTTTTTACAGGCAACCATGTATTATCGTGTACAGTAAAAATTATACTTCAATTCAGTATAATACTTTCTTGAAAAACACGATGAGCGTAAATAATTAACAATAATACACCTGTTTACGTCTGGCAACCTACAGGTTGCGACTGACTGAGAGCTGGCAACCATTTTTTTCAATATTTACACCATTTTCTTTCAAATGACTTTTAATTCACAAAAAATATATAGTTGGAATTCATTGAAATAAATTAATTTCAATATAATTAATTAAAAGTAATCGCGGCTAATTATTGACAGACAACCCAGCAGCAACGTATTACTTTGTCATTAATCATTAATCTGAATTAAGTTTAATTAAATAAATGGATACTGCAGAAATCAGCTGCCGGAGACTAATTCTATGCGGTACAAACGTAGTATGCTTTTTATCATTTTTTCAGTTTCCACAAAAAAATAAGGGATACTTTATGTATAACACTGTTGGGTATATAAACTTTTTATAAGCATAATTACTCTTTCTTAAAGACCGAAATGCTCATCGTAAATGTTATCAAGTTATATGTTGTTAAGTTATGCGTGATAGTGACATTTTGGGAACAGGATGGCTTAAAAAAATATATGAATCATAATAATGATAGTGCTGCGTAATAGTTTAAGTCTTTTAGAATATCAAATTCTATATTTACTCTATTCTATACCAGAAAGTCAGATAAGATACAGCATAGATAATTTAAAAAATAATTGTTGTATTGGACAAGACAACATTATTATTAAAAATCCTAAGTAGTAGCAGGTCCTTTTCAACACTTAATAAAGATAGAAAATAATCAAAAATAGAGAAAACAATGAAATACAGAAATCTTTAATGTCTTACTAACAAGTAGTAAAGTACATAAATCATTAAATGAATGTAGAAGACGTTTGGCAATTGTTTTAGACTTGATGAATGTATTTGATACCCTAAGTTATATCTTATTTCAAAAACTGAAAATATTTAATTCGTGGGTAATTAATTAATTAAGTAACGCATTAAGATTATATTAATAAGAGGTATCAGATAGCATTAATATAATCAGAATGTAAGAACGAAGAAGTAAGCAAAAACTACATATAATTCAACATAAAATTGAATGAAGTAGTTGAAATTTACTGAAAACAGTATTATCTTCGCTTTAAAATTTGAAATTTTTGTTTTTAACCCAGTTCTTAAAGGCATGTCATTTGTTTTTTTGGGAGACATATTTTAGATATTTTTAGATTTTGTGGACAAAATATTTTTATTTTTATAAAAAAATTTTATTTTATTTCCCCTTCCACAAAACTGTCTCAAAATTTTGCCCACCACTGTAACTAGTCAAGTTCATTTAATAAGTTTAAAAATTCAGTCTAATAACAGTAATACTAATTTCATTACGGATAGGAGAGGAAATAATGTGCAAAAGTGCAAAATATTTTTTTATGTTGCGTTGCGATGACTACCCATCACAAATGCGTTTCTAACACGGTTATGAAGTGATCAGGTAAGAATTATTTTGATTAAATATCCCTCAAATATAACAGATATTTCCTTATATTGTACTTAAAATGTTACTAAAGGAATAGTAAACTGTACTGTAATATATGAGCACATAAAATGTTGGTAGCTGATTGAAAACTTTCTAAAGCCAAACGAAAAAATATAACTTTAGTATTTCCTTTTCTGGATTCAGCAGCATCGATAGTTTAGATCATTAGTCATAACCATGTATTAATTTTTTTTGTTCAATATAACATACTTGACAGAAAATTACACATTACACACACAACAGAGTGAAATGCAGTATTAACTTATAATAAATAAACAATATATAAACGAATATACTATATAAATACAGTACCGCTGTAATAAATACATGTCTAAACATCACAGAGTATGTTAAGGAAAGTCACCGTAACTGATATTAGATATGAGAATTCGGGGAGTCTGTCTCCAATGTCTGACGAAGCCAACACGTCGGCTAGCCACGTCTTTCTCTTCTTGACAGGTGTTTGTCTCCCCCTTTAGCAGATCGTTTTTAACTTCAGACTTCTCATCGGGCATATAGTCTTAAGCGCAATATTTCTGCGTCTGTCCATCAGAAGCAGATATTGTCGATGCTGTCTCTGATGGAACAGCAATAGAAAAGCCCCCTTCACAAGCTGTTTCATTAAAAGCTCTTGAGCGTGTCTCTGCGCTGATGCTATGTCGTGAGTATAGGCCAATTCTCGCTTCTTCAACACAATAGCTTCTCCTATAATAGCAGTGATGGCTGTTGTCTACTGATATAATAAGCTGTGTTGAGATCTGGTGCTACTAATGTAGCATGTACTGTTTCAACACATGTTTAGGTCATAGTAGCGACGCACTTGTTTAGTTTCGAGAAATTAATACGTTCGTCAGTTTCAATGGCTTGAATCTGAGCTTAATGTTTAGAAGTAGGGCAGGTCTTAAATCAAGCAGTATGCGCCTCACATACACATTTGGTACGACCTACTATTCTTATTTTTTCTATTTCTTCTGTGTATTCTCGAACCGATGAAATGAGTAGCACCACATTGGTGGAAGAATATAGGCATTACCTCTAACTGATATATTGAGCATTCAGTCATTACGCATAGCCAAAGAAGCGTTCCATCAAAAGAGAGAATGGGAGGCCGAAAGCCTTTTTTCATCTTCTACCGTAAATGTCAGATATTTACGTGGTATTCCTTGGTTTTTCATTTCATTGAAAATACTCTTCCACACATCAACAAGATCACGGTATACAATAATTTCTCTGGATTTATTTAAGGTTCCATGAAGAATCATTGTAATTACATTTTTGCCGAATTTTTTATCGTTAATAGAAAATGAGTCTGGGTGACATCTCTTACCTCTGCAAGTAGGCAACTTTTCTTGCTTACTGACACTCATCATCATGAGGTCATCAGTCCTAAGACTAGTTGGACGCTAACCTCCAGCTTCTCCTATCTTGTGCTAACCTATGCATTTCACTAACTGTGCTACAACCTACATCCCTTACTACTATTTGCGAGCAGTAGTCTAATCTAGGCCTACCTCTGCCTTTCTTCACTTCTATTTCTGCCACCAAAATATCGCAGACTATTCCCCCCATGTCTCAGCAAGTGACCTACCATTCTATCTCTTCTCTTCTTTATGTTTTTCCACATACTTCTTTTCTCGCCGACTTTCTCTAATACTTCTTCGTTTCTAACCCTATCAGTCCACACGGTATTTTCGTCATTCTTCGGTAACATCACATCTCAAAAGCTTCTAATTTCTTCCTACTTGCTTCCACTACCGTCCAGGTTTCGCAACCGTATAGTGCCGTGCTCCATACATCCGTTTTCAAAAATCTCTTCCTTGTTTCTAAGTTTATTACCACCGAGCATAAAAGTGCTTTCTTTTTGCCTGCATTTCGTTCAACGCTGATTCTAATTCCTCCTTACTAGATGCTAATACTGCTATATCATCCGTGAATCTCAGTATTTTTAGTTTCTGTCCCTGTACTTTAATCCCGAAATTCACTCTACTTTTTTTTTACCACATTAATCGCCTCTTCGATGTACAGATTAAAAATTAGTGGTGATAGCGTACATCCTTCTCTTACTACTTTCCTAATACCTACTTCCCTTCTTTCCCCTTCTACTTCTGTAACAGTAGTTTGCTCTTTTCTATTGTTTTCTCTAACATTACTCTTAGCGCCAGAATAGCTTCGCGAGTCTATTTCGCCTAAACCCGAACTGGTCTTCTCCTAGTATTTCCTCCGCCCTATTTTCCATCATCTTCTGCACTATTCAGGTTAAGATTTTTGACACGTGTGAAGTTAGGCTAATCGTTCTAAAGTTCTCGCATTTGTCGCCTCCTCTCTTTTTCGGTATAGTTCCGAATATACAGTATTCGATATATATAGTATATATAACGATAATGTTCCTCTTATAATCCTCCGGCATCTCCCCCGTTTCGTATATGTATTTTACCAGTTCAAACATCCTATTTACTACTTTCTGTCCCGCACATTTCAAAATGTCCGCCTGTATTTTATCTACACCCGGCGCTTTATTGTTCTTTAGCCCCCTTAGTGCTATTTCAAATTCCTTTCTCTTCCTCAGGGCTTCCTAGCTTCCCTTCTCTCGTGCCCTAAAACGTCCGTAGTCGCGGAATCTAGACTATTCTTGATACCCTCCCACTCAGTTTCTGCGTTCTTGATTTCGTCATTACTCGCTTTATTTATTAATTGATCTGGTGTCCCCTGGAACATATCTTTCATATTTTGATCCCTCAATATGTCTACATTTATACGTTTCTTATCCTTCCGGGTTTTCAGATTTTTGAACTTTAATCTATCTTTCATGACTACCAAGTTGTGGTCGTTGTCTATATCTGCTCCTGGATAACTCTTACAGTCTTTTACTTGATTCCTAGATCTCTTCCTAACCAGAATGTAGTCTATCTGATACATATCTATCTCTCCTATCATTTTCCAGATATACCGCCTCCTAACGTTATTCTTGAACAATGTGTTCGCGACTACCATCTTGTGCTTCTCACAGAATTCTATCAGTCTGCTACTTCTCTCGTTTCTGTTTCCTAATCAATAAGGACCTCAAATTCTCCTTCTTTCCCCTCACCTACGACTGCGTTAAAATCTCCCACTATTATTAAATTTTCATGACTCTTCACAAATCCTATTACCTGCTCTATGTCGGAATAAACGGCTTCTAACTCTTCCTCATTGTGGCTAGAAGTAGGCATGTATACTTACACTATTACTGACACTAATCTGATTTAAATTATCGTGCTCACACGATACCAATAGATAACGCGCAGTCGACAGGCAAAACATGTTTGGTGCACCAAGACGACGCGACGGTAGGTACATTAACTAATGGTACTCACCCCTTATTCTGGCATTTTTTTTTCGGCTTTCAGATCGCAGGCGGCTCATAAGGCCTACTTCACTGAAGTAAATTGGTGTATGTAGGAGCACCACCTGCATTTTAATTCATGCATGAAACTTTATATACATATTATACGGAATCAAGGAACGTGTGGTCCACCATGGCTGTGTCCTACATATCATAGTAAGGCTCTATACATTGACACGTGCCAAACACTTTAAATGCTCTATTAATGACACTGTTACTCCTAGTGCCATCCACCCTTCAGTATGGATTGCATGACACCCTGAGTTAAGGTCCCCTTTGACGCAGGGAACGTACGGGCTGAGGCACCTCGGGTTCGCCATACCCGTACTTGCTAGTAACCTAGCAAGTCCCTGAGGTGGTGTATTACTATTACTATTTACTAACCGCTGTTAATCTATCCTCTGTACTATAAATATAATAAGATGATCCTGGTAGCTCCGTAATACGAGGATTAATGAGTTACCACATTTTGACTATATATATATATATGACTATTATGTTCTTTTTAAATATAATAAAATTATCCTAGCTTGTACAGTTACACTGTTGAGGGTAGGAACTATTTCTAAATGCTGTAGTTATCTACTTGACGTATATTGACGTATAGTATGATATAACAGTGATTATCGTCCTGGACGAAGTGAAAAAAAAAAATATCCAGCTATGGACGTTGATCGAATGCAGATAAGTTTATAAGTTTAAAAATATTGTTAACCTGAAATTGGTATATGGAACCTATATATGGAATATCATATTCACTTAGTAACCACTAAGTACAAGAGAATATCCACCGAGACCACTGTTTCTTGAAAAATACGCAATTAAATTGATGTGTTTTTCTTGGTAAATCAAACACAAATGGAATAGGATAAAATTAAAATAAATTAGCGTAGAAACATAATGGAAGTTTATTATAATATATCATTAATCATAATTACCTTAAATACTAGTCTTCCAAATATGATTACGACTAGTTATAGAAATTATTCAAAATAACCATAACTGTGATATAAAATACAATAGTTTTGACTATACTTAAAATCACTGTTATTTTATGTTCAAGTTGGATGTTATGGGTCTGTGGGATGATGAATGGATCATAATGTATATACCCTTAAACGATGTATAATGGTATTCCATCACAATAAAGACAGAAGATTAACTGTAATACTGGCTATTGCAGAGAGTACTTGGAAATTATTATAGACCCTTTTAGAAATAAACACACATTTACAACGTATTCCTTTTATATTCAGAAATATGTAGGTATGGTGATTTCTGTATTTCGTTCGAAGTATGAGAAATTTGGATCTTTATTCGTTCTTTAAAATATTAATATACATATAATTTATTATATTAGTATTTATTATATTATTATATTAGTATTACCATAACGTATATTCAACATTAAGGAAGGATCTGTCAACTTTTATACCTTAAATAAAATGACTAACGCATTTCGAGCTTCGACATTTCCTTCTTAAAACTAAAATTTTTCCTATACAAGAAACCCATAAATTTAGAACTATTTGCACATAAATAAAGGAAGTTTATGTAGAAAACTTAAAACAGAAGGACATTAATGAGGTAATGGAATATGTTAAATTAAAATTATTATAAAGATTTGGAACATACAATTAGCTTCATGGTGGGCAATTCCAAGTTCAAATAAAATTTAAATTTCTGAAACCTCTCCATACTGTTTACAACAGCAAATCATGAGGAAAATGGTGTCATAGATGTAATCAAGAATCGTAAAAAATAGACAAATATTCAACGAAGAATGTTGAGAACTGTAAATAATTAATTTGGGTTAAAAAAACTAGTTATCCAAAAGTATTTAACCAATCAAACTCTTACAGAGGCGATGGTTTCTTCACTATGAATGGTGACAATTTCTTCGCTATGAAAGTCACGAATAGATAAAAGAGATCTCTATAGTCAGACTCATTAATCCGAAAATAGATGGTCGACTGTGATAAACATAAAGTACAAGTCTTTGTTACCCATCTGTAACAAGTCTTGAAACTTTTTGATTCAATCTTCATTACTGATGTATAAAGAAATTAATTAACTTATCTAAATTCCTTATCACATGAATCAATCTCCTAGAAGAGCTAAAAAAACAGCGAGAAAAGTTATATACAGTAAGACTTTTAGGGTATAAGAAGTATTACTGTCATTAATTTAACAGTTTAATAGTTTTAATAATTTGGACCTAAACAAACCAAAGAGTGTTATTGAACAGCGACGCTCAACTCTACCATTTACGAGAGAAAAAACTGTAAATTATCCAATTATGGATATAACCAATACATTATGAAAGAATAATAAAATGTTATATGTTACTGACAGAGATCGTATCGATAAAGATGTATACGCCATAAAGTTCTTTCGGTATTTGTCCTGAATCGGCGTACCGTGTACGGTACTGATGAGAACTAACAAGTTCGAAACAGCTGTATGTCGTTCGGTTCCAATCCGGGACAAATGTCGAATCCTACCTGTGGCGGGTTTTATTTTTTGAAACCTTATCTGATCGTGCAGAAACACGAGAAAGAGGTCGAGGATCGCTTCTGGGTATAATTCAATGCCTGACGGGGCTTTAGCCCGAGGAGTACTTGTTTCCTAGATCGATGATGTAATAGCTTTGCTATTCGGAAAATACTTTGATAGCCGCTTGGCGGCTTGGTGGTTCCTTTATCGATTTCCGACTTATATGTTACTGACAGAGATCGTATCGATAAAGATGTATACGCCATAAAGTTCTTTCGGCATTTGTCCTGAATCGGCGTACCGTGTACGGTACTGATGAGAACTAACAAGTTCGAAACAGCTGTATGTCGTTCGGTTCCGATCCGGGACAAATGTCGAATCCTACCTGTGGCGGGTTTTATTTTTTGAAACCTTATCTGATCGTGCAGAAACACGAGAAAGGGGTCGAGGATCGCTTCTGGGTATAATTCAATGCCTGACGGGGCTTTAGCCCGAGGAGTAGTTGTTTCCTAGAGCGATTATGTAATAGCTTTGCTATTCGGGAACTACTTTGATAGCCGCTTGGCGGCTTGGTGGTTCCTTTCTCGATTTCCGACTTATATGTTACTGTTATGAATAGAATTAAAATAAAAAAGCTCCAAAATACAATCTAATTACTGGTAATTTTCCATGCGTAAGGCTGTAGAGTCATCAACAGAACAAACGAGATTTGATTCGATAAGATATTCTTTCGTTCTTGTCAAGCAAATGCTTGATGAAGTATGGCACATTGTAGTACGCTATAAAATTATAAAAAGAGAAACCTACCTTACATATCGTCCCTTTTCTCACGTATAGGCGTAACTGAAATTTCAAAATTTTACAGGAGAGAAGAAAACATAAAAGTGTAATTGTATCAATGGTAGTACCATTTATATTTTGTAGATCTATGCCAACAGAATTTGTGAATATGTTTATAAAAATACTTGTATGTACACTTCATATAAGTTCAGTGTACATACACGTAAGTACTTGTATGTATACTTCATATTTTCAAAATAGTGTGAAAGGCTTTTTTTTTAATTACAAAGTTTGCAGTTAGGTACGTCTGTACGTGATATTACATCTTGTAAGCAATGAATGATTGGCCTTTGGTAGGATAGTGACAAAAATTTACTTTATATGGAAACGAATTATAACAGTGTCCCTTTTAAATAGATTTATTAATGCAAGTGTAAAGAAAATTATATATTCAATATAAATTATGAAAGAGTAAAATAAAATGAAATTCTGAAAAAACTATAAATTTGAAAATAATATTATTTAGCCTTCATTTCGATGGGGCAAAATTATAAAATACGCTTTGTGTTCCGTATTGTGGATTACCGGATTCGGCTCTCTGCATAATGCAAATAAGTCATCATACTTTTTTTTCGTTATTTTTGGTGGTTATCTACTTAATGATTGAAGTGTCATCTCAGAGATATTCCTTTCACGACAATACAGTCATATTCATTCTGGAGATGACTAATCTTAATAAATATTTTGTTCAGCTTTCTTAGTTACCATAATTACCTTCACATTAGTCCATTTTGCATTGCCATTCTGAGTTTCTTGGATAAAAATTTAAAATCCTTAAAATCATCATAATTCATGAGTACTAAGGTATATGGCTGACGTACACACTAAGTGTATTACAGGTAATAACTGAGAAGGGATATACAAATTACCGGCCTTATTAATTGCACTTAAGATGACACTATGTGCTGCATCCCTCTCGCTTTGCCCGTGACTGGTCTCCAAATATCTTAAAGCTATTTCTTCCAAGCAAGAAAATTTACCTAAAGCACACACCATCATACCTACAATAATGGTGTTCTTATTTTGGCTGTAAAACTCATCGGAATACATAGAAACCGTGGCATTATTTTTGCAACATTTCTCTAATATTCTGTATATACAGGTTGCTTGATATCTCTGAAGATCCTCTCTTACTGGTCGCCACATTCCAGAAAAAGAAAACAATTATCTAGCGATATCATAGAAAGTAAAATTTAATTTTGATAAGCGACTTTTATAAAATATGGCATTTTCCTTTGTACCGGGAAAATAAATAACTTATTGCATGTGAAATATGCCACACAAGTTATATCCATTGCTCATGGCTTCTTGCTTGCAGATGGACTTCTTTTCCCTAACATCCTTGTTCTCTGCTACATGTGAATTGTAAAAGGTGGTTCAACCAAAACGCACGATGTTAATTGTAAATAAAACAAAAAGTTTTCAGAGAATTATCAATAGAAGGATCTATGACAATTATGTGTGAAACAAAATATCGACCAAATGCTCGCCATGCGATGGTCCATATTTTCAATGACTCTGAGACATAAATAATTGAGGTTCAATGTCATTAATGTGCCGAATTATTTCATCCTTTAGCTCTTGAATTGTTCTTGGCTTATTGACGTACACTTTTTCTTTTAAATATCCCCAAAGAAAGAAGTCCAACGGTGTCAAATCACATGATCGTGGTGGCCAATTAACATCGCCACGACGTGAGATATTACGGCTATTGAATTTCTCGCGCAAAAGTGCCATTGTTTCGTTGGCTGTGTGGCAAGTGGCACCATCCTGTTGGAACCACATATCGTCCAGGTCTATATCCTCAATTTATGGCCATAAGAAGTCCGTTATCATCTCGCGATAGCGAACACCATTCACAGTAACTGCTTGGCCGACCTCATTTTCGAAGAAGTATCCATTAAGTCCGATGACGCCGCCAGCCCATAAACCGCACCAAACAGTCACTTTTTGTGGATGCATCGGCTTTTCAACAATCACTCGTGGATTCTCATTTGCCCAAATGCGGCAATTCTGCTTGTTAACGAATCCACTGAGGTGAAACTGTGCCTCGTCGCTGAAGATGATTTTCTTTGTAAAGTCACCATTCACTTCTGTCTGTTCAACCAATCATTCGGCGTATTGACGACGCTTGAAATGGTCAGTAGGCTTAAGCTCTTGAGTCAATTGAACCTTGTAAGCATGTAAATTCAAATCTTTATTTAAAATTCGCATCAGTGATGTTCGTGAGATGTTCAATTGTTGGGCACGACGACGAGTCGAGGTTGACGGCTCTTCTGCTACACTATCGCGAACAACAGCAATGTTTTCCGCAGAACGAACTGGGCGAGCATCCACAGGTGTTTTCACATTTCCTACAGACCCGGTTTGCTGAAATTTGCGCACAATTTTCCCGATTGTGGACACATTTGGTCGATTATGCTGACCAAAAAAGTCACGAAGTGCACGAAATGCATTTTGATTTGAACGCCCATTTTCATAAAAGGCTTCAACAATCTTAACGCGCTGCTCAATTGTGTACCTCTCCATGGTTGAATTTGTCAAATATTGAAACAAAGAAATGTCAAATTAAGTTGGGCAAAAAACTTGACGTTAAGGTGTGACTCACAATTAGCATCGTGCATTATGGTTGGACCACCCTTTATTTAACTTGTACACTACTTATAGTTCCTTCGTCTCCCTCCAAGTAAGTTAAGCACAGCGTGCACTGGTTCTTTTAGGCACGTAAAGCAGATACGGCTATACGTTAGAAAATTACCGTAGACTTTTATAGATATGCCACAAGGTAATTTATTATTTGCAGAACAAGTAATTAGATAGAGATACACCACTTCGTGAGATTATAGATTCACTTTAAATCAATCTATTAACGAGTATAACTCAATTTGACGATTTTTGTTACATACGCCTGCGTCCCTACATGAGGAAGGGGACAATATTATTTCATCTGAAATTTAATCTCAGTAATACATATTTCTTTATTAAACATAACAACAAGCACTGTTATTTATGTTCTATCAAGCCTTGATTTACTCAACGGAGTGTATTAGAATCCATTCTATACATACCATACAGACACAATTATTGTTCGATCATATGAGGGTCAAGCGCAATTTGTACATACCTCAACCCTAACATCACGCATCGGTCCTGATAATTATCTCGTGTTCACAATGTTGACAGATCATTTAATTTTTGCTTTAACAGAATGTGATGTTGAAATCTAATAATTGTATTAATATTCCTCAACGTTTGTAATACATAAAATTATGTTGGAAATAAAAGTATTTAATCACATTAATTAAAGCAATTAAAAATAGTAAGTACCCAATTTGGGTTAATTTACGTATTAATCATTAAGAAATGTAAATTATAATTTTATTTTAACATACAAAGCTTTTATATGAGAGAATAAATAAAACTTAGCAATACTGCTCTAGCAACAGGTTAAGCCAGTTGTTTCTCCAGTGAATTATATTAGTATTTCTGCAAACGGCGGAGCAAGTGAGTGGATTTTTACACCCGTTCGCGATGCTATTTTATAGAAAGTTAAGAAAATCGGAACTATAAAATAATTCTCAACGAAAATATAATTATTTAATATAACACAAAATATAAAGTATAAAATTAAAAAAAGATTGTATAGCAAACATTTACTACATTAAGAATAAGTTTTACTGTAATAAATACTGAAACAAAAGCATCTTCCCACCACACTGTACCATACTAGGAGCGTAACCATATCGACACATGCACACAAATATAATTTGCATCAATGGTCCGATCATGCTACGCTACGATTGTGGTTGGAGATGCAACGGTCTAGTGGATGTTTTCTGATACAAACTGATGCAAATTATATTTTTTTGCATGTGTCGATACGATTACGGTCCTAGTATGGTACGGTGTAGTGGGCGGATACCTTTAATCTTCTTGTTAAGCTAAGAAGTATTCCAACTATCACAAAATCCTTAACGAATGTTACTCAGTATAAAAGGGGTAACAATACTGTACTTTGACATTAATTTGCAATATGTAATCGAAGTTTTTGCTAATTATCTAGTCTATACGGTGTGAAGATCTGGAGACCTATATGGTGACTAGATAATACCCCGTCCAGAAATATTCCTCTAAATATTGCTGAATAATCACACCATTGCTTTATCGACAACCATCTTGTTGAAACCAAATTTTCTTTAAGGCAACACCTGTTAGTTCCTGAATGCTGAGAATAATTGTTTGTTAAAGTAGATCGAAATATTTTTAGTCAGTTAAATGACCGTAAATAAAAAGGATCCAATAACTTACTCACCCAGTATACCTGCCCAATTATTAAGTTTTAGAATAGTTCCTGTGACCAATACTGACTAAGACTTTACTTATGTTTACCAATTAATGGAATCGTTGATTCCTTGGAAAATGTTAATCTTCAGTCACCTTTTCCATTAATTGTTCCCATAAGATTTCATTATTTTTATATTATCCTCCTCAAATATTCCATGAGTTTTTCCAACTTTATATGATTTGAATTCATATTTTTTTTAAAACAATCTTAATTGTTGATGAAGTAAAATCTTTAGGAGAAATTTCAGAAGTAGTAAGTACTGTGTTAGTAATTTCCAGTGCACAATTATTAATATTTTTTTCATCATGTACTTGATTAGGATTAACTGATTTTCTCTTATTTCTATAAACAATACAGCTATACAAGTTAGAGTTGTTAATAATATTATGAATTATTGATTGCGCTGGTTAGTCTGTCTAGGAAATGCTTCATTTTATGAAATTTGAATATGTCGTCTTGACTGCCCCTGGCAATACCATTTACCAATATGAACAGTTGTCTCGAAAGACATTTTGAAGGACTGTAATTTATAACATCGTTATAGCGTTAACTTAATCTAATCCAACCTTCCTGGTCTGCTTGAGAACTGTAAAATTATGCCTTTTTTTGTTTGTAAAAGTGAAATATCCCTGTTCTATATTTTCTATGTATAAAGGTATAAATAATGAAAGTATCTGTAGGATTAGAAATGAGTATAATTTAAGTGGTCATTATACTGGGTATATTGCATAACATGACATTTTTCAATACTCCGTATTCACAAACTCTTTCTTTTACTAATGAATCTGAGTAAGATGATTTAATTATCGCGTCTAGATTATATTTCACCAAAAAATATTAGTCTTCCTGAATTCGATTCAACGCCTATTTAATTCACTATGGTTATTATTGACCCTAGATAGTCTGTCGTACTTTGACACGAGTCGATATATTTTATGCTATTTTACAATTAACTTTCAAATATCAACATATTAATTTAATTTTCCTTATCACTTTTATTTCATGTTTTAGTTTACTAAATCAGTGTAAACTGTAGACTTTACTGAGTTGTAGTATTAATATCACATTTATTTATAAAATAGTTATAGCACATACATACACTAGGCATAAAAATTAAGGGATGTAAGAAATCCCAAATTTTTAGGTGTTTCAAAGGGCTCTAACTTGAAGAAAAATTGTCTCAGAGCAATTTTAAAAAAAGAATACTGAAGTTTTTAGTTTTCAGATACTGAGTTAAATTTTTTTTAACATCACCAGTTTTTGAAATTAAATTTTCTCTAGTGATTTCATCATAAATCTTTTTTAATAATTTCATTCTCTTTAATTTTTGTGTTCTAAAAGCCTTGCATGATGATTTTTCTATTAGTTATCGTCGTTCAAAGAAAAAAATATATTTTTGACTTTGGTAATTAATAAGTCGAGAAATATATCTTTTTCTTACAATAAGTAAGATTGTTCGATTAAAAAAATATGGACTATTGCAAAAATAGAAACATTTTCAACCCCCAGACAATTATTATTTTTTAGCAAAAACGACAAATTCAATCATTTCGAACACAATGAAAAAAACATCGTAGCGCTTTGAAAATTTCAAAGTTTCTTTAAGATACCTTGAGGCTGAAATAGGCAGTCAACATCCTTAGTCTATCTATTATTTACAAAGTTATGCCAAGTTAAGTGAATTTCCTAAATACGCAACTTTATACCTCTTTTTCAATCAACATTCTCGTACCGAAATTTTTTATTAATCGAAAACTAATAACTACAACTTTGTAAAGAATACTTTGTAGTTTTGAATACCCTACTTATATATTCTGTACGATCATTAATTCCCGAGTAATTAATTACCAAAATAAAAACTGATTTTCTTTGCTTTGAACGACGACAACTCAGTGAAAAATCATCGTGCAAGGTTTTTAGATCAAATTAAAAAGAATAAAACCGTCTAAAAAGCTTTATGATCAAATCACTGAAACAAATTTATTGAAGCCCATGGACCTTTTGAAAGGCAAGCAGAAATTTGGAAAATTTATTTTCCGATGATTTTCTTATGATTACTCAAAAATTGATGCTAAAATTATGAACTCAATTTTTTTTTAAATTACTCTCCTACTATTTTGCTCCAAGCTACAACCGTTGGAAAATCACCTACAAATTTAGGTTTTTTTACATACCTCAATTTTTGCTCCTAGAGTATAATATACAAGTGTTGTGATGGAAATCAATAATTTTCAAAAACAATTATGTAATATATGGTAAACATGGTTCAGGATAGATATGTAAAATAGATAAAAAATAGACAAAATGTTTGTGGCCCTGGATAAAAGCGAGGAGATTAAGTAGGTAGCCTGAAATTTTCAAAAGAATAATGTAATGAACAGAAACACTGAAATGTTTCACGAATAATGTCAACTAATGACTCCGTATATTGTTCAGCTTATTTACGACACATTAATATGTAGACGGTCCATAAATTAAAATAATACATGATTTCTGCTATGTTACAACATCCCTTCTACATTTTGCAGTCTGACCAGGGTCTGATACAAGTTAAGGGAATGATTAATGCTAAGAGGACAAAAAATACCCTTAGGAAGATCCCCATTGTATAACTTTGAATTCACTGTGACAGAACGAGGAAGCCGGCATTGTTTTAATAGTGCAGGTCGTGTGATTTATATTACATGCAATAAAAACTAGGAAAAAGTTTCGCTTTGTACTCGAAATACTATTTCATGGAGCTTCATATTCATACGGACAAAAGAACAAAGTAGGAAGCAATTACTTATGACCTTATTTCCCCTTTTTTGTATAGAGCGCTACGAGTCGCAAGACACTTTAAGTTTTTTATGAAAAATCTGCAACACAAAAGAGGAGTATGCACGTATGACAATAAACTTTGCTTTTTCAATTTCCTGTAGTCGCTCAGATAGCTGTTCAATTTCGTAGACGTTTATATGATTGTAATAAAAAACGCACATAAGATGTTTTTATTGAAAAAGTTAACGTTTCTTTTTTCAAATAAGCGGCCAACCGATATGCAAACATCAATTTCAGATACTACTAAACGATATTTATACCACAAAATATTATGGATTACAGCCTTGTACAGGGTAATCCACTAAAAGTAACAGTCCTCTAAGAATTATTTTAATTTCTCCAGTAACATGAGTACAACTTGACAAACAATAAGGTAAAGGAAATCAACAATTCCTATAATATTTAAACGGTTGGACAAGTTGGAAAACATACCTAGCCTATGTTACGTTATTCTTACCTCCGCCAACTCTATTTAAATAATGTAAAAAAATCTTAAATCGACCAATCTGCTTCATATGTCAGTAACATATAAGTCGGAAATCGAGAAAGGAACCACCAAGCCGCCAAGCGGTTATCAAAGTAGTTCCCGAATAGCAAAGCTATTACATAATCGCTCTAGGAAACAACTACTCTTCGGGCTAAAGCCCCGCCAGGCATTGAATTATACCCAGAAGCGATCCTCGACCCCTTTCTCGTGTTTCTGCACGATCAGATAAGGTTTCAAAAAATAAAACCCGCCACAGGTAGGATTCGACATTTGTCCTGGATCGGAACCGAACGACATACAGCTGTTTCGAACTTGTTAGTTCTCATCAGTACCGTACACGGTACGCCGATTCAGGACAAATGCCGAATGAACTTTATGGCGTATACATCTTTATCGATACGATCTCTGTCAGTAACATATAATATATAATGTATATACTGACATTATATAATATATAATATATATAATGTCGGTAATATATAACTTTTCAGTCACGCTTCTGAACATCAGCTTCTTACGGTACAGTGCTATATTTTCGAACAAATTAAATAATATGGCTAAGGCTTCATTACGGCCAATATGAAATACTGAATGTGAAATATATGAGTTGGTACTACTGAATTACTCCAAAGCTTATATAAAGTATTTGGAACTCTCTTCAAAATTTCAGTGTTTTTCCTTCGCAAATTTAAGAAAAAAATTAAATATGTACTTTTATCTTGTTGTATTCTTGATCTGCAAATAAAAAGCGATTATATATTAGCGTTTTTTCTTTTTGTTAAAAACCAGTCACCCATTTCTGTGGCTCCGACTCACACAGAAGGTGCGCGCTGGTGATTCCAATAAACACTCCTCACGTCCGTTTGGTTAGTGATTACTGGGCCGAGTCGTGTGCCCTGAGTAGACGAAGCGAACCGAGAATTACGGCCTTCTGCATGTGACCGGCTAAGATTTCTGCCGAGTTTCGGCATGCCAAAATGCCGTGTCATGGGTATGCTCTTTTAATTCTGAAAGCAGTGTATCTTTCGCTCCACCAAGGGTTCCTACAATCAGTACCTTAAGTTTAACAGAATGGTCTGGATAGAGTCTGCGGAGTTCGAAGATTAAATCTTGATATTTTGTCCGTTTCTTCTCCTCTTTCAAAACAAGGTTACCGTTACCTGGTGCCGAGAACTCGATGAGAACATTGTCCTGAGTTGGTGGTTGAAGAGGACTACGTCAGGCTTGTTGGCTTGTATTTACCTGACGCTGACGGTGGGAAACGAATAGTTCCAATATATTCGGCACTTCTCGTTTTCCACAACGGACTCAATATCCCCCGGAGCATAAGGCAGCACTGGTGTCTCGTCTATCTGATACGAGTGCCTTAAATGATAATAAAGCACCCGTAACGCTGCATTATGTCTATGGATATAGGCCAAGACTGCATATACCAGGCAAGCCGACAATAAATGCATCAATGTCTCCGACGCCCTGCTGCAGGCCCTGCAGCTGACATCAGGGACCTCCATACACATGACACGACTCCGACAGACGAGCGTGTTAAGTACACCATCTTGGCAAGCCA
Source organism: Rosalia funebris (assembly GCA_037954035.1). Taxonomy (NCBI): domain Eukaryota; kingdom Metazoa; phylum Arthropoda; class Insecta; order Coleoptera; family Cerambycidae; genus Rosalia; species Rosalia funebris. The sequence goes on along the minus strand of JAZFAV010000009.1, from coordinate 31,579,929 downwards.
TGATGAATCCCTCGGTCTCTGAATTTAGCCCGGTTGACCTTAAAAAAGCAAAGGTCAGCCTTTCGGATAAGCCCAGGGCTTCCATATTCCTATAGAAGACCCCCTGCATGGGCTTATCCTTGTGAAGCTGCAGAGCTCTTAAATGATTTGCAGCATTTACTTGGGCTTTTAACCGAACGGGTTCCAATTCGGTGACAGAGTTGCGATTGGCCCGTTCGGTGTCGAAGACGAGACCGATATCATCGGCTGCTCTACGTGCTGCTTTAAATAAAAATGCTCCTATCCCTGCATATTCGTGATCTCGGATCATTCAGAGAAGGGGATCCGAACTCCTGATAACTTTACAGGCTCCGTCTAGAACCATCTTCTAATGGAGAGACACTCCAAATTCAAAAGTCCACGATCTCCGCGATGTCATAGGAGATATAACCGTAGATAAACGGACGATCTGGTATACAAACTCTACGTCAAAATATGGATAGGTGGCCTATCGCATTATTCTATAAAAGTGATTGCGATAACGTCATTCATACTGTGGTCCGTGGTGGGAGACTGGCCCAAATTCAGGGTGTCGAAATTATTGGTTTCGAGTTCCAATGAAGGGCGCTTGGCATCTCTTCGCGAGCATGAATGTATTTGTCATCGTAGCTATGTGTAAATTTCTCCTCAACAGCATGAAACTTTAGGCGAAAGCTGTCGATTTCTGCATGTCAAGACTTTTCTTTGAAATTCAATTTAACTTTAACAGAAACACTTTCAACTGAATTTTCATGGAAGTATTTCTTGGGATATATACATGAAGATAGAGGACCCCAGACATCAACAAGAAGAAGAAGCTTATGGCATTCACGGACAGCTTAGAACTGTGCTTAGGAAATAATCAACCCGATTCGAGACCAAAGACCCGAAGAGTAGACTGATTAAATGGAACGAAGTCAATAAACCAAAGGGACGTAAGTACGTATTTCATTTAGCAACTATGGAGGAGCCATGGAAATCATTAAGATTTTAGCAATTAACAGCAAAACTAACAGAGAAGCTAACACTAGAACAATCTTCAAGGAAAAGCAAAATTGTTCTATTCAACATTGTAAATGGGTTATTTAAACTATGAAATATTCTGGCGAGCTGTACAAAGTCAAAATAAGGTATTTATTGTCTTTACTCTAAAACCAGGTAAGAAATTCGTCTTTCAAATTATAGATCAATCAGGCTGCTTCCACTGATGAGAAAGGTAGCAATGCAGATAGTCGTCAGCAGGTTAAGAGATCAAACAAAGACACTGAAAGTAAATCCTGAAAATAATTCGCCTACCATCCAGACCGTTCCATGGAGCTCTAGTTTTAAAATTAGTTGAAATTAGTTTCAACAATAGTCTTTGTTGAAACTTGTTGTTGTTCTATTGACGCTATCTTTTTAGATTTAAAAGACGCATTCAATATGTCGGAATGATCTAATGACCAATCAAGATGTCTGATACTTGCGGTGAACACCCAACAGTTCCGATGAAGTTCATTAAATCTTACCTAACCAGAAGAGAGATTCTAATAAAGACAAGGCGTGTCTTATTTGATTACGGAACCTTCAATTAAAACTCGAGGATATTTACTTTGATCTCCTGCAGATGGACGGGATAGCCCTTGTGCTGCATACAGGCTACAATTATTCCAGAACATCGGTAAATATATACGGCCAAGAGGTTCCTCTAAAGAACTACGCAAGACTGAATGACTGGTGCGATGATTGATAGAATTCTGATAACAAGTAGGCTATCCTACTCAGACGCATGAGAGAACTATATGTAAGATACCCCTAGATAAGTGGAGAAAAATTACGCTAGTTGGCATGACATCATCAAATAGTGGTTGTGTTAAAGAAATTTCAAGGTAGTACGTCGTGGACCACATAAAAAGTATTACTAATCACGTGAAATATACCCTGGTCCGAATCAGCACCTTGTTAAGCTTGAAATACTGACTTAACTTGAGGAACAAACTACTGCTACAGAATTTAGCGCTGCGGTAAACAGTGAGCACTCCATAGTTTGTTTAGAAAAGTAGACAAGAAGGACTTCGAATAATCATCTAAAACATAAAAGACATTCATATCATCATATAAATTATGTTAGCGTTGTAAACTTGTATCGATATGGTTAAGAAATAAGTGGTACAGTTATGTGATATCTCCAGATTCTGTCTGTTACAACGTAGGATTTCAGGATCCATTTAAATATTAGAAAGATCATCTTCTCCATGGCATTATTAAATCCCATCAAAAATACATTGTGTCAGATGCTTTACCGTAACACAATAATTTGACATGGAATTAATCCCGGTATTCCCCATAAGTTAGCCTTGTGAGATTTTTCTATTTTCATTCTTTTAAAAGCTTTAAAGAGTGCAAATGAGATGGTTTTACTTTTAAGTTGCAACTAGTTATTAAACTGGCAAAATTAGAGGTTTATATTCAAGGCGATGACGACTAAAGAGTACATATTTCAAGGTATACAAAAGTTATAGGAGTTACCATTCAGCAACAGGATAGCAATACTCATAGTTATTGATTTTGACTATTATGTGGCTGTTTTTCGTTAGATAACTTTTTATATATGTACGTATATATATATATATATATATACACGAAACGACCTTTTATTTATTTACAAGTAATTACTAAATACTTCGATTGTTTTTATTAAATAATTATAAGATATAAAATATATTTTGTATAATATGTCTATTGAAAACATTTTTGTGATATAATTTTGAGAACTTTTCCAAGATATGTTTTAACAAATATTTTTTAGATAAATATATACTACGAATTAAAATTAAAAATTCATACCTAAATCTAATAAATCGCAATGTCTAGAATAACTTATAAGGTTTAACTGAAATATTCACATATAACTACAAAGTATTGCATAAAGTAACGAAAGGGAAGTTGAATAAGCTACTTTATGAACTGTATTTGTATGGCAGTAAATATTAGAATTACGTAAAAATACGTAAATAATATCAAAAAAAAAGAATCATGATTGCGTGACGCTTCTTAAAAATGTCAAATTAATATTTTTTTAAAAATTAGAATTTTAAATTACTATTTTGTTCATTCATTGAGAGTGTATATTTAATCATATACTTTATACGAAGGGAATCCATTCCATTATCCGTTCCATTATTGATGGGTTATTTGCGAGTATGAAGTAGTATTTGCTTATCAGAAAAATACATTATCTTCAAGAGAATTAAATATACTCACAAGTGCATTAAATATACATTTGACATACAACTTAAGGAGACCTGTAATGGAAGAGAAGGAGATACTCTACATAGTTTTTGGAAATTATTTTTTAATCTTTCTGGAACAGCAACAAGGAACAGTTTGTCTACAACTACAACTGTTTTATGAAAGTAGGCGATCATTTACAGTTGTATTAAGAAAAACTCGCACAAAATTAGGACAGAATGAAACGCCTACAGAATTAACAGTTCGTAATTTAAAAAAGAAGTTTGAAGAGATGGGTTCTATTATTAATAAGGCAATACCAATGCGTCCTCGTTGATGTCGGTAAGATAAAAATATTTCTACAGTGAGAGAAAGTGTACAAGAGTATCCAAATGCATCAAATCGACGTAGTGCATAACAATTGAATCTATACCAGGTTAATTGCGGCTTGCCATCTGATCTTATTAACTTTACCAAAAAGGCATTTTAAGGTAGTTTATTAAGAGGCAATCTTACACAAATTTCTAGGAAATTGAGTCTTACATAAATGTATCTGATACATATATTAATACGTGGATTCTATTGTGAAATGCCCGTACTTGAATCTAAGATATGAAAATTGTTTCTTACCCTACACCTTCCTCTCGTCGCCTGAGGTGATAGTTTAGGCTACATATCAGAAGAAATTCTCACCTGATTAATCTTACCGTAATTACTTGTTACGTTCGAGTACCCTCAGAAATGTTTATATAAAAATTAACACTAGCCAGCGAGAGAGAAAATCCTAATTTAATTAACAAGAAAAAACGTTTAATTTAATAATAAATGAAGTTAACAAATAATTAAAAATGAAATAGAAACGAGAAAAATGAAATTGGTTTAAGAAACTAACAATTACAAAATAATAAAGTTCATTACTGTTGTTCATGGCTGTTGTTTACTTATTACATTCACATCAAACGAATTATTGTTGTCGGGCTTAAATTTAAAAATCGATATGTTCATCATTAATCATTTCCATTCTGTTAACTGAAGATGTTAAGTACTTTTATGTTTTTTACTATCAGGCAAATATAAAATTTCTTCATCATTTTGATTTTTTTCCCTTCTCGGTAGTGTCTTGCGATGTTGAATGTTAATCCTATTGAACTATTAAAAGTTGTTGTTATTCATTAATAATAAATGTCAAAATCAGTTCATATTGATTTACAGAGGTAATCCGAAACTAGCAACATTTAGAAAAGTAATTATGATAGTTAAAATATTTACTGAAAGAAGACCGAAACAAAACTGACAAAAATTGTAACTATCTTCAAGGGCTCAATATACCATAGGGATGATTTAACCCAACCAAACAGGGATTGGTTGAGATCTTGAACCTTCCGTACTTCGACCAACAGGATTCATTTTTGGTTTACCATAGCTGTCTTACTTCTTATAATCCATTATATACATTTATTTTTGGAAACGAAGTAAAGTAAACCTCGAAACTTTTAAAGGATGAGGGAGGAGGAATATAATTTATGAATCTCCATGCGTGTACTACAATTGTACATCTTTATCGCTTTTTGAATACTACAAATAACCCCTTTCCAATGTTGTAATTTTCTTTCCAATAAAAGATAATAGATAAATTCAACCGAATTAAAAGCAATAAACAGACAATAATACCGTCAGTAATAGTAATAAGAACAAAATATATGATTCAAAAACAAATTAATAAAAATACAAAAAAAAGATAAACAATACTATTGTCAGAACAATATAAGTAAATAAACAGTTTTAAAACCTTAAAACGGACTTTTCCGCACGTAGAACATCTCTATCTCCAAATTGAGTAGCCGAGAAAAAATAAACCAACACATAAATGCAGAATATGTGTTTTATGCGACAGTTTTACTCTTTTAAATTTTTCTTAAATAGTCCACCATTGTGCTTTCTCATGACCCATGAACATGGTAGAGTGTATTCTATCCACCTCAAAATCAATAGGCATCGTCTACGAGACGTCGCCGATCAGAATCAGTCAAAATCCGATCGATTCGACACGATTTAGTTGAGTTATCGTATTAGCAAAAAAAAATTCTCAAATACTCCACCATCGTGCTTTCTCATGACCCATGGACAGGGTGAGGTGTGTCCTATCCACCTCAAAATCAATAGCTGTCGTGTGGGAGACGTTCCCGATCAGAATCAGTCAATACCCGATCAATCCAACACGATTTAGTTGAGGTATCGTGCTAACAAGAATAAATGCCGACGACAGCGACACACACACACACACAAAATGGTTTAAAAACCTTTCTTTTTTTTTTGTTTTTAGGCCGAGAAACGGAAAATAAGCCCTAGAAACTAAAATGTTTTTTATCCGATTACATTACTTTTCCATGTATAGTGGAGTGCGGAAAAATGAAAATTAAAACTATGAAAAGTAATACAAAGGAAGTGTGGAAGGAGAAATTGAAAAATGATGAACTTATAATAAATTTAAAAGATACTAACAATATACATAATTACTTTTATAAGTACAGGAAGTAAATTGGGGCGTCAAATAAAACCAAAAAGAGGTTTATACGTGGATAAATGAACACCAATATATCATTGTGTACATTTATTAATTAATAAGAAGCGTTTGATATTGTTAATAATTCCCTATCCTTATAACCATTGGGAAACGTTCATATTAGGAAATCGTTTTTCAGAGTATTAAATAGTCATATTTCAAATAAATAAAGACGCAATATGTAATAGTAGTATATGATAGTAGTGACAAACTTATAATATAATATTCCCCAAGGTAGAGTTGTAGGACCAATACAATTCCCAATATATATAAATAATTTACACTACCTATCAATCCAAGGATATATTGGTATTTCGTGTGGTACAGCAATTTTTTTATAAAGCCGATATATGAAAGAACGTTGTACAGAGTCATCTAAAATATATAAAAGTGAATTGACAAGTAAGTTACTTACAGTCAATCTAAATAAAACAAATTATTAACCTTTCACTTATAATAGTTTAGCTTGTAATAATCATGAAAATATAAGAAAACATAAAGTTTCTCTCGAAATAGTACTAAATACATTTTGGGTTGTCATTTACGAAATGACAATAAAAAAAAAGAAACCGTAAGAAATTTTAAAATGGAAACTTCAATCGATATTGTACAAATTCGGATAACTATGCAATATAATAGATGGGGACCGCCTAAAAACAATTTATCATGTCTTAGTTGAGAGACATAAATGATATACATATATAGATGTAAACTGAGTTGCTCCAAGATTGTTATTTTATTACAATTATAATTTGAAATACTATTTTATAAATAAACATATTGCAAGAAAACTACAAGATTATTACATACTCCTATTTATGATCAAATGCATATTATTTATTTTTAACATTATGTAATATATTGTCTCATTATTAAAATAACTGTACTATATCCATATTTTGGTTCACGATAAATCTTGCGAAATATATTTATTCTATTCCCAGACAAAATATTCATAGATTAATCGACTTGAGAAACTAAAATAAAGAGGAAATGGTAATTTTAATATTAATAAACATTCTGTCTCCAGAATGACCTAGAAATATATATTCAGACATTAACATTATATATATATATATATATATATATATATATATATATATATATATATGTAAGTGTTTTTATAAATATAGTTATGTACAAATAAGTCTTTTTATTTTATATATGAAAAGTATGTACTACCTATGTAAGTTGTTTTACTGTTATCGTCTGCTAAATATTTTATTTGTATTATATGTTCTATATCATATATGTAATTTTATATAATACTATTAATTATTGTTAGTTATATCAAATTGACATTTATTTGTAATTTTATTCCTAAACAGATCTTAAAAAAACTAGACTTGTAACTTATTTTACATAGTTATCTCCATATTTACTATTTTTGAAGCAAGTGTGTACTTTGTACATATAGAGCCATTTTTTGCACTATAATATATTTCCGATTTCTTCGCATATATTTTTATTTTTTATTAACTTTAAACAGTTGAACTTAAACTTCAATAAATATCAGCTATAATAGAATTAATATCGTATATAACTTCAACCCTTATACCAAAATTCAATAGATGGGTCCAGAGAAAAGCTGTGCTGTCGATTTAACACCTAATAATAGACATCTGCCCAGTTCATCATGTGTTAATATTGACAACGGCAAATGATTAGACGTTTTATTCGCTCGCTCATCAATCTCAACCGTAGGTGTCATAAAAACCGGTTAACTAAATTTCTGAGTCAGATGAATCGATCGAAACTGAGCACTTTGGAAACCTCCGAGGAAGGAGAGAATTACTTATTTTCCTCTTTACAGTTAACTCTATGTAATATAAATTTTCCATAATTAATGGGAGCAATTAATGTTATAATACTAGACTTCGCAATATGTATATAAAATACATAATGTATTCTTATAATAAAGATTGTATCTATTTTAATTTTTCAACTCTTATCCTAAATTGCAATAGTACTTAATATATATCGTGTCTCCGTTATATTTAAAAAAAATAATATTTTATTTATACATTTTATCTTCTGCTGTTTATATATCGCTGAGAACTAGAGGGTTCAAAGAGACAATTTTTTTAATACACGTTTTATTGGATAAACTAATTTGGCATATAATTCTACACAATCTAACATAAGAATTTCGAGTTTATTCCTACATATGAAGTCATGCAGTTCCATGTAACATAGTTTTAAGCGACAATCGATGCCAAATTTCAGAGTCATATGGTTCCAAGTGCTTGTTATGGGCACGTTAATTTAAAAAGGACAAAGTTATGTGAGAACAGAGGGGTATTGAGGCCTACAAATAAGATTAATCAGTGTAAATACAGTAATGAAAGTTGCAGATATCAATGCACGAAAAAAATTACGATAGGGCTAAGGGAAGAAATAAAAAGTAGTTATTACTTTTTGGACCAAAATGAACAAAAATAATGTTTTAATAAATATACACAACGCGAATATTAATAAAACGGAAAAGAAGTAGTGCTACAAATTACCATCTTTTACATTTGAATACTATTTTGAAAAAGAAAATGAAAAAACAATAGTATACAAAAAACAATTATTAACCGCTTTATGTATTAGTCAAAAGCCGATATACAATATACATTTAAATATATCTGACACAGGTACTTCGCACTCTAATCAACAGGGAAAATATACCAAAGATCGTATATTAAAGGAAAGTAAAGATGAAATTAGACGGCACATAGAGTAATTTCCTCACATCGAGTCACACTACTGCAGAACAGATTCAAAGAAACAATACCTTGATCCTGTACTGAACCTACAAAAAATGTGTGACCTATATGTCGAAAATTGTTTGAAAAAACAAATGAAGCCACAAAGTGTTTCATTATATAGAAACATTTTGAATTATAAGTATAATTTAGATTTTTTGAAACCAAAATGCGACCGATGCGATTTTTTCGAGGAGTATAAAATTGCCAAGCTAGAGGACAGAATGAGCGAGGAACTGGAATGTTTGAATGAACAGCACATCTTAAAGAAAAATTTGATGAGAAAAGAGTTGGAAACAGATGCTAAAAATACGAATTTAAATTACGCTGTCGTTGGTTTTGATTTACAAAATGTCATAAATGTACCAGAATCTGATGATTCAATGCTATTCTATAAACAAAATATGAATTTGTATAACTTGACTGCACACAATTCTATTGGCAAGCAATGTAATTGTGCTGTTTGGCCAGAAATTACCTGTGGTAGATCAGGGAATGACTTGACGAGCGCATTAATGCAAATTCACCAAAAAATTGTTTCTAACAATCCCAACATCTCAGAAATAATAATTTGGAGCGATAGTTGTGTTTCTCAAAATAGGAATAGTTTTATTTCGCTGGCTGTAGCTGATTCTTTGTACAGGCACCAAATATTAAAATATTCTTTACCAAGACATTCCTGTATTCAGATTGTTGACAATATTCATTCCCGTATTGAAAAATATTTGAGAGTGCAATGTATATGATCTCTGCTTGCATTCGTGAAACTTAAAAAAAAACGATAGAAAGAAGCCCTTCTGTGTTATTAATATGCAGCCCAAACACTTTTACGATTATAAAAAATGTACAGATTCATTTACTTATAGTAATATACCATACAATAAAATATGCCAACGAAGTTTTTGCAAGGTAGTCCTTATGAGGTGCACCATAAAATGGAAAATCATTCTTCACAATTTCTAGCAACTATAAAGAAAGAAATAAAAACCAGAAAAGTCCCCAAACAAGAAAGCACAAAGAGATTATCTATGAAAGCAGATAGTCATGAAATATCGTTCTTAATTGAACCTGTTAAAAACTTTAAAACTTAGCGTTTTACAAACCGAAAAGTTGAACAAACAGAATTTGCTTATAAGTGGATACCTCTTGAGAACCCAACGTATATGAAAGCTCTGATTTTAGAATTAAAAAAGAAATAATGTTTTTATTTTTTTGTACATATTTATACTTAGTTTCCAGTTTTGTAGTTTTTATTTCAATAAAGATATTGCTGTCCAATGTTTTTTCAATATTTTGTAAAGTAAGTAAACTAGAATACTTAAATTGTCAATAATCATTAAGTTATAGAACCTTCTGGTTTTTAATACGTGTTAAACTCTCAGATAGTCACGGGGTTCTAAGTACAAAACAGCTTATTGTATTTTCTATTCTGTGTAGAAATATGTTAGCATTTTAAAAAGCAATATACACCAATCAGCTGACAAATGAGTATACGTGGTCATCAAAATTTCAAATCAATGTAATTTCTCTAACTAATACATTTCTCTAACTAATACAAGCTCCGTCTAATACATTTGCAAGGATGCCAAACATTAAAATTTCCGAACAATTTTAGATTTGGCGCTTGGAACCCTCTGGTTCTCAGCCCGCGATATTTCAAATTTGTTTACAAGACCTTTAAATAAAATGAAACGTTTGACGAATGGTACACAAGACAACTAGTTGCTCTTCAGAACATAATACGACATTTTTAATAAAAACTTGAACATAATTATTGCAAAATTTCTATATCTATCTTTCTTCTAGTAGTATCAGATGAAAATCCACACAATTCTAATATTTTTTACCACACACTAAGTTTACAAGTAGTCGAATGACGAATAATAATCATAAAGAAAATAAGTGCAAATATTCTGATTCATATGGAAGACATATTAAAACTCGAAACATTTTTCAAAACGATAAAGTTAATAAACAAATCACCGTAACGATAAAATATCCACACAGATATTACACAACTAATAGTAAACAGTTATCATATCTACACATTACATCGCTTGTCATTTTTTATTCAATTTTAGTAAACCTCGTATTCGATCATAATTAGATAACAAGGATGAAATCAAATTCGTAAATTTTGTAGAACTATCAGTTCTAAAACTTATACATATAAAAAGTGCATCTTGTATGCTTGATTCATACAAGATGAATTTTTAATATAGATTACGCTTAAGTGACCATTAAGATACAAGTAAATACATAAATACAACTGTAAGCCTATTTTAAACCGCTTATATTAAATATCCAGTACGTTAACGAAAATAACCTGTCCAGGGGCCGACATAAAAAATTATAAATATATTATAAACATCTATGACTGCCTCTTGTATATTGGCTATTGCTGCAAGTTGAATGAATTTCAATTTCTGAAGCACGTGTTTTACTTTACGCCACTGTATCATCACAATTGATTCGTAAGGCAGCTCTGCCTGTGATGAGAATTCGCAAAATTATTTTGAGCACTCGAGAATCTCTGGCACATTTTTTGCATTTAATGAGTGTGCCTAATTTATTCTTCTACGCTATTTTATTCCTTCTTACGCTAGAATAAAACTCGTACATTACATTACTATGTTTAACGAGCTATTTTTATATAGGCATCTATAATAGGTAATAAAAATGTGTCTTATGCACACGATTTACGTTCTTCTCTATATATTTTAAATTTAGAACGTTATATGGTCTATATCACGTTAGATGCATTTCTATTCCGTCATTTTTACGCCCAGTATTAAACTCTGACATATTACCAGACTGAGAAAACTGGGTGTAGTAAACCCTCGTGATAAGACGATGTTCATAAAGGACATACAAATTATGTTAAGATCCTAGTTTTAAATTATATACTTCATTCAATTAGTGTTGTTAAAATGGGTTTCATAATTATTAATTGTCCATGGATAAATAATTATTCGTTAGCAGTTCTTAAATAAATGGCAATGTAGTTTTAAAATATTCATATTATATTATTGTTCTATACATTAATATGATAATTGTAATTGATTGTACTTGATCCATACTTGATGTAATTGATACTGTACGGTAATGTACTTACCGCAGACTAATAGCTGAGATAAGTAGTCATTACATTAAAGTACGTCGGATCGGCCGGTTCGGCAATCGCCATGTTTTCTACGTATCTCATAGATTATCATCCTCGTCTAATTTTATATCATTATTTGTAATCTATAAACTCTAATATGTGTAAAAGTATACACGTTTTTATATACTCATACTCCTCTTCTATATTGTCAAATTCTGTTCGTTGTAATTTGTTGTCTAATCGGGTTTTGTATAGTCTTCTCGTACTTTCTTGTTCCAGGCTATTTAAATTGTATCTTATATCTGTCTCTTTCTCTTCCTTCTCATCCCCATGTACATTTTCTTTTTGATCTCTTGTTCTTATGGGAGCAACTATCTTTGCTTTAAGGAAGTAGTGGTCACTACCACAAGAAGTTCCTCTATTTACTCTCACATCCATGAATTTTAAGCGGGATTTTTGTTTTGTTATTACATAATCGATAACAGTTTTTAGGTTTCTTGTTGTCTGTATCCACGTGTATTTATGGATCTCTCGATGTTGGAAATACCCATTTAGAATTTTCAGCTGGTATTGTTCGCATATTTTTATTAACCTTCTTCCGTTATCATTTACTACTTCCTCTCCAAACTTTCCAACCACGGTGTCATTGTTTTTCCTTCCCACTCTTCCGTTAAAATCTCCTAAAAGTATTATTTCTCTCGAGGTTCCAATTTTTTCTATTTCCTGGTTAACTTGTTCAAAGAATATGTCTTTATTATGTACTAGTTCGTCTTCATTTACAGCGTATATTCCTAGTATGGTCATCTTATATCCGTATATTGAGAGGTTGATCTTTATAATCCTTTCGTTTGTCGGCTCCCATGTTTTTATAAACTTTCCGAATCTTCTATGTATAACAATTGATTATAATAAAACAGAGCCAAACAGGGAGTCTGTTTGGCTCTGTTTTCTTTGGAGACTCCACTATAAAAGTGATCATACTTTCCCCAGTTTTCCGATCCTTTACCTTTCTTCTTCGTTTCAGTCAAGACTGCTATATCTATTTTCAGATATTTGAGTTCATTTACGATTTCATTTATTTTTCGAGAGAGACTCTGAACATTCCATGTGCCACAAATCGTTGTCCTTTTTCTTAGCTTGGTTCGTCTTCTTGAGTTTTCCGTCCTATTCCGAGGCTCCTGATTAGGTTTCTTAGCAAATGAATTTTTTACGTAGGGCAGGGAGCTGGCCTGCCGCTACAAATGAAAAATGAAAAATAAAAGACGAAAAATGGGGTTTAGAAGTTAATGTGAAGAAAACGGAATACATGTGTATTGGAGGACAACAACAAGATCTACTTCTGTCAACCGGGCAAAACATCAAACACTGCAATGAATATAAGTATCTAGGCATGAAAATATCAAACGACGGGACACTTGATGAAGCGATTTCGGAAAGAAACAGTCAAGGAAGGAGAGCAATTACAATGTTGAACAGCATTCTATGGGATAAACAAATATCAAAAGAAAATAAAAGAAGAGTATATAATTCAATAATTAAAAGTATAGTGACCTATAGTTGTGAAGTATGACCAATAAAAGAAAGAACAGAAAGAATGATAAGAACCACAGAAATGGACTTTTGGAGGAGGTGAGTTGGAAAATCAAAAAGAGAAAGGGTAACAAATGAGAGAATAAGAAATATGATGGGAATAACACATGACATTGTAGATGATATAAGAACCAAACAACTCGTATGGTACGGGCATGTTCAGCGAATGCCAAATTACAGAATACCAAAAAAAATTCTAAACTGGAAACCATAAGGAAGAAGAAGGCGAGGAAGACCACGAAAAAGCTGGAGAGAGGGCATTGATAATGAAATTCGGGAGAGAGGTCTGGACGAGGACATGTGGAGAAATAGAGAGGAATGGAGATTAGGAATCGGAAGACGACGAAGGACGTTATAAACCGATATGATGATGATGTGTAAAAGTTCTATTTTCATTTATGTAATGGGACGCCATAACGGGACAGTATGATTTTTTAGTTTTATTATACAGTACCTACTTAATATTCCATAATAATTTTCATAAACATAACTTTTCATAAATTCGGAGGGCGGATGTGAAGAAAATATTAATATCAATCAACTCCTCACTGTCGAAATGAAGGTTATTGTCATATAACTTGAAATCAAGGAAACACGTTTGATACTGAAATATTTCAACTATCTTATTTAAAGAAAGATATCAATCTAATAAGCCAGATCAATTTAGTTAACAATCTACCTCCATCATTGTGTAAAAATGGTAACGTAAAATGGTAAATAGACTGTGATGTTTTCCAAAATTGTATTATTTAGGAAAGCATCACCGTCTATTTGTCATAAAAATCAGTTAACTGAATTTCTAAGTCAGTTAAATTGATCAAAATTAAATACTATTGAAACAGCAGAGAAAGAAGAGAATTACTTATTTCCCTCTTTACAGCCAACGCTATTATAAAAATATAAAATTTTCATAATTAATGAGAACAATTTACGTTACAATATTACAGATTGCAATATGTAGGTATATAAAATGCGTAATGTATTCTTATAACCAGATTTCATTCTAAATTGCAATATTACGAAATATATATCATATTTACGGTGTATTTTAGAAAGTTAAATATTTTATTTATACATTTTATTTTTTTGATGTTTGTAGATTTAGAAGTTGTGTACAAGACCTTCAACTTAAATGAACCGTTGGATGAATGGCATACAAGACAATTAATTAGTCTCTGGAAAAATTACGACTGTTCTCTAAGAAATTGAATATAATTTTTGGCAAACTTCTAAGTATTATATCCTCAACTTGTATCAAATGGAGGTTCACAAATTTGAATTTTTTTACTTACTAATTATACTATTAAATTACTTACTAATTATACTATTTTTTACTTACTAATGATTAAAATACTAGATTAAAATTAGTCGAGTGACAAATAGAAACGAAACAGAAAATAAATGCAAATAGTTTAATTCACACAAAATACATATTTGAACTAGAAACACTTGCCAAAACCAAAGTTAATAAACAAATCAGCGTATCGACAAAATACCCACGCATAGATATTACACAACTGATAGTTCAGCAAAACGACTGGCATATCTGCACACATTACATTGATTATTGTTCTTTTATTCAATTTCAATAAAGCTTGTATGCGATCATACTAAATAAGAAGGATGCAATATAATTTGTAAACTTGTTGAACTACAAGTTCTAAGTTTGATACGTGTTATAAACAGTAAATATTTGATGCACAACATGAATTTTTAATATAGATTATGTGTAAGTGATTATCAAGGTACAAGTAAATGCGCAATTAAACAAAGGGGTCGGCATAAACAATTGTACACTTATTACAAATATATATGTGTGTGTTAATGCGTGCTGTAAGTTGAATGCCTTTCAATTATTGGAGTACGTGTTTTACTTTATCCCACTGTGTCACAAAAATCACTGTGATCAGAATTTGCAAAATTATTTTGTGCGCTTGAGGGATACTGGTACATTTTCTACATTTAATGAGTAGGTTGAGTTAATTCTTCCGCATTACTTCAGTCATTCGTTATTACTGTTGAGCGAGACTTGTACAATAATAAATACTCTGTTTAACGAGCTACTTTTATGTACACTACAGCGTCTGTAATAATTAATATAAATGTATCTTATGTATGTTATTTTCATTCGTGTCTGCCTATAACAAATTTAGATCGTTACTAATAAAAGTGTCGTATTATATACATTTTATCCTGTCAGATTTACGTAACATATATTTTAACTGAGAAAACTGAAGTGTGTATTTAAGGTAGTACTAGTATGTATTTCGATAATAATAGTTTGGTCACTATCTGCTGATTTTTACATAGGTCGCTGCGCTGCGATACACTACATATTTTGGCTGTGATTGTACCTATTTGCTTTACGTTATAGCTGTGTTTACAGCGTGGCAACGCTACAATCTGTCTATCGTATCACGATATCGTAATTTTATTTATTCATGCGCCTTTTTCGATCGTTTATTGTTCAATATTGCATTGAGTATGCCAAAAATAAAACATAAAGGGGTTTGGAGGCGGGAAGATGATGTTAAACGACGTCTGAAAGCGCTGAAAGCAATGAATGATGCGAAAGAAGCTTCAAATATAACTTCGAAAAAATTAAACTTGCAACTCGGATCATCGATTTAGATGAATTCCAGCAAGTGTCATTCATGTAAAACATTATTGTCATTAAAAAACGCCGAGAGTGAAGTAAGAACTGGTTTACTATCCATTTGGACAGTGCGATGTAATTCCCTGCCACGTAACATTCCTTGTAAAGTTACCACGGTGCAAGAATATGTGATATAAATCGAAGAAGTTCGTAACTTCTTATTATGATTATGCGAAAACTATGCAATCGATCAAGCCCATTTTGGGATCACATATTTTTGGCTAGTAAATAAACGAAACATTAATTTTATGTGAAAATCTAAAGAACAGTTTCTGAATTATAATGGAATAACTGTCACTTTATTGGGAAGTTCCTATACTTCCCATGTTAACACAGTCAATTTTAGGTTTAATTATTGAGAAAACGGTGTAGATGACCATTTCCAAACTTCACAAAAGTATTTAATAACTATTCATATAATAAACAAAAATTTCAGCGAATTCCTAATCAAACGGTACACTACTACTAATACATTAAGTGTAGTGATAAATCCATGCCGATCTCTATTAGTAGTTTTCAAGTAAATGGCGAGTGCGCCAATGTAATTTTAAATTATTTAAATAAATAAATATATTGGCCTGTTAAATATATTTAAATTAACTCGAGTCGAACAAAAATTAAAATACTGGCTATATCTTAGCTATTTATAAAATAATATATTAAATGGGATAAGTAGCCGTAAGTACGGCGTGTCGTTCGGGTCAGCAATCGCCATGTTCTATACGTATCACATAAACTGTCATCATCATGTAATCTATATATAAGCAGTTGTAATCCATAATCTCTCATATTTTTCATTTTTATTTGTGTAATTATAGATGCCATATAGGATGGAATGGTCTTGCTGTTTTATGCGTCACTTGTTATTGCATATTAATGTTCATAAACGTAACTTTGTATAAACTCTGATGACGAAGATGAAAATGAAGAAGGTATTAATATCAATAAATTCCTCACTATCGAAATGAGCGACATTGTTACATAAGATGAGACCAAGCAGAAACATTTCACATTGAAGATTTTTCGTTAGTTAAAAAAAGATCAGTCGGATCAACCAGGTCTATTTAGTTAGACATGCCCTACCGCCATAATTGTGTACAACTGGCAACTTTAATGGAATTTCAGAACTCATCGGCCTCTACGTCAATATTTTTCGAAAGCACTTCCTGGTGTACTTCGTCAACTTGGCTCTATGACTCATAAAGAAAGGTGCTGGTAGACCAACCGTACCGGTAGATAAGGTAGAAAACAGTTACACATCTTCTACCTTCATGTGTGGTTGTGCAAGTGGTTGATCATCGACATCTTTCTTTAAATAACGATACATATTTCTGTCAAATGTTTCTCCTTGGTCTCATGACAATATCTTTCGTTTCAATGGTGAGGAATTGATTGATATATTAGTATTTTCTTCATCTCCGCCGTCAGAGTTGTTACGTTAGACTATTCTACCCATGATAATACTAATAGCAATGGTAGATACCACAGACTGTGGATTGTAACTGCTTATATACAAATTATGTATCAATGACGGTTTATGAGATACGTAGTAAATGGCGATTGCCGACCCGGTCTACACGACATACTGTATTATAATGACTACTTTACCCATTTAATAATTGACTTAAGAAATAGCTAAAACACCGATAGCATTTTAATGTATATCTATTGTTGATCGACTGAAATTCGGTTAAACATATTTTATAGAACAATATATTTAATACTTTAAATATACACTGACGCCTTCGCCATTTATTTAAAACTGCTAAACTGGGATCGGTGTCGTCTTAACACTACAATTTAATACGCCCTGTTTTCTCAGGGTAGTAGCATGTTAAAGTATGATAGTCAATATGAATATGACAGTATAGAAATGCATATAATATGATATTTCTAAAAAATAGTACTTGATGTACATAATATGTAGGTATATTTAAATATTAAGTTACATGAAGAAGTTATTACTGAGTTGTTAATTATTATATATTAATTTTATAAGATATACATAAATATAATATATGTTAAAAAAAATTTATTAACGATATTAATAATGTTTATAATCAATTTAATACCCAGTACTGTTTCCTAGTTAATACAGATTATGATCTTTATACAAACGGATTAATAAACCCTGGTATTATATCAGAGATAAATCTGTTTAGGTCTATACATATATCATGTAACTATTATGTACTGGTATTTAGAATTTTAAGTATTCCAGGGAAAATTTTAATCTCATTAAGTGTTTATATTCATCGAGAGCACAACAAGTAACATTTTGTACAGTATTCATCTGCTAGAAGAAAACGTATTTTAACTTATTTGAAAGTTTAACTAAGCTGTCATGAGTAGCACTTGATTCCGTAGAGTGCAAATATCCTTTCGGCGAAAAGTCACTCCAGGTTATTTCGTATATATTATTCGTATTGTTATTTCGTATTTTTAAACATAAAATATGACTGCGATCTGTTCAAATCCCCATAGTAAACAGTTTTCAAACTGATTAATTCATGATAATGAATTAATCAGTTTGAAAAATGATTAATAGTGAAAATGATTTCACTGTCACATTGACTTTTCTCAAAATTAAGAAAATTGTATTGCAAATTCAGCGACATATACATATGATTTTCTGGCACTTAATTTCATTAATCCTCATAACTTCTCCCTTCATTATTCCTCTGTTAAGAAAGTGATACCATGTTTTTAGTGATTAAACATAGACATTAGTCTAAAATATACATTTTAGCAGATATGCGTTCAAAAAATTATATAAACGTGGTTTAAATAACTATTGAGGGGATAGAAACATTTTAATTACATAAATAACTTCTAAGTATAAAACATACCAGTTTTCCCTGTTTTGAAGGCCTACCGAAGAGCCATGAACAGATCATATTCTTACTTCGCTTTGCCTATAGTTTTTTTCTTCTTGTTAAAAAATAAAATATTTGAGAGTATAATTTCTAGTATTAAGTTTTAACTAAGTAATAATACTGTTTTTAGTAAGTATTTAGTAATATAAGTACAAATACAGTACGTCAATACTCTTAGTAGCACTAAATAAATAAAATAAGAATAATACCAACTGTTAACTCGACATCATGGTATATCATATCGCTACAGAAATTACACATATAGGCAATTCTTTAAATTGTCAATCTACAATGGTGGTTGTTTATCTAGCTTCATGTAATTCTATTACAAACATATGAGTTCAGACTGGTGATTTTAGATTCATTTTATCATTAGTTTCTAGGTGAGTCTCTGAAACATACGCTGTCTGTGGTACCGATAGTGTATGGTAGCGTGTTTACTTTATTACAGTGTTTTACAGGCAGTTTTGCACTTAGTGAAGCCGATAGAGAAGTCTAATAGGAATATTACAGGCTCCAACCGGCTTTCGCCTATTTAATTGCTACATGAATTGAAAAAAGAGGTCTGATCTACACGGGAATATTAAAAAGAAATAACCGTGAAATCCCGCCGGAATTTTTGCCTTCACGAACAAGGTCCGTCGGCTCTACTCTATATGGATTCTCTGATGACAAATTTACAATTATATCTCATGTTCCCAAGAAAGGCAAAGCAGTATTATTAGTGTCTTCGTCTTCGAACTGTATTAGTTCTTATAATGGAACAAAAAGTGGAGTACACTCTCCATATGGAACGTGCCAATTAGTCTTTTGGTCGACGTACTCGTCGTTGGCTTTTGGCAATATTTTAAAGAATTGTTGATATATCGACCAACAATGCACGTGTCTTATTTTTGCATTACGAAGATATTACGCCCAAACCTAGACGTCTATTTATTGAAGATATAGCATTAAATTTTGTAAGATCCCACCTGCAAAACAGATTAAAAAATTCAAAGTTGAATAGAGAGCTTCAAAACCTTATTAGAACCGTTCTTGAAGAGGATGGAACAAAGGACCAGCCATCCATCCAACCATCAACATCAACGATGAACGATTCGATAAGAAAAAGACATGTTTTTTGTGTCCATGCCAACTTAACAGAAAAACATTTTTTAAATGTTACAAATACGAAATGCCAATTTGCCTTGAGCATACCACTAAAGTATGTAAAAACTGTATACTGAACGTAGACGACCCTTAAAGGACATTTATTTGTTTTCTTATACGTAGTTATTATATATCTTTAGTTGTTTGTGAGTATTTCATTTGTTTTTCATAAACCTAATAAAAAGTACACTTATCCCTGCATTTTATTGATGCAAACGCCATAGCGATATGTGATACCGATGATGTCGGATAAAGGAAAATGTATTAACGTGATGGGTTAAAGGTTAACGTTATAATTTTTAAAATATCACCCAATAATGATTAATTAATTCTAATTAAGCTACCAGCTGCTGTAAAATTTAACTGACCCTAATTCCGCTCACAATTCCTAAGGTAATTTCATACAAGATAACGCAATCGATATTTCTCTACCATCTTTCAAAGCATGGGATCAACTGGTTTCCTATAGCTCAAAATGCCTGTACTTGTAATGCTATTTTCAGGTTAAGATCCTGCATTTATTGGATTTTAGATTGAATGAAATATGCAAAGAACCGCCGCCTTTTAAGTGCCTTTACAGAAATAAGTTTCTGTTGAATAAATCATAACTTGTAGAACGTATTAGCAAACCCTAATAATTGCAAATATACTAGGTGGAATATAATATTCTCGTTTATTAGGTATGAATAATATTTCATGTGAAATAAATGTTCCCTTTGAAATAAAATTATTAATTATATAAAAAAACGTTATATTAATTTTTCCCTTTTATACAAACGAAATGCTGTACCAAATCTATATCACACTCCACGCGTCCGACAGTTACAAAGCCGGATGAATATTGGAATTACTAAGTATACTATTCATTTCATCGCTATTTGCCAAGTAAAAAAACTCTCTTATGTTGCCGATAAACGGAAGAATCTACCTGAGCCTAGCCATAAAACTAAGCCATGGTTATGTTTTAAGGTTTTTTATTTGGCATATAGCGATGAAATAAACTGTACATTTACTTAGTAACTAATAAACTTACCTAAAGTATTCACTCAACTTCCAAGCATAGTTCCACCAGGGTTAGTAGCGATGCCTAAGACTAATACGGAGTGTAATATTTTTCGAGCATCTGAAACCAATAAAAACTTCTAAGTCACTAATATAAGTGAGACACGGGGTTGACACAACAAAACGTTTATTTCAAACTTACAAGATTCACTGTTAGCAATGAAGGACAGAAATGAGTATTTATAAAGTTTCTTATCTAAGGGCTGTGTCAGCTTCTGTTGAGATAAATGATTCAAATAATTATATTACGTTAAGCGTAATATTGCCAAGAGATATGTTATCGAAAATAAAAGGAATGGTATAAGCATGGGTATCATATTACACCTCCTTCCCTAGGTGGAAGGTTATCAGGTTCTGAAGGGCCTGTAGGCTTCTTAAGAAGTAATATTTTTACTTTTTGGTGGCAAAACTTGAGGTATATATAAATAAGCAAGCCCATGAACCGTATAGATAATAAAATATAAAACATAGTATTCTGAGAATTGTTTTTTTCAAAGTCTTTAATCCGCACAGGGTGTAGGCTGCCAAGTTGTGTGGAAAGGTCTGCTAGGTCCTGTAGTTTGATGTCCTGAAGGTGGAGTTCCGCGGTTGGGGTTGAGTTCAATTTGAAGGTAGGTAACGCCAGGGACGTTTCGTCGGGAAGCTCGTGATTGGCGTTGAAGATGTCGTCGTTGATAATTACGGGGCAGCTCTCTAAAGTAACAATTGAGGGCTGCTCGATAAAGTGGTCCATGGGGGTGCTACAATTTTCTTCGATTCTGGTCCTTTGTATTGGGACAACTATGAGTTGTGTCTCTGCAATTTGTTCAACTATGGTAGCTCCGAGTCGTACGCTGGTTAGATAACATCGTGGATTTTCTCCTTGTAGAATAGGAAGGTAGCACTCGTCGTGGTTGTATGGGCTATCCTTTCTACACAGGCATACATTTTCTAGCCGTGGACAGGAGTCCTCTTTCCAAAAGGTGAGTTTGGTTCGTAAACTTGCAATGAGATAGGGTTTGGTTGGTATAAGAACTTTGGATTGGTAAGGCGTGGGAATCAAATGGTAAGTATAGTAAGGTGCTTGGGTGGCTATTGGCACTGACAATTTTATGTAGATTTTAAGATCTTTAACCGTTGCTGAGATATGAAAAAGATTAAGGTAACTATGCATATTACTAAAATGTATCAGTTGATCTCGTTTATATAGACTCGAGAGTTTAGTTAAAATAATTTGTATATTTGGGACTGGCAAAAAATAGGTGTGAATGATATTATGCTGAGCCATGGCGACTGCATTCTCTAAAGTGTCTAATAATTCTAAAAATATATTAAATTCGTTTTTTATAGTGACACCAGTTTCAAAGTATGACCAGTCTTGTTGAACTTCTTTGAACGTTTTGAAGAGTAGTTCTATATTCGCGTTTATTTGGGTTAGACTTTGATTAACTTTGTCGCTAAGAGCTTTAAATAGAGAAGTTCTTAAATTAATTTCGTGCGTTAGAGTTTCCTGATTGGACATTAATGTATCCATTTTAGAATGGAGTTCTTGCACATCATTGTCATCGGCAGTACCAAATAATATTTTTTGAACGGAACCTATAGCGTTTATAAGTCCACGTTTAAGTCTGACTTCAGGATTCCTAAAATTATTTAATTTATATTCGGTCAAGTTTACGAGGTATTTTAACTGTTGATTAATAGTACTATTAGAATATTTATGTTTATTTTGGAAAAAGCTTAGGTCGGATTTTAATTTGTATAAATAGTTCGTTACGTCCTTTAAATCGATAATGTGAATAAAGTCATGTTGTGATTGTATTATTTTAGTTTCACATGTTAGGCGATTTATGTGAATGGAGTTTCGTATAGTCTCTATTCGGATCGCGGAGGCGTAGTGAATAAGAGTGAGAAGGACCAGGTTGGTACTTAATTGTAATTGGAGGGATTTTATCCTCAAAGTCAACACCTTCATCTGTCTCGCTGCTTAGTTCAATAGGTTGAATTTCCTCTGGGGGTTTTTCCTGTAAAGAAGGTTCAGTATTAACCTTTTGTTCGCTTTTCTTTTTCTTAAGCCTGGGTTTTCGTTTGATATAGGCTTTATGATATTTGCCTTCAGCATGTGCCTTACGTTGAAACAGTTTTAGAGTGGGACCTAAGTCTTCTACTACTTTAGTTTGAATGAATTTTTCGTTTAGTTTCCCGCGTGCTGGATTTGCAATATATACGTCTTCGTTGGGTTCAAAAGTTTCCGGTAGTTCGCGTGTTTCATTGGCTTTTTCTATGACTCGCATTTTAGATTTGTCTAACTTGGTTTTTATTTGATTGTAAAGGTTTTTTAGAACATTTTTATGGGTGTTAATGTACTCTGAGAGTATCCGTTCTTCATTAATATCGAAAGGGTCAGGGCGTTCGTCTCCACGAATTATATCGATAGGACACATTTTGGTGCTTGAATGAAGTATATGATTGTAACTTATAACTGCTATTTGTACTAGATAGTCTAAGGGTGCATTTGGGTTTTCATGTTTAAGACATCGGACGCTGTCTAATAAAGTAGAGTGGAACCGTTCGATGTTGCCGTTGCTACTATGTCCTTGTATTGAAGTAAAAGTTAGTTTTATTTTGTGCAGATTGCAGAAATCTTTCATCATCGCGTTGTTAAACTCTAGGCCAGTATCCACCAGGATTCCATAGGGTAGTCCATGATGTTCGATAAATTTCAGTAGCGCACGTTGTATTGACATGCCTGTCTTAGTTTCGACGGGGTAGGCTTGAGCTATTTTCGAAAAGGTGTCAATGATCGTTATAAATTTTTGTCCTTGGATATCTAGAGTATCAACGTTTATGGTTTCAAAGGGTTTCGTAGGCGTTTCAGTATATTGAAAGATTGGTTTCACCGGGTGCCGGTCAGTTTTACACGTTTTGCATGTTTCGCATTTGGCGATAAAGTCCCGTACGTGATCAAACATGTTAGGCCAGAAATATTTCTTAATTAAAGCTTGGTGGGTAGCCGTTACTCCTTTGTGTGTAACTTTGCCTTCGTGGTTATAACGTATCTTCAGTTGTTGTTCTTGTTCTGATGTTACGTCTTCTACTTTCTTCTTGCAAATTAAAAACTTGAGCCAATGAGATAAGTGGTTTTGAAGGATTCTGATGATCTTATTTTCTAACTCTGGTTGCTCGAAGTATAGAGCATGTATGGTGGTGTTATTTTGAACGAATGGAGATAAAAATTTAAAAATTTCTTCGTCGGATGAGCGTGATTTTAAATTGAAGTGATGTTCTTTAACTTTGGGGAAAGGCTGTATTGCATAATGCGAATTAACTTTATTACTATCCTTTTCCAGGAGGATCCATCGGTTGTTATACCTATTTAAGGGTGTTTCGGAGTATTTGACTTCTAGAATGGGGTTTTCGTGACTAGAGTGAATAGTCTGGTTAGTTCTTGAGGGCGGCGCGCGATTCGGGTCGTCTATTGAATTTAAGTCGTCTAAAACTTCTTGGAACTTTTCTGGGTCTGGTTCTGGTAGATTATCGAGTAAAGTACTTACATCGGGGGCGTTATTTATCATTGATATATTGTCTTCTTCTATTGCGTTAAGTTCATCAATTTTGATACGCGAGAGCGGGTCAGCTTGGTTTGTTTTTCCTTTTTTGTACTTTATTTCGTATTGGTATTCTTCCAATTTTACCATCTTACTAGTCGCGAGTTAGGGTCTTTTAGGTTGAACAGCCACTGCAAAGGCCGATGGTCGGTTTCAATTATAAATTTAACGACAAACAAGTAAGGTCGGAAGTATTTAACGGAATTTACGATGGCTAGCAACTCCTTCTCAATTGTGCTATAATTACATTCAGCAGGGTTCAATGTCCTGGAATAATAACTGATGGGGTGTCCATCTTGTGAAAGTACGCTTCCTATTGCATACGCGGATGCGTCGCAAGTGAGAGTAAATGTTTTATTAAAGTCGGGGTAGGCTAGGATAGGCTCATTGCAGAGTAAATCCTTGCAAGTTTCAAAGCAATTGCGGTAGTCGATCTTTTGGTCCTTTTTGAGGCAATTGGTAAGGGGTTTAGTTACACGAGCGAAGTTGGGGACAAATTTGCGGTAAAATCCGAGAAATCCTAAGAAACTCTTGATTTGCTTCGCCGTTTTTGGGATTGGAAATTCTTTAATGGCTTTTATCTTCTTCGGGTTTGGCTTGATACCATCTTGGGTTATAATGTGGCCAAGAAATTCCACGTGTTTACAGAGGAATTCCGATTTGTCCAATTGAATCTTCAGGTTGGCCTTTTCGAGGGTTTTAAATACCAGTTCCAGGTTTTGTAGGTGTTCTTGTAACGACGTGCTGAAAATTATGATGTCGTCCATGTATACGAAGCATATTTTATTCTGCAGATCTTTTAATATACTATCCATCACCCTCTGGAACGTTGCAGGCGCATTCTTGAGGCCAAATGGCATCCGTACGTATTCGAAGTGGCCATTCTCTATGTTGAAAGCAGTTTTTTCTATGCTGTCAGGGTGCATCTCAATCTGGTGGAACCCTGAAGCGAGGTCGAGAGTCGTGAAATATTGGCATCTGCCCAGTTTGTCCAGTATATTACTATGTTAGGTAACGGGTATCTATCAGTCTTGGTTTTGTCATTTAATTTCCTGTAGTCGACCACAAGCCTCCATTTTTGTTTGCCGCTCGCATCGAGTTTTTTCGGCACGATCCAAATGGGGGAGCTATAAGCGCTGGAGCTAGGTCGAATGATCCCATCTTGTAACATTTTATCAATTTGCAATTGTACTTCTTTTTGGTGGACATAAGGATACCTATATGATTTTGCGTTAACGGGGGTGTCATCGGTAGTTTTTATCTGGTGTTTGACTTCGTTTGTGAAGGTTAATTTGTCACTAGGGAAGTGAAATACGTGTGAGTAATTTTTACAGAGTTCAAGAAGGTTAAAACGTTCCTCTTCATTGAGATGGTCAGTGCGTAGAAGATTTTGTATGTGTTGATTGGTAAAATTGAGAGAATTATGAGTTGGCTTATCGTTTTTTGAAATTTGGGGTTCAAAACCAGTATACTCGGAATAGAGTTGGACATCAATTGGTGTATCGAATTGAGCCGTGATAGGGTAAGTGTTGGTGTTAAATATTTCGACTTGAGCTAGGCCATTCTTGGCTTTGCTTATACCAGAAGGAATAAGATAATTGTCGGTTTTTTGAAATGGGATGACAATTTCGCCGTTGTCAATAGAGACAGGGATTTCTCGAACAATACATTCGACGGGGTTTAAAGAATAAGTATGTGAGATTTCTTCGGGTTGTCGAATAGAAATTGGAATCTGGAAGTAGTCATTATAGATAAGATGATTTTGGAAATCTATTTGGATACCTAACGTTTGTAGGTCTTCGAAACCGAAAATGCCATCATAGAAATCATGGAAATCATACAGAAGTACGTTTAAATCGAAGTCTATATTAAATTCTTTAAATAAAGGGATGTTTGCTTGGAATTGACAAGTCGATTTGCCGGTTGAAGTTTTGATAAGTGTTTCATGAGAGAAAATATGGTTGGGGTAATATTTTTGAATTATTTCAGGACGAATTATGGTCTTTGATGATCCGGTATCGATCAATAATTTTAAAGGGGGTTCTCGAATATTAATATATGGAAGAGAACACGGTGTATTAGCAGAGTTTAGTTCTACTATGTCCGGTTGTTTATATTCGGGGCTGCAGGAAAATTTTGTTCTTGACTTTCTTCATAATCATTCGGTTGGGTCTCCTCGTTTCCATTTTCGTTGTTTAAGTATACCCATTCTTCTCCTTGTGGATTTTCTTCTGGGAGGTCCATTTGACTTGTTGAGGGTTCGTCGTAAGGTATCAGTGGGGTATTGTCCATCCAGCAGGGATTCTGCTATGTAGGATCCGTTTCTTGATTAAAAAGTTCTTCTACCATGTACTTCGGTTGGTTGTGTCTTGGTTTCCAGTTGTGGTTTGGGGTGTTCTGAATTCTTGATGTACTAGGTTGTTGTCTAGTTGCATTCGTTCCACTGATTCCAGACATTGGGGTAGGTCTAGCGAATTTTTGGTTCGGGTTTGGTCTCCACACATTTACGTTGGATCTATTATTTTGGTTTTGTTGTATTTGGGTGCCAAAGGGGCGTTGTTGTTGTATATTATGGTTTTTAAAATTACCAGGGTTATTAAAATTGTTTGCATAATTATTGGGTTGAGATTGAAATATTGGTAATCGCACCGGTTGATTCGTTTGTTGGCGTGGTTTAGGCATTGGTAACATCGGATATCGAGGTGTTGTACTCTGTCGTCCGAACGCGAAGCGTTTGAACTCATCGTATTTAACCTGCTCGTCGATAAAAGTAATGGCGTGTTCTAATTCAGTAATGGCGGTATTATACCTAAGCATGTTTTCATAATTAAGGGGCATATTCATTTTGTAAATATTAAAAACTTGGTTCTTATAAAACGCTATAGACCCAGTCTTTTCATTTATTGGTATGTTTGATAACTGAATTTTTGAAATTATTTTAGATTTAAGTTCAATTAAACGATTGCCAAAATTAATCAAAGGTTCGTTTGGTTTTAATCTACAATTTTGTAAAAGATTTCTTATTTCAGGCCATGTTTGAATATCAGGTCTACTGTTCAAAAGTTGAAGAGCTTTGCCCTTAATTTTAGTTTTTATGCAGCTTATTACAATTCTAATATGTAGGGGAACATTTGAGTTGCACACTTCCATTAGATTTTCAACAGCATCAAAGAAATTACTTGTTTCCGTTTCTTCGCCAGAAAAAATCGGAACAAATTCAGAAATGTTCTTAAGTTTATGCAAATCTAATTCAGACATCTTGTTAAATGAAAGAGTGTTATTCAAAAGATCAGAAATATCCGAAATCTCGTCTTTACTTAAAGTGTGAGAATAATCTTCATCTTCTGAAGAGTATAAACTTGTCATAAAATTCAACTGGTGATTTCTTAGCAATGTAAATAAAAATAAAAATAAAAATAAAAATTCAACTGGTAGTTTCTTAGCAAAAATAAAAAGAAAATAAAAAATCAATTGTTAATTTCTTAGCAATGTAAAATAAAAAAAAATAAAAATAAAATAAAATAAAAGTAAGGAAAAATTAAAAATTAAAATTCTTTAAACAGTAAAATAAATGGTAATTATTTAATCTCTACTGAAGTTATCTTTAAAATTATTAAAATGTTTTAATAAAGTTAATTTCTTGTTTTTTTAATTCTTAACCTAATCTTTTTAATTTGTACGATACAAAAAATAAAAAGCTTCCCTTAGAATATCGCACGATGCGGGACTCCAAGAGGTTGTCACTAAAATTACACACTTTCCAAAAGTAGCTTGAAAATTGTCAGTGCAAAAATAGGGACGGGTGAACAGGAATAATGCAAGTTTACTTACGTTTGGTGCCGTTGTGCTCTGGGATTACGTTTTGAAGATTCTGGATAGTTTAACCGTTGAGACGGACGATCAGCGGCTTCTGATTCTTCGGGAAATTGAAGAGTGTTCGATACACAGCAGAAACGTTGAACGACTATCCACTACCGACTGCGCCAGTAATACAAGTGAGACACGGGGTTGACACAACAAAACGTTTATTTCAAACTTACAAGATTCACTGTTAGCAATGAAGGAGAGAAATGAGTATTTATAAAGTTTCTTATCTAAGGGCTGTGTCAGCTTCTGTTGAGATAAATGATTCAAATAATTATATTACGTTAAGCGTAATATTGCCAAGAGATATGTTATCGAAAATAAAAGGAATGGTATAAGCATGGGTATCATATTATGTCATTTTCCATTTTAAAATACATCTGAGTGAACTATCCAACAATATATTCATACTGACTGATCTAAAACAGAACTAAGTGTAGGGTGCGTTTTTTCTTTCTCTGGAACAACTATACCCCGTCTACTTTCACCACAGATAAGTATACTTACTGTAGAGTTGTATGCTGTATGGCATGCCGTACAATACTTAAATGTATTCATTCGACAAAAACAACAAATTCTGATATGTTCGGACTTCCAAAGTTCGTTAAACATCTTTAGAAATATATATATATATTACAGATCTCCTATTACAGAAAATCTCGACAAAAACAACAAATTCTGATATCTTCGGACTTTCAAAGTTCATTAAACGTTTTTAGAAATCTATATATTACACATCTCCTATTAAAGAAAATATTGGCTTTAATTCAACACCCTAAAAATGAGGGTAAAATATAGAATTCATATAGATTCCTAGCTGTTGTACCACAAAAGATAATGAATTTGAGGATTTAGCGGTTTAAGGTAGTTTCTCTGGAAACCCACTTTTCTATTGAATTTCATAAAATTTCGGGTGCACATAAAGAATAAACCTCCCGAAGGAAATTGCATAAACGAAAAATTTTTGCCCGTACAATAAAGGAGATACTCACCATCAAAGTTGGTGACCAAACTTTTTGCATGGTTTTAATGTACCAGTTGACTAAAAGTTACACATTTTACATCATAATTTGAAAACATTTCTATACATTTTTTCCAAAGCCAACTCATCTATACATTAGTTTATTACTAGGTTTATTATTAGGTTATTACGAGAACTTGTCAATTAGCGTTTGGTAACGCAGCGGCAAGTATTTTACCAGTCGCAAGTCGTAACTGCACATTCGTCACAAATAATATCTAAAATTGAATTTAGTCCTATAGGACTTTCCTTTTTTATTTTCGCAAGTCAGGGAACGTTTTTATATTCGCAACATTTTAAATTTTTGCCAAGCTGGCTCAATTCAACAACACGTCGTCCAATCCTTAGGTTAGTTACTTTGTTTACTTTTCGTGAGATTCATTTTTGCAATGCAACTTGAACTTTTCTGTATTACTTTCCGCTTTGCAAATTTTCCTTTATTGTCGCGCAACTGATCAGGACAAAATTTCATTTTTAATTTTTCTACAAATTTTCGTTCACACTCCGAAAAGGTCTACAAAGTCAGGTAAATATAAGACATATATAATCACAATAGATTAAAATATGACACAACGCAACGTTGCCATGTCTTTAGTTTCAACTAATAAACATGTTGTGTTTATACATATGCATGCAGTGTCTGAGTATAGAGTACAGTCTCTGAACAAAAATAATGAACACTGGACTATTGATATTCCAATTATGTTACGTTTACCCAGGCATTTATTTTTGGACTGCACGGTACCGGACAAACTACCTTAAGAGGCAGTTGAACATACCGCTAATGAGAATATAATTATGCATTCATCTTTAGATCTAAGAGTTACATTATAGATAAAATCTGAAGAACTTGTTAAAAAGATTGGCTAAATGACACCTTAAGGTAATAGAAACTAACATAAAATAGGTTTTCCAATAATATTACATTGAAGTAGGGTTTTCATTGTTTTTCTATGCGTAACGTAACAAAACAAAAGAATATCGAGGTAAAATAAATAACTCGTTTATTCAAAAAGTATAAGTTAGCAGAAATAAGATATACCAATTGTTGAATGGGAACAATTTCAAGAATATGTATAAGGACATGCCACTAAATATATAGCGAGATCGAAATAGGGACCTGGACAACCGTACTACCCCCAACGAACGTTACAAAAACATCACAACGCTGATTTCTATATTCTTACATTTATATTTGTATATTCTTATATTAATAAAAATACCTTATGCTGTATTCACATGATAATATAATGTCATATTATAGTTAAATAGGAAAATAAAGAATTTAAAATGAAAATTAATTAATATTAAACAGAAGAAAGCAAGTTGCTATCAGTCGATTACGTCTCGGGCATACATGTGTAACTAATTGTTTTATGTTGTTATGTACCAGGCTACCGAAGTGTGACACGTTTAATGTACCTTTGACCATAAAACAGACGCTAATTGACTGTGTAGAATATGCTGGAGCACGGCAGATGCTGTAGGGCTTTGCAACGACATAAGAGTAATCCCAAATAACGAAATAACAAATATACTAAAACTGAACGATTCTTTATATGTATTCAGAATACTAAAATAAATATAGAATGTTAAGCACAAAAAGGTTTCACTTACTGTAAACGGTAATCAACGACGAATGATCGA
The DNA here is from genome assembly GCA_037954035.1 of Rosalia funebris. Taxonomy (NCBI): domain Eukaryota; kingdom Metazoa; phylum Arthropoda; class Insecta; order Coleoptera; family Cerambycidae; genus Rosalia; species Rosalia funebris. The sequence continues at coordinate 31,548,833 of JAZFAV010000009.1, read as the reverse complement.
AGATGAATACTAATGAAGATACCGATACCCTTAAGAAATAAAATTCCATTTTTTTTCATAGTCAAATTAAAAATATAATAAGAAAAACCTGCTAACTTGTAATATTTATCTGCTACAAGAGTAAGTATAGCGCTCATTATCCCAGGTATATACTTGAATTAATTCAACAGCTACTTGCAAAACAGGTAATTTATGTAGTACATAAGTTTAGACGTCTATTTTAACACAAACTCTTGCATTATCGTGGATATATTGATATCCGCTTTCTTCATGCCGCTTAATTAATATCGAACTAATTTGATTAATTTAAAATTATATTTTGTGTTTTAAAAAATAATCTATTTACACGAATAATTGGTAGTACATACGAGTATACAGAAATAATAATACTTATTTAATTATGGTATGTCATAATTTTACATTGAATAAATATATTTCTAATAAAGAAAGCTTGCCCAAATAAAAAATATATTGTTGTTTAAATTTTCGATTATTTTAGTGTAATACATTACATTAGCTATAACTTAACATACTTAGATTTAACGAATGAAGATCTAATAAGTCAGTTCTTCCCTAAGGTAATTCAAAATCATTTTTCTATGAAAATCAAACCATTCTCTAGGTATAAATATGTAAAAAGTTCATTATAGGCTTACGCTTTTACTTTGTTAATTCCAGATTTAGTTTGTTTGTCATTTTTTACGGGAGCGAAGTTTAGCTTAGACCTACTCATCTAAGCTTCAGATAGTCACACAGATACATATATACAGACATGCTTAGTTGATTGATGTGGGAATCTAACCCATGACTAGTATACTTCTAAGCCAGCAATTCAGGCAGCGATGGGAATCGTTATCTCGGATTATTCCAGAACATCTGCAGGCCTTCTTTGAGGTAGTTGTGGGATAATTTACCCCCAGAATTTATCTGGTGGGAGAGAGCCTGTTTAAATTCGGAAGGCAACCGACTTAACAAACTAAGAGGATTGATTCTTAGAAGTATAACCGGAGCCCCAAGATCAATACCGATCAAGGCGATGGGGATACTGACGGGGATACCACCTTTTGATGTCATGCTGACAGCGGGAGCCGCAAAGGCAATGCATAGGGTAGGAAACATGAACAGGAAGGTAAGGGACCTGAATAGACTCTCAAGAGAGCTATCTGAGATGCGGAATCCTATGGGATGCCCTCTGACAGTACGGGTATCCACTTCCTGTTTGACAAGAAATATAAGATCACCCTCACCAGTAAGACCGACTGGATGGAGGGTCGAGCTGGATTGCCGCTCAATGGAGACATCTGGTACACGGATGGAGCCAAGAGTGGGAAAAGAGCGGGTGCGGGGGCGTATATGCGACGCGACGGGATAGGTACAACCTTCCCCTTGGGCAAGTACACTACCGCACTCCAGGCCGAGCTAGTTGGAATTACATACGGTGTTCTAGGGGTCGCCCAAATTGGACCCAGGAGAAGGTATGTATCTGCTCGGATATCAGAACGGCGTTGGCAGTCCTGAATTCAGCAACGACAAAGTCGAATCTGGTCTATAATTACTATGAAGCACTGAACCACTTGGCATGGAAGGGACCGGTGGAACTCTTATGAACACCTGAGCATAATGGCATTAAGGGAAATCTAACTGCAGACGACCTTGCCAGACTAGGGACCAAGGAAAATCTCTATGGACCAGAACCTGCAGTGGGAATAAGTCGGAATCTGAATACAGTATCTGCAGCCCGGCCTGCAGATACTGTAAAGAAGACGAGGAAACCTCGATTCACCTTCTTTACACCTGCCCCGAACTGGAGGAGAAGAGGTATCTTATGTCAGGGACTCCTGTTATCCTAGAGGAGGCGAGGCTTAAGGCGAGGGACGTGCCTAAATTGCTCCTTTTATGGGATAGCATTTTTGGACAATAACCCGTATAAGAGGGGATCGCCAAGGGACTACCCATGCGATCAGTGGCTGATGAGGCCCAAACCTATATAACATAATAATAATGATAATAATAAAATACCCCCAGAATATATGGCAATATTCTTAACATCAATGTAAATCCTGATTCAGACTCGGAAGTCGAGTAATCGTTTAGAAAAAAACTCGACCAATTCTTGCCGCCACGCCAGTTGGCATTAAACTTTAAACATTAACTAAGGTTATGTTTTCATCTTGAAATAGAATCTTATCAAAAATGTAGTATATTTAATAATTGTGACAGTAATATTGATTGCCATATAAAAATAAAACGATTTATGATAAATATTTTGAGGGGATTGCGCTACATACAGTTTTCTAAAACCCACTATGTAATTTATTTAACCTCAGATTAAAATGATGTTTCCTAACTTATAGAAAATATATTTTCTATAAACATATTTTTTATATTTTATAACACATTGCGGGGATTTAATGAACTTGATTTTAGAAAAGCAATAAGATCTTATTACTAGTTCTTCAACAATTCAAAACTTGTATGTAAAAGCCAACATATCTGTGAGCTGCTTAACATGAGAGGTAAGATTAATGTAATCAACTTAAAAGCATTTAACAAAATATATTACGATATCCTCTTAGAACAGTTACGTTCGTTTCTGATACGACTTTCTCAAGTAACTGAAACCATTTTTCTAATTGAGTACATAATATCTAACTTCATGGATATGAATTACATAATCTTTCTCAAGTTTTAGGGGTTCTTTAAGACTTAATACGCGCATCTATATTTTATATAATGTTTTTTAACAATATAGTGCTAATTTTGGACATAGAATAATTATTATATGCTCATGATCTATTGCTGTGAACAAATTTACAGCATCAATTACGCTAAGGGATTTTGTTAATTTTCAGAATAGTGCCTTTAATTTTTATTTAAGTACGTTTATGACATTTAGGACATTCAGTACATTTATTACAATCCATATTAGTTATAGTTAAACTTCTGTTGAATGGAAATAAATGTAATGTAACATAATTCACTCTCAAAGTCATTATGATGGCATATTGTTATCCACAAGACGACATCATATTTAATCGACCTGACTTTGTTAAATACCTTAAAGAAGTAGAACCGTTTATAGCTAAAAACGTATGTTTAACTAGAACACCCAAAAATATCAGTCCGCATACAGCAACTCCGAAGTTTGCACTTCGGAGTTGCTGAAAAATGTTCTTAACCTTGACATTCTTAAACTACTTTATTTTACATTTGTTCGTTCTAAGTCAGAATACCCATCCATCATTTGGAATTTCGTCCATAGTATTCACTGCAACAGACTTGAGTGCGGTATCGCGGTATAGTCAGCAATATAGCAAGTGGACTATTTACACTGTAGTATTGCAAATTAAATAATTATGCAATATGTAAACATTAACGTGTAACATGATAATAAGTAACTATCTAACTTATACATAAAAATAAAATTGAACTTCTAAAGAATCTTGCCAAGTTTTATAATATCTGAAGAACCGTTCCCCGAAAAGTATTCAACAATATTTTTATAACTATCTCCACTTTAGAAATTAGCACGTGCTATATTTATCCGTTGTTCGCACAAATTCAGTGACTGAATCTCCCTTGTATTAAATCATAAGCAACTATTTTAATATTGAAAATTCTGTATCGTAACATTTTTCAAATAAAATTATTTTTTAACTTTTATGCGAGTATATTTTAATGCACAATTTAGAAGTTATTTTGTATTTGTATGAAATGTTTTGTTCATCCCATGCCTAAAACCACCCCGTGGGATGTTGTGAATATGTGAAAGGATATAAATAATAAATAAAATTGCTGTCTATATTAATTCCGTTTGCAAAAAAATACGCAATATTATGTTTTACATTTTTATAATATTTTATTTTAGCCACATTCCCTTTCTACAAGATATAACATAATAATCATGGTGTATTTCATATAAAGGGATATAATCATATTGGAAAAAGAAATACGTTAGTGGAAGGGTAGCAAAGAAATAAATAGTAAATATAGATTTCAGACTAACGTCTAGTCCTTTGAGGATTCAAGTTAATTATATGAGACCTTAATAAGTGTATATATATATATATATATATATATATATATATATATATATATATATATATATATATATATATATCATTTCATTTCTTCAAGTTAATGAAATAGTTAGTAGTGGCGCCAATACCCGATAGCTCATTCCTTTATGAAGTTAATTAAAGGAAGTAACGCCTTCTTGATTACGGCGATCTATCACCAGTCGCCGGGATGCTAAGGCGGAAAAGTAAAATCAATATACAAACCAATACGCATGTAACAAAAAATATTTTTTACGTGAAATATAGTGAGATTAATATTACAATATTTAATTGGATCTTATGTAATCTATGGAATTCGTTGATCTGTTATGGAAAAAGTATGGGCACTACTTTAGAACAAATCATTCTCTATATAATGGTTTAAGTTTCATTATCTATTTATTGAGCTTAAAATTAAATTTTGCGTACTTTTACTCTTATCACTAACATCGGCCGGGAATTTATTTTCGATATTAACGAGAACGTTCTATTTCGAATTCAACGGTACAAAATCATCAGAATTGGCGGAGTCGCCATGGTTAATCTATAGTGTTTAAAGTATTTTATTGGGTTCGGATTTATTTAAAATTGTTTTTAACATTCTTGCTCTCTAACAGCTAGTCTTCATATATATCTAGTTGGATATCTATTAGTGGTGATAAAAAATTCGCAAATAATGGCACCTGCATTATTCAATAAATCTCTTATTATAAAACTTAAGTATAAAATGTTACAAATAAACATTGTATTGAATCCTGTAGCATATCAGACTAATATTCTCAACAACGGTTAGATTAATGTGTATAAATATTTTATTGAATTGAAATTTATTAAAATTTTATTTAGACATTCTTTATTTTCAATGCTTAATCATCATATCTATACGATGTTATCTACTAGCAGTGGTCACAATTCTATCATGATATGATTCAGTAGGATTAAAGAAATACAAATGCTTTAGAATATATAAACGCATTAGAAGAGCCGGCATCTTAGGTATTTCTTTAATACATCTCTTAAAACTTAAACATAAATAAAAATTCAAATAAAAATTGTACTGAATCCTGTAGCATATCAAACAAATTCTTTAAAACTTGGTAGAGGGGCAAGGACAGATTATTGAATATAAATATTGTATTGTACTCGAGTTTATTTATATTTATTTTTGACATTCGTTCTATTTAATATGTAATTTTCTATATTTTTAGGTAAATCTTGTAGTTGTTGATAAGAAATTCTAAAATAACGATTCAGTAGGATATAGAAATAAAATAAATGTAAACGCTTTAGAATATTCACTGCACCTCTGCCATTTCTTCAATAAATCTCTTAACACTTAAGCATAAAATTTTCCAAATAAACGGTGTACTGAATTTTGTAGCACATTAAACAAATTATCTAAAAAATGGCGGAGGCGCCACGGTGAATTAAATGTATATGTTTTTGAATTCGAGTTCATTTTAATTTCATTTTGACATTAATTCTTTCTAACAGTTAATCTGCATATATTTCTACGCCGTTATCTACTAATAGTGATTAAAAATTTGAAAATAATTATTCAGTAGTATTTAAGAAATATATCAAAAATAAACGCTTTAGAATAGCCATGGCCCTCGTCATTTTTTTAATACATCTCACTACTTAAGAACAAAATGGTTTAAATAATAATTGTACTAAATTCCACAGCACACCACACAAATTTTCTCATACTTGGTAGAGCAACACCAAAAATTGGTGAATGCGCCACAGATTTTCACGTTATTGCTGCATATAAATATATGATTGTATCTTTCTAATTTCTAGGTGACTATTTGCTAACTGTCATAAGAAATTCAAAAATAATGGCACCTATGCTATTTCTTGAATAGAATATATTATAAAAGATGTATTAAAGAAATGGTGTTGAATCTTTTACATATTATAGATTTTCCAAAAATTAATGGAGGGATCATGACTGGTTTAATATATAAGAATATTCTGTTTAATTCTAGTTTATTTAAATTTGTGTTTGACATTCTTTCTTTCTAGTGCCTAATCTGCATATGTTTCTACGTGATTATCTACTAGCAGTGATATCAAGGTTGAAAATAATGATTCAATGGGAAAGTAGACTATTAGATAGAGTAGGGTGTATTAAATAATTACAACAAAAATAAACACTTTAGAATAGCCGTGGCATCTGCGCTTTTTCTTCAACTCATCTCTTGTTATAAAACTTAAATATAATATATTTCAAGTAAGCCACAAAGTCCACTGGACAAATTGCAGCTATCTCTAGGAAAAAAATAGGATTCTGCAAGCATTTGCTGTAATTTGCAAGAAAATATGAATTTATTAAACAAAAACAGTATTCGATTGATATATAACCTGTAGATATGTTAATTATCTACGTATCGAAGTTTATTGAAAGAGAGCTCTAATAAAACTTTTTTTTAATTACACAAGCCGTCAGCATTTTCCATTAAAACGAGAAGGAAATTGCTAATCTATTTTTAATTAAACAACTGAAAATATGATTTCTCGCTGTAATAGCCCGAGTGCGAAATTAATCCCTGTAAATGAAAACGAAATAAGGTAGATACATCTCCAAAGCATAATTTGTAAGCAACCTAATCAGAATACAACATCATAATCATATATACTACACGACTAAACCAATAGTGATGTCATATATGCATATAATATATTTGTAAAGAGACGGGTTTAAACACTAATTAAAACAGTATACACCAATAATTTATGGAAAAATGAATCTTTAATCAAAAGTTAACTTTAAAATGATATGAAAAAGTGCTTTCGCTGTGTTAAATCTCACTGAAATATTCGTTTTGTTTGTGTATCCCTCATCAATCTCGTTGCTTATTCTTTATTTTTAATTAATTCATGGTGGTTTGAAACAGATTTCCACTAAAAAGCTCATTTTAAATGAATGGTTTGATTGACTGATCGATACAGTCATTACCTATTCGAATGATTGATAAAAAATGTAAATATTTTAGTATAAATATGTGAAATTATATTTTTGAACTATGAGAATTATAGTTTTTAATCCGACGAGAAGCTAATAAAGGTGTACCACTTTACACCGCCACCACCACATGGATATATCACCTGCTGTGTTCTCCTGTAGAGATACTTGCAATAGCGTGATTCATATTGTGGTCAGGTGTAATGGGGATATCATTGTATGCTTTGAGTTCCAACGAGGGAATTTGGAATCTCTGTCTGAACGTAGGTGTGCTTGTCCTCGTCTCTATGTGTAACCTTCCCCCTCGCAGTCTTAGTTCTTAGAGTAAGGATTAGATTAGTCGATTTCTGTAGGCGCAAACTTTAAAAAGTAAAATATTTTAAGTGACAAGATTTTCAGCAATACATAAAGAATTATACAAGCAAAATTATGGAATATGACTTCTGATTTTGATAAAATTTTGTATATAGGTAGGAAAAGGGCCCATATAAGCCAATACGAGATCCCATATAAGAGCCCATAAACAACTTAAGGAGGAGGTTTCCCAACACTTTTCTTGACCCTTAGGCTGCTATATTCACTTTTTGTTAATTTTTATATATGCTACTCCCTTTGAATAAACCTCGAACTCTTAGATTCGATATTGAAATATTTAACGACCAAGCTCTGATTGAACATGGAGCAGGGAAGCTTATAGCTGTGAGGTTATAGCTGTTAAAGCAAGTTACCCAATTTATCATAGCAACAATATATCACAATCCAACATACTGGAATATATGGATCTGGAATATTACTATTAAAACTGTTAGCATATTTAAAATACTAACAGTATTTAATATAAGTAGTTTAAGAGAAATAAGTAGTTTAAAAGAAATGTTTACGTTATGGCGACAAATTCCGGGGAACTAACAACAACGATATTTCTGAGAACTAACGTTGGGCCAATAATAATGAACATTATAAATTTTGGAATATCTTACTTCGACATCTTGTATAAAAAAAAGTAGAAAGACGAATCCCTAAACAGGTCAGGGCTTCTTGAAGTTCGAATCTTCATACAGAAATTGCTTTAGTTTCAACTGAAAAATGATATTCTCAGCCGCATAGAATTATAAAAAGTTCATTTACAAATTTCCAGTATAACGAATGTTGATTTTGCCTTCACTGGTTGTTTTTACATACAATATTCACAAAAAAAAAACGTTGTATTAAACAGTGGACTGGATTAAACGCCGTCCGTTTTTTTATTCGAACAGCTTTCAGTTGTAACAAGTTAATGCTATTAACTCGAACGGTCTATTGTATTTTATACGTAATCGAACCTTTTAGCTTTGAGGGAATCATCTAAAGGCCGAGTTGACGCCATGTACGACGTTTAGTTAATCTAAAGTCTGCGGTTCGGTAGTGGCATCGATATCTCCCTTTTTGTTTCCCATCTCCCCCGACTCGCCCCCTTCAACACCCTCGTCCCACATCACATCATTGAATCCTTCCGAGGCAATTTCCGTTTCAACACAATGCTGACGTCTGCATGCATATAAACGGCATGCTGACGACCCTGGTTGAATATACCTTGACATAAACAACAATACGAATGCATACTATATACAATTTTATTTTATTACCGTCATGTGTGAACTTCAATTATTATTTGAATGAAAATGAAACAAATGACACTAAATCGCAGTTAGTTAATATATTTATTAATTTTCATGATTTAAATAAATACAATCCTATATGTACCGCCTATTGTAAGATATTAGACTTGGTTGTTGATAACTAATAACGCATAATACGGCACTACTTATAACAGAATATATAGGTATATAGTTTATTTCATCCCTATTTGCCAAATAATAAATCTCAAAACATAACCTTGGTTTGTTTTTATGGCTAGGCTCAGGTAGACTCTTTCGTTTATCTGCAGGATAAGATAGTTTTTTATTTGGCAATTAGCGATGAAATGAATTATACAGTGTCTTCGTAAAGTAATAATAAAATTCGTTAAAAATTGAAGGAATTACTTCCAGGAAAAGCTTTCGGACCTTGAGTCTGTTAAATTTTGTATTTAGTTGGTCATTTTTTAAAATACAATTAATAAATATAGGGTGGTTCGTGTAGGCGGTATGATGTCATCGATATTTTTTTAATAGCACCCTCTTTTTTATTACGGAATGTGAAAGATTGTGGCATATTTTTACATACGCTCCGGTAAAAAGTGCGTTAGCCTGAGTATAGGTTAGCTAAAAAAAGACTAAGAAATATTATTTGGCAATTTCAAAATACTAACTTTAATAGCAAAGATTATTTAAGACGTTAAACTAAATATTCCAATCTCGCAATGCTGGCTGCCTGACGGTAGTCTTAATTAGACTAGTTAGTTAGACAGTTAGATAAAAACTTGTTATCATACCAATAATTAAGTCCCGATAGATGATGGAGTATCACTCGCCAAATCCCCAAAAAATGAATGTATGGTGTGGCATAGTCAATGGAAGAACTTTAGGTTTTATTTGGTAGAGGGTAGTTTTCAAACTACTGAAGTAAGGAGATTATTATACTCCACCCTATATACCTTATTTAAAATATATAAGGACAAAACAAATTAAGCCAAAACGCGAAAATTAATAACAAATTAGGGCGAAATTTGCCGTATTTTGTCTAACAGAGTTAGCCCTAAAATACAGTGGTTCAGATTATTCACCTATCTCAGGATATCGCTAACTGCAGACCGGTTTCTACATTTTCTTGAGTCTCATCAGTGCAGTGTAAGCGAGTATACCTTTGACAGATGAGGCTCATATCTTGTAGATGCCGTTATGTTCTACCGCAACAAAACGTACCAAGCGCCACCTCCCGGTAGTTTCGAGAACAATCTAAATCGAAGTAAAGCTTGATCATCGAAGTGTCATACATCGAAGTCCTTATTATATAATGCATTTGCAGATGGAGTGGAGTATAATAAACTTCTTATTTCAGTAGTTTGAAAACTATCCTCTGTCAAGTAAGACATTGCATTATATTGATGATCAAGCTTTATTTCGATTTAGATTGTTCTCGAAACTACCGAGAAGTGGCTTTTGGTACGTTCTACTGCGGTAGAACGTAACGGCATGTACAAGATGTGAGCCTTATATGCCAAAGGTATACTCGCTTACACTGCACTGACGAGACCCAAGATAAAGTCGAAGCCGGTCTGTAGTTAGCGATATCTTGAGATAGGTGATACTTTGCATCTTCCTTGTGGTTTTAGAATGATCTGAATCATTGTATTTTAGTGCTAACTCTGTTAGACAAAATACCGAAAATTTAGCCATATAATTCAGTACTCATCGTCGACATGTAGCCAGGAGGATAGTTGTTTGGGCCTAATTTGTTTAGTTCTTATTATATAAGGCATTTTCAGATGGGGTGGAGTATAATAATCTCCTTACATCAGTAATTCTGGGTTCCTATTTCTTTGATGTGAACCTAACTAGTATAAGATTTTGTTTCTTCGAGACGACCTTATTCCTGCAGTAATTACTTTTCCTTCCAAAAGATAGTGTACTTGTGCACTATGCAGTACCTGTCTGGATTTATATAGATGAGATGTTCCCGAATCGCTGGATAGGGGGAGAAAGGCCGATCGAGTAGCCAGCAGATCGTCGAACTTGACATCGATAAAGAGCTTTTGTGGGGAGACTTAGAAAAGCAAAGTGTACGTTACTCAGACGGAGAATTTAGAAGACTTAAAAGCACGAATTACAACGTATATTTGCTGAAGTTATTGACAATGCTCAAAAATAATTTATTAACTGTCTTGGCTACTGTTAGATAGTCAACGGTGGATAAGTTGATTATTTAATTTCGCTGAGTTTTTTAATAATAATTCCCATTATTTTGAAAATTCAATATCGTTTCTTTTTATTTTTTAAATAACCTGTACTCACATTAATGTAGTTATTACCATAGCGTATGTAAAACATGTAATATTTCACATTCCGAAATTAAAAAGGAGATGCCATTAAAAAAATATATGGATGAGGTCATACCTCTTACACGAGTCACTCAATATACGAGTATATATTAATTCAGAGGCCTACAAATTTTGATTTGAAAGTTGATTTGGTTTTTATAAGTGATCATAAGTGAGTTATTTACGCTAATTTCATATGTACCTTTCATTTCTGCCCCTCACGTAAGGTTTTTGATCAACTGAATAATCAGGATAAATTAAAAACTAACGGAAAAATTACATTTTAATAAACATCATATTTAAAGAACTTCGTTTTGTAGTTTTTCTTGTATACTCATTCGTTAGATGTTCTCTTTTCAGCATCCAGCAATAATATGCCATCATCGCCACATCTCACCGATCCTGGTATCTCCTTTCCATCTCCTTTATGTCTTGATGGAACCTTTCACCTTACTCTTCACTAATGGCACCAAAATGTGTTGAAAAGTAGTCCAGACGAGCATGCAGAAAATAAATTTTTATGTTCATATTACAACCAAGTTGCATAAACTTATTCAGCATTTTGTTGACAATTTCCTCATACTGCTGATATGATTATAATTTCCTAAAAATTTTCTCTTAATGCTTTTCTCTTAATGCTCTCCCCTAAATGCTTAGTATACGTTATTAGGCAAGATAATTTATAAGATTAAAGGTAAGAATTCGTAGTTATTGACAATTTTCAAAAAGAATTTATCGTGTTGGCTATTGGTAACCAAGGTAACCAACGGTGCACAAATTGAACAGGTATTTTAATTATCTTTTTAAATTATCATTACCGTGAAATTTAGTATTTTGAAATTGCAAAATAGTTTTTCTTCAGATTTATATCTAACCTATACTCACTCTAATACAATTATTATCATGGCATATGTAAAAAAATGTGCCCTTTCACATTCCGTAATAGAAAAGGGGGGTTGCCATTAAAAAATTACACAGGCCTACGAATTTTGACATTTTGAAAGTTAATTTGGGTTTGATAAGTGATCATAAGTGAATTATTTACGCTGATTTCATATCTACTTTCCGTTTTGCCCCTTACGTAAGGTATAGTAATCAGAATAATCAGAATAAATTAAAAACTAAAGGAAACATTACATTTTAATAAATATATTTAATAAACATTAAAAAACATAGTAAAAAACAAGAACATAAATAGTTGTGAAAGTGGCGGTAAAAGAATGTTATGCGGATCAACCAAATTTGCATCAATAACGTATTTTGAACCAGATTTTGAAGTAGCCACAGACATAATAAAATATATTCGATATATTTTTACAACTTCTAGGAATTTTTAAAACAAAATAAAAACACGACGTTATGTGACGAGTAAACGTACACACATTACAAACGTACTATAGCGACTATATAAATACCCAAATAGTATAGAACCGGAATATCCCCACCGGCCAACTCTGTTTCTGTAAATCCATCACACTTTTGTGTATGTTTCAAATCAATTAAACACAGGGCACCGCACCGCAAAGATTGAGGAAAAATTTAATTTTATACAACATCGGTTTTAAAAACTACAAAATAATTCTACAATGTACATTTATAAATACTGGTGCCTGTTGAAAAGAAAAAAACAGTATTTCTGTAGTTCATGGTATGTAGCTAAGCCAAAAAGTCAAAAAAAAAAATCCGATCACAAAATCTTTATTGGCCTGTGTTATTAATAATTTAAAAATAGTGCACAACTAAAAATAAAATTCTACAACTCCAAAAGTTGTTTTCGAATGTTATTATTGAATTATCAACGAATGAATTCATTATTTTATGAAAGCACTGTATATCCCCATTGCATATCATTTTCAATAAATAATTTTCCAGTCTTGTATAATTCATTGCTAGAAACTAATTTGTACTCTTTACTATCTCATATATCTACTCTTTCATATATCTATTAATGTATCAATATCACATGTACTAATGCCGTTTTACCAAAAATTATTGCAAATATTTAACAATCATATACCAGTATCACATATCAACAAATCAAAACATATATATCTCTCATAGTATGCAATTCACATTATAAAAAATTATTAAAATAGAAGACAATAAAATCAATATCATTAAAAAAAATTGAATCAATAAGCGCCACAATAGACATTCAAATTAGAGAAAGATATAAAATAGTATTTAACACTGGGGAGTAAAAAATTAAAACTGAGTAAAAAATTATTTTGTTGTATGTTCATAAAAAGAGAACTAATTAGAACACCAAAAAGGTTAAAAAACAATGACTTTATATTTGATATATCGTAAATTTAGTAGATGGGTTCAGTGAGTACTTTATCAATATGTATTCATAGTCTACGAGTCTCCTACCTATCTGCATTTAATATTACAACTAATAACGTACCTTTATTACATACTTTGAAAAATTCTCGAAAAACAAAATACTGGTCGCTCTAAATAAATTGATCTATAATCAACATTTCATACATATATGTACATAAAAAATAAATATACATAAATATGCATTGCATCTATTGTACTGGTAAGGAAAGTTTTATGTGTAAATTTTGTACGTTTTGTGGTATGCATTGCAATTCAGTAATTTCACTTTAGTGCACCTTTCTTAAATCATCTTTGTTTTTGACCATTTTCTCTGAAGTTTATGGACAAGAATTACGATTACGTTAAGGATAAAGCGAGCAAAATATATGCTCAACAACATTAAAAAATGTCACAGTGGCATTTGTGATTTAAACATATTTATTTAAACTTATGATTTAAACTTATTTATACACATGTTTAGAAGTATAAATCTTATATTTTGTGATAAATAATAGTTGCGTTTTTCTTTCATGTATATATCTTTATGCCATTAATAATAATGGAAAAATGAAAAACACATTATCTATTTAGTTATAGTAATAATTCAATATTCACATGAAAAGTTTATTTTATGTTACTAGATTTTATCCGCATACTATGTAAAATATATTTGTTACTTTTTAGTTTTTTAGTAGAATAGTTTTTTGACAAAAACTATTCTACTTTAAAGTATCTTCCTTTCATTATATTAAATAATGCTTTAAATTAAATAAGAATTATGATCTGAACAGTTGAATAAAAGTACACGTCTATTCACATACGTAGTATATTGCAGTAGAACGTAAAGTAAATTTAAATTTTTAGCATATCTTTTAATTCACTATGTCGGTCGCGTAGGCGTTAAGCTGTTTAATCGCCCCTCTGAGAGTATTAAAATTATAAGTAGGTACCCAAAGTAAGTTTAAGGAAGAGCTTCAGAATTACTTTGATTTATGCTTATCAATATTTATGAAAAACGTATTAAGTACATTTTTATAGTTTATTGCACGAGGTTCGTAATTAAAAATTTAAATCATATTTTTAATATACAGTGGGTCAAAAAAGTATTAGCACACCCCAACTATTTCTTAAATCTTAAAAATATAAGTGTGAATTGTTTGATACTAAATTTATTTAAAAACTAGCATCCAACTATTAACTTTTGGTGGCAATATATTGAGCGAATTGAAAATAAGATAAGAATAGTAAATAAGAATATGAATTTCAATAATCAAAAAAGCATTGGAACAGTAAAAGTTTTGATTTAAACAAGTTATTAAAACATTTATTTACACTTTAATGTTTTGTTATCACTTTAGCATCAATTAAGGTCTAAAGTCATCGTGGCATGGAGGATATAAAGTTCTGGATTATTTCAGATCCAATTTTATCCCAGTCTTTGGGATAAAGAATCCTTTTTTATCCCAAATAAAACCATTTATAGCTGCTGTTTCGAAGAAATTTTATATTTTCGGATCCTCAAGCCTAGCAAGTACCACAAATGCTCTATGGGATTTACATCTGGAAACTGGTGTGGAGATTTGATTTGTCTACGAGCATTAAAAAGTAACCATTCCTTTGATTTATTGGCGGTATGCTTTGGATCGTTATCCTCGTGGAAGATGGATGTATCTCTGATGCCCATCTTTTCAGCACTACTCTTCAAGTTATGACGCAAAGTGTCAACATACTTATCTGCATTCATAATACCTTCGATGAAACTTAGGTTTAAAACACCATTCCATGCAGTCCCAGACTAAAGCGCCAACGCCAGCGTGTTTCTTAATTGGCCTAACATGACTCATTTCAAATGTAGCATTTGGTTTTCTCCATACGTACATATTTTCCACCTGTAGAGCCGAAAATATTAAACTTGCGCAATGAGAAACCAAAATCTGCACTTGAGAAAACCAAATGCTTCATTTGAGATGATAGGCCAATGTTGTCAGGCTAACAGTGAAACATGGTGGTCGGAGCGCTTTAGTCTGGAACTGCATATCATGGAATGGTGTTGGATACTTAAGTTTTATGGAAGGTATTGTGAGTGCAGACAAGTATGTTGACATTTTGCGCCATAACTTGAACAGCAGTGTTAAATATATGGGCATCAGAAACACATTTATGTTCCAGCAGGATAATGATCCGAAGCACACCGCCACTAAAACAAAATAATAGTTACTTTATAATCGTAAACAAATCCCAAAAACTTCACCCCAGTCCCCCTATTTAAATTCCATAGAGCATTTGTGGTACTTGCTGGGCTTGAAAGTCCGAAAAAATAAAATTTCGTCTAAACAGCAATTACAAACAGTTTTATTACAAGAATAGTATCAAACTGGATCTGATATAATTCAGAACCTTGTATCCTCGATGCTACAAAGATTTCAGGCCGTAATTAATGCAAATAGTATGGTAACAAAATACTAAAAGGTAAATAAATTTTTTAAGAACTTATTTAAATAAAAACTGTTGCCAATACTTTTTTGATCCTTGACATTCATATTCTTATTTATTATTCTTATCTTGTCTTTAATTCGCTCAATCTATTGCCACCAAAAGTTAATAGTGGGATACTAATTTTTAAATATAATTAGCATCAAGCAGTTTACTTTTATATTTTTGAAATTTAAGAAATTAATGGGGTGTGCCAATACTTTCTTGACCCACTGTATAGATATATACATATAATAGTCATATGGTATGTATTTCATGTCAATTAATTTCATCTCATCCATTCACAAGTTTATGCCATGAATTAGGTTATAGGTAGCTCGTAGATTACAGTTACAAACTTAACTATCTGTTATTTTATAGTTTCTAATATTTCTCTCAAATTTGTCATATGTATCATTTCAGCTCAATGGTATTGAATTTGTTAAATTTTTTTTGTAAGTACAATAGAATCCATAAACAATGTATATGTAGATAATAACCTTCTATTTCGATATGCTATATATACCCTTAATACTTGTTAGTAATAATTTTTCATGATATAAAAAATCTAGTTTTAATATCCTTATGAAATGTAGTCTATCATTTCATTTAAAAAATCAATTCCTTGTTTTTAAAATCTGTTTAACTTCACACAGTATTTTAATTATTGTTACTTCTAGGCTACTATTAATAAAATATGGCTAACGATCACAAAAATATGAAAATTGCATTACAACAAACAGAATACGTAAACATAGATTATAAATGTATGCAGTTTGTATAGAATTCAGACGCCCATCTTCATAAAACTCTTAAATTCTAAAAATAATAGAATGAGGACATTAATATAACAAGTTATGGCATAACTCTCAACCTTAGTAATGGTGGTGGACCTGAAAGAAATAAATGACAAATAGACTCGTAGTTTTCCCAATTTAAAGACATAATAAATACAGAAATAAAAATCTCAAATGAATCAAAAATATAAAATCAATTTATTTTAATGTGTTTAAAATTACTTCCACCGATTTTTATACAAGGAACCAATTATTGTTCGGACTGCATGTGAACTGCTTCTATTTTTTATATTATTCGTTCTGATTTGTGTCTATATTCTGATTCGTGGATACTCCTCTACAACTGGTGCTCTCAGAGCTCCTCCACATTAGCTGATGTTATGGCATAATGTTTTTATTTTAGATATCTTCATAGAAGGAAATTTGATGGTGTAAGATATTGTATATCTGACGATGTATGGTGTATGGCGATATTGGCCATATAGCTCGATCCCCCAGCCACCCCATTAAACCTCTTCATCTGATTCATCACTCTGTAAATCTCTTGTTCCAAAATTCCTTTACCTGTATCATGTGGAGGAGTTCCATCCTGTTGGAAAAATAATCCATCTGTATGGAAGTTGTCATCGTCTTCTAATACTTGGGTGATTAAGGGATTTATCATATTATTAAATCAAGATACATTTCTCCATTTATCTTGATTTCCGAATTTCCGCAAAAAAAAAATACGGTCAATAATATATGATCCTCCAGAGTGCCCGCTCGACATTCAGTCTATCTAGTCTGTGTGAATGATAAGGGTTTTAGTTAGACCAATATCTATATATACTTGTCAGAGTAATACCTATACTGGTGTCGGTTGTCGGCTTTTGTTAAAGGAAACAACTAATTTTACAAACCACATTTGGGTATTGTCAAATATGGTCAGATATGAGCTGATAAAATGGAATCTGAATATTTAACGAATCTATGGATACTCGTAGAACTTCTGGGCACTCTGCATTCTTGAAATAGCTAATATTTTTACATTGAATTAAAATAACTTCTAGAAGTCTAAGTATACTGATTTGACCAGCTTCATTGTTACGGTAAGTATGTAATTATGATTTCTTGTTCATCTGGACCAGTGTCATAAAAATCAACAATTTCATTATCTAATTGGGATGAATATTTTTATTAGAAAACGTTAATAAAAAATATCAGAAGCTTCTCTAATGTGATCGCTATTGCAATAATACAATGTCAGAAATTGTTTTCTTTCTTCGAGGGAATAAATCATTCTTGGGTAAATTATTTCAGAATTTCTTAATAACATATCATGCAAGACACTTAGTAGGTAAAATAAACCGGACTAATTGGAATGAAACACAGTAGATTATTTTTTATAGTAAAATCCATTTAAATATTTTAAGAAGTATTTGTGTGCAAGAGGTGTCTATGAGAGTAACGACTTCTATGTCTCAAAATATGTCCCACTTAAAACAAACATTGACGTATCGCGGAATGTTCATATAAAACATATACTTCAACAATTATTTCGGGTTTATTTCAAATATTACACCCTGAATTGTACCACATGCCATAATTGTACCAATACCCTTCGAATATTATTAACTAATAAATAAGTGAAAAAATCGTAATGTTTTATTATTTGTGAAGTTAAGAAGTTGAAGGTTACTAACTGTTCTGATACTGCCTAAAACAATTTTGTAACCATTGGATACATTCAACAGTTTATGTTTGAAAAAACATATATAAGAGAAATAGAAAATAATCAAAAGCATAAGAGATAAGAGAAAAACCTAGTTATGTATTTGTCAAAATATAATAATTTAACTTCTGGATTAAATTTTATTGCACTACTTTAGCTTACCTCACTTTATCTTAGCAAAATCTTTTTACATTAATTATGTGACATGGGTTATTCCCTGTAGTTGCATTTATATATAAGTCAGGTAATTAGACCAAGTATATTTAAACCAACAAGGACTACATACACATGCATACATATCTACTAATGTAACTGCCAGCTCCATTTAATAATTTCTCTATATTTCTCCTATTGTTCAGGAAATAATTGTCTGGCTCATTTGTGTACCGCTATATTCTATATAATTAAGAAACAATATCGTCTAAGTGCATTCATAATTAATATGCAATGAGGAAATTGCAATTTCGAGTTAATACACCTTTTCAAAAGCACCCTTTTTGTTTCCTACGACTTGATAGATCGATACCACTTAATGACAAACAAAAGAAATATTTAGATAATGCATATCTGTAGAATGAATGTTCACTATTAATTTTGAAGAGTGCAGTTCTTGGAATACTAAAGATACTACCTTGTCGCATATCTGCTTTCGTGTCAATCGAGAGACTTTAAAGTTGTACTCATTATTTTTAACCAGTAACACCAGGTTACATATTCGTTTTAAACTATATCCTAGGTTACTTCACAACAAAAAAATATTCAGAATATACATATTCTATATTCTATATGTGAATTATACTGTGCAGTTGATTTACATAAATATGTTTAAAGTAATACCTTTGAGAGTTAGTCACATACCTGGTGCAACAACAAAACTCATATATTTCAATTCAGGAAATTTAGTCGTAATAGCAATCTTCTACTCATAAATGGAGCTCACTGATTAGTTTCATAGGCGCTATTTTTCAGAGAACTCGAAAAAAAATAATTTAAGCTTTAAGGTCGGGGGAATACGGTAGTTAATCTACAATCTTGCTGACAAATTCAGGGTAACTACGATACTATTACGGTGTGACCTAAGTCTCTCTGTAGTAGTCTAAGAACGAAATCTGTACGATGAGACTGAGTTCTATGTATAACTGCTAACCTATATTGCATAAACCATGGCGCTTTAAATCTCGCTTCTTCCAAAAACACATAGAATGTCAGTATCCATTTACAAGCAACGCAAACATACCTTAATCACAGAAAATGCCAGGCAAATTTACAAATTCCAATAGATGGTGTTCGAATATAATGCTCAAGCTTTAACTTATCACATCTGCGAATCTTACGGGTACGGTGAATGAATACCAGTGAATTACTACGGCTTGGGAACTGAAACAGTAAACTGTAATGGTAAATTGAAATAGTGATGAGAGAGATATTAATATTTGTGCACTGGCAATTATAGAGTTATATAATATCCTAGTGCTTACTACTTCTGAAATTGCTACAGAAATAGATTATGCATCATAAACATTTAGGATTATTTAAAAAAAAATTAATTACAAATAATATGACTTCATATGAAAATTCACGGAATTTTGATGCAGATTATACAAGAAGAATGGAATTTTCTGAACAATTTATGGAAAGGATGAATGAGGATAAACACTTGCTTGATTCTAATTGCAAATCAACGTTTCCATTAATTGGTAAACATAATTCAACTCGTATTTGGTATTAGTCGCAGGAAAATTTACGAAAGTTTTCCGAACTCGCACTCAATATGCTAAAAAACGTAACGTTTAGGCGGGTACATTGGATTAGCATGTCATTGGACTATTTTGTATTGATGGTAACTTAAGTGGTCATAAACATTTAGATTTACTTGGGCAAGAAATTGTTCCTATCATCCAGGAACTAACATGTGCTGAATGAAATCGAGATTCAATAATAAGGTTTCTCGGTGCACATTAATGTTATTGAGGACGGAGTAATATCTCACGAGGAATAATTTAATTTAATTTCCAATATATTATGTTGAATCAATGTTTACTGTCTATACCAGTTTACTAAATTGTGTTTTAATTACATAATAAATGATTGTATTAAAGAGATTGTCGAATATTAATGCTTATTACATTTCGACAATTTGAAATCCATCAACAGTGTCAATACGAGACATCCATCGTAAACGGAGGGTGATGTCAGGATTGAGTTTGACGTGCAAATGGCGTGCAAATTGCGCTTGACCATTACCTGATCGAGCAGTTAGTGTATTGTCTGTAAATTCTTCGCCATTTATGCTGTCTCCCATAAAAGCAAATCCCTTGTAGTGATCTGACTTTATGTAGAGGTTTAAGGGCAATGACATGGAGCTTTTCCTTTCCCCAGATTATGCGATTTTGACGATTATAGTACCTCCAAATAACTAGTGAACTTCATCATAGAAGATAGTTTTGTGATATCAAGTTCCCTATTCTCAACTTTGTTTATTAGCACAGTAAATCTTCTCTTCAACACCCCGTCATCGGATAGAAATTGATGAACTGTGATTTTATATAGATAAATATTACAGATGTAACGTGGAATAAAATTTTGTGCTTTACATGGTTGACTTAACCTGCAGTTTGCAGTTCGGTGGACAAAGGAACTAGGGTTAGCCTTCGTCAAATCAGTCAGCAACCCTAAACTTTTGTATTATGTTATATTAAATCAAGTGAGAGTGAAAAAATAGTACAATGCTTTATAAACTAATTTATTATGTTAAAAATTGAATCAAAAATATATTCCTAACGTAAAATCCACGCAACTCTTTCTAAAATGAATTGAATTTAATCGAAATTGAGGAAACGAAAAATTTTCAAAATTATATACTTCGTGAAGCTAACTAGATTGGGTGATTCAAGTTTATTTACCAATGATATGTATAAACCAACATATATAGTTATTTAATCCCATATGACTGGCAATTCAATACAAATATGTGTGTAGGAAAAAATATCTGTTACAAAAAGAAACCGCGTGATAGTGATAAAAGTTACACATATCTACTATTCATTTCATCGCTATTTACCAAATAAAAAACTCTCTTATTTTGCCGATAAACGGAACAGTCTACCTGAGCCTAGCTATAAAAACAAGCCACGGTATGAGATAAGAGCCCTTTGGGATTTTTTATTTGGCAAATAGCGATTAAATAAACTAACTATACAAGTGATGCTTGCTTCTCATGGACACCTCTCCATCTCTTTTCATTGTGATACAATAAAATAAATTTCGAATTAAAGCTATTCATTATAAAAGATAAAGAAAGTATATGGTTAGTTATTATAGGAATCTATTAATTTGTTATATTGAAAGATTTAGTACTAGAATTAGAACCTTACCTGTATAGACAAGTTTACAGTTCTTCAGGATTTATTATATAAATGAAAACATAATGTTATTTTTTAAATAAACATTAAAGTAAACAGCATACCAAAAGATAAAGTTATTGAGAAGTTAATGAAAATAACAAGAACCAATAAAAAATAAAATGTTGCTTAAAAATTGTATAAACTTCTAAATTCTTACGTGGTTATCGAAATTCTTTTGCTTATAATGTCCAAATTCTTTAAATTTTCTCAAAACTGCCCTCGAAATACTGATTAACTGATTACTAAAAAATTAATAAATTCCTTCTACCATTCTATTACTTGTTTAATTCTCCTACTATTAGTATTAATATTAGTAGTATTAGTAGTAATATTATTAGTACTACTATTATAGTATTAATAGTATTATTAGTTTAGTTAGTATGTAGGAGTACTATTCTATTACTGGTTGTTTAATTCTACTACTATTCTACTTCTGTTCTACATGACTATTATTTTAAAAATAAAATAGTATTATTGTGTTGTAATTTTAAAATAATATGCTATAGTTCCATGTCATTTACATTAATAAATATTTCCTTATCGTTCTTTCAGAGGGTCTAAAAGTCGGTTGAAAGTATTTATTCAACATAGAAAAGTCGGCTAATACCACACCTAAAAACATTTATTTAACTCGATCGATGTAATCCGGGACCTTTTTAAAAACTCGTGAAGACCGGAAGCTGATATACATTCGATAAATATTTATAAAGATGGACATGCAAAAAATTACGGAGTCTTAAATTTAACGTGTTGCTTTCCTTTTGTCAAATATTCGAACGTTTTTATTCATTAATGTTCGCTCTAACTCCTAGCGCAATATATTTGAAATGTCACAACAGAGCAGGACTCTAGATTGTATAGAATACTTAAAATATTTCAATATTGCAACTTAAGTTTCAATTTTGAATAACAAATGTATTAATTTATATAACCTCAAATAAGGAAGATCTTGTTTTAGGGATAATATTAAATTCATTTGATACAGGGTGCGATATAATGACCCCATGGTTTTGATTGGTCGGGCATCATCCACTGCACCCGTTGACATTGTGGAGTGTGAGGGAAAGACGAATCTAGTTGATGCCATTTGAGTAGATATATAGCACCCAATATTACAACAACCGAATAGGGCAACCCTCATGATGAAAATCTCATCATTTTTAACTAAAATGCCTCTCGGTTAAAAATGTTGAGTCAGTCAAAAAAACCCAGAGAACACTTTCACATTTCAAGTTGTACAACATGACCCGGTTACTAGTCATGACATAATAAATCTGTGGATGTTTATTTTGCAATTCTAGAAGAAATACTCTTCCGAGTATTGTGACTACATTAATGAAAAACATATCGAAAAACAATATAATATGTAAGAGCAGCAATTTAGCAGCATCACCGTCTGTCAGATAACAAACAGATCAATAAGAGCCCTCACCGTACAAATTTCTAGTAGGAGTTTTTGTAAAATTTTGCAGACGAACTTTAATTTCCAGTTTCATAAAAGGGTAACTGTTCATGAGTTAAGAAATATGAAAGAATAAATTGTATAATTTTTTTCGAATAGCTTCTTGGAATATATCTTGGAGTGAGACACACTAACTACTTATGTTCCGAGAAAGTCTATTTTGTATTATCCGGTTATGCAAACACACGAAACTTTTGCTACTGGGACCCATTATATCACACAAGATTAATATCAACTGGTACTTCACACACAAAGTGTAGATTAGCAGCATTTGTGATTATTGATCCACATTATTTCAAAAATACATAAATTAAACTTCGCGGAACTACTCTGATGCATCAGTGCATATAGTCAGTGCACATCACTACCACTACGACACTAAGAGTGACTATCTTATATAAAATGCTTTCTAGGTATGTAATTTCATAACATGGAAATATAGTGTATCCTGCATGTTTTCTGGACTTACATTAAAGATAATATGTACTATCTTCAACTAGTTAATTTTGTTAACTTGCAACAAAACGTACAAAACTAAATTGATAGATAAATTATCTTATAAGTAATAGCAAATATTCGAAATCGCTTTGGAATAATGTAAATGTATTCGTAATGGCAGTACTCATCTACATGATGTTTTCTTAACCCTCGAGAGATACCATGCGGATCGAATCCGACCCAAACATCACAGTTCTTGTTCCTCTTCTTCCCCACCGCTTCTAAAATGAGCGTGACGGCAAGGCACCCTATTAATGAGTTACTTGGAAGCCGTCTATGTAAAAAAAAAGAAGAATAGAAAAGTTCTACTGATGTCTTCAATGCAATAATAAACACAGAGTCGAGCAAATCTGAAATTATTGAATTCTACAACCTTAGAAAAGGTAGTGTAGACGCCTTGGATAAACTTGTTAAAGATAAAACTACCAAAAGAAACAGCAGAGGATGGCCAATGAGGTACTTCTTCGGAATCCTTCATATTGTCTGTTTCTCGAGTGATACTTTATGTGCTCAATGTAAGAATGAAAGACTATTAGAATACTGTTAATAAACAGTATGTTTAAATTACTGTTAAGAGACTAATAAAATATAGTGAAACATGCTTATTGCTCATGTATTCCTACAAAAAATGTTTAAAGCCCTGTTGAAATGAGAGTATTAGAGAAAGTCGGCGAGAAAGGAAGTATGTGGAAAAACATAAAGAAGAGAAGAGATAGAATGGTAGGCCACTTGCTGAGACATGGGGGAATAGTCTGCGATATTTTGGAGGCAGAAATAGGAGTGAAGAAAGGCAGAGGTAGGCCTAGATTAGACTACTGCTCGCAAATAGTAAGGGATGTAGGTTGTAGCACAATTAGCGAAATGCGTAGGTTAGCAAAAGGTAGGAGAAGCTGGAGGTTAGCATCCAACCAGTCTTAGGACTGATGACCTCATGATGATGATAATGTTGAAGAGTAGAATGGGTTGGATCCAACCCGACAATACGTTCTATATCGATGGAAACCATAGTACTTGTCGAGGGTTAAAAATATAAATAGACGTTCCTTAGAAAACAAGATGCCTCTAAAGTATTTTTAAACATATACTTTGGATACATTATGAGGATGTATTGGAGTGTTATGAAAACGTCCATCATCAGATCTGGCGTGTGATATTCAGGAAGTAACAATTACTTGGGAAATCCTTTGATAAATATATCCTATGTATGATATATTTCCATTGATTTCTCTCACCTTCCATATTCCAGTGATATGCTGTTTCTAACCCAAAGCATCGGCAATGTGGCATTAAATTTGAACACCCTGTACAGTGGCCGCATTACAATATATTAAATATATATAGGATCGATTATCGATTATAAATTGGTTTAAAGTGATATGCATATTCCCTTCACTCATTCGTTTTCATCATTATTCATTTCCTTTATTTCAAAATCTTTTTAAAATAAAAATTATGAAGCATAATAAATTTAATGTAAGCCGCTGAGATAAAAATTTATTTGCTGTCACAAATATAAAAAACAGACCTGCCTGTGAGGAATTTTTGAGCCATTTGAACACTTCTCTTGTAATAAAGAGAATTACTTCTCTAATTGTGAAATATGCATTGCCTTTGCCTCAAGATAGAGCTCATTTAAGAGGTTTGCCATATGCCAGATGGTTATTTTTACAGATATAAAAGCCTCATATATCTTCGCAGTCACAGAAATTATCGCGATACTTTGTTTTATAATGTTGTTATTTTCCCCGGGTCTTTCTCATCCTTTATTAAAATTATAATTTACGTACCTATTCGTATTTTTCAGAGATATCATCCGAACTGTATGAGACAATGAATAATTTTAATATATCCACAAACACACAGCGCTGTCATGACCATTTTTATACATTATATTTATGAATTCAGTTCAGTAAAATAAATGAATATTATGTATAAATTTTATGTATGCATAGTGAAACTGAAATTTATTAACAATATTACTCTTTTAATTAATATGTATTAATTTCTTGTTTTGCAATATTGTCTGATTATTAATGTTATTAAAGACTAACACTCATTCTATAGTTGAACTGATATTAGAATGGTGACAGTTTATTATATTAAAAATGTTTACTGTTCCTTTTGTTAGTCTAAAAAACAGAAAGAAAACATGATTTTACATTTCTGTCATAAATATTTTTGAAATAGGGTTGTAATCTATATAGCGATAAAAAATATAAATTTCTATTTATCATTTTTATATTGGATAAATATGGTAGTAATGTTGCAATGTGTTAATGAAATAATGTGATAAATATGTAATTAAAGTAAGCTAATATATGACTGCCTTCGAAGATTGGTGAATATTTTATTTCTGAATATAACAATTAATCATTTTATCAAAAAATATTAGTTTAAAAGCGATACCATTAAGGAATTCATCGCGTCCACATCGAAGGAAACTCATTATGAATTAATGCAAGGATATTATTCAGTATCCAATATTATAAGCTTTCTATGTAGTGGTACAAGTTTAGAATATATTTATATATATTTGTATACGAGTATACTGCTATATTAAGCAGTATGAACTAAGTATTACATACATTTGTATTATCAAGTTTTATAATTATATATTTTTAACCAATTACCTATATTTGAATAGTCTTCTTTAATAATGTGAAATGGAAAGAAAGTTAATGCCGTGTATGTAGATTTTTCAAAAGCTCTTGATAAATTGCATTATAATACTATTTTAATAAAGTTGGAACGTATTGATATTCACGGCCTTTTGTTAAGATGGATCACATATTATATTTTAAATAGATCACAATTTGTCCAAATTAATAATTGTTTAACCTCATTTGTTTGAGTAACGTCTGGTATCACCAAGAGGTCACACTTAGGGCCTCTTATATTCTCATTGTTTCTATACGATATTAACAGTTTTATTCAATTTCAATACAATGTAATGTTTTTACAACTGCTGTAAAACAAACAGTAAAAAAGTTTTTAAACATTGACAAGTCTATTCAATAATATTTTTACACAATCTGTTAACGTTGTGTTTTATACCATGTAAATAATTCACAACTAAAGAAAATAGACTAGACTAGGGGTCAGTCCTTTGAGCTTCATATTAAAGCTATCTGTTGAAAAGCTTATAAAACTTTAGGAATCATATTACAAGTCACTATATGTTTAAATAATTCCAAATCAATAATAATATTTTGTAATTCAATACTAATAGTATAGTATTGAATAAATCAATCAGTATCGATTAAATCAATTATAATATATCTTGAATATGCTTCAGTAATTTTTATGGGATGGAATTCTTTTTATATTAAATATATAGAAAGATTAGAGCAAATTAAAACATAATTTCTCCTAATGATAAATTTAATAGAAATCTCCATTATGAATATATCATAAGGGCATTATAGAATTTTGAAGTTATCTTTCTGTAGAACTATTTATGTCGTGTATATCTTACTTCTTCACCAAATATTTAATAAAATAAATTCCACTTTTCTCACTAAACATCTCTTAATGTAAACTAGTATGTCACCCGCAGTTGCAATTTATTTTACTTACGGCTATGTAACATCAATTATGCTAGGAACTCTCCTATGTACTGAATGCAAAAACAATGATAAATACTTTAATTATTGAACTCTTTTCTAAAAAGTTCAATAAATTTAGCTTTCGACATAGATATACGAAACTATATTTATACATTGTATATCGTTTAGTGTTCATCTTATTATAATTCTTTGATATCAATTTAATTTTCTTATATTGTTGTTATGCCCATGCATGTCTTAAATTACAAACATTTAGATTTTATTTTTTCTATAGTCATATTCGTGTTATTATTATTATAATTATATGTAACCCTGTTATTGGAATATTTTTTTAATTCTGTTGGGATACCTTATTATAAAATAGATAGATAAATAAATAAACAAATAAGCAAACCCCTTTTTTGTTACAGAAAAGATAAGGTTGCAATTAAATAAAACTATAATAGCTTAAACATAAAATCTGAAAAAAAATTACGTCAATTAATGCCTTTTGAAAAATTAAATTGACATGTTTCAAAGTTTTCAGAAAAATATTAAATAATAATGAATATTATATAAAATGTTATCACCAAGCTGTATATACTAAAATCTATAGGTCAACGTAGTTGTGAATAATTTGTGTGTAATTTATTTAACAACACATTAGCAGTGATGTTTACAAAATAGGAATTAAAAAGTGCATCCGGATAAATGTCCATTTTATAGTCTAGTTAAAATATCGAATACATTAAGTTTAAACAAGTAGAAAATATATTCACAAACATCAATATAGACATAACAGCATTTCATTTAAACTGCATACTTATCTACACCAACGGATATTTATTTTCATAATATATCTAAAGTTAATTTATTTTATACGCCAAATAATTCCTTTACTATTTATGGTAATTCCTTCCTTTCCTTTTTTTTTTTGAATATGTGTTTTAAGTTTATCCTTGTAATATACGTCATTTCAAATTGAAGGGCTGGGTGGCAAAATCGGTCAGCACCATTTTTTTAAATTTTACAGTATCAACATTAAACTGTTTTTCAAAATTAAAGGTTACTTTTCAATAAAGAAAGGTTCATTAGAAAATATTTTTCTTATGAAAATATATGAAAATATACATATTTTTTGCTAAACAACATATTTTCAAAATAGAGCTGTGTGTTTTTTGACACAAAATATAATAGCAAGACGTAGTGTATGACAGAAAACTGATTTATTTCATAAGTAACTTGAAAAAAGTACAAACATAAGTTCAAAACATCTCAACTTCTACATCCTCATCATCGCCATCGGAGTTTTCTTGATGTATTTCAGGACAAACAGCATTAAAAACAATATCGTAATATCACTGATCATTCATAGGTACATACTTTTCAGCCAGGGACTGTACATTCTCAAGTTTCTTTTGATTGATAGATAGAGGATAGCTGTTATACAGTTTTAAGGCAACGAATATGGTGAAGATGATTTTTTGAAAGCAAATTCACTAAAAACACTATTATTCCTGTTGTTATACTGCACTTCACTACATTAGTTTTTTCATATTTGGAAACACGATATTTTGAAATACAGCACTTTTATTTTGCAGCATTTGTAACAGTTTTTTTCATAAAACTTTTGAAATATGCAGAGAAGTTTAGAATGATATCCTGACGCACTTATACTACTGTGAATTTCCTAGATATGTTCTTGACCAAATCTCTCCAACCTTTAGGTGTATAAACTAGTTCTTCTGTACGTTTTTTTTAATTAAGCCGAATGATCGATCACAGGGCAAATAGCTGTGCCCTGGTTCCGGAGACTGATGCACGATTTGTCTAATATTTTTCACTGTGGTATTGATAAATGTGTGCAAAAAATTAACCAGCACAGAGCTCTTATTTTGATCAAAACAGTTATCCGAGAATAGACATAGCTCACGAGCAGTTGGTGAACGAAAATCTTATCTAAGAATTTCTATGTAGTGTAACAAGAAACTTACGACTTCGTTGCACCCCTTTTTAGCTGTTATTTCATCGTACATAAAATATCGTATGTAAAATTTGCTTTCACATGTCTTTGCTGAATGATTGCAGAAGTTGTAGACCCACAACTGTCTCTTGTAGAATACATCTCCAGAAGGAATGTGTGGCAAGGGCATGTTTTGCTGATAGTCAAAGCAAAGTACCTCAACCGATTCTTCAGCTTTAGCAAGAGCAGATTTTTCTTTAAGACTGGCATAATGATTTGATTTGACTTGTAGTAAGAAACAGACAGCTCCGGGTCTGGCCCGTTCTTGACACAAAATTATATTCATACAACTCCATAAAGTGTTATATTTTCTATTATAAATCATGGAGCTGTCCCATTCTTATTCCAAACGATTCAGCTTCCCAAGTATACTTAAATTCATTGAAAAAGTGATTTTCGGAGAAAAATAGAGCTGACCGGTTTTTGCACCAAGCCCTTCAATTATTACACGTAGTCAATATACATAAATATCTTGTAATATAAACAACTTACGTGTGAATTATCTGATGTTTATTTATTTTGTAATGCCTGTAATTTATGAATTTTTACGTCCTTTTAGCAATCGTTAGATAAGAAATAAAAATATTATCTTCAGTTACTACAATCATACAAAGTTCATTAAAAAAATCTATGTCGTTCAGTTTGTTTCAAAATCGCACATTTCATAGGGAAGGTTTATTTTTTCATTTTCTATGGGGAAAATTTACTTTGTCAATGAAGGAACACTAATATGGTTTTAGGTCTATCAAATTATAATGAATATGGTCTTTTCAGAGGGCCGAACGCTGGAGCTCCATTCACCAGATGCAGTACATAGTTGTGTACTACGAGCTGCTGATCCGGCGGAAGCTGCAGCGT
This sequence comes from Rosalia funebris, assembly GCA_037954035.1. Classification (NCBI taxonomy): domain Eukaryota; kingdom Metazoa; phylum Arthropoda; class Insecta; order Coleoptera; family Cerambycidae; genus Rosalia; species Rosalia funebris. The sequence goes on along the minus strand of JAZFAV010000009.1, from coordinate 31,518,754 downwards.
GGTTCAACACCCTTCATTCAGCATTAGCCGTCCTAACTACAGCCGCCCTTCACGAGGCATCGAGGGCTATTCCCGACCTGCGGCATATAGGTTGGTTGTTGAGAAGGCCACGAATGGAGGTAATGTTGATTTGAATTATTCCTATTGTGAATTTCATTTAATAGACGTGATAAAGAGAAAGGAATTTAGTACAAAGACCGTCTCACAAGACTGTCAACAAAATGTGTGCCATAACAATTAGTTGGTACTCAACACGCTATATTATTATGAACTTGTGAATATAAAAGCAGTGCATATTTTGAGGAGAATGACGGTAACTGAAAAACCAACAAAACATGAGTGTTCTCCATGCGTCCAGGTTTCACAAAAATTATACGAAGTGTGTACTTTGGTGATAATGAAAACGTATCAAATCTAGGGTATTTTAAGAGCACTGAGCAGAAAACTGGACTAGGTATCAAAAATTTAATAGCTTCATATTTATTTATCGCGATTATATAATAATTTTTAAATTAAATTATTTTAATTGTTTAGACCGATACATGACAAATAGTATTGAGTTAATTACAACATTAATTACATCTTAAGTGAACTATCAAGTTCACTTAAGTAAAACTTAAATGCGTTAGCTTTTCTGTAGGATTTTCATTCATTTATGATACAGAAATGAACTTTGAAAATCTAAAGGAATTAATACGATAGGTCAATGCATATAACATGCGGGCAAAAAGAAATATTTCAAGAAAAATGTGCCATTGTGTTAAGGAGCAGTTTCCCATATTTCGATGTGGGAGCACTTTGTCTCGCTAAACTGTATGTTATATTAAGAAACATTACGAACAAAACTTTTTTTATCTGTCTTAATCTACTCAACGATTTAAGTTGATTTTCAATAACTACTCAATTTTTTCGAAATGTGACATCTGTAGATTTTCTAAATCGATGATTCGGTATATTTTTATACTTTCGAGAAGACCAAAATTATAATGGTCCAGGGTTTGGTGGGTATGCAACTTCGTTTATTATACTTTAATCTGCGGTGCCGTATTGTGATATTAAAAAAATCCTGTGAAGGAGGTAAAACCTTTAATGCGGCAACCAACACAGGAGTTCAGTTTTCAGTGAACACCGAAAGATTACACGATGAGCGTTTCGCCAACCAAGTTGTCATCATTGGGAGATTAAAACGGAATAGTTTTAATTATATAAGGTTACAAAGACCAGTTTTTCACGAATACCGAAAGGTTATACGTTACTCGACGTAAGCTTAATTTGATTAAAAATGTCTAAAAACTCTGTTCATGGAAAACTGCTTTTCTATTTTTTTATTAAATAAAATAATGAAATAAAGGGTATTAACTAATTATTAACATAATACATAATGAAATCCCTAATATTAATATATTTTTGTTTTATTGTAAAGTTTGCATCAAACACTCAGTTTGTATGTTGTTTATATTTTACTTCGTCTCTGCACAACGATCTGATAAACAATACTCATATTTTCTGCTGCTATGGGTCTCACTAAACTCCTTTAATAAATAATTGACAACACTTTTCTATATCTCTCAAATAGTTCATTACTGTCGGTAGTGATCTCATAAATAATAATCATTTTTTGTTGGTATGGGTTTTACTAAATTTATTTAACAGGTAAGAAACGTTCCTAATATTGTAAAATAGTTTTCTTTTAAAAGATTAACATTTTTACTTAATCACGGGTGAACTAACTGGATGTGCAAGAATTATATTATTAGTGATCGATGGTTTGGTTACAATAGTTGATTTAATGTAATATTTACTCATAGAAATATAAAAAATAGTCCATTTCAAAATCAACAGTTTAAAAGATTGTGCAAAATTATTACGAAATATGTAGTAAGTATTAAAAGATCTGCCAAAATCTGGTCGAAGTAAATGGGCAACGAAAGACATTACACTTGATGTTCTTAATCTGCGAGAATAATAGAAAACTTAAGTAACAAAACTAAATTTACGAGTATATCACAATATTAGCACAAGATTCTTAATGAGGATATTGTCCGAAAATAAATTTTATCCGTATAAACTACATTTCGTAGAAGAATTAAGTTAAGATAATTTAATATTTAGTTAAATAACAGTTTAGTCAGAAGTTAGTATCAGAATAATGAACATTGAGGAAACCATTGAGTTACCATTAATGACAACTTTCTTAATCATATGGTATGATATTTTCCGATCAATTTTCTATTTTGCCAACGTGGTTTTGTAAATCGACATAACTGTGTACACTAGACGAATCAAATCTTTCTTCAAGATCCTCGCTATATGAAGGAAAGTCACACTCAATACACTCAAAAATTAAATGTACGCATGGGAATAATCAGAGGACATCATTAGACTAAACTAGACTAGAGAGAAATTTGCTTAGAAAAAATTTAAATTTGAATCGTTATCTACAACTTCTGCACCAGAAAATAATTCCAACTGTATACTTCTAAACCAGACAAACCTTGAATGACTATCAGGTGAGACTTGGTGTTACCAAGAATACTTGAATAAAATGTTTCCACAGAGCTGGATGGGTTAGAGGGGCATATTAAATGGCCAACGATATCGCCGGATTTAAGTCCTTTGGAAGATTCGAACTAGGATGACTGTTCAATAAATATCCTAGCGCGCTATTCAAAACTCCTTAACATCCTTCGCTGATCGATTAGCATCGTCAAACTACTGAAGACCGCAGTGCTTTATGTTTTGTATTAATAAATATAATTTTCAATAATTAACTATTTAGTACTCTTTATTTGATTATATCATTTAATATTAAGAAACCTTAAGGCACATATCAGCAAGTTCTATATCATTGTAATTATTGAAGATGTGTCTGACTGAAGGCATATAAGGTGGTCCATTAAAGAATAGTGTCGGTGTCATCATATATCGAAAAATGGGATAGCTGTAGTAAATCAACGTCTATATCAATAACTTTAAATAACTTTAAACGGTTTTGTTAAGGGTATTTTTCAGTTTTGGGTTTTTTCGGTTTTGTTAACACGATTCATAACGTAACCAGAAATTAGGTGTTGCGACACATTCATCCAACCCTGTATAGGATAACGTACATATAGCTTACTGTAAGTGTATATAGGATAATGATAATTATAATTTTTGACAATAATACAAAAAAGAAGCTTCCAGGTTTATAAAATTGGCACTTACATGAACTCATATTTTGGGAATAACCAAATACCAAACCAGCAGCTACTATTACGTCTGTTCTTTACAATTTCTTGACATACCAGAAAGATTAGGGATGTGTATAATGAAATAAAACTAATATCTTTACCTAATGTTCAGTCAAGTTAATGAGTGGATGAAAGTAGTAAAATTTTTCATAAAATTTCACTTATTTCTTTGTTTTCAATAAACTAAATATTGAATATTTGAATGATGAATATTTTTGATAAAATGTTCAGTTGAATATGGCAATATCTAAGGATTTTTAACCTAATTTTAATTTTTAATCTAATTTTACCTAAGATACGTTAATATCTGCACCCAAATAGATATTAGGATTTCATTATCTCCTGGATTGATTTATATTAGAGGAAATACCTCGTGGAGCTGATCCAAAATCTTGTCCAAGTTTTTGGTCGCTTTCATCGGCAATCTATGGCTTTGTATTGAAAACTATGAAATTCTATGTGTGATCCACAAATACCACTAATACTGCTATACCATAGCACTTATAATTGTCTCACTGACTGATACGATATGTATACGTTGATACGAGGCTCATTCAAATATAAACGAGCCTTTTGCAAAAGAAATTATTTTACATTTTAAGAAGAAAACATACTTTATAGTTGTTTTTATACATAGTTTCCCTCTTTATTAATGCATTTTTCCTATCGAACAGAGAGTTTTTTATGCCGTTTTCGAAGAATGACTTCGAGTGGATATCCAACTATCTGCACACAAACTGTTCAACCTGTTGGTCGTTCGCAAAATACTCTCCTCCAAGTGCTTCCTTGAGAGGCCCATTAACATTACATTAAAATATCTCTATTTTATTAAAAAGATTTCACAGGTAATTTTTGGACAATTCCGTTCCCTACAATAGAGATAGGGAGGAGAAGGAACCGTCCAGTCGATGTTCTGACCTGGCCTGTTATAAGCTTTTTATTGTTATGTGTTATTGTCCCTATTCCCTGGTATTATGGGATATTTTGTTTTATTCATAACATATGTTATTCCAATAATTTTTACATACTCGATTGTTTTTTACTAGTGTGTTTATTTTCTTTTGTTGTTGCAGGAAAATTGATAAAAACCTGCTTTAAGTATTTGTTTTGTTTAATATAACCAACACTTTCCTTCTAATTTTTATTTTATGTTCGTCAAATGCTTATTGCGTTGCCTATTTTTAGCATTATAACCTCGCTATTGGCTTTATTTCTGTGCTAATAATTCTTTGGGTTAAACAATATAGCCGCTACTGTTGACATTTGGCTGTGTTTTATATTTAATTCTCTTATTTCCGCGTTTATCCGTATTGTTAATACTGTTATCCCACATTCAAATTCTCATGTAGGTATTTATGTACATGTGGTTGATTTATATCGATATCGGTAACATGCCTCGTTATTTTTGCAGTTTGGATATTCATGGCGTAAAATTTGTTTTCTGCTTCCTTTATTACGTCTCGTATATACTATATTTTTGTATTGTCATGTAAGTATTAAATGTTAATGTATCTGTTAGAGTTTGTTAAGAAGCGTAACGTTTTATTTTGTGTGTCATTTGCAGTCTTTGGTATTGCGTCTTTGTGATGTTATGCCACGCTGGGCTAGCTTATGTCAATATTGGTCTGAGTATTGTTTTATATAGTAACAGTTTGTTTTTAGTCGATTGTTTACTACGTCTGTTGATCAGTGGATATAATTTATTAAGGCTACTTATAATATTTTTGCAGTCTGTCAGTAATATATGATTTAAATATGAGCTGTCGGTACAGTATTATACCTAAGTATTTAACCTTCCTACTTTCTCTGATTAAATTATTTTTTATTTTTAGGTTGCTAGTTATACGTGTCTCTGTAAATCTCCTAGTCAAAGTAAGTTGTTATGTTTTGTCGGCGTTTATTTTTATCTTCCATAAGTCAAAGTACGGTTCTAGTATCGTTAAGTGTTGTTTTATTTTTTGCAGTGAAGTCTGTACGTGATGTGAGTTGCTGTAAATCATAGTATCGTCTGCGTACTGTATGGTCGAGGTATTAGGGTGAATCGGAAGATCGGCCACATATATGGTGTATAAAATCGGGGACAAGACTGTGCATTGAGGGACTCCTGCCGTTATATGTCGATAGCTAGATGTTTTCCCTCGACTTTAGTAGTTATGCATCTGTTCTCCTAATAAGACTTTATCAGTGATATCCAATATTTAGGGATTCCGAATCTCCCCAGTTTGACGAGCAAACCGTCATGGCAGACGGTGTCAAATGCCTTTTCCACATCGAGCATGAGAGCTGTAGTTGATTGTTTTTTATTATTCGCTATTATAGCGTCTTTAATAATTCTTACTAAAGCATGAGTGGTCCCATGTCCCCTTCTAAACCCTAATTGTGAGTCCGGTAGTAATTGTTTCTCGTCGAGCATCCTTCCTAGTCGCGTTAGCAGTATTTTCTCCCCAACTTTGGACATCGCATTAGTCAGCGCTATGGGTTTGTAGCTATTGGAGTCCGCTGAGTTTTTACCTGGTTTAGCTATTGATATGATAATAGCTCTTTTCCACTTATCTGAGAAATAAGTGGAAAAGTGAAATGTCAGGGATGTAGGGAGGGTGGTCAAGTGTAGTCCAATGTATTTCAGCCAATTTTTGGGTTGCTAGGGCTGCTGTGTGGGGTCTTGCATTGTCATGCAGGAGCAGGACGTCTTGGATTAGCTGACGGCGCCTTTTTGACCGATATGCAGCTCGAATCTGGTCAAGGTCACACTAGTAGACACGCTTATTGTGCGACGATCGTGAAGAAAGTCAACGAGTAAAACTCCTTGAGAGTCCCAAAAAACCGTTGACATCGCATTCCCGGCTGACAAGCGAGTTTTGGCTTTTGATGGTCCTGGTTCCCCCTTTTTTCTCCACTCCATACTTGGGAGTGTAGTGGTGAACACAAGTTTCCTTACACGTCACAATGTGTTGTAAGAAAACCTGCCTTTCATTTTGAAACCGAGCAAGAAACGTCTGACAAACTTCAACTCTTGCATTTTTGTTTTCTTGGGTAAGCAGACGTGGAACCCACCTCGCCGATATTTTTCAGAATTCAAGATGGTCTCGATGATGGTGTGTACTTCAACACTGAATACCGTTTCCTTACTGATTTCTGCTACAGTAATGCGATGATCTCTTTCAAAGAGCTCACAAACAGCTGCAGCATTGCCACGCGTAATGCTGGAGCGGGGGCGTCTTCGGTGACTTACATTTTGTACATTTTTCACGCCACTCGGTACACCAGGCTTTTACTTGCGGCCAACGAAGTGCATTCTCTCCGAACTATGCACGGACTCGGTCTCGAACGTTGGCTGCTTCTATCAAAGCCTATTGCGATTCGCTAATAGTCTATGTAAAATATATACGTGTACTGCGCTACCGTCATATAACTTCCATTATTCTCTAGCTCTAGGTTTTATTATAAAAAAAATCATAAATAAATAAAAAGCCTTATAAATAAGCCTTCCATTGTTTAAAATTCTGCGTTATGGCGAAAACACTCGGGGATATTTAGGACATATGTAAATAATCTGCTTCTAGTGACAATATTCGCGAAGTGGAAATATTCATCGATATTAATTTTTAGTTGACAGACCTACACCATGCAGGTTATCACACTTCGAATTTAGAAGTAAAATTGAACGATTATATCACAAACAAAGATATACAATTTTATTGTTATTTTATCAACTTGTTGAGATTTTCTTGAGATTTCGGTGGTTTCTATGCAAATATTAACAAACAATCTAATGTTTTGGGAGATGTATGAAAAACCAGTTAAGGCACTTATCTCAGTCGGGGTATTATCAGAGTAATACATCCGAAATTGTTACAAATGACGAGGTGATATGCTTGGAGCAAAATACAAAGACTTATATATCTTAAACATAATGTAGTCTTTATGAAAATATCTTTATCAAAATATCAAAAGTATATTTAGTTGCTATACTCAATACATGACCACATTGTATCATAAATTTTTGCATATCATAAATTTAGTGGTTTGTTTTAATTAATTCTTGACTCTCTAGTTGAGTTTAGTTCCCGTGCAACAACTAACATTAACAATTAAAGTTATTTGTACAGCTCATTATTTTATCTACTATATACCATATCTTATTAAATTTCATTTTTATTATGATTTACTCTCATCCAACAGGATAAATTTAATTACAGGATACAAAAGAGTGAAAAAATATTGCAAACATAAAAAAAATAAAACCAATTAGAAAGTATAAAATTTATGCGTAACGGGCAACATAATTAGATATTGTAAATGAAAAATGTATACAACAAGACGACGTAATAAAATAAATAAAAAAAAAAAATATATATATATATATATATATATATATATATATATATATATATATATATATATATATATATATATATATATATATATATATATATATCAATTATAAATATGAATAATAAAGCACACTAAATAAAATAAAACACTAACACAGTCGATGTTTTATAGAAGAGTTCATGTTTATAGAACTATTTTATGTAGAAACTATAAATATACGCTTTATATCAGAAATTTTATATGAAAATAATCAAGCTTATCCTCAGTGTTATTATAATTAAAAATCATTTAAAGTATAAGAAAGGAAATAATTAGTATCAGAAGCTGGGGATTGAAATAAATTATTAATGTTTGCGTTTAATCTAGGAACATTGTAGTTAGTAAGGAAGAAAGGCAAGCGCAGACCAATTAATTTCGTTTGTTATTATTTTGTATAGACAAACAACGGAATACACTTCTCTGCTTATAATAAGACTGCTCATTTTAAACTTATTAAGGAGTAGTAGATCATGTGAACAACCCCTAGCTGAGCAGCTACCATCTAAAATGAAAACTACCATCTTCATTTTACTCTATATTTTCTCTGGTAACGCAATATAATAGATCCATAATAAACACAAAATTATCTAAAAATTTCAATATAATATAGTTTTGGGTTTTCCAAATATTTCTAAGAAAGTAGGTGAATTTTATATTTTTGTGCAGTTGCATATTACAAAAATTATAAAAAAAAAGTATTTGTAAACACCGTTGTTCACCGGTTTCAATTCTGGAAACTGGTGAAAAAATTTTCAAACTGGAGGTGCATAAGTCAAACTATGGCATTTTTTTCTATAAGTACTTATATAGTGAAACCTATGAATAACAGTCCAGTTCGAACAGAACTAATACTTGCATCGGCAGACAATTGTCTGAAGAAAGTCAGTCCAGTTTATCGGTCACCACGAGAATTTGTACGTCCCTCCCCTATCGGCTTTTCAATGTTATTAGACTATAATTATTAGTGCCTAACCGTAATGGAGTCGTCCTTAAACGTAGCATACTTATAGAATTGATTCCAATGTAAAATAAAACGATAATGAAATCTGTGATGTAAACCATGGCATACAGCATTTTATTGAAGATTATCTTCCATGTAAATTAACCAATTTTTCGTGAATGTATTCATTATAATTTAACTTTCTCTTATGAGAAAATGGTTTAACAGTAGTTATGGTTTTTTGGGTAGATTGGATTTAGTGTTTGAAGCTATTATGATGTTAATGGCGCCAGATATTTTTATTTATAAGAAACAAAATTTAATCAACAAAATCTTAATCAATCCTCTAAAAATATCTAAAATCTTAGGTATGTACTTACAAGGGATAAAACAATTTATAAATTCAACCACGGGTCTTACTATTTCTGAGTTAACCTCTTATGAAATTGGTTGATGATACAAAGTGACTGGATCTGCCTAGTTGGATTATCTGTTGCTGCCTTAAGTGGAAGTCCTTCAGCTGCTAGGTGGCACAACTGATGGCTTTCACTTCCAGCGAGTAGAGGTTTTTTATACTGCCTGATTTAAATAGAGTCTCTTGCACTTTGTCTTCAATAGTCGTCTGGTAACTTACTTAAAATATGGTCAAAAATATTACTCCTTAGAAAAATATGCTTAGCAGTTATAATTCCTGATACTAATGAAACATGAAAATATATAGCAATATTTGATTAAAAATAATTATATTAATTTTCCTGGAAGAATAATGAAATTATTGAAATTTCATTTTTCTTTAACTCGTACACTTAATAAATTTATGTTGATATAATCGAAACAGAATCGAAAATTTAATTTATATTAATACCTAGAAAATGAACATTCAGTCAAATTAAAATCCTCACAACCTTATAACACTAAATTTCACTTCAAACTTAACTTTAAAGTTCACACTGGTACAGGTTGTCTCAGTAAACCTCCTCTAGAATGTTATATCTGTGACAAATCTGGTACCAACGCCACCAGATAAACATCGTCCCAAATTCTACGTTCTATGTAATTCAAGATTTCTTACAATATGCTCTCTAATTGGCAAAATTTTCTAAAAATTCAAAGTATGAACAGTATCTACCTAAACATGAGTTAAACAAACGAAAAATGATATATTAATGAATATACTCTTCCACTGATTGAGATGATTAGGAAATAAATTAAGGATTAGTTTATTTAGTATAGATAAAGACAAGATAAAAAGATAAATTATCTGTGCGTCTAGTGATTTATTAAACTCACAAAATTTCTGCAATGAAATACCAAACATTGAATTTGAAGATAATTAGACGAGAAAGTTCAATAAGACGGCTTAATTATATTTAAATGAAATTATTTAAATTAAAGTTGAAGTATACAACATTAAAATTATTTTCTTTGTTTTACAATTATTATTATTCATATTAAATACGCATTAAGTCAGATTTATAGCTGTACCACTAACCTACGCAGTAGGTGTATTACAGGAATATTACAGTTTAAATATTCCTACTGCAGCATAATAGAGTTGTCTTTATCTTTTTAAAATTAACTAATTGATAATTAATAGTTAAATAAATTTCCTGTAGTAAAATAACAACAAAAATATATTGATGACGCCTGGTCTTCCTCCATATTCTCATTTTTAATTCACTTTATTGGCATAGATATTAAAGATGATAAGTATACAGGATTTTGGCTTTAGACGATAGACAGAACTGGCAATATTGAATTTATAACTGTAAAATTTAAGATACAAATCACATTCATTCTGATGTTCATTCTAAATCCTTCATATAATCCGATTTTATCAAATTGCTCATATAAAATCTCAAATATTCCGTACAGCTATGCCTAGTTGTAAACTAAGTAATATAATGACTCTAACTATGCCTAAATAGTCACTGAGTACCATAGTAGCATCTACCCATAATTTATCAGCATTTAGCAGAGAAGTGTGGCCTCTGCAAAGAGAAAGGAATTGTGTAGAATCACATAAGGTTGTAGATTTTTTTTGTAAAGATAACCCATTTTCCTTTTATCACTAATTACAATAAACAGAAGGTGTCAATTAAATATTTCCTGCATTAATTGACCAAAACGTACCTCCACTGCTTATCTTAATAAATATGACCTGAAAATGGAAATATGTTATAAGTTTTATTCCCCGAAACGATGTTTAAATATTTACAAAGAAATACCCAAATATTTTGCTTTTAAAAAAGTTCCATTGGAGTAGTTCCATATCAAATTCTTGAAGCTATAACTCATCATAAAAACTATTATCGATAGCTGTAGTCATGTACATTCTTATCTCTCTCTTTCAATACTGTCCAGCTTCTATAACGTCTAACAATGCCTAAAATGATACATTGCTGAACATCAATAATCATATTAGCCACGTACCATTAATTTCACCCATACTAACTCGGACCAGTCGTTTTTATGCCTTCTTCATCGGTTCAATAACGTTCAATTTTCTAAAACTGATTTTGTTAATTATTATCTCTTGATTTTCAGTCTATGACTTACTCTAGTTTATTCAGTTGCTAAATACAAATTTAGAAGAGCAAGGAGGTGTATTAAGAATGTGGTTATAAACTATATAAAATGGTATCATCATCATCATTAGGTCATCAGTCCTAAGACTGGTTGGACGCTAACCTCCAGCTTCTCCTATCTTGTGCTAACCTACGCATTTCGCTAATTGTGCTACAACCTACATCCCTTACTATTTGCGAGCAGTAGTCTAATCTAGGCCTACCTCTGCCTTTCTTCACTCCTATTTCTGCCTCCAAAATATCGCGGACTATTCCCCCATGTCTCAGCAAGTGGCCTACCATTCTATCTCTTCTCTTCTTTAAGTTTTTCCACATACTCCTTTTCTCGCCGACTTTCTCCAATACTTCTTCGTTTCTAACCCTATCAGTCCATGGTATTTTCATCATTCTTCGGTAACACCACATCTCAAAAGCTTCTAATTTCTTCCTACTTGCTTCCCCTACCGTCCAGGTTTCGCAGCCGTAAAGTGCCGTGCTCCATACATATGTTTTCAAAAATCTCTTCCTTGTTTCTAAGTTTATTACCCCCGAGCATAAAAGTTCTTTCTTTTTGTTAAAAGCTACTCGACCCTGCGCTATTCTTTGTTTTATATCTTTATCGCTTCTTCCATCCCAATTTATTTTACTTCCTAAATAAGTGAAGTCTTTAACTTCCTCCAATCTTTCATTATTAATTTGTACTTTCGTTTTTGCTCTGCTCTCGCGCCCTCTGCACACTAACACTTTAGTTTTGTTTTTATTCACCCTCATTCCGTATTCCTCTGTCAACACTGCCTCCATTTCGTTCAATGCTGATTCTAGTTCCTCCTTACTAGATGCTAATACTGCTATATCATCCGCGAATCTCAGCATTTTTAGTTTCTGTCCCTGTACTTTAATCCCGAAATCTACTCTATCTTGTACCACATTAATCGCCTCTTCGATGTACAGATTAAAAATTAGTGGTGATAGCGTACATCCTTGTCTTACTCCTTTCCTAATACCTACTTCCCTTTCTTCCCCTTCTACTTCTATAACAGCAGTTTGCTCTATGTATAGATTGTGTACTACTCTCCTATCTCTATACTTCATTCCCGCGCTCTTTAGTATCTCGAACATTTTTTCCCATCTTACGTTATCAAAAGCTTTTTCTAAATCTACAAATCCTATATAAGCGTTCTTTCCTTTTTCTATTGTTTTCTCTAACATTACTCTTAGCGCCAGAATAGCTTCGCGAGTTCCCCTATTTCGCCTAAACCCGAATTGGTCTTCTCCTAGTATTTCCTCCGCTCTATTTTCCATCCTCTTCTGCACTATTCTAGTTAAGATTTTTGACGCATGGGAAGTTAGGCTAATCGTTCTAAAGTTCTCGCATTTGTCGGCTCCTCTCTTTTTCGGTATAGTAACGATAATGTTCCTCTTATAATCCTCCGGCATCTCGCCCGTTTCGTATATGTATTTTACCAGTTCAAACATCCTATTTACTACTTTCTGTCCCGCACATTTCAAAATTTCCGCCTGTATTTTATCTACACCCGGCGCTCTATTATTCTTTAGCCCCCTTAGTGCTATTTCAAATTCCTCTCTCAATATAGGTTTTCCTACATCTTCCCTATCGATGCTAGATTCTTCCTCTAATATCTCTCATAATTCCTGACCCTCGTATAAATTTCCTAAGTACTGCTTCCATCTATCCGCTTTCTCCTCTCTTCCTATCAGTATGTGCCCCGATTGACTCCTAACATTTCTACTTATTGTTCCTACATCCCTGAAGTTCCTCTTAATTATTTTGTAAGCCTCATCGGTCTTACCTACTTGCAACTTATCTTCTACTTCTTTGCATTTCTCCTCTATCCATTGTTCTTTCGCTTTTCTACATTTTCTAATGATTTCCCACTTTATTGCCTTATACGTTTTCAGTCCTTCTTCGTCTCGTCTGTTTTTGTAGCCTCGTCTCTTTTGCATTAAGTTTAAGATTTCGTCCGTTATCCAGGGCTTCCTAGCTTCCCTTTTATCGTGTCCTAAAACGTCCGTAGCCGCGGAAGCTAGACTATTCTTGATACCCTCCCACTCAGTTTCTGCGTTCTTGATTTCGTCCTTACTCGTTTTATTTATTAATTGATCTGTTTTCTCCTGGAACTTATCTTTCATATTCTGATCCCTCAATATGTCTACATTTATACGTTTCTTATCCTTCCGGGTTTTCAGATTTTTGAACTTTAATCTAGCTTTCATGACTACCAAGTTGTGATCGCTGTCTACATCTGCTCCTGGATAACTCTTACAGTCTTTTACTTGATTTCTAAATCTCTTCCTAACCAGAATGTAGTCTATCTGATACCTGTCTATCCCTCCTGGCATTTTCCATGTGTACCGCCTCCTAACGTGATTCTTGAACAATGTGTTCGCGACTACCATCTTGTGCTTCTCACAGAATTCTATCAGTCTGCTACCTCTCTCGTTTCTGTTTCCTAATCCATAAGGCCCTACAAATTCTCCTTCTTTCCCCTCACCTACGACTGCGTTAAAATCTCCTACTATTATTAAATTTTCATGACCCTTCACAAATCCTATTACCTGCTCTATGTCCGAATAAACGGCTTCTAACTCTTCCTCGCTGTGGTTAGAAGTAGGCATGTATACTTGCACTATTACTGTTTCCACTGGCTTCGAATCTAACCTAACCATCATTACTCTCTCGCTGTATTGTAGGTAGCTATCTACACACTGTCCTGCGTTCTTCCGCATAACGATCCCTACTCCCGCGTTTCCATTTACCGATCCTGTGTGTATTACCCTATAGTCACCGCTCCAAAAATCTCCTACTTCCGGCCAGCGCATCTCACTTATACCTACTATATCTAATCCTAACCTATCCATTTCTATCTTCAGATTTTCTAGCTTCCCTGCCTGTCTCATGCTTCTGACATTCCACGCTCCGACTCGTGAAATGCTACACTTCTTATTATGATTGCACTCGATCACGTCTCCCGGAACAGTCCTCACCCGGAGATCCGAACGGAGGACTATTTTACCTCCGGAGTTTTTTGTCCCAGGAGACGCCATCATTAATTTAGGATAAGCTTTCTGCTAGCTGTTCTGAGGATTATAATGTGGTGGTTTCCTCTTGCCTTCCACATCGCAGTCGTGTGTGTCATAGCACCATACCAACCCCCACGGTTTCTGCCACTATGACTACTGAAAGAGCTGCTGCCCTCCTTCAGGGACTTGTCTTAGTCTGGTTTTTCAATAAGGACCCCCCCCACTATGGTTAAACCTATGGTACGGCTCCTTAAATCATTAAAACGCGCAAGCCGACCCACCCGTTCCAGTTTGCACTAGAACTTCGTCAAGGTTCAAGTCCTATCGGATCGGAAATAAAATGGATAAAATGGTATATTTTTACTAAAAGGTATGATAACAGTAAATCAAAATTGTAATATAGTGTTGTTGCTCTTTTTAAACAACTTCAAAAAAAAGCGGAGGTTCTCAATTTCTTAAAAGGGGGTTTCTTGAAAGACATACAGACAGGACGATGACGTACTACTAACTGGCCTTCTAGATCATCAGACCTTACGCTGTTAGGTTTTTACTGTAGAGTTATTTCAACAATAAACTATACAAGAAAAAAACCAGACAACATTGCCAACCCCCAATCAAAAAATTCTAACAGAAATAAGAAATATTTTACGTCAAGTTTTGGAGAAGTTACGCAAGAGTTGTATTATGAATGCCATGGGTTATTTCCTATAAGTAAATGAAGAACATTTTGAACATTTATTTTAACATTCAAATTAATAATAACGTTTAAATAAAACCTTTCAACTTTGTTTCAATATTATACAAAAATATAGAGAACAAACGTATTCCTTGTACTGTACTCATATGAATCATCTAAATCTTTAAAATTTCATATAGATGTATCTTTTTTAAGGAAAATCAGCTTGTCTGAGAATTTCACATAAATATTTTTTAAAAATAAACAGTTTTATTATCTTAAAACGGACTTTTCCGCACGTAGAACATCTCTATCTCGAAATTAAGTGAACAAGATAAAATAAACCAACACATAAATGCAGAATATGTGTTTCGTACGACAGTTTTTCTTTTTTCAAATAGTCCACCATCGTGCTTTCTCATACCCATGGACAGGATGAGGTGTGTCGTATCCACTTCAAAATCAATACATGTCATCTGGTAGACGTCCCTAATCAGAATCATTCGAAACCCGATCGATCCGACCCGATTTAATTGAGTGATCGTGGTAACAAAAAAAAATCTCAAATAGTCTACCATTCTGCTTTCTAATGACTCATGAATATGGTAGAGTGTATTCTATCCACCTCAAAATCAATATGTGTCATCTAGATCGTACCCGATCAGAATGAGTCAAATTCCAATCGATCCGACACGATTTAGTCGAGTTATTTGCTAACAATAAATTTTGTTAATGCCGACAACGACACACACATACAAAATGGTTTTGAAGCAATTTTTTTATGCCGAAAAACGAGAAATAAATGCTAGAAAAAAATTCTTTTTTTACACGATTACATTACTTTTCCGCGTATAGTTGAGTGCGGAAAAGTAATATTCCAGTCGTATTCACCTCGTATTAGTTGAGTTGTTGTTATCATTGTAGAACTGTTACTTATTATTATTTATCACGTAACAGGAAGCAGTACAACTATCGTTATATTTATTCAGTTTTGGTAAAACCTTCTCCTAACAGGCTTCTTCCCATCAAAAACAAATCTTGGTCGGGGAGACTAATGGTTAAATAATTATTGTTAACGAGTTTTTTATTTGTAGAGCTGCGGCGTTCAAAATAAGGGAACAATGTGGGTGTTAACGCAACAATGTCGGTAAATCGACGCAAGGACGGCTAGAATATCTTCACTTATTATGCTAAGACATTAATAATTGCCTGAAACACCATTGTGTCCTGTAATAAATAGGACTCCTTATAATACTTTAAAAATGGTGAATCATCAATCACAATATTGACAGTGAACTTCCTGCCAAAGGAAATATATCAGGCGTGCCCCTTGGGGTAGGAAAGGCTAAAAAATAAGTGGATTTATCAATATGATATATAATACTATAACAAAAGACATTAGCGAGAGAAGGAAATCCCATGGGTTTATTATCCAAGTATACTAAAAAAGAAGACAGATAAAATTATTCTTCTATATTATATATATATATATATATATATATATATATATATATATATATATATATATATATATATATATATATATTCTACATAAATATATATTCTTATTAAATCTAATTATTGGAAATATTAAGAGTAACCCCAACATATTTCCAAATTATTGAACATGGAAATGCTTTTGAAAATTTTAATATTTGGCCTGCTTAAACTTGTCTTAAATTACACTAAAATGAATTACAATCCGTTTAACGTACTTTGCCTAATTATCGTATTGCCTTAATATCTTAACAGACAGGTCGTATTCTTAATCCGACCTGTTCATAAGTTAGGGCATAGACAAAAGATCCTAAATCGTTCGAGCTGTTTTAAATGTTCGTAATTTATTCTTTATTTTTGTATGAGTTCCTCAGAAATGTTCAATTTTAAACTGACATTTATTATATTTGGCCCCTACTGTCTTACTACCACTAAATTCAAATGTTTTACTTTTTAACAAGAAGAAAAAGACTATAGTCAAAGCGAAATAAGAATATGATCTGTTCTATGGCTCTTAAGTAGGCCTTCAAAACAGAGAAAACTGGTATATTTTACACTTAGCGGTTCTTAATGTAATTAAACTTTTTCTGTCCCCTCAATAGTTATTTAAAACGATGTTTATATAATTTCTAGAACGTATATCTGCTAAAATGTATATTTTAGATTAATGTCTATGTTTAATAACTACAAACATGGCATATCTTTCTTACTTGAGGAATCAATAAAATGAAGTGCCGGAAAGCTGTATCGCTGAATTTGTAATACAATTTTGTTCTTAATTTTGAAAAAATCAAAATGATAGTAAAATCATTTTCAACATCAATAATTTCTCACAATGATTGGTACATTATCATGAAACATGTTTGAGTTCTATTTTTACGGGGATTTTATCAGATCGCAGTCATATTTTATGTTTGAAAATAATATAATATATATGAAATAACCTGGAGTGACTTTTCGCCGAAGCGACATTTGTACTCTACGCAATCGTCAAGTTCACTAAGCTCATGACAGCTAGTTAAATTTTTAAATAAGTTAAAATACGTTTTCTTCTATCAGGTGAATATTGTATAACATTTTTTTTTTGTTGTGCTTTCGATGAATGTAAACACTTAATGAGATTAAAATTTTCCCTGAAGTACACCGAAATAAATTCAATATAACTATTTTTAAAATTCTAAATACCAAAACATAATAACTGCATGATAATATATATATATATATATATATATATATATATATATATATATATATATATATATATATATATATATATATATATATATATATATATATATATGTACCATAAACAGATTTATCTCTGATGCAATACCAGGATTTATTAAGCCGTTTATATAATGATCATAATCTATGTTAGCTAGGAAACAGTACTGGGTATTAAATTGATTATAAACATTATTAATATCGCTAATACAAAATATTCAACTTACAGTATACCTATGTATATCTTACAAAATTGATATATAATAATTAACAAATTAGTGATGCACTTTTTCATGTAGCTTAATATTTAAATATACCTACATGTATACATCAAGTGTTTTTTTTTAGAAATATCATATTTCAGTAGACAGTATAGAAATATGTATTTCTATACTGTGATATTTACATCCAGTATTATACTTTAATATTTACTACATTGAGAAAACTGGGCATATTAAACTGTAGCGATAAAACGATGCCGATCCGGTATTAGTTTTTAATTAAATGGCGAAGGCGTCAATGTAATTCCAATATATTAAATTTAATGAATATTTCACATGATCTCAATATGCGTTACAATTTTCAAGTTTCTCTCAAAGTTCAAACGTTATGTTATAACTATTTTATTAACTATTAATTATTTTTCTCATTTTTTTAAGTTTTAATATCTATCCTGGTATCCCATTTTAGTAGTCTTAATATCTATTAGTATCTATTGGTATCCCATTTTAGTAGTCTTAATATCTATTTTAGTAGTTTTAATATCTATCCGGGTATCCCATTTTCAGTCAATAAAATAATGTTATTTTATCATTTACAAAATATTTTATTGAGATAAGTAACTGATAATATGTGACGTAGAATAGGTTTCCTATTTTCAATGAATTATTTAAATTTTTGTAACCTTATTTTGTATTGGTAGCTAAAACAGAATTTCCGGAGTATCCATTAGGCTAATTATATCGGAAGTTGTAATTTCTTGAACCGTTAAATTAGTCCCCTTGATGCTCTTCTTGACTGCCCTTTGGTGATCAATCAAGCGCAAATGTGAATTTTTTTTATCTCCTTAATATAACCTCTGAATATTCGTATTTCGAAACACGAGACTTACGTCCAATTTCTGGAGCTAGGAATATAAATTGAATGCTGCAGATTTATTTGATGAATTAATATACACTGCGCATCTAAATCATCCTCTTTACACTGGAACTGAGACACCTAAAAGAACGAAAATTGACATACATACATTAAATTGTAAGAATAATGTTTTAGTCAATAAACAATGATATAATCATAAAAAGGAGGTTTCGATGTCATTTTAAATTTATTTTTAAATAGCAACGTTATGTCAATTTTGACACTTTATTTGGAAGCCGCTTTAAATATGTATTCAAATGTTGTTTTTATTTTAACTACTGTCTTTTGTTTTTTGAAATTAATTCGATTCGATTTAATATTGGCATAACATAAGGCCTTTTAGGCGCTAATGTTCTGTAAAAAGATAAATGTTATTTTTTTTTACAGAAATGTCGCAGAAAGTAACCAACATCAGTTATTTGAAGCAGATAATTACTGTAGAGTGTAGGTTAGTTTCTTTTTTGAATTTTTTTTGCACACAATGGCAAATTTTCGAATGTGCTAACTGATCATAAGCGAAAAACAGTTTGGGTCAGCCCTTTTGAGATTTGGATTAGATGTATATTCATTTATACTCTAATTATTTACACTTAAGTAACAAGATGAAACTAGGAGCAACATCTTACGTAGATTTGTTTGAAATGAGAATGAATTATATATAGGTACAGCGTGTCCATATACAGCGTGTTTTGTATTTTATATTTTCATTAAAGAAAAGGTCTTATAGAATAAAAAAAATTATGTTATAGTTTTATTAAGCCTATAAGAATTAATAAAATTACGTTATTTGTGAATTACATATTGTTTACCATTAACCCAGAATTTATGTTTAATGTAAACGCAAAATAAAATTGGGAAATGTAAAAACGTTTTAGTGGTTTTCTGCATGACTTCCGTCACAAGAACCTGAAATTTAGCTTTTGCAGGGAGGGACTAAAGAGTTTGATGGTATGCCAATACTAAATGTAATCAATGTTTTCAAAAATCGAAATACAGACAAAATGAAAACAACGCTTAAATGAATCTTTAATTCATTTAAGCGTTGTTTAAATACAAATGAGGCACACTGTTGCCATTTAAAAATTATTTCAAAATCACTATTTTATAACTAAAACATTGTTTTTACTCTTTAATGTACCTATGCCAATTTTCGTTCTTTTAGGTCTTTGGGCTCGTACGGTATATGCAAACAAACTCAGTTAATAAATAATTGCCCTTAGAAAGAAAGAAAATTTAGGCTCTATAAGAAAAATTATTTAAAGTTCAATAATCTGAAAACCCGGAAGAATAAGAAACGTATAAATGTAGACATATTAAGGGATCAGAATATGAAAGATAAGTTCCAGGAGAAAACAGATCAATTAATAAATAAAACGAGTAACGACGAAATCAAGAACGCAGAAACTGAGTGGGACGGTATCAAGAATAGTCTAGCTTCCGCGGCTACGGACGTTTTAGGACACGACAAAAGGGAAGCTAGGAAGCCCTGGATAACGGACGAAATCTTAAACTTAATGCAAAAGAGACGAGGCTACAAAAACAGACGAGACGAAGAAGGACTGAAAACTTATAAGTCAATAAAGTGGGAAATCATTAGAAAATGTAGAAAAGCGAAAGAACAATGGATAGAGGATAAATGCAAAGAAGTAGAAGATAAGTTGCAAGTAGGTAAGACCGATGAGGCTTACAAAATAATTAAGAGGAACTTCAGGGATATAGGAACAATAAGTAGAAACGTTAGGAGTCAATCGGGGGACGTACTGATAGGAAGAGAGGAGAAAGAGGATAGATGGAAGCAATACTTAGGAAATTTATACGAGGGTCAGGAATTAGGAGAGATACTAGAGGAAGAATCTAGCATCGATAGGGAAGATGTAGGAAAACCTATATTGAGAGAGGAATTTGAAATAGCACTAAGGGGGCTAAAGAATAATAGAGCACCGGGTGTAGATAAAATGCAGGCGGAAATTTTGAAATGTGCGGGACAGAAAGCAGTAAATAGGATGTTTGAACTGGTAAAATACATATACGAAACGGGCGAGATGCCGGAGGATTATAAGAGGAACATTATCGTTACTATACCGAAAAAGAGAGGAGCCGATAAATGCGAGAACTTTAGAACGATTAGCCTAACTTCCCATGCGTCAAAAATCTTAACTAGAATAGTGCAGAAGAGGATGGAAAATAGAGCGGAGGAAATACTAGGAGAAGACCAATTCGGCTTTAGGCGAAATAGGGGAACTCGCGAAGCTATTCTGGCGCTAAGAGTAATGTTAGAGAAAACAATAGAAAAAGGAAAGAACGCTTATATAGGATTTGTAGATTTAGAAAAAGCTTTTGATAACGTAAGATGGGAAAAAATGTTCGAGATACTAAATAGCGCGGGAATGAAGTATAGAGATAGGAGAGCAGTACACAATCTATACATAGAGCAAACTGCTGTTATAGAAGTAGAAGGGGAAAAAAGGAAAGTAGGTATTAGGAAAGGGGTAAGACAAGGATGTACGCTATCACCACTAATTTTTAATCTGTACATCGAAGAGGCGATTAATGTGGTAAAAGATAGACTGGATTTCGGGATTAAAGTACAGGGACAGAAACTAAAAATGCTGAGATTCGCGGACGATATAGCAGTATTAGCATCTAGTAAGGAGGAATTAGAATCAGCATTGAACGAAATGGAGGCAGTGTTGACAGAGGAATGCGGAATGAGGGTGAATAAAAACAAAACTAAGGTGTTAGTGTGCAGAGGGCGCGAGAGCAGAGCAAAAACGAAAGTACAAATTAATAATGAAAGATTGGAGGAAGTTAAAGACTTCACTTATTTAGGAAGTAAAATAAATTGGGATGGAAGAAGCGATAAAGACATAAAACAAAGAATAGCGCAGGGTCGAGTAGCTTTTAACAAAAAGAAAGCACTCGCTTTTTTTATGCTCGGGGGTAATAAATTTAGAAACAAGGAAGAGATTTTTGAGAACATATGTATGGAGCACGGCACTATACGGCTGCGAAACCTGGACGGTAGGGGAAGCAAATAGGAAGAAATTAGAAGTTTTGAGATGTGGTGTTACCGAAGAATTATGAAAATACCATGTACTGATAGGGTTAGAAACGAAGAAGTATTGGAGAAAGTCGGCGAGAAAAGAAGTATGTGGAAAAACTTAAAGAAGAGAAGAGATAGAATGGTAGGCCACTTGCTGAAACATGGGGGAATAGTCCGCGATATTTTGGAGGCAGAAATAGGAGTGAAGAAAGGCAGAGGTAGGCCTAGATTAGACTACTGCTCGCAAATAGTAAGTGATGTAGGTTGTAGCACAATTAGCGAAATGCGTAGGTTAGCATAAGATAGGAGAAGCTGGAGGTTAGCGTCCAACCAGTCTTAGGACTGATGACCTAATGATGATGATGATGAACAATTATATCGTGTTTATTACATGGTTGTAACCTACCTCAATCACAAACAATAAAAAAATAACAAGATGTCATCAGAAAAATCTTGTGGTGGCCATAATTTTCTAATTGCATCTTTCACAATTACACCCTTCTTGTATGTTTCTCTTGGCATCATACATATAGGAATATTTCGTGCAGCTATGTCTTTGCAATATTCCAGTCAAAAATAAAACTAATCACTATTCCAGATAATTTGGCCTCTTATGCCACTTCGGTGTCAAATTCAGCTTGATTTCATTATGACTAATTCTTACAGTTACCTAAAGAAAATTAATTATGCTTTTGGCACAATTTTAGAATATTCATATCAAATTCCCGTCACTGCCAGATATTTGAATATTTTCTAGGTAGATATATTTTGCGAAATGCTTCCACTATATGACAACAATAATTCAAATTATTTAATTTAACCCAATGATGATATTTGGAAAGTTTTTTAAATCTTAATATATTGTAACGATTTTTTAATTTAAGTACATTAAGAATATCTAAACTGCCGCAGAAATTAAATTTTAAACAGACAAATATGGAGTTAAATAATCCTAACTAAATCTCTAAAGTAAGCCTAAACATTTGCCTATACCTTTATATGTACATATGCATATCATATATTAGCCTCCTCATATTTTTTACCAATATGAAATTAGAATGCGAAAATTAGAATATATCTACTAGTTTACTCTTGGATTTTAAATATCAACTCCATGCGGTTTTTATCATTCATAAGTGTTGGAAATAATAAAAATATATTATAGGATGTATATTAGATGTTCCGTTAGTACATATTATAATCCAAAAGTTTAAATAAAGTTGATGGAAGTGGGGGATTTTTATTTCAATATTGATTTTGATATTTATGTAATATGATACGGGACGAAAGCGAAGGGAACGCGGTGGAATTATTTCTTCTTCTATTTATTTCTTTTTCAATGTTGGCCTCCACCAACATGATAAGGATCTTTAACATATTCCCGTATTTTTTCATTATCTTACCTAAAATTATATACAATTGCTGGGTATAAGTTTATGTATTCCCATTTCTTAAACTATATAGTTCTACTCTAATTTATAGACTCAACACAAGATTCAACACAACTAAAAATACGATGAGTGCTCAGGTAAGGACGCGGGGCTATAGAAGTATCTGCCATGTACGTAGTGGTCACTCCACGGCCACTACATAGACGATCGTATTCTCCTATAGAGGTGGTTGCGATAATGGCATTCGTACTGTGATCCGGGGAATCACATGGACTGAACGCAGTATTGGGGTGTCATTGGATGCCTGGGTTCAAACCCCAAAGGGTGGAGTTTGGCACGTCTCTCTCATCATTGGTGTATTTGTCTTCATTTCTGTTCTTCTGAATCTTGTTAAAGTTAAAAATATTGGTTTTAAATCAAAAGTGATTGCCAGCCAAAGAGTTAACGTCAACCGTTATGCTCAAAAATTCAAACAACACATCCAACTCCTTTTAAAATGTCCTCAAATAAATCAGGGTCACTAGCTCTCAGAATTATTTATCCAACTGTTACACATGGTTTTGACTTGTCAAAAATGTTACAAATTATTTGTTACAAACACATAATTAACGAAAAATGCGTAAGTGAATATATAATTACAAATTCTAAAATAGCAAGTAGAAAGGTTACTTCGGTGATTCATTGGCAGTATTTTTGCAGAACCATTTTTGAAAAAATAAAAAAAAAATTTCACTCACCAAGTACAAATTAAAGTAGGATAATCATCTTAAAAGCTCTTTTAGAACGCAATATTAGAATAAATTTGTTCCAATGCTACGAAGTAACCATCCCCGAGAATTTTACAACCGGTTTATGCTTTCTTTGTGTTCTCTGTTCGGTGAACTTTCCTAAACGCTTAAAATAGAGACAGCATCTACCGAAAAGTTAAGGGAGGAAATAAATATCAATAAGTAATAAGAGAATAAATCCTCGTGGTCTATTAACTTCATCAAATTTCTACAATTAGATATCTACAAAATGTGGAGGTGGAATACTTTTCCACCTGCACATTAAATACTGAAAGAAAAATAGGATTCTCAAACAATAAAATATGCTAATATGGCTTAAATATATGTAAATTGTTACATTGCTTTACCTCCATTGTCATAGTAGTCCCGAATAAAAAGTTCCTTCGACGGCTCGAATACCGCTGAGCACGCTATGCGTTAATGCTTACATGGTCCCTACTGGTGGAATTTTGAACTTAGTAGTGGCCTGCTTAATTCGTTGTATGTATTCTATAGACAAAGATTATGGAAAACATTAAGTTTACTAACTGTTGAAGCAATGAATGCTGTCAAATATTTAAGATATTTTACTTGATAATTTAAAATAGAAAAAATAAAGATGTACAAAACTTTACTTCATTACATAGTTTGGATTTATCAACAACGAGAAGCATTATAGATATGTATTAAAAATCGAAAGTAATACACACTACAGATAAATAACAACAGAAATAAACCTAATAATTGCGGGAAACTGAATGAAAACAGAGTACAGTGAACATAGTGAATGTGACTACTCACTTTGAAAATGCATATATTACATTAATTTTTAATAAATAATTTATATACCAATGGATTTGATTTTAAATTAACGATCGATATGTGCTATTAAAAAATGATGTTAAGTATTCCATGTCAGTTTTACTAACTATGATAAACAACAAATTAAATCGGGGTGTTGTATTTTAATTATTTTAAAAAACAAAACATGCTAACAAATATGAGTTCTATTTTTTATTGTTAAATTTAAAATTTAATGTATACACCGACCAATATCTAACAAAGTAGAAATTATAAATATCCAAAATCGTCTGAACAAAAATATTCCAAGTTATGTACAAATTCAAACTGAATAACTTGTGATTATAAAATGAACTTAAATAAAGTGAAATGGCATGGAATAATTTCTTAATAATCCAATTAGTGTCATGGAGCCCTATTAAGGATTAGGTCGTATATTATTAATATCGGTGCTGATAATCATTATTTATTGGCTTTTTATTCATAGCAATTAATTACGTATAATTTAAGGTGACAACATTTTAACCGAATCAGTAATTAACTCTTGGAAAATATCATATTTTCTTGATTTGCAATCAATAGATCGTTAAGCTATTGCAATAATTTTACCTAATTCATTGGATTTATTATAAGGGTATTATCCTTTATATCATTTCTCATTCATCTATTTCCATTGGAGACTGATTAAACTGTGCATGACTCGCACACTATTTTTCAATTAGCTTAATCAATTGCAAGTGATTGATCATATTGAGGAATACGGGCCTTTAATTAAATTAAAAAAAAACGTATGTCAATAACGTTTACTGTAAATCTACACATACTATATTACGCCGTAAATTCTACGATTGCATAATGGCAGTATGAGTTTAAATAATATTGATCATACGCTAGTGCAATTGATAAAATTTTACACCAGCGATTACAAACATTAATACAATATAAATGTTATATAGAATCATCTCTTATTATTAGATTAAGACTTAGAATAGTATTGTACTTTATAATATTATATCAGGGCATTCACATACAGGAGGTTATGTCTAGAAAAGAGTATACCAAAGTCAATTCGGTTATCAGGTAGTTAAATCCTTTCGCGCTTTATCTCAAAACTATATTTTATTTTATCACATTTATTGCAACTCGCGAAACTTCACTCGAGAAAAACACTTCTTAGAACATTCCCACCTCAGCAACAGAAATGTTCTAAATAGAGAAACGTCCAATTATTCCTTAGTAACTTCAGTACCTCCGTAATCCTAAACGAGTCAGCAAGTAAGCATCAAGTAGTCGTCAAATAAGTTTCAAGTTTAGAAGTATAAAAGGGGTTACTCCTTTTTTGACATAAGTATGTGTTCAAAGTCGTAAATTGAAAATAAATAATTTTTAAAATGTGAAAATAATAAAAAGTGGTATAAAATAGATATAAATAAAACTAATATAAATACTAAATCACTGTGTAAGTACATTCTACTCCATGTGGGGTGGATTATAATCCGTATGTGGTAACAATTCTAGAATCCGTTCGTCACCCTAACGTGTGTTCGGTTGTATATGGCATTTTCTTCACATTCCGACTTATTGGTGTTACACAGTTGTATATATTCCTGGCCTCATTTTGATGCAGAAAATTGAAGGCAGCATTAATATTAACGAATAAATGAAAAAAATTACATAAGTGTATGTCACTGTAGCGTTCAATTTTAGCAACAAGGTTGTACGTATGAACATACCACTTTGTAACACTATTGTTATAATTATCTCATACGCTGTTAGTTTGTTTTGTGCCCGTGTTTAAGTAAAACAAATGAGTGATTCTGAAGATTGTAATTAGGATTCGATATTTTGTCATGGATACGATTCGGACAATGACAAAGAATATGTCCCAGAAAAAGTGCCATTTATAAAACACTGTCGCAAGTTGGAAATGATCATCCAGAAGTTACAACATTGATATTTTTGAGCGATAACTGTGTACCACAGAACCGCAATAGCATTATGATTGGCAGCAGTCATTTTCTTTAAGAACATGACATTTTTGAGAAAATATACATGAAGTTTTGTGTACCTGGACATTCAGCAATTCAGGAGGTAGAAGCAGTACATAGCTGCATTGTGAGGGTTCTGCGAGTCGCTGGGTACTATTCCCCTATATGATTAATAAGAATTTTAAATATACAAGGCGGCGTAACGCGTACAAGGTTATACAAATGTATAAAAAGGATTTCAAAACTTTCAACATGCCTCTAAGAGTTTTAATTATAGTAATATTCCATTTTATAGGATAGTATCTCTGGATCAAAAAATATGTATGAAATAAAGTATAAAACCTCGTTGTTCTCATAATGTTACCAGATCGTAAATATAAGACAACATAAACTAGGAAAATCACCAAGTGACAAACCCTATTAACTAAAATAATACAAGAAAAAACCTCTTTACCTCAGCAAAAAGTGAAAACGTTTGTCCATGAAAAGTTCATGTTTCCATGGAGACCTAAATTTAATAGGGACTTTTATGAATCCGTACTTCCAGACACCGCATAAAATAGCACTGAGAGAAATCGAATACTACAGAAACTCAATTAGTAAGTAGTTTAGTTTTAGTAGTTTTTAATTTGCTAAGAATTATTTTGAGATCCACGTTGTATTTCGTGTTTTTCCTTACAAAATATAGAATAAGTATTTCTTACTTTTGTGAAACAAAGTTGAATGTTTCAAAACTGAAAATAAAATCTTTTGTGGAAATTTACAAAGTTGTATGTTTTTTGAAAAAATTTTATATTTTCTCAAAATATCGTTAAGAGAGACTATAATTTCTTATATATTTACTATAATTCAATACAGGTTATCTACATAAGACTTGTACATTTCTAATTTTTATACTCGTTAAAATATGATCAAATTTTTTAACACGATTCTTCTCGAAAAGTAGAAATAGTAACATACAACCCTATAATATTAGAATGACGATGTGTGTGGTTCTTAGGTTAACACTGTTAAAATATAAGGCAAAGTGGTTGCTCGCGATTTCACATAACCAACTTATACCCAAATGCTTTTAAATATCGCGAGAGACAAACACTAAGTATGTTGCCCAAGTTTATTAAAAATGTTTGCTTAAACAACTAAAAATGTGTTGAATGTAATAAGTCGCTGGAGAATATCATAGAATGGGTATGTACCTAAAGGTGTTCCTGTTTCAATTCTGAATTAATTTTAGGTACCTATTTAAACATATACTTTGCTATACCTCATTTATTGTCTACTTATTATTTAATAATAATAATATGGATTGTACCAAAGATATTACCAAATTTTTATACCAGTCTAGTCCAGTCCAGCCGATGGAGGATATGGTTGGATAGGTAGTGAAGTAATATTTCAAATTGTGTTTAAAATTTAAGTTTTTATTTTCAGTAACTATTAGATCCCCTCATTATAAGAAGATTTCTTAGTGAAACTCAGAGAAGGCATCTGATTATTGTGCGATGTACATTGTTACTCATTAAGCCGAAAAAACAACCACATTAGGATAGAATCATAATGTTTAATTGGAAAACTCGCTACTACTGAAAGGAGCATTAAAATATTATATTTAGTAATTTGGTTGCATCACTCATCATGAATATATAAATAGCTTCTAAACTTACACTACCACATACACATATGCATTTTAAAGGCATTTTATATTTCTTTATTGGACAATATGGGTAATGAAATATGCAAAATTTAAAGTAAATAAAATAGAATATTAACGGCAGTAGGTGTTCAAGTTGTACACAAGATATATTGTTATTTTTATATTTTGTTATATTTATGTTATATTGTTATACTTATTTTTACCAAGCTGCGTATTTTTTTTTGAGTGAAATTGGTGCCAAATTCTTCACCACATTTTCTAATGTACTTGTGTAAGTAAATTAACACACGGTGGTCTCCAAAATGGAAACGTCGCACAAAAGAAAATATATGGTGTTAATAAATTTGTACACATCTGACGATCAAATACATTTGTAATAAATATACTGATAAAGCTGTAGTTTCGATTCCGTTACTCCTTGAAATTGTCAATAAAGTATTCGCTAATAGGGCACATTTATTTTATATTAGTTTTTTAATGCGTACATCAACTAGTAACAAAATATTACTTTTTCTTAAATACCTCAGGAAATCTTAACATTTTTGTCATTTCAAATCCAGTATAATTTTTCTTAGAAGTTGTTAAATAATAAAAGGGTAGAAGCTATTCTGCTCTTAAATATTCTCATATTGGTATAACTTTACTTGGCTGTTCATTATTGCTAGTAACATTTTAATCAGTTGTAAATATTTTTCAGAACTTATATGTGTCATATTATCTGAAAGTTAAACATGAGAGCTGATTTTAATGTACAATTTGTGATTAATAAGTTATTATTATAACTGTGTACTTTTTTAAGTACACAGTAACAACAAGTTACAAGTAACTTTGTTAAGTTATAATAATAATAAACTTCACTTTACGCTACACAAACATGCCACTATCAATAATACAAACAATACCATCGAAAGTGATAAATTATGTACGTAATCCGCAAATAGTGAAATTCCTATTATTAACAGCATTGACACAATGATAGTTTTTGAAGTTCCGTTGGTCATTAGTTCCGTCGTATGTATGTAGTGTATTCTTAGCTTTAAGCTATTATAATAATGTTTATTAATTTTCAATAGTATTTAACTTTTAAACTGTCTCTGACAAGTTTCTTTTATTGGTTAGACCATATAGAAGCCAAACATCGAGTCTACTAGTAAACCCAAGTTGTTTAAGGTAATTCTGTATACTAGACTTTGTCGTCCCGATTTTTTCTGCAAGCTCACGTACAGTTTGGTGAGAATTTGCCTCAACTAAAGCTCGTAAATACTCGGAAACGATTTGTTTAGCTTGACCTGACCTTAAGGCGTCCGTGAGGAAAAAATCGTCAGATCAAAATCTTTTGAACCACTTTTGACAAGTTCGATCTTAAATAATGTTTTGGCCGTACACAGAACACAATTTGCAGCAAATTTCAGCACCTCTTTTGCCTTTTTTAATATAAAAAAGCATCACGTGCCTAAAATGCTCGGTTTCACTTATTTTCAATTAAGCTCATGCATAACAATAATAAAACAAATTCACGAGTATAACGGCAGTAAACAATAGCTATATATGAGGGTTAAATAGGGAGGAAGGCTTCAATTTCAACTTTTTGGATAACTCAATATCTTAAAAACCTGCCGTCCGTTACAGAACTAATTAGGTCTTGCACAAATATTGATTAATTTAAATGTGACAAATTGTCCTAAATATGTTTCAAACGTCAAACAGACAACTTCTCTTTAATATAATTGTCAAAAATACTATTGCAAATTTCAGTAAATCTTTTGACTGCCTTAATTTTTTAGTTAGGTGTTAGAAAAACGTAATAAAAATAGTACGTTTTTCAGACACCAACTGCATAAACTAAGCCCTAGAGATTATGATAATATGATGCCCTATGGTGCAACTCTATGGTACAAGAGTGATTAAGGTGTCACTCTGCAAGTGTATGTCTTGGAAATAATACGGACGGGCGCTGTTTCATTCCATTGTTTCAGTGTCACAATTTTTTTTTAGTCATCTCTTCATGATGCCAACTTAACACGATTTGAGTAACGTAACGTAATATATCCGTGTTTGTGGAAAACTTGTCCCTTATTTTTGTTGCTGCATCAAAAACTCCAATCCTTTCCTAGAAAACAATATATTCTTCAAAACCATTAAAATTGAATCCATCATAAATGAAAAATAAAAGCAAATAAATTGTAACAAATATTTAACTAAACGAAACATTTCATTAAAAGTACACTTCATTTCGTTCATAGATCGACCACCAAAATGCCACACCATTATTGCACCTTCTGGTGAACCTCGTAAATATTCAGTTTTTTATTATTAATGACATATTTCATTTTACGATACCCTTACAAAATTGTAATACAGTTCTCTAGTTGAAACAGAATACAAATATTACATAATAAACACAAAGAGTAGCGAGCTACTCGTTGTGTTTATCTGAGGAGTTCACTCGTTAATTCACCTTAACCTAGTAATTCTCCTAATGGTCTGCCGCTTTCTGTATAACTCTACCTTTTACAAAGTAACATGACATCGAAATTAATTTCAGAATAATATGTCAAGTTCGGAGAGCTCAGAGGACATGGACCGATGGCAGTCGGTATTTGCCGCAGTGACGGACAGTGAACTTAGATTTTATGAAAGTGCTCCGTGGTCAGGGGAGGCATGGAGGGCTCCCGCTGAAGCGTATTCTTTAATAGCGACGAGACTTGTTGGCTCCGGGAAACGAGCCGAATTACCGGAATTCAGTATAAGATGTGCCACCGTTGACGGAGTTATTACACACAACTTACGAGCTGAAACTCATAGAGATTTGGCTGGATGGGCTAAAGCACTAGTTAACGGCAGTCATGCAAGTGCTGTTACACAGAGGGAGCTTGTTTGCAGTAAGTACCTACTTCACAAGAAATTTTCAGGAGTATATAATTATAATTACTTCTTCTGGCTTGATTGCCTTATATTTAATTACGAGACTTTTCTCAAATGGTCTTATCAAAGGGAGCTTTAAGCCTCACATAAAGTACTGTATACAATTTGAAAATATGCATCCTTGTTCTTTTCATCTCATTTATAATAGTATTATATGGTTTACAATATAGGGCGGATAAAATTATGGTTGTCATTATTTTAGATATTTATTAGAAACTAGAATATTTTTTTCTACAATTTTCAAGGTTTGTCTGCCAAATGAAATTTTAAATATACGAGGTGATTCATGTAAACACAGTAAATGATACATAATTTTTTTAATGCAACACTTTTTATATATTTACTGAATTATCCTAAATGATCTGATTTCAAGGATCTGTAACGTTTGTGACCCTGACTGATTTATCAGTCAATTACAGACATTATTGATGTGAAATTATTAAAGTAATATCTTAAGAAATATTATTATTTCTTCCATATATCAAGGTAGATACATGGACGAACTGTGAGGTTCTCGAAATAATGTATTTGAATGTTATTATTTATTGACATGTATTTAGATTCGTTTGTAGTAAATTCTATAATATAATGATCTATGTCTACTAAAAAGCACCTCTTCGTTCAATTTGTTTATATTAAAAATTTTCGTTTAAATACTAATTGTACTATAATGGTGTATTGCTTCCTCTTTTAACAACAGTTTCACTGAGTGGGGTCAGATCTATAGTAAGTCAAGGCTTTTACCACAACAGGAATCACTTCATCTCTATTAATATTTTATTTTAGTTTAACTGTCAAATTGCCTTATTATTGTTACCCATACGATATCATGATATCTACTCAAATATAAACCTTTTGATGATATTACGAGTATGTATGTATCTCACTTATTCAAAAGTGGATTCTCCATTTACCAATACCTACGATTCTGCTGGTTTACTGCCTCATTCAATGTAAAAGTTGATTCATCTGTAAAAGAAAGAAAGTTAAACCAAGAATTGATTAACGAACTCTACTATCTGAACTACCTTCTATTAGTTCGTGGACAATTATCGTTTCACAGACAGATGTTTTTCTTTATAAGTTTTTCTTTTTTAATGCCTCAACTTCAAAACAGTTGAGGCATTATTTTATAGGACAATTTGATGTGAACTTGATGTTGAATTTGTTAAACACTTTTTACTCTCACAACGAAACAAGTTTTCTTAATGATTTAAAATATATCTGGCACTGTGCTTGAATTATAGATGAAGAACATTATCAACTTGCAACTTTTACTTAATTTCTGTATAAAATATCCCCTTCGCACATAATTCTTAAAATTTCCAGTTGATGCATTTCTATTAAATCGTTACAATTTACTAAAATATAATTACCTCGTTATTTTTGTACATATATTTACTAATTTTCTTTTATTGTCTATATTTAATGTCTATTGTTTTATTTTAAGATATTTTTTTCTAAAAAAAAAACTTTACCACAAGCACCTTTAAAAAACCATATTTGTTTTAAAAACTTTCAATTTACTTTACTTTTGAATTTTTCACGTAAATGTAAAATTTTTTAGGCCATAAGTGTTACAAATTATTGAAATCAGCTCTTTGGGAGCATTTTATAATATAAAAATATACAGAATATTTTATTTTAAAAAAGGCACCTTCCTTATACTGCGTTTTCATGGATCACTTTATATATTTAAACTTTCATTTAGAATACGTACCTTCTAACTCAAAATGAATTTATTCCAAAAAACCGTATATGAGATTATTTTCATCGTATATGAGATTATTTCCTCTTTTGATATGAGTATTGGTAAAATTGCGCAAGAATTCTAACGAAGAGCTACATACTTTAGTACTAGTTTGAGTGCTTATAAATAGTGTAGATTACTTCAAGAAATATGAAGTATTTAAAAAAGTACAAACAGTTGCATTTGGCATACATCAGTCACTAAACACGTGTTGCATGTATTGGAATTATGTTACATCTTAACCGACAAAACGTTACAAACATTAAAATTTTATTTTTGTCAAAAGACTTATCGAACAAAATACATATCTAGTGTCACTTCGATTTATATATATTTATGTTGAAAGTGAGATCTATGAAAATTAACCATATATCCTATTCAGTAAATAAAATTGCTTATGGTGTTTTGTTTCAATTCGCGAAATATAGAATCATAATAGCAGATTTCAGCTCAGACATGGAACTTGGGGAATTTCCATAAACGCTGTATTGAAGATGACCCCATAAAAATATCAATCGCGGTATGTTTGGGGTGTCAATCCATTCAATTGAAAATAGCCCTCTAGTAGTCAAAAAATGTATGCTGTATAATTCCTGCATAAACTATGGCACTTCACTTCTTCCAAAGAACGGGTAGGATTTCAATATCGAAACCGTAATAACTGTAATTTCTTTAGGCTATAAGGGTTTCATATTTTGTAATTTAGGCAGTTAACGTATTGTCCAAGATAAGAATAAGTATCATAGAAGATCATGTGGTAATCAGTTTCCTGTTCCTTGTTCTCAACTTTAGTCTTTATTAGAAGCTCCTTCTCTACCAGAGCGTTACCAGATAAAGGTAGATAGATTGTGATCTTGTATAGATAGAGATGACAGATTTAACCTGTAATAAATATTGTACATTCTCTAGCAAACTTAAGCTGAGCTGTATCTTGGTGAACCAATAGGGTTATTCCTTAAAAACCCTTCAAATGATTTTTATGTATCTTAAGGCTGCGATAGTTTAAATACTTCAGCGTATCAGCGCAGCGATTCTAGTGAATGAATCATATATAGGTAATGTTCGTTCACTTGAGTGAATAATAGCTAAATTATAATAAAAGTCATGTAGGAATATTTTTTTAATTTCACCCAGAGGTGATTGACTAGATGACATAAAGGAATTCTATAAAATGAATTTAAAACTCTTAACGCTGTTTAAGAAATGGTGCATTAGATCATGTTACCTCACCTCACGAGTAGGGTATATAGGTATGTTTAGCACCCACATTCCCACACAGCAGTCACAATATAGTCATCCTTGTCCCTTCTACGCCTCAGATATCATCGATCTCTCTTCTCCATAGGCACCGTGCTAAATTAATTGCTTAGTTCTAGTCGTTGTTCCATGCTGAGCTCCATATTTACAACTGGCCAATATTGCTATACTGATCGACCAATTCTGCTATAGTTGTCGACCACTAACAATCGATAGCTTACGAGATGTCACTACTTGTCACTGTACTGCAATATGTCACTACCTGTATAGTTTAAGAAATATGAAATAGGTAACTCTGTAATGTTTTTTCGCTTACTCTATATATATATATATATATATATATATATATATATATATATATATATATATATATATATATATATATATATATATATATATATATATATATATATCTTAATTAATTCTATACTTAAAAATAAGAAAGTTGTGAAATAATGCATTTTAAGTGACACTATATAAAATAATTTCAAACACGCTGTGCTGTATGAAAAAAACAGTCGCACTAATGTAGAAATATTTAAAAAGAAGTGAAGCCCGTATCGTGTCATTTATCATAAAAGCACACTTTGAACTTTTTTACTCTTTTGAACGAACAGTAGTATTTGAATTTTAGGG
This sequence comes from Rosalia funebris, assembly GCA_037954035.1. Taxonomy (NCBI): domain Eukaryota; kingdom Metazoa; phylum Arthropoda; class Insecta; order Coleoptera; family Cerambycidae; genus Rosalia; species Rosalia funebris. The sequence continues at coordinate 31,483,855 of JAZFAV010000009.1, read as the reverse complement.
TGTGTTTGGAAGGGACGACCAGCACAATTAGTTATTCATTACGAAAATGGGTTTACATTACTCGAGGCGGGAACCGGATCCAGGACATTGTGGAGGTATTCCTTTGATAAGCTGAGAAATTCATCAGATGATGGAAAGCGCTACCTTTGGCTGGACTTTGGATCGGGAGAAGAGTCTGATGTTGTAAGTAAATAATAATAAGAAATGTGTTTATCTTATAAATTGGAAATAAGTGGGAAGGAGAATTTTCGGTTGATGTGATAAAAATTTCTTAAAATATTTCTTAAATAGTTAAGAGTATTTATATATAAGATAGTTTCTACAACTATGAAATAGTATGGAGAGGAAAATATTGTATCTAATTATTACAACACTAACTTCCCTCATTGTAGTGGAGGCATTTGGCATTTTTAAAATAAATTACATCGAAGTATGAAACACCTGGATTAATATAAAAGGTGGTCCAACCAAAACGCACGATGTTAATTGTAAATAAAACAAAAAGTTTTCAGAGAACTATCTTAATATTTTTTATTATGATAGAAGGATGTATAACAATTGTATGAAACAAAATATCGGCCAAATGCTCGCCACGGCTTCGGTGGCATACCCCTATCCGATGGTCCATATTTTCAATGACTGAGACATAATTGAGGTTCAATGCCGTTAATGTGCCGAATTATCTCATCCTTTAGCTCTTGAATTTTTCTTGGCTTATTGACGTACACTTTTTTTTTTAAATATCCCCAAAGAAAGAAGTCCAACGGTGTCAAATCACATGATCGTGACGGCCAATTAACATCGCCACAACGTGAGATAACACGGCCATTGAATTTCTCGCTCAAAAGTGCCATTGTGTCGTTAGCTGTCTGGCAAGTGGCACCATCCTGTTGGAACCACATATCGTCCAGGTCCATATCCTCAATTTCTGGCCACAAGAAGTCCGTTATCATCTCGCGATAGCCAACACCATTCACGGTAACTGCTTGGCCGACCTTATCGCGAACAACAGCAATGTTTTCCGTGGAACGAACTGGGCGAGCATGCACAGGTGTTTTCACATTTCCTACAGACCCGGTTTGCTGAAATTTGCGCACAATTCTCCCGATTGTGGACACATTTGGTCGATTATGCTGACCAAAGAAGTCACGAAGTGCACGAAATGCATTTTGATTTGAACGCCCATTTTCGTAAAAGGCTTCAACAATCTTAACGCGCTGCTCAATTGTGTAACTCTCCATGGTTGAATTTGTCAAACATTAAAACAAAGAAATGTCAAATTAAGTTGGGCAAAAAACTTGACGTTAAGGTGTGACTCGCAATTAACATCGTGCATTATGGTTGGACCACCTTTTATAAGTTTTTAACAAAATCACTAAAACTTGTATTTATAAATACGAATATGGAACTGGAGGCATTATTAATCATTAAATTTTAAATAAATTAAATCAATATCATACAGATAAACAATAAAACTTATTTTTAGTGGTATTAGATATTTATGATATACGCTCGATTTTTAATCTAATTTAAAATAGACAGTATGATTTGTGTAAGTACAAGAGATATGCGTTTTTAAATGGAACATCCTGTATATTTTCATGTTATTAAATTATATTCCCCTTATGAGTTGACTTCGAGAATATACTCGTAAAATGTTTATGTATTGAGTTGATAAATAAAGAGTTATAAATTTATATGAAAACTCAAAAACAGGTAAAGTAAGAAATTCTTACAACATATATTTAACTTTTTTCTACGGTCCACGTCCTGCTATTTAATTATTTATATACTAGCAATACATTAAACTTAGACAACTATAAACAGTAAAAGAAAGTCACTAAGTATATGTCTACAGATAGTTACCGAGATCTCTACAGAAAGCAAAACTTCTCTTGAAAACCATTTTTTTTTTGTTAAATGAACAATGTGACGTTTCATGCAAATCCATCAAATAGAAATTTTTATGAAAATTGGTTATGGAAGTATGTGTAAAAGCCAACTAGCAGTTGTGTTTTGCGATGAATTGTTTTTAATGAATAATGTCATGATTTGCTCAACATTGCACAAGGAATTGAACATAAAATAAAATTTATGCACAATTCACAGGACGTATAGATGTTAAATCTCATTTCGTAGAAAGTTAAATAAAAGTTTATACTATGAAATATTCAAGATTGATAATTAAAAATTAAAATAACGTCAGATATATGTTTTTAAGCGTTTCCACGGAGCAAATCTTCACTATCATCAGACGATCCAAGTCGTAGCGTTCACGGTTGGGTAAAACAATAAACAAGCTGTGTATAACTGAAGTAACTAATGGATCTATCCTATTTCAGAATAATCAACTTTCACGTTGTATCAATATATCAAAGTATACAGACAAAACTGTAGGCATTATTCAGCGAGAAGTCGTCATTAAACGGGCGAGACACATACATAACATCCTGAAAAAGTTAAAGTTAGAGCAGGTATCGTCAGCAACCATATATTTGGTTCAACATTTATTGAGGGGAATTTGATAGGTACAAGTATTGAAATCTCATCAAAGTTGAGTATGGTTTGTATAACGATTTTTTGCGTATGCGTCACAGGTAATAATCGTATGAATCAATCAACTGGCATTCTTGAACAGTGTCGTGCCGAAAACATATTTTAGGATAACTAACTGTTATCCTAAAATATGTTGTAACATATTTTATATTTGTATAATACAAATCCGTCAACCTATGACGGAGTAATTAAAAGGTTCTCCACAAAAACATTCAGTGGATGTGATATTTACATCAAAATGTATGAAATAAGTTCAACAAAAATCAATATAATTGAAACAAAAATGAAATAAATTTTACAGAAATATTGATACGCCAATGAATCCTATTATACAATAAAGACGTGACTTCATAATTGCATTTTGTTATCATTGCATGGTAAATTATCAACTGTCTATATCGTACGTAGTTGATTGAAACATATGTCGCTAGACATACGCGCTGGTAATTGTGGCACATTAGTAACAATTGCGAGTGGTGTAGTAAGCATGTGATCTGTGCGTTGTCACTAAATTGATACACGCGCAAAAATCCATTATACAAATTGTATTTATATCCAGATGCACTATATACGAGCATACTGAAACTATTTGATTTCAACAGTATGGACAACGCCAAATAAGAGCTTGTCAACAGTAAGAAATGACTTAAACGAACCCTTTTCTAATAAAGGAATCAAACAAAGCGGTGCTATTGAATGACCACCCAGATCTTACGCCACGTTGATTTCTTCTGTGGTATTATTTCAAGAACAAAGTATATGCAATAAAGTCAGATAACATTGATCTCAACGAAAAGATACAAACAGAAATTAATATTTTACATTAAGTTTTAAAGAAACTTGTACTACAGTCTGTGTTATCGCTAAAAGGTAAATGGGCAATATTGTATATTAAATAGGTACAACAACTTCCCTAAATTAAAAGAACAGTAAATTTTACTATAAATATCTAAAATAACGTTAAAAATGATTTTATTTCATAAGTATTTCGTTTAAGGGTATATAATTTAAATTATTATAATTCTTTATAAACTATTTTATTTAATTTTTTATCTTTAATTATCTTTATTTGGTGATTATCGTATCTTTAACTTCAAATGCCAAAAAATGTTCGCATCAATTGCGTGTTAATTTGAAGAACCAATATTTTAATTATCATACATATTGCATGAAATTCTGATTATGTAAATAATTAGCAAATGTCTGGTTCTTATGCAAACGAATATGAATTACCAAATATCAATCCAGTTATTGTATGACTTGATTTTGATATTTTTTAGAAGGCTGTATCTCGTTTCAATAAAATGTAAATGTGTGAGTATTCGAGGAAAATGTATGTGTTCATTCTATAATCATGTCAATAAAAGGTTATTAATTAATTCTCTTTCTTTAAATAATATCGATCAGTTATATTAAAAACGCTCAAATCAAAATAGAGAAGTGTAAGCGTATGTTCCAAATTCTCTGCGACAAGCATTTTTTAAAATTTTTGATTTTTTATTTTCTTTCCCAACCATATAATTTCTTTCAAAAATATTTACGTTTTATACAATTTATTAAGTAAAATATTTAAGTTATAAAGTTTTGAATAACTTTCATAATTTTATTAAATGTTCTTCTTTAATCTTGAAACATGTCAACTTTATTTTTTAAAAAGACATTGACTGACGTAAAAATTGTATTTTTTCAGATTTTATGTTATTGGCGTCATCATAGCCTTTTATAAATTGCAACCCCCTTTTTTTTAATAAAAATGTTTTTATTAAAGTTTTTTTTTAAGTATAAAAGTGTTCCAGTTTACGTTTCCCATTTACGATTTATAAGATATTTTTTAAACCCAATTAAATAGAGCAACTGAGGCAATTCTGTTTTTAACATAAATTTTGAAAATTGTCAAAATGTTCTCCATTAACAATTTAGCATTGACCACCACGCTTGTAAATACTTTGAATTGAATATTTAAAAATTTTATATCATATTTTCCATTTATTCCAACAATGAGGATGATGGATGATGTCCACCAAATTATTTTATTTCAGCAAGATAGAGCTCTTCATTTTCGATTATTTCTTGATGATTCCTCGCCTGGATAGATGGATAGGTGATGCAAAACCAATTGAATGATCTCCACGTTCATCTGACTTTATTCCCATGGAACTCAATTGGCGGATTCCTTAAAATCACAGATATTAATATTCCAAATAATTTAGAGAATTTGAAGCAATGATCTGAATTGAAATAGAAAATATAGACCGAATATTATTGAACCCAAACATTGTAATATATATGATCCAATGTAATGCTCACATACATACATGCCTACCAATATACAATTGTTAATGGCTACAATTTCTATAGACAATAAAATTGTGTATCTTTTATTTATATTTCTTTCAAAAATCACTTTCTATTTTAGCTCCAAAAATATAGTAAGCTCTTAATATGCGGTACCATTGTACTCGAAATACTTTAAGAAATTAATTTTTGTAAAAAAAATGTTGCAATAAGACTAAGATGACGTGAAACATCAAATCTAAAAGAGAAGTAAAATGTGTTCGTTAGTGAATATGATTTACACAAAATAGATTTTCAATACACTTACAAACAATATTTATTATATTTAGACTTAAATTATGAATATTTACATACTAGTTAATATATCGGTTGCGATAAAGTATCAAGAAGTATCGTTACATTAACAAAAATGAAATATTTAATATAGTATTGACACTAATTTTAGCTAAAATACTTTCTATACCTTTAAAAGTAAATATAAAAGTAAAATTATAAAAGGAGGCGTATGCCTGTTGAGAAGCGGCCTTAAGGGTCTTGAAATAAGTCTTGGAAGTTTATTTCACAGAATGTTTTGTATTTTAAAATCGCTGTTCATAAAGGGTATTTTAATAATTAATTCAAATTAAGTTGATTATTATTTACACCCTCATAATATTCATATAGTAAAAAAATTTTAAATACGGCGACAGCCTCAAAGTAACGAGAAAATAAATGAAATGAAGTTAGTTTGAATGCTGTACCCTAGTGGAAACATAAATGTGTTTAATAATATATTTTGTTCAAAATACATAAATCATTAAAATACATAATAAGAATTATATATTTTATATGATGAAATAACTTCTTCAACATTTTGAAGATACTAAATTCGAATGATTTGTTTTGTTAATCCAAAGCTTATGTTTTGTTTATCCTAATATTTTATTTTGATATACATTGTATCCTCTTCTCACTCTTGAAAAGAATATCGGTATACAAAGTACATACATATATAACATAGAAGATAAATCCGTGAAATTTTATAAGCAAGTGCATTTGTTTTCATCTTTTAAAATACTATTTGAAAATGTTGCCTTTGGTTTATTTTATATCTTCAAACCAGTATACTAGATTATGAAATGGATTATCAATATTATCGTGTCATGAAATTGGTTTATCGGAGAACGCCGATATTCGAGCCACAAATGACATTGTTCAGATTACTAGCTAATTACAAGAACATGTTAATGGTGCGGGAACCTGATAATTTCAATTAATAATAACATTAATTAAACCCTTTCTTATAATTGTAAATGAAATTAATATATTATGATGTGATAAAATGTTGGAATACAGAAAATATACATAATATGCTGCAAATATTTTCTTTAAAATATTTTGGAGTCACACATTTACTTTTATAATGAAAGTAAAGGGTATAGAGATGCGTTAAAATTGAGATTTCCATCTAAATATACCAGTGTGTATGTATCCAATGTGAGGTAAAATCTATATGAAGATATATTTAATATTTTTCTTAATATCTAATATGGTGTTAACTACAAGTTAAGTTTATACTTGTGGTACCACTTTAAAATGTTATTGAAAGATACAAAAGTACTAGAAGCTTAAGTGGTAAATTGAAAACGGACTTCGAGATGATAGAAGATCCTTTATTAGTCATTATATTTTTTGAAAAACTAAATAATAATTCATAGAAGAAATATAATCTTTCATTGAAGAAAAGTGGTTATAATCGATTTTAATTTTTAGACAAAAATGTTTAGTTTTTTTTTTCATACTATTTACTATGCTGTTGTGGAAATGAAAAATTTAATTTCTTGTGAGAATTTTTTTATTTGCAAACTGTTAGGAATGTTGTTGGAACAACTGACAACTTATTTCAGTTTGATGACATTGGGAAACAGTCAATTTGTTGCCAGGAATTTAAGAATCAGTTATGAGTAGTACATTACTTAATTGTGAGCAGTACTGCCACTGATGCTGAACAAGGCATTCTCTTTTCTTGATTGACTCTAGTTTCTGAAATACACATACATGATAAATGTTAATGCATATTAATATTAAGTATGTAATGCGTATTAATATTAATGCAATAATAATATTAAGTGAGAAAATTATTGTATGCTATTGTATATTATTATATTGTATGTTATTGCTATTGTATACAATTGCTAAAACCTATTAAGCTGGTAATGAAAAAGTGAAATACAACAAAACACGTAGTGATTATAGTAATTGGCAATCATGCTATCTAGAATGATCAGTACATACTAATATTAGCTACTACACAAATAAGGAGTTTATACTCCAACCCGTCTTCAAATGCCTTATATAATAAGGTCTAAACAAATTAGGTCAAAACAGCTATTCTCCTGGCTATGTGCCAAACGCTGAGCACTGAATTACATGACAAAATTTGTCGTATTTTTGTTTAACAGAGTTAGCACTAAAAATACAGTGATTGTTCTAAACCACCAAGAAAGTTGCAAAGTGTCACCTATCTCAGGATATCGTTAACTGCAGACCGGTTTCTACCTTTCTATTTTGGGTCTCATCAGTGCAGTGTAAACGAGTATACTGCGGTGGAACGTAGCAACGTCTGCTAGATGTGAGCTTTATCTGTCGAAGGTATACTCGTTTACACTGCACTGATGAGACCTAAAATAGAAAGGTCGAAACCTGTCTGCAGTTAACGATATTCTGAGATAGGTGACACTTTGCATCTCTCTTGGTGGTTTAGAACAATCACTGTATTTTTAGTGCTAACTCTGTTAGACAAAAGTACGGCAAATTTTGTCATGTAATTCAATGCTCGGCATTTGGCATATGGCCAGGAGAATAGCTGTTTTGACCTAATTTGTTTAGTCCTTATTATATAAAGCATTTGCAGATGGGTTGGCGTATAAACTCCTTATTTCTGTAGTTTGAATGTTACCCTCTGATAGTAAAGCATTGCATTATATTGATGATCTCGAGTTTTTACTTCGATTTAGATTGTTCGAAACTACCAAGGGATGGCGTTTGGTACGTTCTACTGCGGTGAAACGTAGCAACGTCTACTAGATGTGAGCTTTATCTGTCGAAGTTATACTCGTTTACACTGCACTGATGAGACCCAAAATAGAAAGGCCGAAACCGGTCTGCAGTTAACGATATCCTGAGATAGGTGACACTTTACATCTTTCTTGGTGGTTTAGAACAATCACTGTATTTTTAGTGCTAACTCTGTTAGTAAAACTTTGCATTATATTGAATATTAGCTACAGCAAAATTTTTCGAAATGCTCACTGTTCCTATACCTGCATAATAAAATCTTGTGTTCGGTAAAAAAATTATCGGTAACTTCCTCAACACTTCTGGGGTCATTGTTAGTGATGCATTTCCTATTTTCAACTTTAAGTCTTCGATGTCTACTGGTGTAACTGTTTAAACTTTGTTTTTAACCCTACAAAAAAAAACGCCAAACAAAACAAATCTGGTAACTATGAAGACAAGAAACTTACCGGCCCCTATTTATTCATTTACTTAGATATTTCGTTGATATGACGTCTAATTTGACACAACAAATTGTTATGTCTAAACATTAAGTAAACACACAAAAAATGCCGCCAAAGTACTATGTGACGAGGTACCATCATATTGAAGCCATTGCCAAACTAAAATGTTGGAAAAGAATACGTCTTTGCAGAACATGCAGCCCGTGTTTGCAAAACAATTATGTTCTCCGGATATTCCAGTCAACCAATTCACTTTAAGGGGTTACATCCACCTAAAATCTTAAAAATTTTCGGTACATTTTTTTATATATTATTATAGTATGAAGGCTTAAGAATATATTCTGAAAGATTCAAGTCGGTATCTTTAAAATTTACAGAGATATAAAGCTTTCAGTCACGGGGTAGTGCTGCTACCTGCGCCCCTCAATGAGCACCCTCGTCGGGTGCGGAACAATGATCGACTTAACTAATCAGAGACAAACTTGAGGAATTATTGTCTCATGCATTTTTTCCTGCTATCTTGTAATAATATATACCACCCACAAAATTTCTCGCGCTAAGAAAGATGGAACAAGCACGAAAATACATCATCTTGAAAAAAAGACGTCCTTTGAATCCGAAACGGTGCCCGTCATATCTCGAGAACAAATCGACATATGCATTTGAAATTTGGCACAGTTACGCTTTAGGCCGTTGTTAATAGAATAATGATCGTATTTTTCAAAAATAACTAAAATTGTTTAAGCATATTACGATAATAACTGAGTCTTTTACCGAATTTTCGTACTTTCAGTTCAATGTGCCGTTTTTTTAAGAACAATTTTCGGAACAGGCGATCATCAACCTATTTCGTATACACTTAACTTCATGATAGTTTACTATTTTTGATTTCAGATGATCAGTTTTAGCAGGAGAAGGGGCACCGTAAACCGGGTCCCGAAATAGACGCTCCACTTCCGGCTGGTATATCTCCTCCGGTATTAAAGATTCTTAAACTGCGTTCACTTCACCATGTTTACAATAAATTTTTCTTCAATTAAAAGAAAAAGTGTTTAATTATCATTAATAGTTCCCCAGAAAATTCATCCCGAAAATCGACTATTTTTTCATGTTTCTAGGTGGATGTAGCCCCTTAAAATGATGCTGATGATCATCATCTGCAAACACATGGGGATTTTTATCTTAATAATAATGAAGTTGTGACTATTTGGTTTGAAAGTATTAGAATACGATGATTTCTCAGTGAATAGAACTTTAGCGAAGAAAATGGCATCCTCTTGAATTTTTGTAAATGTCCAGTGACAATACTGTAGACAGTTTTGAAAATATTTGTCTAATAATAATTGATGATATTACCGGTGATACAATATGACAACTACAATTTCTTAACTATTCTTTTAGAAGCACTAATTTTATCACTGTTTTACCTTACACTGGTATTTGGGTTTAATACCAATGATTTCACAATGGTAATTTGTATATCTTTGGTCGTCCGTTCATGTATCCTGATAGTCTTCTCGTAATTGGCATTTTTTATCGTTGTATATCCGGCTGATATACTTTATAAGTACGAGTCCTTAATAGCACTAAACGAATTTTTATGTTCTCAAAAAGTTTTTTCAGATAAGTGTGATAAATTGTCAAAATAAAATAAGATAATATGAAACTTGACAAATGCCTGTTACGATTTTTTTTGACAAAATAAAATCAGGAAGAATCAATTTTTCGATAAAAGTGTATTTACAAAACCATTCAATTCCAGGAAATGCTACAGGGAATTTGTAGATCTTTCATTGACCCTCAAATCTGCATCTGATCATGTACAAATATACAGGATGCTCTATTTGAATTAAGAAAAATTTTTCATATTGTTGTTGATAATGTTTGGTATCTGACATACAGGTTACCGCATACTGTATGTCAGATTTCTGAGATATTATGTGAACGAGTCGCAATTGTTGAACATTTGACAAAGAATAATTTTATTGTAGCTTAGCATAACCTAGGAATTTTAACTGTTATGAGCGACGAAAATTGAAAACTATAACGCTAAATATCTCGAAAATCATCGACATTTTTATAAGCATATTAAAACTACATATCCTTTATTTTTCATGTAGAAACTGAAAATGCGAGTATAATAAAAAAACAGGCTATCATTTGAATCAATAAAATTAATACCCGCACAGAAAAAGTTAAACACCTTGTGTAATGAACATTATTTTTAAATTATAGGACTTATAGGAATTATTGGAAAATCACGCAATGTCGTAAAAATACACTTGTCTCTTTTTAAAAGACGTATTGTCCCCACTAGATATAATGGAAACCAGAATATTTAAAATTTTCGTTCCAAGATTTTCCAGACTTTAAACTATAAATTTTAATAAATTAAGATTTTCAAATGCTTCCAAAAAGTTTCAAAAGATTTAGTATGCCAAATTATCTGTATAATGTTAGCCATAAATAGTTGTAAGGTACTTATCCTTATCCTAACACTATAAGGTATCCTTATAGTGTTAGGATATACAAATGGTATTCTTCTCAAAATAAAATCGATAACCTCGTGGTTTTGCAGTAAAGAATGAGAGTAGGAATGAGACACCTTGTTCAATAAGTTAAAACTGCAAAAGATAAATATATTATACATGAACTTTTGAAGGCGTACTGTGAACACTTTTCAAGAACATAATGAAAATCGAAACTTACAAATAGATGGGTGTTGTTGAAGAAACACAACTAAATAAATAATTGATATGTCCCAATGGTTTTTGTCTATTTAGTTAGTTTTTTTGGGACTATAGTACCCAATCTCCTCTATGAAATAGTCTTCCTTCTTCTAAAGTAGGCATATGATCTGTTCCTCCTCGATGAATATCATCGGTAACTATGAGCTGGTATTTCTGGCCCTCTAACCCTCCTCTTCTTCCGGGCTTGTGATCGGCAATAGTACTACTGGGCTACTCAATCCACCCAGCAACACTGCAGGCTGAAAAAATAGTATTCACATTAAATATCAAAGATAATAAACCAACATAAAGCGCCGAGGCATGTCGACATATGTGGTAACAATTTGTGCATCTAAATTTATAAAAATAGTGTAATAATTTATAATCTGTCAAGTTTTATAATATACTAGCCCTGTACGCTCTTTGGAACCTTTAAATTAGACTTACAATTAATGTTGTCTACCGTGTATTAGCTATGATTTAATTATATATGGAATTGCCTCAGTATTTCTGTAGTTATGTTTAGTAATGAGCTGCAAACGATGTATATTTAAATCCAAGAAAACAAAAATATAAGAGAAGTCGAGAACATAAATATAATATTCAATATTTTTCATTTGCCTATCACAACATCTATAAAACGAAATCTGTGATTTGTTTGTTTCTAAAATATTTCAGTAGGAAAAATATGATATTTACATTTTGTCTATTGTCTAAATATTTTGCACAGAATTACGAATACAATGTGAAAATAACAATTACCTAGTTGTAATAGGTGCCATTTTAATAATAAACAAAATTTAATTAAACGGCCAATGAAATCAAACTATTTGCTGCGGTTTAGCAAATAGTTTCCAGCACTTGCTGAGACCACAACATCAAAGTCTATTCGATTTCATTTGTTTTAATGAGAAAGGGGTGCAAGCGGAGATTTACTACGTATATAAACTTTCGTATAGAATGCAAACTTTCATTGAAATAAATTAAAAGAGATATATACAGGATGTCATTTAAAAATTCCGAATCGGACCACTTTTTGTTTTTTTGCTTGTAACATGTCAAAAGTAATCAATACCTTTTTTCTGCTTGTCTGGTTTTTAATGAAAGGATTCTAAATGTTATACTGTTTGACAGTATACAGACATTAAAATAAGTATTTTATTCTGAGATTTGTCCAATATTGTATCCTCATGGGTTGTTAGTAATGTTCGTTTTTATTACAACTGCCTTAATCTTAAGATGTGTAGAAAAATCGAGGCGCCACTTTCGTTAATTTAGCATTGAGTATAACGTTAAGTGGTAGTAATTTGTTTACCAGTTTTCCATGTTTTCAATTAATATTGTTACTAAATAACACAAACTTTTTATGGGAGTACTTTCATTAAAAGCACGTCACGCAACGGTGAATAGTTGGAATTTCGTATATTCTAACATTCCGCCGTAACATTTTTCTTCTAAATACAATGTCATCTAAATACAATTGTATCCCCTATTAGGTACTCCTATTTATGTTTTATAAAATAGAGGATGATTTTGACAGAAATATTAAAGTTGTTCAAATTGTCTTCTGTTAAATATCTTCAATAATTTCCAGTCTTATATTTTATCATTACGATTCGAATTTATTGCTTTACATTCTCCAAATTATTTCTCATTTTTAATGGAGGAGGGTCTACTTTAATAGGCTATATTCTATTTAATATTAATAGGCATTTATTATATTTGAATAATAACTCCACAACAAGAAATGGTGAAATGGTATCAAATCAAATGAATGTAATTGCCATTAAATTGATCCTCGCCAACTTATCCAATATCGTCATCCTCATCGCCTGAATAAAGAACTGCTAAACTGGAACTATTAATAATCTTTAATAATTTCCAGTCTGATATTTTCCATGGTCATTCGAATTTATTGCTTCCCATTCTCTAAATTATTTGGCCTGTTAAAATGGACCTTCCGTTTTAACTGCGAAGGGTCTATTTTAACGGGCTCTATTCTACTTAATATTAATAGACATTTATTATATTTGAATAATGACTCCACAACAAGAGATGCTAGAAGGTCAAATCAGATCAATGTAATAGCTATTCAATTGATCCTTGCCAACCTTATTGCTTGAACAAAGAACTGCTAAAGCTGGAACTAAGTCGAAATGTAGAAATTATTATCTAGCAGCAATAGAACTTTGTTCAAAGTAAGGCTGTAAACCATCAGTGTGAAGATATCCTTGTGCTTCAAACAATACATAATTTAATGTTTTGTTTTCACTAAATTAAGGTCTGCTTTTTCGACATAAATTTTTGACACCACATTTAAAAACAAACAGTTTTAAAACCTTAAAACGGACTTTTCCGCACGTAAAAGAACATCTCTCTCGAAATTGAGTGGCCGAGAAAAAATAAACCAACTCAAATGCAGAACATGTGTTTTATGCGAGTTTCATTTTTTTAAATTTTTCTCAAATAGTCCACCATCGTGCTTTCTCATGGACAGGATGGAGTGTGTCCTATCCACCTCAAAATCAATAGATGTCGTCTGGTGTACGTCCCTAATCAAAATCAGTCGAAACCCGATCGATCCGACACGATCTGATTGAATGATAGTGCTAACAAAAAATAATTTCTCAAATATCCACCATTGTGCTTTCTCATTACCCATGAAATTGGTAAAGTTTGTCCTATCCACCTCAATAGGTGTCGTCTGGGAGTCATCCCCGATCAGAATCATTCAAAACCCGATTGATCCGATACTATTTAGTTGAGTTATCGTGTTAACAAAATTTTTAAATGCCGACGACAACGACACACGTACAGCAAAATTTTTTAAAAACCATTTTTTTTATTTTTAGGTCGAAAAACGAACGAACGAAATGAACGTTAAAAATTGTTTTTCAATTTTTCTTTAGACGATTAAATTATTTTTCCGGAGTGCGGAAAAGTAAAACTATTTCTATAAACTAGTCTACTTACTGTTGTCAAAATATCTACTAGATTGCTGACATGAGAATCTTCGTGGTTACAATACATGTTTATGTTACAATGTAATATAACAATGTAACTGTACTTTATATTTTTAATATTTTCTATCTATATGGAGTACTGTTGTAGTCGGAAAACTTTGAGGAATTTATTTTTGTAAGACAACAGAGTTGCAATTTACAAAATGCAATAATGACGTTACAACTCAAATACAAAATCTGTTTTAAAAAAATAATATTGACATGTAACATTTTATAAACAGTGCTCAAGTTTTATGACTTATCAAAAGTTATATTTTTTTTAAACGGCATTTATTTAATTGTCAAAGTATTTAAATATTTATTATTCTGTAAATCTTAATTGACTTTCTTATCAATAATGTTCTTGGTCTTGCAGTTCTATATTGGACTGTTTACGTTGACATCCTCCAGAGCTAGTGTTTTTTCTCCTACTAAGAAGAGGCTCCCCCAAGTGACCTACGTTAGGTACAAACTTGGGATTTTTTAGTGTAATCGTCTTTTATTTTTTACGGGGGCGAGGTTTAACTCAAAGATACTAGCAGTTTGTCTTTAAGTCTTTGTCTTTAAGAGTCCGGTAGTCTGAGAAGAGACTACTAGAGGGAAAAAAAAAGAATGACCAATTATTGTCGCTACTCGAGGTTTAAAACGAGGTTCCGATGTGAAAGGCGAAGCATCTACTATATCAATCTACCGACAACTTTCCCTCTTCTCCATTGCGGCTCCATAACTACGATATTGGTTTCCAATTCCGGTAGCGTCAAGATGCGGTGTTCGATTCCCATTCTTACGAGAGTCGCTTCTCTTTTACTGCATCTGTCTGTGAACCGTGAATCCTGGTATTCTAAACCTATCATGTGAATGGAGTTTTGACCTTTAAACTGCCATCACGTATCTACTCTATCACAGATTTACTCTCATTTTTCCGCAAATGGACGGGGTCGATGTTCAAGGTGGCTATTTTCAAGGACGTCCATCTTTCATCTAACCTTCCGTTAGTGCCGGTATTTGCGCAAAAAAAAGCATTCATTGGAGCATGCATCTACTGCATCTACACTAGCCCTGCTGTAAGACATGCCGCAGTGGGCTGGCAATCAATTTTCTGACCTGGGTTGTTCTGGACAATATAAAATTTTCTGATGAATTAACATTTTGTCTAAATGATTTTATAAATTGATATAATGTCGATACTGTGTGGATAAAAATTCTCACTGAATGAAATAAAGTTATACCCGATAACCTCAAAAATTAAATGTATGGGGGCAGACAATCAAACAAAAATCATCGGATTGTCCCTTGTTAAAGAAAATTTGAACTTGAATCGTTATTTACAAATTCTGCTTGAGCAAATAATTTTAACATTAAACGGTTTATTTTTAAACCAGGCAAATCCTGAACGACTATCAGATAAAATTTCATCTCAGCAAAACGGGGTCCGTCTCATTATAGAGTTTATATTATAGATATGATTATAGATATCATGATACCTAAATGAAAGATTGACACAGGTACTGATCGAAGAAGATATGTTGAATGGCCACCATGACCTCAAAGGAGGTCATGGTTCTTTTCAGGAGAACAGATTCTGAAGACCATTTTATTTGGGCTCATTTCATTTAGAATCAGTTGTCTATAAGGCCAGACCTCAGTCTTCACATGAGTTGGATCGAACTAGTATGGCTCTTCAAGATACATATAGCATGCTACTAAAAACTATCGCTGATTAATTATTAAGCTCACCAGTTTGGATATTTGTTATATTTCCCTTTTTCTTCAATATCAAGGCTTTCAATATTTTATAATAATAAACATAACTTGCAATGATTAATAATTAGATAATACTCCTTATTTTATTTGTTTTTCACAAACCATTATTTGCACACCCACTAAATCCATATATCATTGTAATTGTTAAAAAAAATGGGAGCCGGAAAATGTAAAAATCATTAAAAACCACTAGTGATGAAGGCATCTCTCACTACGTATAAGAATCGGGCAACTATGGTGCTGAAAATCAACGTACGTCTCTAAATAGAATTAACACAAACTTGTGTCAAAAGTATCTATGGTCTAATTTAGTTAGAAATTAGGTGTTCACATACCTAACATGTTTAGCGACCCTATATAATAAAGAGGAATGTCATTCAAAAAATATAGGCATGAGCCACTTATCTGTTAAATACAAAAAAATAACGTTAATGCAATTGTTTGATTGGCGTGTTTTTGAACTTTTTAAAAAATAAATCAGAAGAAAAGATTTTTAATTCAGTTACTTAAAGGAAACAAAGACACACTACATATTATTCTAACAAAAAAACGCTATAAAGTATAATAATCTATAGAACACCCATACTCATTATTTATTTTGTTTCAGGAACTCGACTTGGAAGGATGCCCAAAGCCGGTTGTCTTTATACTACATAACTTCTTATCTGCCAAAATTCATCGATTAGGTCTATCAGCCTAATCGCACTCTACTTAAGGGATACGTTACTTGGAAACCAATTTTTTGTACGAATAACTGATTTGTCAATTAGTAGATGTAAAATTTGATAAATTGAGTTTTCCAGAAGTATGTTTGTATATCAGTGTAGTGTATTACTCATGCGTGTTTTGATACGTACACGTAAAACTATCGGTCTATTCAGAAATTTGTGCCTTTGATGTATGTTTTGTAAGTTCCGAAAGTGGTACAAATGATGACTATTCTATATAATTTTTTCACAACTGTTCGACAATAGTTTCATTCCATGCTCCTAGTCAAACTGGTTCCAAAACGCATTTGTTTACTCAGGTATTATAAACCATTGCATCGCAAAAGATTTTGTATTCTCTATATTGTATAATTTTCATGCATACACTTCTTACGATAACTTTTGAATACATATGAAATTGACATAGGGTTTTAGAAAATATATCCGAGGTCAGAATCAAAACTTTTATAGTTACTAACGAAGAATATTTGAAGTGCATATAATCAAAAAAAAACATATTAGTTTAATTAATCATTAACGAAGCTTTTTATATTAACCATTATTTGAACAATGAAACAATAATTATTATATAAAACTTAGGTAGAATCCCACTACTAAATTCTTCCAAATAATTGAAACGAAAATTTGTCCAATACTCTATTATGAAGTTTCCTGGCAAGAATTTGTATAGCTTTTTACTGTTATATTTAAGACGTAGCTGACTAAAATAAAGGTTAGTGATTTTGTAAATAATATGTAATCCTAGCCAAATGTATTGTACTAGCAATAAATGTGTACGAATTAATTGTGTATATTGTTTTATATCTTAGTGTACAATTGTTCCTATAAACTAAAAAAGTACCTGAAAATATTTTTCACAGAAGCATTATTTAATAGGTCATCGGGAAACTTTTCTTGACAATACTTTTTCAGTATTCCTATTTTTATTAATAGTCATATAGAGTCCCCGCCAAAAATGAAATAGGAAATGAATATTTTTAAGTATTATATGCCATTGTGTAATAATGAAAGTACCAAGATCTAACAGGAATTAATGGAAAGTTTCCCGTAACGAATCTGATCAACACCTCAAACCAAAATACAAGAAACAGGAATAGTCAATATATAGAAATATCGGCATACGTATTTCTTTTTGGTATTGTTTTTTATTACAATAACATTTAATATTTTCAAACATTATATAAATATTCCAAAACAAAAAAATGCATAAACCTACAAACTTATTAGAAAATTAACGTTCATCCGCTTAACTCCACGAAGGGTATTACTATTTTAATCAATAGTATATATATTAATAATGTACTGTAGACAAAAGTGATACTCAAACATCGAAGAATCGCTTATTTCAGATATGAGGTTAATTTCAACATTGTCAGTCGTATATTACTTATATAATTAATATTGGGAGTTTTATGAAGATACATGTAAAATACTAGTTAATAGAAATGCCAGCATTGGTTACTACACACTTCAGTGGTGATTCGTTAGGGTAGGATGATGAGGCTTTGTCTCAGTGATAAGAACAGAGACCAAAAACATAATAATAAATTACTTTTATTTAATTTATTACGTTAATATTTAGTATTATTTATTTGTCATCATAATTGTAATACCCATAATTGTCATCCACTACTTACCTTATCTCTTAATATATTTTTTAATAAAATCGCGAATTGGTAATCTGGTACAGTCAAAGATTTGGAAGTATACATTTTAACATTATGCTACCTACGTTTTAAAATCATATATGTATTCATGCTTTTCTATTATATCTAGCATCAATGGAAACTAGCAGTTATGAATTCTAACGAGAACGAATGAAAGGTAATCTTCAGTAAATTGATTTAACAGACCGCGAAATTGAGACGGGCTTTTGCATTTGTCTGAAACCAATCGACATTAAACTTTAAATAGCTTATGCTGGTATTTTGCGCAATGACAGTTGTATTATACTGAAAGTCCCGTATTTCATATTTGTTATAAATTTGTAATGGTATTTTTAATGGCATTAGCGATATCTTGAGGTAGATGATACTTTGTATCTTCTTTGTGATTTTCGAACGATCTGAATCGCTATATTTTAGTGCTAACTCTGTTAGACAACATACGGCAAATTTCGCCATTATAATTCAGTGCTCGTTGTCGGTATGTAGCCAGGAGGATGGCTGTTTTGGCCTAATTTGTTTAATCTTTATTATATAAGGCATTTGCAGATGGAGTGGAGTATACTAATCTCCTTAGTTCAGTAGGTACGATATAATTCTGTTCATCCATGTATGACAAGATTTTAACTAATTCATTGTCACAAATACAAGCTAAATTAAAGGAAAACTACGGCTTTCACAGTTGTGTGGATTGCATCATATTATCATGTCGAACAATCCACATAACAAATAGCTTATTTAAAAATTCAACTGATATGAATCTATGGGATTTAAATATCTTTGGTGAAGAAAATGGGACCAGATATTAAGCCTATATTTATAGAAAGATGTATTATATCAAGCTGCCAGTATGTTAACAGTTTATTGTTTAGACCTAAACAAACACAAAATTGGTATATAACATACTAAGCTACCTAGTTATGAGTAAATTAATAAATAAATGTAAAAACTGCAAGTTCTGTGGAATTACTTAAATAATAAAACAATATTTCATGTTCAAAGTCACTTAATTTGTGTAAAATATGTAATATAAAGGGCAATCGATATTTTTATTGTTCTTATAATTATTCACTTTTTTGTTTGTTTAGGTCCAAACTAGCAACTGTTAAAATAATGGCATTTTTAATTCTTACGCCCTGTATACACTAGTTTAAAAATAGCTGAATACGTTTTAAATGTATTATGTAAAACTGTTCTCTGGGCAAGATTTACGCCTACAAGTATGGGGGCTAGAATCATAATATAATGATCAAAATATTGCGCTTCCAACCCCAAGAGATTATCACGCGGATGGAAAAATTTCTTATGAAGGCTTTTACTGTACACAGCACAAGACTTTAGTGCGAGTATATTTTGATCGTACAAATAAGACTTCATCCCACACACATAGGGTGTTATTATCTTTTATATGTACTTACATTGTGCCCCACGTACGTTCTGCGAAAAAGAATCAGCGTTAAAAAAATATATGTTGCTTTCATCCAATATATTTTATGTAAAAATATGTAAAAAAGGTGATATACTTGCCAAAGCGCAATCCGTCGTTATCGGGTAAAAGGGACCAATATGCAAAGTCAGTGATTTTGAAGTCGCGCCAGTAGGGCAGGCGTTCTTGGTTTAAAATCATCTACGTACTATAGGGGTATTTTCAATAAAGTAACAGATTATAGACGGGTGTAAAAAAACCGCTTATGTATAAGTTGTGATACTATGAAACACACATCCACCGAATCTTGTACGTTCGTTATAATGAAAAAAAATTCTTGTGTAATAATAATAATTCAACATCTAAGGATGTATTAACAAATATAAACCAATTTTAGAAATTATTTAAAAGATCTGTAGGAATGTTATAATAAATTTATTTTGTCGTTCCCGTTTCATCACAAATCTATTGAAAAATAGTACTCAAATTAACTTTGTTAATAGTGATTTTCAAAGGACTTTCGATCGAGCATTCATCATCATCATTAGGTCATCAGTCTTAAGACTGGTTGGACGCTAACCTCCAGGTTGTATAGATTGTCTACCACTCTCCTATCTCTATACTTCATTCCCGCGCTCTTTAGTATCTCGAACATTTTTTCCCATCTTACGTTATCAAAAGCTTTTTCTAAATCTACAAATCCTATATAAGCGTTCTTTCCTTTTTCTATTGTTTTCTCTAACATTACTCTTAGCGCTAGAATAGCTTCGCGAGTTCCCCTATTTCGCCTAAACCCGAATTGGTCTTCTCCTACAATTTCTCCGCTCTATTTTCTATCCTCTTCTGCACTATTCTGGTTAATATTTTTGACGCATGGGAGGTTAGGCTAATCGTTCTAAAGTTCTTGCATTTGTCGGCTCCTCTCTTTTTCGGTATAGTAACGATAATGTTCCTCTTATAATCCTCCGGCATCTCGCCCGTTTCGTATATGTATTTTACCAGTTCAAACATCCTATTTACTACTTTCTGTCCCGCACATTTCAAAATTTCCGCCTGTATTTTATCTACACCCGGCGCTCTATTGTTCTTTAGCCCCCTTAGTGCTATTTCAAATTCCTCTCTCAATATAGGTTTTCCTACATCTTCCCTATCGATGCTAGATTCTTCCTCCAATATCTCTCCTAATTCCTGACCCTCGTATAAATTTCCTAAGTGCTGCTTCCATCTATCCGTTTTCTCCTCTCTTCCGATCAGTATGTCCCCCGATTGACTCCTAACGTTTCTACTTATTGTTCCTATATCCCTGAAGTTCCTCTTAATTATTTTGTAAGCCTCATCGGTCTTACCTACTTGCAGCTTATCTTCTACTTCTTTGCATTTATCCTCTATCCATTGTTCTTTCGCTTTTCTACATTTTCTAATGATTTCCCACTTTATTGCCTTATAAGTTTTCAGTCCTTCCTCGTCTCGTCTGTTTTTGTAGCCTCGTCTCCTTTGCATTAACTGTTATCTATTAATCAAAAAATTACTAGACGAGATACAAAATCTAGGACCAACAAAATAACTATATAAAAAAGTGTAGTGAATAAGTCGGTCGATCAAGTGGTGTAGTAGACAAAGCTCTTTCACGTCGAAGATTCCAGGTTCTTTTCCCGGAGGCCACAAGGATTCGTTAGGGTTTTGTTTCACACGACTACTTGGCCTTAGGTTTAAATCAAAATAGACATGGATATTTATAGGTATGGCCAGATCTTCTGAGGATGAATTATCCCATAATTACCCTACAGGAAGTCTCCAAGTTCCATGAATTAAAGTGGGGTATTAGTGATATCAATCACTTGGACCTGGCCTATATTACCGAATAGGAGTAATCCGAGCGTAAGATTAATTCCTATATAAGTCGGCTGGGTGTGTCTGTTCATGTGCGTGTAAATGTTGGGGGTAAGGTGGAAGAATATCACAAAGCTAAACGTGACTTCTGTAAAAATAAAGGCAAAAACAGGTCACATGGTTTGTGAACATAATGAATGCATTGTGTAGTTTTATATCAGACGACATTATTATGTCATAACATAATAGTAATTTTGTATTGGAAATCATTAATAGATGCTACGAATTTGCACAGTAAAGTCGCTTGCAG
This sequence comes from Rosalia funebris, assembly GCA_037954035.1. Taxonomy (NCBI): domain Eukaryota; kingdom Metazoa; phylum Arthropoda; class Insecta; order Coleoptera; family Cerambycidae; genus Rosalia; species Rosalia funebris. The sequence goes on along the minus strand of JAZFAV010000009.1, from coordinate 31,462,051 downwards.
ATAATACAATTTTACCATTATAACTCCAGTTCTTGATAATTAAAATAATGAGTCGTAGGTATGGTCCCTGAGGTGCATCTTATGCGATATTTAAGGTCTTGCATTTACATCGCTGCATAACAGCTTTTCGTTTACGATTCAAACTGTAGATTTAAAATCAATTACACAGCAGATCACGGTCTAACTTATAATATTAATAATGCTTGATCGAGAGTAGTACACAATCTATACAAAGAGCAAACTGCTGTTATAGAAGTAGAAGGGGAAAAAAGGGAAGTAAGTATTAGGAAAAGAGTAAGACAAGGATGTACGCTATCACCACTAATTTTTAATCTGTACATCGAAGAGACGATTAATGTGGTAAAAGAGAGTGGATTTCGGGATTAAAGTACGGAGACAGAAACTAAAAATGCTGAGATTCGCGGATGATATAGCAGTATTAGCATCTAGTAAGGAGGAATTAGAATCAGCATTGAACGAAATGGAGGCAGTGTTGACAGAGAAATACGGAATGAGGGTGAATAAAAACAAAACTAAAGTGTTAGTGTGCAGAGGGCGCGAGAGCAGAGCAAAAACGAAAGTACAAATTAATAATGAAAGATTGGACGAAGTTAAAGACTTCACTTATTTAGGAAGTATAATAAATTGGGATGGAAGAAGCGATAAAGACATAAAACAAAGAATAGCGCAGGGTCGAGTAGATTTTAACAAGAAGAAAGCACTTTTATGCTCGGGGGTAATAAACTTAGAAACAAGGAAGAGATTTTTGAAAATATATGTATGGAGCACGGCACTATACGGTTATGAAACCTGGACAGTAGGGGAAGCAAGTAGGAAGAAATTAGAAGCTTTTGAGATGTGGTGTTACCGAAGAATGATGAAAATACCATGGACTGATAGGGTTAGAAACGAAGAAGTATTGGAGAAAGTCGGCGAGAAAAGAAGTATGTGGAAAAACATAAAGAAGAGAAGAGATAGAATGGTAGGCCACTTTCTGAGACATGGGGGAATAGTCCGCGATATTTTGGAGGCAGAAATAGGAGTGAAGAAAGGCAGAGGTAGGCCTAGATTAGACTACTACTCGCAAATAGTAAGGGATGTAGGTTGTAGCACAATTAGCGAAATGCGTAGGTTAGTACAAGATAGGAGAAGCTGGAGGTTAGCGTCCAACCAGTCTTAGGACTGATGACCTCATGATAATGAGATAACAGTTTCGTAAGACTCTAACATTATAGCACCCTAAGTAACTACCTTGCTTTAATTGCCTATAATAATCATAAACATGAATGTAACCCATTAAATGGTATATTGAGGGAAAGCAAAATTAATATTGAGAACGCGTCATACTTGAGATATTTGAATCGATGTAGGTACAAGCAATTCAATGTAGGATTTTATTATTTGACCACGTTTTTTATTTGTTCGTTGTAGAATTGTAAATGTTTCTGGTATTTGAGCAGAAAACTTCACATGCCTAACATGTAATAAACAAATGATTTACGGTCTGTGTTGTGCATTCCTTCAGTCGCCAGAAGTTATACTCGGAACCGCCACGTCTCAGCAACTGCCGAGATCGCCATTTTTTGACTAATATAAATAATATGTGTACTAAAAGTCACCCAAGACAACCGTTCTAATTAAAATTATTATAAAACTATTTATTATTAACATAATTTATTTTTTATGGGTCTCATATTGTGCCATTGTGGCGCTACTTATGAAGTTTGAAACAATAAAAAAATATAACGTATTGCATATTCCACAAATAAATAAAAAAGGCATTTATTTAGTAGCGTTTACTAAATAAGTATATATGTTATTTACCCGATTTGACTGTTTTGATTGATTCATTTTGATTAAAGACATACGAAATATTCCTATCAAATGAACAAAAAACATTGGTCGTGTTTTTCCTTTTACTGGTGATTTCTCTGGGGTTTAATTAACTGGGGTATTATATTTTTCATGTCATCAAACAATATAGACTAAATGTATACCACCACCCTAATTATTATATATGCAGCCAATTTTCACACTTACATTACATTTTTTGTATATCACGGTTATGCTGATGATCATTGGTTTTATGTATATATTTTTTTACAGCTGATGATATTGCCAGTGCTTGTAAGAAAATTATTACAGACTTAGAAGCCTTAATGATTGATTTGATTCTTTTTGATAAAAAACTGAAATATCAAAATAGTATTCCCATATATAGTATTAAACAGTATTTTAATATTTAAAATCCGCACTTAAACATTAAAATATATAATGAACCACTGAATGTGGTTACTACTACATGCAATTTAAGTCTTCAACTTGATTGTTGGTTAAAGTATAATGAATAAATAAATGCATAAAGAAAGCATATTGTAAATTGAAATTACTTTTTGAATGTCCAATTACATACTGGATCAAAAGTGAAAAGGTATTACTATGAATTGTTTTTAGATTTTCATCAATTAATAATAACCATCAATCAATCAAATAATTAAAGTGATTAATAATCATCAATGATTACATTAAGTTATCAATCAATATAGTATATTAATGTGTGATTTTAATATAGCTCTATTTAATAAAAATTACTTACAAAATGCTAATAGTAAATTAATAAATTATTTTGTAAATTTCACTCATATTACACAGAAAAATTAAATTTCAAATTATTATAATCGATGTTAGACTTAGTAATAACCAGTATAACTTATGAAGTAGTTCGTGATAATATTTACCTTTATTTAATACAGGATCATAAACATCATCCGGCATTTATTTAATTTTAAATAACTCATAGCGACAGATTTTCTAAATTTGCCAGCAGTGTTATCGCTAAATCACACAATAATTGTTTGATTAACTGGGGTATTATATTTTTCATGTCATCAACAAATATAAGGTAAATGTATACAACTACCCTAGTTATTATATGTATATACAGCCAATTTTCACATTTACATTACATTTTCTGAATCTCACTGTTATGCTGATGATTCTTAGTTATAGCTATCTATTAGCTGATATTGACAGTGCTGCTAAGCAAATGAATGCAGCAAATAATCCTGAAAGAAACATGATCAATTCTTAAACGCCGACAGACCCAGGAAGCCAGCGCGCACTATGGCCGATGGTGGAGGCGCCGTCTCAAAAATCTGTAACTTTTTTATTTGTTATTATAGACAGATGAAATTTGCTATACAGATATAAAGAAAGGACTGACGCTCAGTAGTGATGGTAAATAATTTTTATTTTGTTTTTATACATTTCATTTTATAATTGATAGCATACAGATGTAATTTATGTCCATAATTATATATAAATAAATATTTATTGTAATAGTTGCAAGGCTTCTTCTTCAAGTTCCAGAATCTTACGTGACACAGATTATCTTAAGCTCGTTATATAAGGGTCTGATGTATACAATAAAGTATGAAAGACATCTACGTTAGCAGCTTTTCGGGAACATTTGCGAGAATGATGTAACCTGAATCGTTTATAATCCTTATTTCTGGATTCCGGTGTATCTTCGGACAACTGGCCAAGTGATAAAAGTGTATTACTTCGAATTATATTTTCTCCATGAATGAGTACTTTATGTACATAGGAGGGCTTATAGTACCATGGATATTTGCTCACGTATAATTCGGCTGTTCTAAAAGCATATTCACCAAACTTTATGGCACCGATTGCCAAAGCACTTGACACTCTCTGAAGTAGTATGCGAAATCTCATAATTAATTCTTTATTAACTCCAGTAATTTGTGCAGTGCAAGCAGAATTGGCAAGGAATCTTCGAGCGGTATTTCCGTCATTACTAGTTCCGCTGATTTATCGAGGTTTATCAATTAGTAATCCTAATTCGCTTTTCGAAACTGCTCCTGTACATAAGCTTTTTTAGATTGCTTTTGCTTTTTCATATCCTCTGAGGTTACTGACCATTTTTTAAATGATAAATTATATGGAACATGAAGTACTAACTCCATAAATCGAATCCATGCATGTAAAGATGAGAGTCCAAATCTATAATGCTCTTCATTCTCAGGTCTCTGTTTAACACGTTCCAAATTGTTCATTTCTGTTGGTTTTGCAAGACATATATGGCATGTGGTACTTGATGGAATATTTGTCACTACTTGTGTAACCTTACCATCTACCATTGTAAAGAACAGCTTATGTTTAATAGACAGTTGTTTTTCATTCTTCAATACAAAAGAAGGCAAGAGAGTGCTTATTTGAGTTTCCACTTCATTGACAATAGATCTTGTTTTCTCTGGAGTCTCTTTTGAGAATTCTATTAATATGGGCCTACAGTATCGAACAGAGGACGGGGTTGGACTTTTCCAAACGACGTTTTTTGTGACTTCATCTACAATTTGTAATGGAACCAAGGATGTTACAAACAAGTTAGTATCGGATATTAAGTCACTTTCACCAGATAGTATTTGCTTGTACCCACTTTGCCTCGAAGATCCATCACAGCCCCATTTACTGTACAATATTAATAGTGAAAAGTTGGCCACGTTCACAGAATCAATTTTCATTATTCTTTTACATGTGTGATCTAGAAGAGACTGCAAACTTACTGTAGCACCAATTTCAGTTACTTGCATGTGTTCTGGATAACATTCTTGCTTGGCTTCTGTAAGTTTGGTATATGATGGGAGTACAGTGCAGTCTTTGTCTTGCAAACAGGTTCTAAGGTATGTATATTGGTTGTTCATTAAATCTAAATCAATGAAAAGAGCCAAGGCCTCTTGATTTATGAAAGGGTGAATAGAAGTATTACGTCTTAACAATGTGTGGATAAAAACCTTCCTTTCTTGTGATGCAGAACGTAGTTCCTGTATAATTTCTGATTCCCATGTCTCACCAATTGAACGCAATCTCTGAGTATATGAATGATAAATGTGATCAAGTCCAGAGTCTTGAAATAGTTTTATTGCTTTTCGTTTCTGTGTCTTCTCTGCGAATTCGTTAAATGACTTACATGGCCTCCCTCGTGGGTTTTCAGATAAGGACGTCGATGTTTCTTCGTCTTCTTGGAATGGTACAAAAAATTCGCCATTTAACCATTTCTCGTTGCTGCGTAAGAACACATGCCTTTTTCTTCCGGCTTTATTTCAGCGTATCTTAAATTCGGGCAATAAGTGTTTCTGAATTTTGGTGATAACACATTGCAATTGCTCTTCAGAAAGATCGAAATGCTCCTTAACATACCGTTTTGCTATTGATATATGTTTTGCGTGTTCTATAAAAGCGTTACATGTGTTACGTTGAGTAATTTTGAAATTGTTCATTGTTTGCTGTCGTAGGTACAGCTGACAGAGGAAAATTATTGATTACTATTAATTACTATTAATTAATGCTGCTTGTATACATTAATAATAACCTAAAATTTTAACAAACCCAAGTTTATATACTTTTCTAAGGACAATGGTAACTGCATAATAAAAATCCCGTGTATAGGCGAAGAAAAAAAAAATTTTCTCTTTGGTTTATTTTTCATGGCCAAAAAATGTCTTTTTCAAATTATATCGTAAACCATTTTTATCGATATACCACTTTGTTTAATAAGTTTAGCAACTACAAATATTTATTTCATTTTATCCAACCGCAAGGCACTCGCAAACATATTTGGTCAAACGTGGGATATGGTGGTGCTGCTAAAAATAATTAGATTGGACCGTCCCGATATACCATTTTTAAAATCCAGGCATTCAGTGAAATGGTATGCTCTTATTTGTTGGAATTAGATAATGTATATGTATTTTTATTACGCCGTATTTTGCAAATTCATAATTCTTACGAAACGAGTATTGCAGATTTTTAAGTGTTCGTCGCACGCGCTTCTTTGTATATTTTGTTGATTTGCAAGAGAAGCGCAAAAAATCAGCAAGATTTTTTTTGGATCTTATACAGGATAATTTTAGTTGCTAAATGGTGAAAAGAAACTTACCCGTGCGAACCCTGCTAACAGTTAAGTTTTCTTGATGTTGAGAAAGTCATTCCAGTAATATGAGACCTTTATCATTTCTTTACTGTAGTAAGTGATAAGCAACATACAAATATTTTTTATACGTTTTGTATGTTCTTAATACTAGAAGAACTGCTATTTGAAACGGTGTATAACAGATTGTACTTTATTTAATTTTTAAGCACGAAATTGTTTATTTAAAATAAGCATCAAAACAACACTAATCTAAATCTCTCCATATTCCTACTTTTGAAGTCTACTAACTGAACCCAATCAACATTTAAATAAATTACCGAACCGAATTATAAAAGTTTGATGTATTAGTTATAAGAAAGTTGTGGTTTGTGTTCTTTATTCGGGTTTTGGTATATTTGAGACGGCGCCTCCACCATCGGCCCATAGTGGGCGTGACGCCATAAAAGCCGGCTTAATCCACTACACCACTTGTCCAATATATTCTTAATATTTTTTTATTTTACAAAAAGTTTATCTTTTTCCTGGCGCTACTTGCCGCAAATTCTCTTAATTATTAGAGAAAGAAAATGTGTATGGCTATATTTATATGTATATATGAAGTGTAAAAATGCAAAGTACAATGTGCTTCACAAATAAGTTACAAAAAGGGGAATTAATTTAGTTGTAAGTTTTCATGTACATTGTAGCTCGTAGTTTTATATTCGTGTATATACTGGGTAAAGGAAAGGACACTCCTTTTAAAACAACATTGACCACGTATTCTTTCTTCTATCCTTTGTTTGCTGAACTGGGATATATTTCTTTGGTATCTTCAACAGATATAAAATAAAGGCACACAGCGACCCATAACTAAATAAACATTAATATACAGGGTAGACCAGGATTTTCGTGACAAACTTTGACAGTCGATAGGAAACGTTTTTTTATGAAAAAGAAATCCACATAAACAAATTTCCTAAATTGCTTTGTTTTCGATATACGAGGTGTTAAAGTTTAATTTCTTTTAACAGTGTATTAACAATCTTTATATTATATTAACTATACCGCGGCGGGTAAAGAAGGACTCGTCAGTCCACAGTATGTTGTTCAAAGAATTCCTATTTTCTTGAACTAAGTGAAGGACCCAGCGACAAAAAGTCATTCTTTTCTCTTCGTCTCTCGGATGTAAGCCTTGAACAGGCTGTAGGTGAAATGGACGTCTGTGATCTCATCGTAGAGCACTAAGTACCTACATTGGATTTAGAGGTGCGGAGAATACTAGAAGCTATACGGGAAATCGTTGTTGGACCTCTGTCAAACTCATTTACAATCCGTCGAGATATTCTTCTCTGTCGTCGGTTTTGGTTGGCATTATTTCGATCTCCATGTAAATTTTTTAAACCATTCTCTATTAATTGGTGGTGATCTCTTGTGAACACATTACGTCTAAGATGTGTTCTCTGCGGATAACTCCTTGTGTATTCTCTAACGGCCGCCCTTGAGTTTCCATTAGCAAATCCACACAAAAAATGGATATCCGCTATTTATCGATTTGAAAATCTAAAGGCATTTTGACACTACTGGACAAGTCTTATGTCAGTATTGTCAAAAGTTGTCATGAAACCCAATGCCAACCAGGCGTGGCCTATTATCTCGAAAAGTGACAGAGAAAAAAAAATAAAAACTGAAAAAGAAATTAAGCTTTAAAACCTTGTATATCGAAAACAAAGTAATTTAGGAAATTTGTTTATATGGATTTCTTTTCATAAAAAAATATTTCCTATCGACTGTCAACGTTTGTCACGAAACACCTGGTCCATCCACATAGGAACTATTATAAGATAATGATAGCAAGTATTTGCATTTATTTGTGATATTTGTGTGTATTTGTGTTCCTAATAAAGTACTAAACATTTCTTGCGAAATAGAGCCACACTTTGCATTCAGTTAAATTAACGTACAACATGGTAAAGCTCCAAAGGGCTTACTCAGACAAATTCAGTAATAAGTAATTATTAAAGTATTGACTTTATATACAATTCAGTCAGATGACAGCTTTATATATCGAAAGTAATCAGTCTACGTCCACAGAAACAATAGACCTATAAAAAAAATTTTATTCATTGATTGACTCCAGTAAAATGCCTTAATTCATTTCGAATTCGGACAGTTCCATATCCACAATTATCCTTTAAAATGCATTCTACACTATAACTCAGTGCAGTCAATCATTCGTTTATTTAACATCAACCTCTGCTAGGATATATTTTATTACACTAAAATGGATGATTTTGTTGTTCATCTATTGGTGTCAATGAATTCCATTTTGTTGGTAAAGTTTGGAACTTTTGTTGAAGGAACTTGGTTATAGGACAAAAAATGTTGATAACTCTGAATACTACCGATTCATATAGTATTAGGTTGTGATCATTGGAGTGGCCCTGCGATGGTGTAGGTTAGGATCCTGTAATAATCAGGATTAACCAAAGGAGGAGGGGTCTTATTAGCTACACCTGATAATATTGGTTATGAGAAATATATATTTTATTGTGAATATATTAATAAGCACAGATATCGTGGACTGTAAGTATATTTTTAATAATCATCATGTCTACCTTAGCTAAAATGCAAATAATTATAAAATGATTTTAGATATATTTGCCTTCAGTCAACAATAATCATCAATCAATGTAGTGCCCATAATCAGCAATGCTCACATACAATTAACGATCAATATAATATATTAATAATGTGTGATTTTAATATACCTATATTTAATAATAATGATGACATGATGATAAAAGTGAATTAATAAATTGTTTCGTAAACTTCACTGATCTTACACAGAGAATTTCAATTTTAAATTATTATAATCGATTGTTACAGTTAATAGTAAACAATGAAACATGTAAAGTAGTTCGTGATAATATACCTTTATTTAATGCAGGAGAATAAACATCATCTGGCATTTATTTAACTTTCACTATCCAAAGCAACAGATTTTCTAAATTTGCGAGCAGTATTGTCCCAAAATCATACAATTTTCATAAAGCAAACTATCTCTTGTTATATCAAGCTTCGCTTAACATTACCAAAGTCATTGAAGCTTGTGAAATATTTTATGATAAGCTATATTCAGTAATTGATTTGTACGTACTTCCATTTATATATTTCAGCATACAAAATTGACCCAATATGATACTCCTACAGTTTGATAAATAATAGAAAACTAAAATATTATAGGAATAAATATAGGAAAGTAAAAACTACCGATTATTTACAAGATTTCCAACGACTACGTGTTGGATAAAATACAAACTTCCGAAGATATGATACCTACCTAAATAAACAGTTTTAAAACATTAAAACGGATTTTTCCGCACGTAGAACATCTCTATCTTGAAATTGAGTGGCCGAGAAAAAATAAACCAACATATAAATGCAGAATATGTGTTTTATGCAACAGTTTTACTTTTTTCAAATAGTCCACCATCATGCCTTTTCATGACCCATGGACAGGGTGGGGTGTGTCCTATTCACCTCAAAATCAATAAATGTCGTCTGGTAGACGTCCCTAATCAGAATCAGTCGAAACCCGATCGATCCGACACGATTTAATTGAGTGATGGTGCTAACAAAATTTTCTCAAATAGTCCACCACTTTCTCATGACCGATGAACATGATAGAGTGAGTTCTATCCACCTCAAAACCAATGGGTTTCATCTGGGAGACGTCCCCGATCAGAATCAGTCAAAGTCTGATCGATCTGACACGATTTAGTTGAGTTATCGTGCTAACAAGAAATTTTAATTGCGACGACAACAACAACGACGCACACACAGAAAAAGTTTTTTAAAAACCATTTTTTTGTTTTTAATCCGAAAAACGAAAAATAAGCGCTAGAAAAAATATTTTTTTTTCATTTTGCTTTACACGATTACATTACTTATCCACTCTGGTATAGGTGAGTGTGGAAAAGTAAAAATATACAGGAAAATGTTATATTATAACGGATTCTAGTCCGTTATGGTCTTTCATCCATAAAAAAGTGATGTAATACGGATATTAGGTAAAATACATCTTAATAATAAGACTCGCTACACTATTCCTGAAAACATACTAAATGGTTGTTCGCATTATTTGAATAGCGTTAATATATTACATACGGTTGGGTCCGCGAAACTTCCTCATAATCCTAGTAATACTATACGATATATCAATAGCGATTCTTTAATAAAAAAATATATCCAAAAATGTATTCAAAAATTAAAGAACGAATTGCCAGCGGATCATGACCTGCCAAGCCTATACCAAGCTCTCCAGGCAAGGATTGCTCTGATTTAAACTATCATTGCGTACAACAGTTTCCAAATTGTTGAAAATTATCGAGAGTAGTATTTAGTACAGAACATCTGTACTAAAGAATGGTGGTAAGAATAGTATGTGTAGCAAATTATAGACCCATAAAAATTTTACCCGATTTTGTATTGTAGGTTATTGAGATTTCTCTCTATAACTGCAGCTATCCATTAACTAAAGCTTCCCCATCTCGCGACCAAGACGGCTTTATGGAAAACAGATCGATGATAACAAACTTGTCTCTCTTCAACCAAATGTAATTGAAGCAATAGTCATTGGAGCAGGGAGATGTTACATATATTTCTCAAAGACCTTTGAGACTATTAATTATGCCATAGTTATATCAAAATTGGCAAATATTGTATTTTTATATCTTCTTTTAAAATTATTCTCCTAGTACCAAAATGACATACCTCAGTTTATTGCTTACAATGGATTTAAACCAAATAATTGGTTACAAATTGGGAGCAGCGGCGGCCGGTATAATTTTTGGCTGCGGGTACAATCGACTAAATAAAAACAAACGAAAAATTAAAATAAACTTACCTATGCGCAAGTCTGAGGTTATTTATACAGAAAATCCATTCGTCTGTTCTTTGAATTCGCAAGAAACGTCAATTACAAGATCAATAAAATCCAGATATTAAATAACAGATTTTAATAATCTGGAATCGCTGTAATTTTAGTCTGTCTTGCGCCATTGTATTTCTCAAAAAGTTTTTAATTCTTTTAAGCGTTGAAAACAGCATTCACTCTCACCACTTGTCATGGGTATGGTGCAAATTAATTTTAATAATAAAACAGTATCACTAAAACAGTCCGTCAGATTTCGATCTATAAATAATTGCAAAATTGCTAAGCAACTTCATAATCACTAAATTTATCGGGGAAAAATAGTTTCGACGCTAACAGGTGTTCTCTAAACTCAAATATGTCTTTAGTTTGGGTAATTAATATATCACACACTTCCTTAGTTTGTGCAGAAAGTGATGTCATTGGATCGCATTGGTTTTTTTTTTTCAGGCGAATTTGAGGAATTGTCTGGATTTTTATAATTGCGTCTTCAAAATTATTCAAATAACTGCTCATCTTGACAGCATCCAATGATCGAGGCTAAAACTCTTTAAAAAGGATTTCACAATGAGGCATGACTGGCGAAAAACGCGAGCCAGTATTTAAAGTTATCGTTATTTAAATAAGCCACTAACATTTGAACGTGGTTTTTTGTATTGTAATCATTTCCCGCAGTATCAAATATACATTCTAAGCATTCTTTTAAAAGTTTAGCATTTTCAGAAACTGTTCGTACAGTTCGCGTATTAAAATTCCATTATATATTCCACCGAATATGCCTCCATTGCGATCTCTTCCCTCTCGTTGTGGTTATAAAAATACAAACAATACGTGACCACGTAAACAACCCAGATTCAACAGACAATACAATGCTATACAATACAAGACAATGCAATAGACAACCTGACGCACTTGCCTCAAAGCTTACAGAATAAACTTTGCTTTGCGTGGCCGTGCAATGCACGCAAATGTCATATACATGCGTATAGAAATCTCCTGTTTCACGCGCCCGAGTCCTCTATTTCTAACACATGGTTAAGCGGTCCTTTGGTGTGTGCTAGATGAAAACTGAATGCGCTATGTATTTAGAGTTGCAGATTTGATATCCCGTAGGTAAATCTGATAAATTCTAGGACTGACGACTCTCGCGATATCTAACAAGCTGTAAGCGAGTGTTAGATATCGGAACATTCTATGTATAATGATAATGCAATGTATAGTAAACACCTAATAGGTAATTTTAGGAATTTTTAAGGGAGCTCACTGCACAAATGCACCTACAATAAAACCGCCACTGTTCAGGAATCTCTCAAGGGTTTAATATGGGACAGTCTACTATTTCTGTTGATTGTTGATGATATCACTAAAATTATTGAATGTAACAAATTTCTAATTGCAAATAATATGAAAATACTTTTCAAAATAATATGTAGATGACTGTTTATTTCTACAATCACAAATATTTAAGTTCAGTTATAAACTGAACTTAAATATTTCGAAATACAGAGTAATTAGTTGTTTCCGTAAACAAGAACGAATTATGTTTTATTATTCATTGAATAAAACTCCCTTAAATAGGCAACATTAAATAAGATTTAATGTTTGATTATAAATTATACCTACTTTTCTTAGTGAATACATTAACAGTATAGTCGTTTCAGATATAAAACTAGGTTGTATTATATGGAACTGTAAATCATCCACAAACAATACATCATTAAAAACCTTATATATTGCCCAATTTATGAAGATAAATCGATTGATCAGCTCAGAGAAAATTTTTAGCCTATAAAAATGATGGCATATATCACCAATATAAATCATTATCTCTAATTTTAATATCTTGTCATCACTGTGATATAACTACTTTTGTATTTTTGTATTAAAGGAGCGGCATATTGAGTAGTGAACATGAAATTATTTTATATAATGATTTTATTGTCCTCATTATGGTTAGTTTTATGTCAACATGTTAGAATTTAATATTACTATCCATATATTATTTTAATACTTAATTTAGAAATTTTTTGTTATATAATTGGGTTTCTGTTGCAAATCATGGGCAAATAAATAAACAAAAAGAAAATAAATAAATAAATAGATAAATAACGACCTCTTTAGTATCAAATGATAAAAGAGACATATTCGAATATTTCATAATTTTTTTCAAGCCTGATAAATATGACCGTATCACCAAGGAATGATGTCTGTAAACAAAGAAATAATTGGTGAATAAAAAATTAAAATTAATTTGCATTTTTACCTTCTCAAATCTAACATTACAGGTCTACTATTGGTAGTATACTACCATTATGTACAGCCATATGGCTAAACAGGTGATCCACAATCACGATGATATTACTGTTCACCAAGAGGAATAGCAAAAAGTGTAAGGTTCTCTAGGTATGCGTAGAAAAAAGAGTGAGACAGCATTGGGAGGGAAAAGGATGCACTTTACGCGCGACCAGATCGAACTTTGTGTACATTCACATTCAATATATATACATCGATATTCACTCTGAAAAGGTCTCAAATTCGATCGAGTCAAGACCAGGCTATTTACTGCACACCTCGTGGACGGACGGTCTGATATCGCTGTTTTGAGACGTGTCCCTATTCTTGTTGGGATGTACATCTTATGTTTAAAAACATATTTCTTTTTAGAAATACAACTTTTCCAGTTTTAAAATTGGTTTTTTTTTCTACTTATCCGGTCAATTTAGCTCAAAAAACAGGGGAAGCTTACAAAAATTCGCATACAGCCGAAAATTGGTACGAATGTTTGGAACACCATTATAAATGAAATGTGAAAAGTCCCCATCGATCCCACATCTGTAAAAAAATGTATTCAAAGTCAAAGTTCGCAAATATGGGTTTTTTGCATTTTTTAGCCAAACGGTAAGTTTTATCATAAAGATAGGTCAAACAAAAATTGTAGATCATGCAATTATCTATAAAAATTGCTATACATTTTTTTTCTAAGAATCACCATTTCTGAGATATAGCGATTCAAAAAGTTAAAAAGTTGTATTCTCCATAATATGCATGCACACGTTTCCACGCCACCTGTGAGGTAATGTACTTGGCGCGTTTTTTTAACGTGGTTTCCCCGGCCTATTCCACGATCTATTGCAGTCCTGTTTAATTATGTAATATTGTATTAAATAAAAAATGGTACTATTGGTTACTGGTTACTATTAGGTACTATTGGTTAATGATAATGTTGCTTCACGCAAAATTTGGATATTTATTTTACTGTAGCCTACTGCACCATCATTTTGATAGATCTGTATTGGCACACGAGCTTTTGCCGCGAAATCTTTTGCCGAAGGGACTTTTTTTATTCGTGGTATAGGCTCTTCTAGTAAAACTGAAGTTTTTGGAGTAACAATTTGAATGATACCCATTATGTGAAGCGACTTATATACCTCGTCGCCGATTTCCGGTTTTTAAAAAAACAAAACTTTCACAATTTGAATTTTGGTTTAATTAAAATATTTATTCAATTCGAATGTTACATCATAACTAACTATATGAATACGGAACACAGCATAGGTTTTAATATGTTGCTGTCAGCACTTCTCCAAGAATTGAGATAAGGACTGCTAGCGCAGTTGCAAGGCGGCTGACATAATTCCTCCATCCCTAAATTGAGGCATATTTCAAGGAGTGAAAAATGCCGAAGTGCTGGGTTGCGGCTGGTCACTACCGGGTTCGTTGGTCGTCCTTCTTCTTCTTCGAATAAATGTATATGTGAAATATAGGCCAGTAAAAATTAAAATAATATATATTGGGATTGTCCAAAAAGTATTGGTCCATGTAGTTCGATTTGGAGTGAGATCGATAGGTATCAGACTTCGTTGTTGTTTCTGTAGCTCATGAATTTTGTCAAGTTCGACGTTTTCTAAATTTATTTTGGTTGGAGAAGGTACAGGTGAATTATATTGAATAATGATTTCTGGTAGAAGCATTGGCTGGCCTTCACTGATTGACTTTTCATTAACATAAATCGATTCATTTGTTTGGAACTGACATCCAAAAGGTAGATTGATAAGATAGTTCCCTTGTAGTGTTGTAAAGTCCGTACGTTGGCATACCGTTCGTATTTTAGTGGGTTTTGGGAAAACCGTTATGTAATGTGATTCGTCGATTTGTTGCACCACAGTATCGGCGATTTGTATGGGTGTAACTACACAATTTTCGTGGGTGGACTCCAATCGTAATAATTCAAAGATGCAATCTTCTTTATTGATCCCGTTGATTAAATTATTTTCAGGGCAATAGCAGTCAGGGTGTAACTTGATACAAGGTATCGATGTATACTCGTAGAGGTTTTCGTTCATAACCAGATAGGTATTTTTTGGAACAATTGTTGTGAGGTTTTGGGTAGGAATCGAGTAAAGATGATAATAGGAAAATATTTGGGGGTAAATAATTGGGAAATGAACCACGAAAACAATTTTTGTACCTGAGTAGTAAGCCTCAGTGTCAACTAAATTATAATACCTGAGTATTTTTTGAATTGCGTGGAAAAATTAATTGATTGACTGTATTATATTTTATAATAGTATCTAAAATTGATTCTAGTTCATCGATTTTCAAAATGCTAGGGTGCAATGTACCTAATCTGGCGAAAGTGACTGAATTTTCAACATCAGTTAATAATTGCAAAATTAGATTTAATGTCGAACTAATTTGATCTAAGGTATTTTTGATTTCCAGATAATGATTAAAGTCAAAAATAAATTTATTTAATTCTTTTCTCATTTTATTTAAAGCGGAAGTAATTACAATTTGGTTATTTCTAATTAATGTCATTGTTTTATTGAAATTATCAATCATTTGAGTGGTAAGAGAAATTTGTCTGTTTAATTTTTGAGTGATTTCTTTTTAATTATTTTGCAGATCGGAAATTGCTTGATCGTAACGAGCAGCATCATTTGCATCTAAGTTTCCAGAAATACTTTTGATTATGGTGCCTAATCCATCAATAAGACCACGTTTAACTCTACCTGTAGGGCTTAGAGAATTGAATTTTTGTTCAGCTAATGTTAATTGATATTGCAGAGCTCTATCAAAATTACTTAATTTAAAATAGTATGATTGATTGAGGGTTTCGTTTATTGTAATAGTTATATTTATATATAGCTGTTTTAGTATTCTTATCTCATTTTTGATAGGGTCTAAGTCAAAATAGTGGATAAAGGTGTGTGTATTGGATTTAACTTTGGCTGTACCTAATTTATACGGGAGAATCCCAGGATTCTTATTTAGGTTAGTTATCGTTACTTCCTGAAGCATGATCTTGGATATCACCAGGATCAGGATGAACAGTTGGTTCCTGTAACAATTTCTTTTTATTAGACCGTGCTCTTCTTAGATTTTGTTTATGTAATATATTACTAATAGTTTTTATTTTTATTTTCCTGTTTTGAATAACTTTGTCTCTAGAAAATTTTGGATTTAATTTATTACGATTTTTTGTGGTAATTTTCCTGTATGCGTCAGTGTCTGGTTCATATGTCAAAGGGTCACGACGATTCTGTCGTTCATTATGACTTTCAATAACATGTTCTTTTTGTTGAGATAATTGTTCATTTAATTTTTTGTAAATTTCCTTAGTGGTTTCGCGATGTTCTTGCATATAATTATTCATTAATTGTTGATTTAAATTGATGTCAAAGGGGTCTTTAGTATTTAAATGTCCGTTAATAATGTCAATAGGTTTCTGTTTGGTAATTGAATGTATGGAATTATTATAACCTAATATAGCATATGGCATTTGATTTAAAATATCGATTTTACCTTTATTTTTTGCTCGTATTACTCTTAAGTGTTCAATGATGGTGGAATGAAATCTTTCGATTGGTCCGTTAGATTGGGGATTATTGACTGTAATATAATGAGTTTCAATTTTATGAATTTTAAAAAATTCTTGTACTATGGAATTTTTTAATTCAGTTCCGTTATCCATAATTACAAGCGATGGTAACCCATGATGGGTCATGAAAATTAGAAAAGCTTTAACAACTTCTGTACCCAACATACCTGCTAGGGGGTAAGCTTGAGCATATTTAGAAAAAGTATCGATGAGTGTCAAAAATGTTTGTCCTTGTGCCTGAAAGGTATCAATATGAACAATTTCGAAATAACAATTTCGAAAAAACAAATTTCGTCTTGATTTGTTTAGGTGGATTTCTATCATATTTATTGGATTGGCAAATTTCGCAATTATTGATATAATTTGTAACATTGCTTTTTAAGCCGGGCCAGTAATATGATCGTCTTATGCGAGTTTCAGTTTCTAAAATCCCTCTGTGATTGGTTTTACCTTCGTGATAATTTTTTATTGTATCTTTCTGTAAGTCTTTTTCTATAACATCCTGTAAAATGCTATTACACTTAATTAGTTTGTATGCTGAATTTTTAAACGTTTTTTGTAAAATCTCGCAAAGTTGCGGTACGAATGTCTCATCTTTAAAATAAATACCGTACGTAAATTTTGGGTCTAAATAATTTTTGAAAAAATCAATTACATCTTTTTCTAATTCGAATACAGACAACTGGGCGGAAATTCGTTTTTTATTTGGAAATATTTGTCTAATTTCTGGTTTTGCGGGTGAATGTAAGACAAAAGTTATATCTAGTTGAAAATCGAATAAATTTAGTGCTTTTTCTGATATTGGAAGTTCCTGTATTGGATTTTCGTGACTTGTGTGCACAGTGTCGCTTTCTTCTGGTTCCTCTGCAGAGATTGTCTCTTCGGAGTCTCTTCTTTCTGGTTCGTCTGCAGATACAGTTTCTTCGGTATCTGTAGTAGGTCTTCTTAATGCTGGTGGGCATGGTTCTTCAGTGACGTCTCATTCTTGGTTGTTCGCTGGCATTTGCGATTATTGACAGATTCTCGGAATTATTTGGTTCTGGTCCTATTGTGCTCAGGGATCGATTATATTGATCCATAAATTCCAAGAATTCTTTTGTGTGTATTTCAATGCGAGAAAGGGCATCAGCGTTGGTGTTGCATTTACCTTTTTTATATTCTACTTCATAGTCGAATTCCTCCAATTTGAGCCGCCATCGAACTAATCTCGAATTTGGCTCTTTTAATGACATTAGCCATTTGAGGGGTTTGTGATCTGTTACAATTTTGAACCTACGACCGAATAAATAAGGCCGAAAATATTTTGTCGCCCATACAATGGCCAAAAGTTCTTTCTCTATAGTACTAAAATTTTGTTCCGAATCGTTCAATGTTCGAGAAGCGAACGCTACCGGTTTATCGCTTCCAATAGTCCCTTGCGATAAGATTGCGCCAATTGCGACATTGCTCGCGTCTGTCGTTAAAATAAAATCTTTAGAAAAATCAGGGTATTGTAGAATTGGTTCATTAGTTAGTAATTTTTTACAATCTTCGAAACATTTTATAAATTGGGGGGTATGTTCAATTTTTGAATTCTTTTTTAAACAAACAGTTAATGGTTTCGTAATTCGCGCGAAATTTTTAATAAATTTGCGGTAATATCCGAGTAAACCGAGAAATCCTTTGATCTCCTTCGTTGTTTTTGGTAATGGATATTTTTCTATTGCCATAATTTTGTCCGGGTTGGGCTTAACCCCGTCTGGTGTCACGATGTGACCAAGATAAGCCACTTCTTTTTGCAAAAATTCGGACTTGTCCAATTGGATCTTAAAATTAGTTTCTCTCAGTCTTTGGAATATTTTTGATAGGTTGACAAGATGTTCTTGTAATGATGTCGAGTAAATGATGATATCGTCTAGATAAACCAAACATATCTCATTTTGTAGTCCTCTTAGTATGTTGTCCATGACCCGTTGAAACGTCGCTGGGGCGTTCTTCAGGCCGAATGGCATCCTGACGTACTCATAGTGGCCATTTTCCACATTGAAGGCTGTTTTGAGGATGTCTTCTGGATTCATCTCAATCTGATGGAATCCACTTGCCAAATCCAGCGTTGAAAAATAATTGCACTTCCCTAACTTGTCTAGGACATCTGAAATGTTGGGCAGGGGGTACCTGTCATCGATGGTCTTCTCGTTGAGTTTTCGGTAATCCACAACGATACGCCATTTCTTCCTTCCGGAGGCGTCTGCCTTTTTCGGCACAATCCATATCGGTGAACTGTAGGCTGAGTTACTCGGGCGTATAATACCTTGTCCTAACATTTATTTTATTTGGCGTTCGACCTCAGGTTTATGTACAAATGGGTACCTATATGATTTAATATACACCGGATCATCGTCTTTAGTTTTTATGCAATGTTTAATTTGATTGGTAAAAGTTAGTGATTGATTTTCAGTATGAAAGATGTCCGCATATTTTCTACATAATTTAAGTAGTTGTTCGCGTTCCTCGGGATTCATATGGGATGTGCGAATTAATTTATTAACGTCTAAATTATTTTTTTTGTCACTTGTGGTAGTCATGTCTACATAATATAGTTCATAATTATTTTCCGAAAATGGTATGGTTTTAATTGGATCTGTTAAGGGCAATATAATTTCTTTATCTGTTTTATTGGATATTTCTACTAAAGCAAAGCCATTTTCTGCCACGGATAGAGTTTCAGGTATTTCACAATTTTTAATTTGTTGATGGGGTATAATTATTTCACCTTGTTTTTGAGTAACAGGAATTTTGGTTACCGTTCGAGTATGTGGACTAATTTTTAAATTCAATAAAACTTGTTGACCTGATTGCTGATAATGAATAGGAATAGAACAATTAGGTGTTACTAATTTTGAATTTACAAAATCTAATTGGGCATTTAAAAGTTTTAAATTATCAAGTCCAATAAGTCCGTCATAAACGTTATGAAAATTAAAAAGATAAAATTTTAAATTTTTTTGTTTAAATTCTGGAAAAATAGGAATTTTTGCGCAATATTTATGAGATGATGTTTGAAATAGTGCAGATACAGTAAAAGGTTCATAAGAAATTTTGTCATAATAATATTTTGAGACAATTTCGGAATTTAAAAATGATTTAGTACTGCCTGTATCTAAAAGAAGTTTTAGGGGTGGTTTTGAAATTTGAATATATGGCAGTTCTTTTTTATTGGTCGAAATATGATATTCTACTATGTTTCGTCGATTGAGTACAGGTCCTCTTGAAAATTTTCGAATTGTTCCTCAGCAGGATGTGAATATTCATATGTCTGTTCTTCGTCATAAGAATATTCAGGGTTATCAATTGGTTGGTTATCTAATTCCGCATTAAATAATTCTTCCGAAATAAATTTAGGCTTTTGACTATTATTTTGGAAAAAATTATTTTGTGTTTGTCGTCTTAATTGAGGTGTCCTATTTCTAGTCGATACACTCATTGGCGTTGGTTTATTTTGTTGATTGTTATTATCACTTGATGGTTTCCAGACATTTTGTGGTCTGCCAAAAACTCGTGAATTAGTCAAAAATCTATTAGGATTAGGATGTCTTTGAATATTTATTGGACCGCGTGGAAAGTTAGAACTCGTTGGTTGTTGTTGGTACATTATTGGCCTAGAAGGGCCACTCATTTGTGAAAATGAGGGGTTATAAAAATTTTGTGAGTGATTTACAACAGGTTTCTTAACTAATACATTAGAATTTGGAATAGATTTTTGAAAATATTTAACGTTATCTTCCTCAGAAATAAATTGTAAGGCTTGGGCAAGAGTTGTGGGTCTCATTGCACGAATTATAGGTCCTAAAGGCTCTCTTAATCCTGCCAAAAATGTTTTTAAAGCTTGTTTTGTAAAAAAACTACGTTTACATTGCCTTTCTGCAATTTCGCAATGAAGGTCAATATAATTACAAATTGTATTTAGCAAATGAATAACCTTTTCGTGAAATTGATACGGTGTTTCATTTGGTTTTTGTCTTAAATTTACTAAATCTTGATTCAAGCAATTTTCGTCTCTTTGATCGCCAAAATTTTGAAGCAAAGCAGTTTTTATATCGTCCCAATTTGATGTGCCGTTTATTGCGACAATCTCTTCTGCTCTTCCCTCTAATTTATTTAAAATACCATTCATTAAGAGTGTATTTTGGAAATTATTAGCATTTTGTCTATCATAATAATGATTTAATATTGATTCCGAAGCACTAATAAATCTATGTAATTTATTTGGATTGCCATCAAAATTTGGAATAATTGATAGATTTTAATTATCTAAAATTGCTACTTGATCGTTCGGCATATTTAAATTATTTTCAACAATATTACTTTCACTACTCTTACTACTTTCACTAGAATTACTTATCGTTTTGATTTTTAATTGACTGAAAAACTTAACTAAGGTGTTCTCTAAATCCTGATTGTTTTCGCTTAAGGAATCAATGGATAAAGAGGAGTCTGACATGAACAAAAAAGACTACTTACAACATCGATGCCTGTGTTCTCGACGGCGGTTGTTGTCCTTAGGTTTTCCTCGATGGAGTCCTTGCGGTTAGCACTCAGTATATTGTTCTTTTTTGTGTAAGTCCGTTTTTTCGTTTAAGAGTTGAAACTCACAGGTTTTTCACGATGAAAGTCCCACGAAAAATCCGTTCCCGACTGCGCCACTTATATACCTCGTCGCCGATTTCCGGTTTTTAAAAAAACAAAACTTTCACAATTTGAATTTTGGTTTAATTAAAATATTTATTGTAAGTATGTGTTTTCAATTCGAATGTTACATCATAACTAACTATATGAATACGGAACACAGCATAGGTTTTAATATGTTGCTGTCAGCACTTCTCCAAGAATTGAGATAAGGACTGCTAGCGCAGTTGCAAGGCGGCTGACATAATTAGCGTGTTATGACCGTCTAGCGTATTTACGTTTATATCAGCATTGTCTGCAACATATTGAATAAACGTGCCAGTTTTTGATGGTAAAATATGAGGTGGACGATGAAAAGCTGCTGCTGCCTCGTACATCACAGTATCATTATAAGATGCGCACAAACCGAAAGACGAAAAAATTTATATAAGACGTTTTGACCCAAATCGTTGATGAAAAGAAACTGAGAGACCCAATTGTAATTTGGATTTGAAAGACCTAGGCCGAAGAGCAGTCATAATACTATGGCTAATATTTGTGCATACTAATTTTAAATGTTCTAAATTTAATCGTTTATTTTTTACAATAACTTGCTACAAAAAATAAGTCAGTGACTCTGGAATTTCACTGTTAACATCTTCAAACAACACACAACCTGGCGGGGGCTAATTAGAATTATAGAATATCTCAGAAATTCAGTGATTCTTAGAAAAAAAAAGTGTAAGAACAATCTTTATAGATGTTTGCATGATCTACAATTTTTGTTTGTTAAAAAATGCAAAAAATCCATATTTGCGAAATTTGACCTTGAATAATTTTTTTGCAGATGTGGGATCGATGGGGACTTTTCACATTTCATTTATAATGGTGTTCTAAACATTCGTACCAATTTTCGGCTCTATGCGAATTTTTGTAACCTTGAATGTCTATTTTGACCGGGCTATACGTAATGTAAACTATGAGGTACCTATGTAGATTCATCATATGACATAACTTTTCCTACAATCACATAGAAGTACATAATTTTTATTACAGACTCTAACATGGTGAGTAAAATAAATTGAGTTTTGCAGATTTACATTTCATATTTTATATAAAGCCGGAAGGGAATAATAATGCTTTATTATAGGGGATAAGAATTTCTGTTAGTTCACCAGTTATTACCGAATCGTTTTTTGAATATCAATGTTTGCATGTTTTTCGGTCATATTTTTCAACGATAGAGCTCTAAAAACTTATTGCAAATATAACGCTCGATACCTTCTAATCCTCAAATACTTCAGTGGGTTTCTGATAGGTGGTACAAGTTTCGATGTTAAATCCTTAAAGTAAAAAATCTAAATCGGATTAAATGATCTGCAACATAAGCAATGCACATTAACTAGAAACAGTTAAATTAATACTAATATTAAAATTAGTTCTCTTAAATTAGGCGAAAAGGCATAATAAAATATTACATCTATACAAAACTATATTGACAAATTCAAACTATATATAACAACAAAATAAATAGGTCTTCAATGCGACCAATAAATATGTTTATAATATGTAATAATACATTATCTACATCAGTTATTTCACAGAAAATTCTTACATCCCAGTTATTTTAATTTGACTAGCACAGTACTATACGAGATTTTATATTAAATAATAGTTCAATAACTTAGTAGAAATTTACAGTATTTGTCAAATTATAACAACTAGATCTTTAAGTATATTGTAACTACCATAAATGCACTTATTGGTTAAATTCGATAAAATAATGAGTGAGAATGCCATTCAACTTATAAAACTAAATTCACTACTCTTGTGAATACGAGATAAAACAGAATAATATATATATTTTATGTTTTGATAAGGCCTAAAAACTTAATGTAAACATTTATTTTTAAAAATATATAATATCCACATTTTTTTGTTTTCATACAGCTGGTGTTTCGTCTATCGGAGAAGGACATATTTCCAATACTGTTTGGCGTGAGTTACATCAATCAACTTTTTTACTGTAGTAGTTTGGACAGAGCTCTCCATTCTTCTGTAGTAATTTTTCGTCTTGGCACAAACTGAATAAACTAGAAAATTCAGCTTTCTTTTGGGCATAATTTACAAAGTTTTCTGAAAAAGAAACCAGATACAGTTAGTATTACGTTTTGAAGTTAATTCCAGGAACGACGGGAAAATATTTTTAATGAATACACTACATTGATCGAATATCGGCGATTGAAATTTTAATCAACTAAATAATAGGCACTGTCGATATCAAGTACACTTTAGAGTCCACTGTTGTTGGTTACAACATAATAAGCTAGAATAGAAAGAAATATTAACAAGAAATAAACGGCTTTGATTTGGAAAATATTAGACATGCAGTTTTTGACTCGATGACTTGTGTTTTTATGCTAGCAACTTATAAGTAGAGCTGTATAATCGGTGCCGCGTACATGTGGCTTGCGTATGGGAAGGTGTAGTGGGGGCCTCGAGCACATGACGCGGAGTTCAATTCAGGAGCTGTAAACAAACTAGGTATCACAAAACACTAGATTTTTGCTAGGTATCCAGTTACTGTATAACATTGAGATCATGTGCGTCTGATTCACGAAATAACTAAATCATTTTGCGATCGTAATTACATACACAATTTGTATAGCGTGCGTGCGTCCACAAAAAAATGTCCACAGTGCCAGAGACGAAAAGATGGCCGCTTGCCGACAATGCGAATAAGTTTATTCGGGACTTTCCAGATTTGATGTATGATCGGGCGAAAATAGTGTGTAAAGTTTGTGAAAAAGATTTATTGTGTTGGGACAAGAGAGACTGCAAAAGACACATAAATAGTACGGAACATATTAATATAAAAAATGGCCTGCCACGGAAAACGGAGTTCATTTTTGATATACTTCTCATGTTAATTACCACTTACATTACTTGACACAGCAGTATTTAAGGGCTTTCGGAAGAAATACAAACCTAAGTATCTACTAGGGCCATAGTGCGCAGCTATGTACCATCTCCACGTGAAAAGGTGGAAAGTCTAATTAAATGAGCGTGAATTGAACTCCGCGTCACGTGCTCGAGGTCCCCGCTACACCTTCCCATACGCAAGCCACATGTACGCAGCACATATTATATAGCTCTATTAATAAGTTCGAAATAGCTGTCTGTCGTTCGGTTTCCATCCAGGACAGATTTCGAATCCTACCCGTGATGGGATTTTTTTTCTGAAACTATCTCATCATACAGAAACACGAAGGGATCGAGGATCGCTGTTAGGCATAATCCAACGCCTGGCGGGGTTCTAGCCCGAGGAGTAGTTATTTCCTATAGCGATTATGTTACAGCCTTGCTATTCGCGAACTACTTGATAACTTCTTTGCGGTTTGGTGGTTCTTTTCTCGATTCTCGACTTATTATTACTTAACTGTAGCTCAAAAATTATTTAAAAATTTTAAAATATTTTCATAATATTAACTCTAAAATGGTGAATCATATGAAAATATTATAAGAGAAACTTATTGTGCCAAACAATATCATAGAATCTAAAAAAAAAGAAATAGTGGCCAGAACTGGTAGCGTAGAAACTGCAGTAAGGAAATATTAGGATTCCACACAGGAACCATACATTAACGTAACCAAATGTTTTTTTAATGTTATAGTTCGTTTGAGAGATATTTATAAGTTATTTAAAAAATAAAAACTTCAACACCCTGTATTTAAAAAACGGTGCATTTTAGCTCATATTGTTTTTAATGCTCTACTGCAGTTTCCGCTATGGAAACAAGACCACTGTATAATACCAAATATTACTATTAATATCATTATTAATATCAAGGTAATTTATACCAATCTATTTACTTCTATGATCAAATCTTCACTGTCAATCAGAGAATCTCTTTACTTCACGGTAATATGCTGATACATACTTATACATTTTGTTAATATATAGGGTGCCAAATTAAAGACCACATAAGTGAAAAGTTAGCTATGCATCTCCTAATCAAATACTTACCAAATGTTATATATCCCAGTTGATTTCTATCTACTTGATCAAATACTTCTAATGCATATTCTTTAGTTAAAGCTAAAGTTTGACAAACAGCCCGGCAGAAATCTTCTGGAGACAATCTACCATATCCACTGCGGTCATAGATCTACAAATAAAAATAAAGAAAAACTACTAGTAACTGAAAAATTTTGCCTGTAATAAAAACTTTAGTACAAGTGATAATTTATTATTACGACATCAATGACACTACTCTTGCATCACACTTATAGCTGCCTGAAAGGTATCATACTAGGCTTATCTTAATTTTGAAATATAATAAAACAGACGTAGATTTAATTATTATTCTAGACGTTATTTATTATTTCAGTATTAATTGTTGGTAGAAATTGAAAGGTTACAAAATAGAATAAATAGGTCCTATACATATAAAACTTCCGTCAAAAGTGATCTTGTGTTCTCTAAAACAAAAGTGGAAAGGTTAAATATCATCTTATGTTACATACTATAGTAAATAAACAGACAAATGTGAATATCGGCTTTAAATGAAGCCAAATTTTGAGGAAAATGTACGAAGTAATTTATTTGAATATTTATTCTTTGTCACTACACTTTCTAATTTTCTATTTTGCACCTGCTTAAACAAATTATTAAAACAAGTTTTTTCATCTATATGAAATGGTTCATCCCGTAACAATAGAATCACGGGTCCGTGTGTTAAGTGAATCCGGTCTTGAACTTCAAAATTCAGTCTGCTTATATCTTTTATAATATTCATATAATTATATTTTATGAGGTTATATGTAAAGCTTGGTTATAATAGACTATGAAAGTAGTTCGTGGAACTTATGAAGTGAAAAAATAAGTTAATGATTAAATACAAAATAAAGTAAAAATATAGCCAAAAATAGAACACACAAACGAAAATAAACAAAAGCTAAATAATAGAACTATTATCAATATGAACTTAATGATTTCCAGTCAAACCAGAAGTGGTCTAATTGGAAAATATTATAACTGAGATTCAGAAGAATACCAATTACAATGTATAAATCAATTATAATTGGTATTACGGTTAGTTTTATATTTTTCAAAATATTAAATTTATATAAAATATAGAGGGATTATATCTAGGACTCATATATTTCTTATATTAAAAATAATGGGATATTTTGAAGCTCGCCCGAGCCCTTTGTTCCCCGAGATAGAGATTCACCGGAACGGTGAATAGATATCTCAGATATCTATCTCATCCTTGTGATCCTCATATCGCGTTGATATTGCGAAAGTTTTCAGTAACACGCGACTGTGTACGCACAATATAAGAATTTCTTGGGAATCTCCGTATCATCTATGCGCCATAGATAATTAAATTCCAAATACACAATAAAAACCGTGCTTAGCTATGGACGAGGCAACTGATTCTAAAAACATTCTATGACTGACGGAATAGTATGTACACTTGATTCACCTCGATTGTTATCTGCGTGTTTAATAACCTGTAGAAGATTAAATGATTTTCTGTATGTAAAAATTAAGTTTTAATCCCACCAATGTGACGTATTGTATTTTAGATAATTACACCGATTACTTGCTCTACTACTGAGTCCTATTGAGATTGGCGAAAAATTAAGAAACGATTTAAATTTCTATTATTTAAAACATAGGGCATTAAAAATAAATTGTGAGTTGTAGCTTCAGCAGGTGGTTGTGAGTTTTAACAAGTTCTGCTTGAATAATTTAACTTAAGAGAAAGTCAGCCCTAAAATTATCTTAGGTTATATCGATTAAACTAAGATTAATTTTAATAGATATGTACATTTATTCCATGTTACCTTTTGAACTTAAATTTTCTGATAAATTATTGCAGGGTAATAATTATATTCTAAATAAAAAAATTCAAAACTATGCAAAAGAAAATCATTGATATCTATTTAAATACCACAGACACGCAAACTAGCTTCACCTGATACCTTCATAACCTACCTTACATGCTATTTGTAGAACTTCTAACGTACTTCTCTCTTTTTCTGTGCCCAAAATGCCCAACAAGTATTCTCTAAAATCTATCGCGCCAGTGTTATTCTAAAAATAATACATAAAAAAACATCAAAACAGTAAATTCAACTTAAAAATAGTGTCTCGTATTAAAAATAATTATGTATACGTATTTACCTTATCGTATATTTTAAATAAGTGCTGTGATGTAACGTCATTTGAAGGGATATTCAGCAGTTTCACGAAGTCTACATAAGTGAGCTTACTGCAGTCTTTACAATTAAAATTGGACTTTATCAGGGATTCTTCAACAGTTATAGAATCCAATCTAGAAAAAAACATTGAGTTATTTTTTTCTTATTAACTCATAAAATATAGTTGAAAGTTATAATCACAATTTAAAATGGAAGCCTTATGGTTAGGTTATTTTATGCGTTTGTATATGGCTCCAAATTTGATGACATGCAGTTTTCGTGAAAACTATAAAAGATACGGAAAACCGCTTTTTCCTAGGGTCGATAGTTTCCGGGCCGATTTTAGAGAAAAAAAACAATAGAATAGCCACAACCTTCTCCTTCTTTCTCCTTCAGATAAAACGTTTCTCAGTATATACACTATTAATATATTATTATGTATCAACATCCAAGGGTCAAAACTGTCACTTTTCACAAGTGGAACTTTTTTTATGCAATAATTTTAGAAAAATTATTGCATAAAATGTTCAATAATGAATAAATAATTGAACAGTGTTAAGTATTTTGTTGTACGAGTATATTGAAAAAAATGTTAAAAATTTCAACATGTATCAGTTTTTAAGATATATTAAGACAACTTTTATTTTTACATGGAATATGGAATATAGTTTATACAGTATATTTACACAGTAGTGTTTACACTTTACAGTATCTAATTGCAATTTAAATATGTTTTGCAGTAATATATACGAGTATATTATATACTTGTTCAAAAATCAAATAATAATTATTAATATTACTAATAGATTAAATTTAAGGGGAAAGCAATGGAAATCAGTAAGTTATATAGAGAAAATCGCATAATTCGAACATGTAACAATAATAGTAATCATATATATGTTAATGAATATAATAATAAAATATAAAAATAAATCATGCTAAATGTCTAAATTGTCTTTTATTGTCGTTTATACATGTTTAACCTGCGAGTTACATCTTTTTCTCGCATTATTTATAACATCTTTCACTTTAACACATGTCGTCCTGCGAAATACAATCACTATTCCCTGTAATGTCGAGTTTTAAATGTCCACAAATCAAAAGATCTGGAGGTTCTCCCCGAACTGAATATTTAAGAACAGCTCGTCAAGAATAAGAACAAGTGTCAGAATCAGAACTGCGATATCGGACCGCCCACGAGGTGCGTAATAAATAATCTGGTCTTTACTCAGTCGAATTGAGACCTTTTCAGAGTGAATATCGATAAATATATATTGAATGTGAATGTACTACACAGAGTTCGATCAGGCCGCGCGTAAAGTGCATACTTTTACCTTCGAATGCTGCCTCACTCTTTCTTCTACACATACCTAGAGAATGTCACACTTCTTGCTATTCTTAATGATCAGTAATTGACCACCTCTATAGGGTATTGCCTAGGGCACTAACTACTGTCTAAGAGGCATGCTATCAAAAAGGACACTATTTTAGCTTGTAGTGCATTAATAAAAGCAGTGCCTTTTAAAGTTTCATAGTAAATGTCTAGAGAGAGTTAGTATTTTGCTTCGTATGAGATTGCACCAGATGCCAAATCCAAATGGCCGTAAATTCGTCCATGTCGATTTACTGGAGCTGTTGATTTTCTCGACACCAATGACAATGACACAAATTTTTCTGGCATCATTTATATACATCTCGTCTATCAAAATAATTGTTATTCTGGATCAGGATTCCGGACTTCATTACGTTTGCCCAAATACTACCGGCAAATGTCAAGGCATATTTGGTAATCCTTTGGACACCAGTGCTGACTTGATCTTATTTTATATAGTATAAATAAATTCTTTTTAACCAATGTAATGCTGTTGTTTTTGGCATTCCAGAAGTTCTTTTGAACTTTTCGGGAGGAATTATTCGGATGTATTACAATATATGTTCTCTATTCGGTTTATAAGTTTCTGACCGCTGTAAGATCTAAAATCTTTTACATTTGATTATAATCTTTTAAATATGGTTTTATTCTTTTCTGGATATCGATGGATTCCTTTCTGGATTTCTAAAACGATTTTATATAGTAACAGTTGTGATTAAAATTTATCATTATAATCTTACCTATTGAAATAAAGTTTAGAAGCTACATTTAAATTTTGATCACATTCTATGAAGCACTTAAAACGTATATTTTTTTCGTTAATAAACTGAACTATTTTAAATAATGTAATAATTTTTAAGCGGAATTTACATACAATAGAATACTATACTAAACAAAAATTGTTTTCTTCATGCTTCTTTGCCAAATAAAAACTACAAGTTGTAATATATATCTTAAACATTGACGATATATAATTTGTATAATTTTTTGGAACATTATTAAATTCTACTTTAACATTATTTGCTTTAGTGCTTTAACATTATTTTTGCGATTTTTTGATATGACACTTAGAGAGATACAGGGATAAGTATAAAGTAAATATTTTTGAGAATTTTTCTATATCTCCGAAACGGAAGGCTGTGGTCTAATAATAAACCATTACACATTTATTAAAAATCGGCCTGTCAATCATAGGTTTTCTGTTTCCCTGCAAGTTATCAAATAAACCTCAATTCCCATCGAAATTAGACCACCCTATACATATATTGTCTATAAATGTATGAGC
This sequence comes from Rosalia funebris, assembly GCA_037954035.1. Taxonomy (NCBI): domain Eukaryota; kingdom Metazoa; phylum Arthropoda; class Insecta; order Coleoptera; family Cerambycidae; genus Rosalia; species Rosalia funebris. The sequence goes on along the minus strand of JAZFAV010000009.1, from coordinate 31,431,791 downwards.
CTAAATATTTATGTCTATGTAGATATTTACGATTATTTCACATTTTTCATTTACCTTTATTTTAGTATTAAAAATAAATACGTATTTTATGATTTTAGTAACTTGAAAACATTTTCATTCTATAATTTAATGTTGTCTACAATTGGTGATATTGCCTAAATATGTCTAAAGTCGACAAAATTTCTTCAAAAACACCAAATCTAAATTCAGTATTCAAAGACAATATTGATATTGCAGCCGTTTACGATTGAATGGCAATTATTTAGAATTTGCATTCAGTTCGTTTGGAAATCTGCTTACACGATGCAATTTAATTTTGGTTATCAGAAAAATGATTATCACATAAATAAATCACTTCCTCTTCATTAGGTTTATGAAAAATATTATTAAATATTATTCATACATCCATCACTCACAACTTAATGACAAAGTCTATGGTTAGCATATATTTTTTTAGAATGCTGTAGCATATTGTCAATACTGTTATTAACGTGAATGTGATAAAATATGTAACTTAGCCTGCGATATGTGTTTATTTCGACGATTCGAAGTTATCTATATTGAAACTGTTGGTAGATTGAATGGACGTCATAATGTGAAATACATTGCCGTCTCGTGAACGGAAATAATGATTCAGTATATATTTTGCGTCTTTGTTTTCACTAGGGCGACATTTAGCTTAGTGCTATGTTTTCACCTAATCTCCGACATTCATACAAAGACACAGCCAACCGACTTATGTGGGAATTGAACCCACGCTCTGAGTAATCCAAATCTAGGCCAGCTCCAAGGAATTTGCATAACCCCAAATTAATCCAGGGAACTTGGAGACTTTCTGCGAGGTAATTATGGGATAATTCATCCTCACAAGATCTGACCATACGTAGACACATCCATGCCAATTCGGATTCGAACCGAAAGTCAAGTAATCATGTAAAAAACCCCGAGAAAGGCCGAAGCATTGTCAACTATACTATATCATTGTCAATCATGTTTTCATGCATTGTCAAACTGAATAGTTTTAATCAAAATAAAGTCAGTTTAAAATTTTCATCTGTTATTGGTAATACTTATAATCACCAACTTCCAAAGATCCATTTCTCATTCTTGAATCACCAAGAATATTAACCGTTAGATGTTTTTGTCTATTTTTATACCCAAAAAGATAATATTCTATTTGAGAAGAAAATCACACAGTAGTAAATAACAACAAGGCTTGCAAAGGTTATTTTGTACTTAAGGCTATATTTTTTAAGTTTCATTTATATTATTTACCTTTATTTAATGCCCTTAATTAAGTATAAGTAGAATACTAATATTTGCACTAACAAAATGTGAAACAATAAATACAAGTACCATAAGAACCATAAATATTTCTTAATTTTGATTGAAAACGAAAGCGTGTAAAATTTCATTGTAATAATTAAAATCCAGAAACAATTTAATATATTATACAAAAAAATTATTACAGGAAATAATTTAGTTCAGGAAGATATAATTTGAAATATGTCGTTTAAAATATGTTTTCTTAATGAATGACTAAAGACAGGTGATAAGGGAAAGCAATAAAAATAGAGGTATTCTTGAATAAATTAATGAAAATTGGGAATTCCCTGAAGTTCTTGATTTCGCATAAAACATAAGTATTTCATATTATTGCATACATTTAACTGTAATCGTGCCTTAAAGGCGAAAATAGATGGAGCAACTCTCGTTGAGTCGACGGTCAAGTGGACTTGACAACTGATAATTTCATTGCGCGTAAACTCACATTAAGAATCATGAACTGATGTATCGACTTTATGAGAATGCCTTTCTGGTTTGTATTAGCTACATCACTGAAGACAAAATGTCTTCTTTAATTTGAATAAACAATATAATTAGGCAAGTCCACGAGAACCGCTCTGTCTGCTTTCGCTCTAAATATGCAAAATATAATTTGGCAAACAGATATTTATAATCTTCAAACTGAAAGTTAATCAGTAGTGTTTTTAATAGGTGCTCTATTTGATGAAAGTGATGCTACATATGGGATATCCCAGATTGTACCAGAAGGTGGAATCAACTTCATTATCTTAAGTGACACATCGTGTTTATTATTCGAATCGTTTACATTCGAATTATATTCCTTAGTTTAAGATAACATTTGATATCTTCCCTTATACCTAAAATGATAACTAATAATCTTTTCGATTGTAATGAAGCCTTACGACTATGAAATATACGAAAACTAATCCATGTATGAATATTAATAAACTTCCGCTATGACAAAGTTCAATAATCAAATTTTTTTGTATATACCTATTGGACTATTCTTATTATTATGAATATTACGCATGTATAATATACACATTCATAGGGCGTCCAGAAAGTGGAGTTAAACTTCGAGGAATCCAATTTAAGTTATATCATTTATTTCAGATAGAACAATATTATATTTTATAATTCAATTTACTTCTTTTATTGATTTGAATTCTATCTATATGGGCATTGTATTCCTATAGCTGAAATGTTTGTATTTTATTGTAATTTGTTTTGCACTGAAATAGAAACAAATCTAAATCTATACGATCATGAACTGCTTTATGTTCATGTACTTTTAATTTTTGCTTTTCCGCACTTTACTATAAGCGGAAAAGTAATGTAATCGTGTAAAGAAAAAGTGAAAAACAAAATTTTTTTGGGTTTATTTTTCGTTATTCTGTCTAAAAACCATAAAAAAAATGGTATTCAAAATTGTTTGCTGTGTGTGTGTGCGTCGACGTTGTCGTCGGTATTTATTCTTGTTAGCACGATAACTCAACTAAATCGTGTTGGGTCGATAGTGTCTTGACTGATTCTGATCGGGGACGTCTCCCAGACGACACCTATTTATTTTGAGGTGGATAGCACACACCACCCCTTCCCTTGGGTCTATTTGAGAAATTCTTTTTGTTAGCACGATAACTCAACTAAATCGTGTCGGATCGACCGGGTTTTGACTAATTCTGATCGAGGATATCTCCCAGATGGCACCTACTAATTTTAAGGTGGATCCCCACCCTGTCCATGGGCGGTCCATGCATGGTTTTGACTGATTCTGATTGGGAACGTCTCCCAGATGACATCTATTGATTTTAAGGTAGATAGGACACACTCCACCCTGTCCATGGGTCATGAGAAAGCACAACGGTGGACTATTTGAGAATTCTTTTTTGTTAACACGATAACTCAACTAAGTCATGTCGGATCGATCTGGTTTTGACTGATTTGGATCGGAGACGTCTCCCAGCCGATACCTATTGATTTTGACATAGAACACACTCTACCATGTTCATGGGTCATGAGAAAGCACAATGGTGGACTATTTAAGAAATTTGCTTGTTAGCACGATCACTCAATTGAATCGTGTCGGATCGATCGGATTTCGAGTGATTCTGATTAGGGACGTCTACCAGACGACATCTGTTGATTTTGAGGTGGATAGGACACCCCCCCACCCTGTTCATGGGTCATGAGAAAGCACGAGGGTGAACTATTTGAAGAAAGTAAAAACTGTCGCATAAAACACATATTCTGCATTTATGTGTTGGTTTATTTTTTCTCGGCCACTCAATTTCAAGATAGAGATGTTCTATGTGCGGGAAGAGTCCGTTTTAAGGTTTTAAAACTGTTTATTCTAATTGGTTTTGTATGTATAACCCCTTCCTGATTGGCGGTTGTACGACCCTGTCACTTTTTTCCAGTAGAATATGATTATGATGTCCTTTATAACATTATTTTTTATTTTTCAAGTACAAAACATCATAATTCAATAATAATTTCATTTTCGAGAATCACTTTATAAACTTATAAGTGCAAAATTTGTTTCTAGGGCACACATAAAAAATCAATAAAAAGAAACAGATAGATAAAACACAGTATCTATTTGAAGTAAACGATTTTATAGTATATAATCACTTGTTGTATCTCGACGTCCTTTTTTGGGCATCTTGTACATTTTGAAGCATAGAATGTTTATACACACATAAGCTACATATCTCCATATCACATAGGCCATAAATATATGGCCCAAAAATTAATTATTAGACTTTATAACAGCAAAAGTTATTAGCTTCATATATGGATTGATTTTCAAACAAGATTTCATTAACGTCGAAATATCTTGAATTGAAAACGTATCGTTCAAGATAAGGATGTTGATGCCAACCTCCGGTATAACTGATATACACAGAAATATTTTCACTAAATAGAGCATCTATGAAAACCTTTATTGGCAAATTTTCCGTTTCACAATATTTTTAGTTGTTCAAAAATGTTTAATATGCCACTCAACGTGATATATCCTATACGTAAAGAGTATACAAAATGGTAGGCTTACTAAAAAAAATATGGTTCAGTATATACTTATTAATTAAATTGAACCAGATAATATTGAAACTATGTATGTATCATATTACTTTGCATAATAGAAAGTTGTTCCATATTTCCCTTAAAATATAGTTTTCTACTGTTATATCTCCCTTCAGTTTAAGATTACTATACAATAAATGATTTTTATTAAAGCATCCTTTTAGATTGTACTAAATGTTAATAAAGATAACGAATACTTCATGTTTATAAGAGATCGTAATGAAAAAACCTTAAGGTAATCTCTATTCGGTTATTTATTACTTTACGAACTACTACTTTCAACTAATTCTGTAGTAAAATAAACATCCCTCGTCTCCCATATTCGTCATTCCTGGAAATGAGCTTTTATGTATTATGAGTAGAAATGTTATTTATCTGCATGTATTTGATGTAAACCTTGTAAAAATAACTTCAGTATTTTATTTTTAAATACTTAAATTTTAATACAAAATTACGGCATCTTCGGAATCTGTGCAAAACCATCTCATACATGATTTTTTTTTCGTCTTTAACACGATGAATAACAAATATTATTCCATATAGATATTAAATCACGAATTTGAGCTGGGTTTATGTTATCTTTTCGCCCACGCCATCTTTTATATTTAGAAATTTCAGATTCAGAGTATTTTTTATTTGCAGTAACGCGTGTAAGATCTGGTCTCGCTATTTTGGTTGGTATAACTGAAATTAATTATGTAGAATCTTCAAAAACATCAACAACTAATTAAATAGTGAGATGTATTAGAACTGGAAGGCATTATTTCCTGTTTATTAGCTAAAGTATCTTAAAAAATCAATCAAATATAAATTAAATTCAAGGATTCTCTTTTTTTGTATCGTAGTTCTGGTGTCATACTTTGGAAAATCTTTATTAAGCTGACAATGTGTTCCAGAGTGTTTATGTTTGGGCTAATATTTATGAAGTTTGTGATACTGAAGGAATCATATTTTGAAATACGTATTATAAACAAAAATGACCCATTTAATTTAGTTAACGACAAAATTTCAATTTGTAAAGGTTAAATTAATATTATTGAAATATTACTAACTGTCGATTTACTGTCATTCATATCTCTATAGATTATTTACTCATCAAGATATTTACTCAGAAGTTAATTACAAATTATTCAATAGGTTCATCCAATACATCATGAGATATCAATAATTATCGCTAGAGTCTATAAGGAAACGTCCTATTTTTAATAATAAGCTTTAATCTTGTATTCGTAATGTTGAATGTGAACTAGGAAACAATGGGCCGTATTAATACAAACGAAGGATATCCTCCCAGGCATAAGGTAGAAGGAATGATAAGGTTATGATTTAAAGTAGAAGGTAGAAGTATAAGCATTTCTTTCTTTCCGTATTCATAATGATTACCTTATACTTGCGAGGATATCCTCCAAGCACAAATAAAAGGTTGACTCGTCTGAGCCCTGACCAAACTCAGCATTTTTGGAGGATATGCTTTTTATTTAAAGTAAAAGGTCAAGATTATGTATACTTATTGGGCCAAATTCATAAACAAAAGGATATGCTTATACTTGCAAAATATGAAGGAAATCGTTCTGCTTATATTCATAATAATTCCAAGCAGAACCCTATACTTATAGAGTATAAGCATATCCTTATACTCATATAGAAGTAAATGAGTATACATAATCTTGACGTTTTACTTTAAATAAAAAGCATATCCTCCAAAAATACTGAGTTTGATCAGTAGCAGACTCGGCTCTGTAGTGATAGGTGGTTTTGTCCAATTTTCCGAGGAACGTTAAACATTACAAGCCCCACTTACCTACACTTGTTGTGTACGTGATTTAAAAGGACTATACCATTTTGAAGAAAAAAATGTATAGTGGCTTGCGTACATATTTTTAGGTACAAGTGAAGAAACTGGAGGTTGGAAGAAAATGGAGGAGATGAAGCGGGGAGGTGCGTTGTCATCTGTTCATAGAATGAAGGTGCATATTTTTAGGTTATCTCTGGGACCCTGACTATTAAAAGGTAATGGCTATCTAAAAAGTATAAGTTGAAGTAAGTTCCATTTTCATCAGTTCAAACAGTTTTTGGTGTAGAATCCTTACGCTGAATCATTTCCAAATTATTTTCATAGTATTTTCTTTGTACTATACTTGAGCGGTACTGGTATAACAGAACTAAGCGTTGAAGTTCTTCTGTAGTCAGTCCTTTAGTTTCACCTATGTTTTTCATACTTCTTCAACGCTAATTTTTTTATTGGTGGCAACAATAATGGTTGAACAGCCATGACAGTATTACCTGATTGCTCAGAAGATGTATCGCTTATTCTTCACTCAATAGATGCTTCACTCACTCTTCGTTGTATAGTTGCTTCACTTCCACTTTTCTGAGTAGATACGTCTTCATCAATACCAATCTGCATGGCCCCTCCAATTCTTCCAACTATATAGGATTGCTATCACCTTCCAAAGCATTTAGTAAATGTTTCTCCCAATCCAACGATTTGATCCCTTTATTTCCAGTTTTTTTAGGTCCGTTTTTTCTTCAAACTTCTTGACTTCATATTGTTAATTTTTTTAATAAACCTTTCGCGTGAAGTGGCTTACCAAACGTTGCTTTATATTTATTCATAAATGTTTTAATGGTCTCGTCCTTTTTCAAAATTACGGTAACAGTGTAAATCCCTTCTGCTATGAACTGTAGTTCGTTACGAGCGCTATCTATGCTTTCACTGTCACTTTGGTGACATTGCTTGAGGAAAACATCTTCACTACTGATACGAAAAAGCACACACTCACTAAATAAACTTTTAATATGATCCGTAACACAACTGAAATACAACTAACAATAAGTAATGCATAATCGAAGTGAAGGAAGCAGAGACATCATGTTATAACACGTTCTAACATGTCACTCAGGGCTCAGACGTCAAGCATTTACTTGTACTTGAAAGGTATCATCGCAAGTATAAGGTAATCATTATGAATACGGAAAGAAGGAAATGTTTACACTTCTACCTTTTACTTTAAATCATAACCTTATACTTCTACCTTACGCTTGTAAGGATATCCTTCGTTTTTATGAATACGGCCCATTTACTTTTATATGAGTATAAAGGATATGTTTGTACTCTATAGATATAAGGTTCTACTTGAAATTATTATGAATACAAGCAGAAAGATTTGCTTCGTATTTTACAAGTATAAGCATATTCTCTTCTTTATGAATTCAGCCCAATAGATCTACGAGTGTATCAATGAGACTAGGAAACATTTTTTGAATAATTGAATCATTGTGTTATTATGACGATGACCAAATAAAAATATTATCTTGATTACATATTCATTATGATGAGCCACCAAATACATAAAACAGATATATACTCTAACTATAATGGACGTCTCTATATAGTCCAGTCTGTAATGGGTCCATAAACTATAATGGATGTGTACAAACATAATATAAAAGTTAAATCACATGCCTACTGAGTACAATTGAAGAAACAACTGACTGTGTATTAAAATTATGAAAAGAATGGCTCTACAAGAAATTTTCGTATTATCTATAATTTTAATAAAAAGGAGTACTTAGAAGATTATCTGATATTCTACTGCAAAGTCTTCTTGCTTAATATCGCACCAATACTGATTCATATGTCTCCAAGGTGATGTTTATTTAGTCTTAATAACTCTAAAGACGTTACCCTATATTAACAATCCCTGTGTATTATTTTTAAATTATTTGATAATAGGGAAACTGAAAGTTAATGTCAACATTGAAAACAATATAGAAGACTGAGATAGTGTACAGTCGCTCTATTTATAGGCGTGAATGAATCAAAAATTATCAAATCTGATCTGCAGAAAATCCACAATGGGGGTGATCTTCCAAATAAATGTATTTAATTATTTGTTCTCGTTGAAGCTAAATAAAAACTATCCATCCGTTTTTGTTTAATTAGTCACATACAAATATATGTCTTCAATTTACCATATTAATAAATAATCAATTAATAACATTTAATTTTATTAACATAGTTTATAAACTTTTAGATGTAGAAAGATCATTATCTGATGGGGAAAAAAAGTTCTTGAGAATGATGCAATCAAAAATGAGGATTTCTTTAAGAAAATTCCGGACGAATTGATGCCGGACATAACTTTTAAACATACGGCTCGAAGTAATTAAAAAGTAGCTCTTAAAATGGAATTTCAAATACCTACATATTTTAACATGTCCGAGTAATTTAACAAAACAGTAATACCAATTTTATCATATTTGTACATTTCATTTTAGTTATACATTACTTCTCTATTGTATCACGTAATACTTAGTGTTATATTACATCCATCCTTGTAATTTGAATAAACCTCTTGAGGTAATAAATATTATTATATAAATTTTATACAATCTCTATCTATCTATTTTTACCAATCTATATCTTCCCCCCTAAACACTAAAATAAGGATAAATTTGCTAATTTCATATTTTTTTAAATAAAAATTTATTATTCTTACCCAAGTTTATGTCGCAACTTTCTAACATCAACTAAACACGTGGCATATGGCAGATTCATTTCCTTTGCTTTAGTCATCAGTTTACAATCGCTGTAAGTATAATCTACCACGGGAATACCTAGGGCTCTGTGAAAACAAGGTCATGTTAGATAGAGGAAAATAAACCTAGAGCACTTATATGTATTTACTTCGCCATTACTGCTCGAACGTTGTTTGCAAATAGTTTGGGATCACGCTTCTCCTCTTCATTCGGTACATAAACTGGCAGGAACTCGATCACGCAATTGCTGTAGGGTTGAGTAAGTGTTAACCATAAAAGCTTCAGTCTGCAAAATAGAAAATAAGCGATGAGGCGCAAACGACTTTTTCTTGTTCAAGGGGTGTCATTTTAAGCTGAACTTATTTGGACTTCGAGTCCTATGAACACGTATATACAAACAACTAACGGTGCATACAATTATCCGCGTTAGCTCCCAGCCGACCAGATTCAAGATAGTGCGACTCGTATAATTCCACCACGGTCAATAGCACTTGGTTATCAGAATAAAAATGTAGTCAGTCTTGTACAGTGTTGAATTGAAGAATTGAAAGTAAAATACAATTTTAATAGTTAGAAAATCTGCTTACAGAATTTGACATTACTAACATACAAACTAGAAAAAGTGTGATTCATAAATTGAATACTTTGATACGTTTGTTGAAAATATTAGAATTAAATTTCTTCCTATCCCACAAGTCGAAAAAACATATGAACAATTTTCATAACATCTGTTTCGAGCTAAAACTCCAGCTTGAAATAAATACAACTTCAAAATATCTAACTCTTTTATTAACGAAGGGCATATATCAACTGCCTCGGTTGTACTAATATCTGGGTTTCGCGCCCGAATACGTTTTTAATCATTTGAAGTTCTTCATTTGTTAAAAGTCGCTGTTTTCGATTGGAATTCTTCGTTGTAGAACCACTACAAGTTGCATCCGCTGCTTCCGTGTTAGAAAAACACTAAACACTCACTTGTATCGCAAAATATAATAAATAAACAATTTCCCGAATCCTGAATCAATCGCACATAACCACAATGTAACGCCACTGGCGCGACAAAATCTGAGCTAAACAACGCATGCGTCATTCTATCGATCGACATTGATCCTTGCCGCCAATTGGTGACCAATCGAATTCAAATATATTTAAAACCGCCTAAAATGATTGGCTAGCTTTGCTACAACAGCGCACCAGGTGGTACAACCGATTATTATGCGATTCGGAATTCACTAGGAAAGGGAGTAGTTCGCATTGAACTACTGTTTCTATAGAACGGCACATAAAATTTGTATGCACATAATAGGTGATTACACAAGAAATAGACAAACCGTTGAATAGTTATGGTGGTCTGATATTATATATGAATCACTCCACATTATTTCGACACTGGGGTATAGCAAAACTAGAATCTACTTTCTGTAACCTGAAGGATCTATTGCGATCAAGTTATACAGTTCTAAATTTACGTCCGTTTGTCCTATATATGTGCTATTACGGAATATACACATGGAATTATGAACTACCACAAGGTAACGGCTTCCTCGATCAATTTTTTGCAATCCTTTTTATTTTTCCTACCATCTAATTAAAACATAACAAACAAAAAACAAGTTACACATAGTATCAAACTATTGAGTTTAATGTCTCATGTAATGTTGAGGTTAATGGAATTATAGTTCTACGCAATGTTATCCCTTCAGGAAAAAATAAAAATTGTTTCAATATATTGGGAGAACACCATGTCGGCAACCAGCTACTATTTTTAATAACCGGTATTCAGAGAAAAATATTCAACATAGTACTGTATTCAAAATAATGACAAAAATAGCCTTAAAAGAACACAATCCTTGAAAGTACTATGAAGAGGCTCATCGTAATCTTTGTTTAAGTGTTGTTGAATACAGTCAAATTAGTATTACTAACATTGTGAACCTACAGGTCACAAGAGGTAAGGTGTCAGATAAATTCTAAAAAATACAGTTCGGGGCTATAGACCGAAATTTATTAATACTTTAAGATACATAATGTGATTTTGATGTTATTTTGGGATTTCCGTTCAATTTCGATATCAGGGAAAAAAAAGAAGATATTCAGTTTCCCTATAAAATTTTAAAAACACTTTACATTTACTTTTAAATACAATTTTAGAAAAAAAAATTTCGACTGACCTAGTTTTGTAGAAAACACACCTGAGTAGAAAGTTTATTATAAAAATATAGGTGATTAATGAGTGTTTAGGAATAAATACATTTATGCTAGTTAGATTAACTTGCCTCTTATAAAACGAACACATCTGGGTACAAAATTTATTATAAAAATATACCTAACCAATGAGTATTTTAGGAATAAATAAATTTATGCCAGTTAAATCAACTTTGGTTTTTGCAAGAAGCATGTTATTTTCTATAAATATAAAAAAATTAACTTTGTTCTAGTTTTCGAAATAAATTTCTCAAAATTATGCCAAAAAATGATGTTTTTGATATTTTCTGAAAAAAAAATGTAAATTTTGACATAACTAATATCGCTTGGTCACAGCTGTTTACATTTATTTTGTCTTAATTTAAAGCAAGCTCTATTACCGAAATCATAATTTTATTTGAATCTATTAATAAATAGAATTCTTATATGGTGCGGACTTTAATGATGCACTATATATAACCAAATCCCTTAAATTGGATTACCTATAAAACGAGAAATAGCTATATTATTAAATAAATACCATAAACAATATAAAAAATCACATATCCATCCGAAAGAACAAATAAGAAATAATGCTATACTTATGTGCTGCCATAGTATACAAATTGGTAACAGAGTTTCGCATAATATTGGTAATCTTATTAATGATCTGCTGAAAAGCATCATGGGACAGATATACCTTATTATGTTAAAAGACATTGATTAACTTACAAATCCAATTATTTAAAATTTTGTGTTCGAATTATGACATTATCAAAGAACCTTTCTAAATTGAAACCTGCGGTAAATAGAAATGGGGTATCGTTGTACTCGTAACTCAGAACTTTAAGGAATTCATTTTTGATTATATAGACTCCCTCTATATAACCAAAAATGAATTCTTTACAAATCAAAAAGTATCACAGCTCAAATAATAAATTATAAACACCAAAATTCTTGCGTCATTTAATGCCTTTTAAAAAATAATGCTGAAGTGTTTCATGTTTCTCTAAATGTTTCTTTAAAAAATAGTTGTACCTATTTTGAAATGTTCCTGTCTTTTACATGAAAGTTTTTATTTTGAGTGGTGTGCAATTGTGGTCAATGTATCCGAAAAGTTTTTGTAAAAGCATTCATTTTAATTTGATAAATTTAGTTTCAAATTGTGGGAACATATAAAATACACTAATGAGAAGAAAATAATGTTACGCATATGAGAACATCTTGTCAGGTTTATCAGTAAAACTATCATTCTAATAATAACTTTCAGCATCTCATAGTATTTCCACTTACGCGCTAGGTCCTTCCCATGTCCAGGTTACCGTATCTAACTTATTCGGGTAACGAATACATACTGGTTGAATTGGCACTCCAGGATAGAAGGCTCCCGGCTTGAAGGTTATCAGGCAGGATCTGTTTGTACACGTGCCTTCCGGAAATATTAATATCTGAGGCCAATCCAGCTTGGATGTTGCTCTGCTAATTATTTCCTTTATTGTGTTTTGCCGAGAATCAGGATCATCCCTCCATACATATACTGGTTGCGTGAAATTTATTAACTCTGCAAAAGGTCTTATATAATTAAGGGGCTTAGATGAAAGCTATATTACCGGAAAACGGTAACTATAAATTTTAAGAATTTACAGAGTGACGCACAAAAATAATTAGGGTTGAAAACTCCTTATTTATGGTTATGTTTTTAAAATTCCAATTATTTGAAACATACTACAATTTAACATATAGTACACTTTCTTCTAATTGAATTAGTTTACAACGATATTCACCATTTTCTATTTAATGGCAATGTATACATTTCACTCATTATTATAGGGATTTGTTGTTTGGATCCAAAGGCATATTGTAAAACTATATTTCGGCATGTAATTCTGAGAACAAAAATAGTTTATTAACAAAAATTCTACGCCAAGTCACCGAACATCAAGACTTATGAAAAACAAAGAACAATCTGATATTTATAAAATTGTAAGTAAAAAGCTGAGATCAGTATGAATTTTTTACACTTTACGCGTTACTTACATCCACAGAATGAATAATAATGAAGTTGTTGGCATATTACAAGTATATTTTGAAACTGAAAAAAAAATGTATATCAACTAATGTGCACTTATCAGGAAATAATTCACTTATCAAGTAATGTGCACTTATCAGATCAGTTTCCCACGAAAGAAGCTCCATGTCATCAAAAATTCAGAGAACAGAATTTAAGAACATTTGATCATTAAGAAGTCGAAAAGGCTGAAACAGAGATTTCGGGATGAATATCTAGAACTAGATGTCCCGATGTCTGTTCAAGAAAATTCCAAGATCTGCCTGCGAAATTGCACATAATATTGGATCGTTCTAAAAAATGGTACACAGTATTTACACGCTTTAGAAAGCACACACGAAAGTAAAAAGCACACGATTTATTCAAACCAACACCAAATTATTTAATTTGATTTACAATTTGATTTATGCGGTTATTAATAGTGAGATTTTTAACAGAAATAATCACCATCATTTAAGTCAAGAGAATCCACGAGCCATTGTTGAAAATAATATTAAAGAAAAATTTCAAATTATGGTATGGAATATTGTGTAACATACACATATCACTCAACCAAAAGAACTATTCTCAGTTGCTACTGAATCAGCTCTAGAATATTTTAAATGATACTGAAGGTAATATTATGGTTAATGAAGCGATGGGACTCCTATCCATAACGCTCGTATTAATATCATTTTCAAACGATTAATTTGAAGAACACTGATTTAAAACGATCTTCTCGATCTGCTGATATAACGCTCTTAATGAGACCCTAGACGTTCAATTTTTCTATCAAACAATTGACTCGATTCATTGACGCGCGCTTCAATCTACTCGTCAATCAGCCCTCAATCTTTTGATCAAAATTCATTCGTAGTGGAGTTTCCGTGGAAGGTGGATGTTTCTTTTATTTGCGAGACTTTTACAGAAAATTGTAAATAAACAGTGAAAATTGGCGGTCAATCACGCTTGACTCAATCGATTCATGCAATCTTTGATCAAAATGATTGATCATCTAGGGCCTGTTTTAGATTATTTTCAATGGGGTTTTATTCGAGACAAAATTTACTTAATTAATACAGTCAGATAATAACAGGTTGGAGAAAAAGTAATTTCGGTTTTTCCCAATAGATGACTTTAAAGTCGCATATCTCTAAGAAGACTTACTGAATGCAGGCTATACTATAGTGTGTGTGAAAGGTCCACAGAATAGTCAGGATATAAAGGTAGCGTCATTTGTTTACGCAGCCAAAAATTATTGCGCATTGAAAATGGAGATTCCAGAAGGTCATTTTCGGCATATATTGCTTTTTTACTTCTGAAAAGAGAAAAATTCAGCGCAGCTCATCGAAAATTGTGTAATGCTTATGAGTGATTATGAGTGCTTAAGTGAACGCCAACGTCAGAATTGGTTTTCTCGTTTTCGTTCCAGCAATTTCGATGTTAAAGATGAACCTCGCCCTGGCCGGCCCATCGTTGAAACAATCGATGAAATTTTGGAAAGAATCGAGGTAGACCAACATATTTCATCTCGCGATATCGCTACGGAATTAAATATCGACCATAAAACAGTTTTGAACGATTTACATAAAACTGGATATCGAAAGAGGCTCAATACTTGGGTTCCACATGCATTAACAGAGAAACATTTAACTTACCGAGTTTCCATTTGTGGATCGCTGCTGAAACGAAATGAAATCGAGCCATTTTTGAAACGAATGATTACGGGCGATGAAAAGTAGATCACGTAATCACGTACGAGAATAATGTGCGACAGAGATCGTGGTTGAAGCCCGGAGAAGCTTCACAAACGGTTGCAAAGCCCGTATTGACGCCAAGGAAGGTGATGCTGAGTGTTTGGTGGGATTGTAAAGGAATTGTTCATATGAACTGCTTGAACCTGTCCAAACCATCAATTCGACTCTCTACTGTTAACAACTAATGCGATTGAAGCAGGCAATTAAAAAAACGGCCAAAATTGATCAACAGGAAAGGCGTTGTCTTTCATCACGAAAACGCTAGACCACACATATCTTTAGTGACTCGGCAAAAATTGAGAGACCTTGGCTGGGAAGTTTTGAAGCATTCACTATATAGCCCGGACCTTGTCCCATCCGACTACCATTTTTTTTTCGGTCTCTGCAGAAATCTCTTAATGGTGTCAAGTTGGCTTCAAAAGAGGCTTGTGAAAATCACTTGGTTCAGTTCTTCACCCAGAATTCTGAGAAGTTCTACAGTGACGGAATTATGGTTTTGCCAGAAAAGTAGCAAAAGGTCATCGATCAAAAATATATCAGTGATAAGTGTGTGAAATTTATACGAATAAATTCTTTTGAAAAACATGAAAAAACCGAAATTACTTTTTCCCCAACCTGATATTAATATTCTAAGGGAAAGAATTATTAATACTTGCCATCAACATTATTATTTAAGTCATTTAAGTATTATTATTCTGAAAATTCTTTAAATTAGGTCCAGTATTAAGGCACTGACATTATCCATAAATTATGACATAAACTTCAATTGTTCTTCTCAACATCACATCAACAAACATTTTATTTAATTTTTTCCTCAAAATAATATGCCGAAATGTAATCTTGCAGTATACTTTGGACTCAAAAAAATCTACAATCGCAATAATGAGGGAATAGTATATACGTTGCCGTTAAAAAAAAAGTAGACTATCGTAACTAATTTTAGGTCCATCAAATGTTTGATGTATTTCAAATTATAGTATATTTTCAGTGATTTTATTGTTTTTTATTTTTAAAATAAGATCATTAATAATGACGATACAGCCTTAGCCGTATTTTTTTGCGTCACCTTGTATATATTTAACCCAAAAATGGTTTTATATTTTCATGGAAATCATGATAAATATTTATTTATAGTATTATACTTTCATTTCAAGTTCCTGTAATATTACTGACATTGATGTGTTGGTTATTGTCTAAAAATAAGTAATAATTTATTGATTAATACAATGGTTTGGAGTGGTATAAGTAACGAATGGTACACTTCTGGAATGGTTCTGATACTTATCAATTTTAGGAAAACAATAGCCTGTACACATTAACATATTCATTTTGTTCATATTATGGTACATTTTGGAAATGCACCATAATAATAATAAAATGGAAATTTTTGATTATTGATTTACTGAGTACAATTATATATCTTACGTGGGTTAAATATTTAAATCGCCTAGAAGAAAAATTCGAGACAACTTTTGAAAAAGATTTTGGCATTTATCAAAGTAAAACTTATAACCTTTGAAGGATCAAGCCAACAACAAATATAGTTAAACTAAATAATACAATATTGTTTTTAAAGTTCTTCTATAACACAACGAAATATAATAACTACAACGAAATCTTGGAATTCTCATTTTTGTCACAATAAACGTATTAGTTAAATGCTGAAACCGTTGTGTAATAATTATCTGTCACAATGTCTATTTTACAGACCACATTCAGACATCTATAAAAAAGTTTTATACATTATCGTCTGCCTGTAATTGTAAATAAAATAAAACTAAAACAATATCAGGAAATACTGTCAAGTAACAGTTAAAGAAAGTCAATTGAATAATAATGGCTAAAAGAAGTACCTATATACGATATACGATCAATCCATAACACTAAATAGCACAGATTTGGTGTCAATTAAATGCTCTCCAATATAAGGTGGTTCTAAATTATATAGCCAAAGTGACACGGCAGTAACTAGAGGTTTAAATACGTGAATTTGACCAAATGTAATGATAGAATGTACAGCGTACTTCCAGAGCGAAGCGGTCCTGCCGAAAGAACGCATCATTACCTGTATATGGTGGCTCTTTCGTCTTTCTGGCAGGATTTCCAGTACTACCACTAGGAAGATAAGAAAATTTTAAGCTAGCACAAATAATTGTCAAAAAGAATTCCAACTGTAGGCTAATTTACAAATCTTTGAAAATTTTTGATTTTGCTAGGTTTTCGTTTAGCGCTAAAAAACCATTCTCCGTGCGTCAGTAAGGTGGCTTCAACGTTTTCCCCATGTTTGTTCATCGTTGTTAGTTTGAAATTCGGTTTTAGAAAAAGTTAGGCGGGAACAAAGAAAAGGGGTAAAAAAAATACCGCGAATTTCGAAGGCGAAGTACGCCCTCCCAGGTATGCGTGGAAGGACGCTAGTCCTTCCAGCAGGACAAATGAATACGAAAGGTAAGTGCTTCCAGCAGGAGGTGGAATACAGCGAATCGCTCATGTGAAAAAGTGCTTCCGGAAGGTCCTTCCGGCAGGACGTAGCCCTGTACACTCTAATATTAATTATATACCAATGTGCATCCCTAAAAAGTGACAGCCCTTTAAAGTTAAAATATAGAAATATTCTAATGTAAATTATTTCCAAAATAATGTTTTTTTTTTAATTCGGTGGAAGTTGAGTGCAAATAAGCTATAAGCAATATTATTATTAATAAATAATTAAGTGAAAATTATTAAAATTTATCAAGGGGATGAGACAATTTTGGGATAATCACTATTTATTTTACCCCATTTTTTGTACGTTATAAGTACAAATTTGTCTATATAAGTAATAAATTAAACTGTATGAGTCTAGATCAATTTAGCCTAATCTTATTTTTTAATATTAAAATGATTATAAATCTTAAATTATTTACATCATACCAAAACAATAATATTGTAGCTTAACGTACAAAAAAGTATCTCAAAATTATTCCATCACATACATATTAAATTATTGTACTTTATTATAACTAAATTTGCACTGAATAAAAAAACTAATTTGGAAATAATATATATTTGAATATTCCTTTTCACTTTAGCTTTAAAGAGCTGTAACCTCTTAGGTGTGCATTATATTATAGGTAAAATGGCTCAAATGAGCCTATTTACACCTTTAATTGCTGCTGTATCATTTTAACCTATACTTTAGAATTACACTGTAGAATATAAACATTTTAATTATAACATTATACAAAAACACGGTAATGTAATTCTCTGATATTTTGTATATTGCAAAAATACCATAATATCATGAAAACATATATCCTGTTCTTTTAAGCATAATAAATATTATAAATAGAAATTAAGACTTTATGATTAGTAGCACTACGTATTTTGTGAAGAATAATAAAGGTTTCTTCTCATAAATTCTTATTCCAAATTAGTACTTCGCTTTTTACCATATAAATTTATAGATATACTAATTAATAAGGTGTTTTTAATAAGGGCAATATCTTACAGAACAATTTCTTTACTGATTCTAAGATGGTTTTTATAAATATGTGGTGAAACCGCTTTATCTCCAATATACATGGCGGCAAAATTTTATAAGGTTTTAATCTTAGATTTGCTTCCCACACTTCGATTCACATTTAGTTTATTCGGTAACTGTTACAATATGGTTTGTATAATGATTCCTTGCGTGTGCGTCACAGTAACAATCGTATGAATCAATCAATTGACAGTTTTGAACAGTATCATGCCGAAAACATATTTTAGAATAACAGTTAGTACAATACAAATCCGTCAACCTAAGACAGAGTAATGAAAAGATTCTCCACAGTAACATTGAATGGAAGTGATATTTCCATCAAAATAAACGAAATAAATCTAACAAAAATAAATGAAATAAAAACGAAATAAATTTTACAGAAATAATGAAACGCCAATGAATCAAATTACACAATAAAACTAGGACGTGACTTCATAATTGCATTTTGTTCGGCAAATTATTTAACTGTCTATGGGATAATACACGCGCAAAGATCCATTATACAAATTGTATATACAATATAGCTTTATTAGTGTTTAATATGACCTACAAGGTAATAGTTTTTCTGAGGCAATGCAACTTTTATCATCCTGATTTTTTACGGCAGCACTGATTGTCACCATATTTAACATAAAATTCCCCGGCCTCTTTAAAGTCTTCTTAATATTCATCATTTTTTTCGCATTTGTTACCTATCGTTTTCACATTACTTAGAAAAATATTTATCTGTGCATGGTAAAAATACTAATACTAAATAAATTTAAATACTCCTAGCAATCCAGTAGGCCTTCGCTGATGGAATGGGACATTGGGACAATCTATGTATCATATTAAAAATTTATAAAGCTATATTGGGGACATTTTAGCAATTATCGAGTATACCAATTTTAATAAACAGTCTAAAAAAATTGTGAGACGATTTACAACAAATTTTTAATGTGTAGCGATGCATTAGACTGGCGCATTAGCAAGGATAATGAGTGTGCCTCGATAGCTCAGCGGTCAGAGCAACCAACCGGAAATTAGGAGAACCGGGTTCGATTCCCGGTCGAGGCATAAGCACTCTTTATCCTTGCTCGCTAAAGTGGTGACCCCGTGATTCCAGTACAACGAACCTCCCTTACATCTCAAATTCGAGGATTCGATTCCCATCCTATCCATCGCCCTATAGTCCGGGGGTTACCGAACAACGGTTTGTAAGAATGGCGAACGCGATCACATTCCGTTAATTGTATCGAGACAAACCATGTCTCTAGGAAGGGAGTACTGTAGTAACACATTAAACTGGCGCATTAGCAAGGATAAAAGTGCATATGCCTTAACCGGGAATCGAACCCAGCTCTCCCAATTGCCGGTTGGTTGCTCTGACCGCTGAGCTATCGAGGCACATTCATTATCCTTGCTAATGCGCCAATTTTAACGCGTCGCTACAGTACCCCTCCCTAGAGACATGGCTTGTCTCGATACAATTAACGGAATATGATCGCGTTCGCCATTCTTACGAACCATTGTTCGGTAACCCCCGGACTGTAGGGCGATGGATAGGACGGGAATCGAATCCGCGAATTTGAGATGTAACGGAGGTTGGAGTACTGGAACGAATCACATCACGTCGGGGTCACCACTTTGGCGATAGCAAGGATAAAGAGTGCTTATGCCTTGACCGGGAATCGAACCCGGCTCTCCCAATTTCCGGTTGGTTGCTCTTACCGCTGAGCTATCGAGGCACACTCATTATTCTTGCTAATGCGCCAGTTTAATGCGTCACTACAAACGTTTCAATTTTTAATCAAGGTATAGAGCATTCAAACAAGATACACAGCGTTAAAAGAAAAAATTAACGATATGTATCTTGGAAATGCTGGATTTTTTACCATATATGTATAAAGAACTTTCTGTCTTAGAATAAAGGAATTGCCTTATGAAATGTTGAACGATCATTAAAATACACATTGTATACAATTGTTTCTGACTTTCTTTATAGAAAAGCAATTATATGCGAAAATTACAAGTAACGTGTTTGCAATTGCTTTCCCAAATTAACAATAATAATTTTATAGATCATTAAATTTAACACATAAAAAGGTGTAATAAACTGTGTCTATGTTTCTGTGTACTTCCTGTGAAGTACACGGTCTGAATGTGGTCTGTAGTTCCTGTGTAATCGACCATTTGGCACTCTGGAATAGATATAAAATATAATAAGGTTCATCAATGAGTGAGAATGATTTTTGCAAATCATATAGACAGGCATAGAAAGTGAAATATAATATTTCAATTTCATTTTAAATAGCATATACATAGTACTAACGAATAGTGCCCAATATACGTTTGACATACAAAGAATAGTGCACATATTTATAGGTTCGTGTATGTAAATGTATCTTTATTAATTATTAATTAGTGACAATTCTCGTTACATCATCAAAATAGGTAATCAACGACGCTATTAAATGTTTAGAGATGTTGTTAACTAACTAATTGCAGCTTCAACACAACTGTATTTTTAGCAAATCGCCTTCTATCTTAAATCGATTTAAAAACATGTATTAAAAATTCTGTGTTATAGCCAATATATATATATATATATATATATATATATATATATATATATATATATATATATATATATATATATATATATATATTAAACATTACAATTTCTCTTAATGATATACAATAGACCTATTAATATCCATATAGTTCCAAATACATTTAAACACGTTTAATAAACACGCTAAGTAGAGATGCTGCTTAAAGTTAATCAGAAAAAAATTGAAAATTATGTAAACAGGCGAGTCACTCTCATTTATTTCCGTACTATAATTTTACTTGCCAGTATATGTCAGCCATTATTGCTGCAGATTGTTGGCAGACTAATATTGCTACTTAAAAATGATAGAAATATCGTAAACATAAAATAAAAAAACATACTTCCTATATGGTTGTTTGCCCCACTTTCCCGTCTACAAATTGTGGAAGGAAAACCAGTAACATAAACAATTCCCCCATCCAAAAATGTTGAGTGAGGAGCAGCAACTAGGATAGGCGCCTCACTTCTGCTTGCCTGTTTGCCTTTCACTATAACATTCATACCACCAGCTCGAAAGCTGCTTTTTCCCAAAAAGCATAAAATGTATATCATTTTCCTAAATTTATGAAAAATTTCGTCAGTGTCTGAGAATACTTCGAGGTGTACTAGTTCCTACTAATATTTACAAGATGATTTTCGTTATGAATGAATGAGTAACCAACACCCAATGTAAAAGTAATGATAAATAAATATATATGTACAGTAATACAATGTTTTGAATAAATATGGGCCCGATATCACATATTTGGTTATATGTGTGCAGTATTCTGAATAAACATGGGTCAAATAAACATATTTCGTTATTAACAATCTCTAGTTTTTAGAAATGTGGAGTATCAATATCTTCAATATTTGAATTCTAAAATCTTATTGTCCACATAAACAATTCCATTTCCAAAAAGGTTCTGGTTCTTATATTTATATTGTTAATCTTGATGTATTTTCTTATCTCTTAAAATGTGACTTTTTAAGTCTCATTTTATCACGTTTCATATCTTGAAAATTAGAAGATAGTTAAATACTGTGTATGAAATCATAAGATATTACAAGTGGATACAGAGAGATATTTAAAATTCTTCGTCATGTAAAGTTTCGATATATAGACAGACTATCTTAAATAATCAGTTGGGGTTGAAGATATGTCTCAATAGAAATATTAAATATAGATGCTTCATGACTTCTAACCATAGCTCAGTTAGTGATTTTAGCTTTTTATTATAATGGAATGATTGATGGTGTAGGACATCATCATAAGATATTTCATTCTTAAAAATTATTTAGTTCCTCATCTTTAGGACCTCCACAACATTTGCTTGCAACAAGATGGAATTCCCTTACCCTCTGTAAGTACTATTTTTAAATATTATTCTTTTTCAGGCAAGCGAAGTGTGAAGAAAGACACCATAAGCTGGCATAGTCTGTGGCGCATTGCGTATTGTACAGTTACATTGTATAGTCAAACAGTGGAAGGATATTAATATAAAACTTGAATATTTAATGAATTATACAGGGTGGAAACATTAAGTGGAGTATATTCTGTAACTCGAATAGGTCGATTGTAATAGCAATTCGAATAAGTCATAACCGAAACAGGTTGATTTGTAACATTGGTTTTTTATACTTATTGTCAGGTAATAATTATATTTACCTATCTTCACACTGGCGGATAAAACCCTGGGGGATTCTTCAAAAAGTCGCATCGAAAGGACACAACGCACACCTTGTACTCTAAATTTGACAAATTATTACCTTAAACATAGGCGTAGTTAGGGGGGTGCATGGGGGTGCTAAGCACCCCCAAGGTTCAGATTAGCACTCCCAGAAATATTCCAATATTACGCATTTTTTCCTGTGCTCCCTATTTACAGCATTATAATAAATTTAAAAAAGAATAATGAAAACAAAGAAAATTTAAAACTGCGATAAATATCAATTTGTAATAAAAAATAATCTTATATTGTAAATCTGGCAACACTTGAAGTTGTATTTGTCGATCTGCCATATGAAATACGTCTCACGGTTTGTGTTTGCATCGATCGCTTCTCGTATCCAGAATATCCACCAGCCAGCAGCAAGAATATCCAGCAGCAAAATCCATAAATCTTCAGAAAACGCTTAATATAATATAAAAGTGACTGAACTAACTCGGCTAAGTGATAATCAATGGAGTTATAGGGCTGAAAACAGTTGTGCTGGAGAGAAAATTTTTTCTTCTATCATTCACTTGCTGAAGGAGGAAATTGAATTTAATGAAACTATAGGGGTTGTTGAGGCAGTAGGTCTGTTGTATTGCATTACAAAAATCAGATTTTTGACATTATTGTATATTATGACTGATATTTTGAGTGATATCAATATACTGAGCAAACAACTTTAGAAAAAGCAAGGAACTCTAGTAAAATCAACATCAATTGTGAATGGTGTCATCAAAACACTGGAACGAAAGCGAAGTTTAGATGAAATTTCCGTTTTCTGGAAGGTAATTGACAGAGTTGCTAAAAATAATGGAATTGATGTCGACCCTAAGAGGGATTCCAAAAGGAAAATAAATGATTCAAAATTGCCCAAAGATTACGTTATCTTGTCTATTATAGGGAGAATCCAGCCTAAATTCAAATACGGATACTGATTGTGCTACCAATTCACTCACACCTATGAAAGATGGTTTCCGAAACAATGTTTATAATCGCATTTTTGATAAAATGCCGAGACATATGAAAATCCGATTTTCCCCGGAAAGCCAGGAGTTGGCAAAGGCTATAGACAATTTTCTAAAACTCGATTTTCAAGGAAGTTGCAATTTTATTGAATATTATGCCACGACTTTTTCCATTGACAAAGAAATTTTAAAAGCTGAAATGCTTATTCTAATAAAATTGTCTAAATAACAGCAAAGGAAACGAAACTTCTGAATTTGGTAGTATGGAAATTAAACAAATTCTTGATCAGAACTTTATAAGGTTACTCTTATCTTGCCAGTAAATACATCATCTTGTGAAATATCATGTTGAGAAGAATTAAGAACTGGCTGAGAACTACAATGACGCAAAGTCGATTTACTAATTCATCATTATTGAATATTGAAAATTAAATAGCAAAAATAATTAACCCAGAAGAAATTCTGCAGGAGTTTATTACCCGATCAGGAATTCGAACATTACCGCTGAAGCTCTGAGCTAAGAATGAGTGACTTGTCCTGTACGTTTTATTTCTTTCTTTTTTATTTGTTTTGGAATAGAGATTTTTGTTGATGTTGAAAATGTACACCTTTTCGATCTGCTCGGCGTTTGCATCTATTGTTGTGCGGAATATTGATTTGCATTTCTCATCTTTTCTGTCTTGCCTTAGTCGTTCTGTTGTGGAAGTTCTGCGTAAATTTTGATTTAAGAAATGTAATGAAGTTTGTAAGTGTCAAATTAGCTCGTACTTTATCTTTGCATTTGTGTTACTTTTTATGTGGCCCTCGTGATTTTACATTTGAAAATTTGATTGTATAATGAATCTAACGGAAGCAATTAGTACTGAAAAATTAATGCTGAGCGGATATAATGAAAGGCATCGAACTCAAACGACGGTTGCTGAATTATTTAGGAGGCAGCATCGATATCTAACCTACATTAGTCAAGGTATAATCAGAACATTGAGTCTCGTTACCGAGAATTTGGTCATGTAAGAGATATACCTAAAAGACAAAGCATTGTTGATATTAAACCAAATTGAATCTGTTCAATAGCTTTTCAGGAAAGCCCGGTGACTTCAACTCTACACGTGACTTATGATTTTAATGTTAATCATACCATAATTCTGACAGTACTCTGAATTATTATTAAAGAAGTACAAATGCACCCTTACAAAATGCAAGTGGCTCACAAACTTACTGAAGATAATCTGGATGAAGAATATGAATTTTCTGAGTCATATCACCCTAACGGAAATACAATTACACCATTAAAATGGAATTTATTATCCATAATCAGATATTAGGATAAGTAATTTTTTCTCATAAAAGTATATTTATTCTAGATGATGAAGTTAATCGATATATGTAATTGTCGTTATTGAACTGATAGCAACCCTGAGTGGATGCGGGAAAATAATACCCAACGCTAACAAAAAATATATACTGGCGTAGGTTGGAACCTTTGGTGTGAAGATAACACTAACTTTGTTTTCCACAAAACACCAAAACACTATACACTACACTCGACGCCCGTTTCGTTTAATCATCCCCAGATGATGCTAACTTTGTTGGCGAAACGCGCATCGAGTGTAGTTTGTAGTGTTTTGTGGAAAATAAAGTTAGTGTTAAAAAATTTATAAATGAGTTGGCTTTTATTTCCATATTTATCGACTCTCCTTCTTAATGAATTAGATCCAGATCTACCTAATGTCAGAATATGGTTTCGACGAGATGAAGTTCTACTCCATTATACCGTAACCGTCCGTCAATATTTGGACGATATGTTTTCAAATAGTTGGATTGGATGGCAAGGTCCAACTTAGTGGCTGTCAAGTCTTCCAGACTTTATCCTCCTTAATGTATTCTTGTGTGAGTACTTTGAAAAGGTTTCTGAAACTAAATTCGGTAACACTGAGATTCTGGAGTAAATAATAAGGTGAAATCAGATAGCTCACTCTGGAAATGAAACACACTCTAAGAGATGGGTTTTATCATTAACTAGATTTTTGTCAAGAAATAAACGGTACTCATTTTGAACGTATTTTACGGTGAAAAATATGATTAATATAAAAAGTGAATACACTACCGTACTACAGGCCGAGCTAGTTGCAATTACATACGGTGTCCTAGGGACCGACCAAAATCAGACACAGGAGAAGGTATGTATCTGCTCGGATAGCAGGGCGGCGTTGGTAGCCCTGAGCCAAACGACAAAGTCGAAGCTGGTCTATAATTGCTATGAAGCACTGAACCACTTGACAGGGCAGGAATCAGTGGACGTATGGATACCAGACTAGGGACCAGGGAAAACCTCTATGGACCAAAACCTGCAGTGGGAATAAGTCAGAATCTGATCAGAAACCACATGGCTGGGCAAGAAACCATCACAATGAAACATGGAGAGGAGAGTAACGGGTTGTCGAATAACCAAACGCTTCATCAAATACTCAGATATTGAGAAAGGGGCCCAAGAGTTCATTAAATTGAACAGGAACAAAGCCAGAATTCTGGTGAGAATGATTATGGGCCACCATAGTAGCCTGCATGTATATAAGCATAAGCTGGTTGACTAATTGCCCGGCCTGCAGATACTGTAAGAAGACGAACCTCGATTCATCTTCTTTACACCTGCCCCGAACTGGAGGAGAAGAGGTATCTTATATTAGGGACCCCTGTTGTCCAAGAGGAGGCGAGGCTTAGGAGTGCCTAATTGGGGACTAAAGGGGCCTAAATTGCTCCTTTTATGGGATAGCATTTTGGATAATGATCCGTATAAGAGGGGATCGCCAAGGGGCTACACATGCGATCGGTGGCTGCTGAGGCCCAAACCCACATAATATAATAATAATAATAAATATAAAACGTAAGATTTTATTATTTTACAGATAATAATTTCGAAAACGAAGTATGCTCATTCCTCTCGATACGACCTTTTGAATGGTGTATAACTCAACATGCCTTTATATTAAATAAGTTGGGAGCTATTACATTCCCTAGGAAGAAGATACAAAAAGGTCATTATCCCCTACCTAAGTATCGAAATCAAAAATCTTTTTCATTTACTTGAAGGAATTTTTATTAAATACCTCCATACTCGAGTTACAGAATTTCGTTTCTGCTCTGTATTTTCCCTTCTTTTTATGAATGTGTGCATATTATAAATACCAAATAAATAATTTAATTATCAGTACTATTAATTATCACACAGAATATATGCGGAACAAGGAAGTACGTCTGCTACTCCCTTTGATGTCATATGTGATTTTGTACCTTTGGCATACAACTTAATTCTATCTGGAATATTTAAAGAAATACTTAACCCATAAAGTCTTGTAAAATCTAAATCGGTTATCTTACAATGACACAGATATTTTCTTTTCCACATTTCAAGAAAAATACTAAAATCAGCCACTGAATAAATATATTACAGGTTTCTTCTAATTTTAAACATGATACTCGTAGTCTATGTATAGGACGTATTTATACTATTATTTTTTAAAACAAGATTCAGTAAAGGTGAGTAAATTTCAAATATATAATGTATTAATTAAGTATTGACTTCTTAAATATTTTCAATTTTAATTACAGTTCTTGTGTTCAATATATCATTGCAAGTCAAACAAGTGCAGAAATTATATGTATATACTTTTTAATTAAATGTGGCAATTTACTAACCATAATATACACATGATATCGTAGAAAGTTAGTACATTTTCTTGTCTTGGTATATTTCCATTTTACGGAAAAAGTTTAAATAAAACTTATGTAAGAGCTTATTACATACAATATAATAGGGGCTTTTTTTAATCATAATAAAGTAACACTGTTTTATCACACCATTTTCTTTTAAGAAAACATGAAAGTTTAACTTAAACTATGTATTGAAATTTAAGTTTTGTGCATAATTAAAAAACAATTGCAAAGTAGCAAACAATAGCAAAAAATCACGGGCACTGTAGGGTTAATTCGATATAGACTATAAATAAAATGGATGAAGTTTACACCAATAGTTTAATTGGGTTTAATATTTTCTGAAACAGACACCATGTGCTGAAGTATATTTTTTTGTTAGATGATCTATCTGGGAGTGTGAAATTTAATATTTATTTTCATCTTCTTTTAACAAATATCTACAGTTTCAGAACAGAATTACGACATTTTAGATTATGATTTTTTTTAAATTATTACGATATTACCTTTTTCATTCTTAAAGTATTTTATACTTTGAATCAGCATCACATCACATCTCATTGTATTGCTTATACTCGTATACATATAATGTACACTATGCAGCTGATGTAAAATTATAAGACAATTATTCCCCTTACTTAGTAATAAAGTAACAATGTTAAAATACTTTTATTACTACTGCAATTAAAATAATGCTGTTACTTTCTCCACCATATAATATCACATAATTTAAAATGTATGACGTGTAACCTATGAAAATATAGTATAATAAATATCTTTATGGTACCATTTGGTACCATAAGAAAGCAAAAAAGAAATTTACTAATATTTATTTATGAATATAATTTATGCATATCAAATAAATCATGAAGTGTCTCTTACACATCCTTTGTTTAGTTAACAGTTAATTAGCAGAGATTAAATGAGTAATATTTGTCTAATTCAAGACTAATTTGTCCAACTAGTCAGGTTTATACAAATAAATATTTGCGTGTTACCTTATTATTATGGGCATAAAATTATGATTGCATGATAAATACTCTACCGCTTTCTTTAAACCCACGGAAAGCACTGTACAAAATAAACTGGTAAAATGTACACGTGAATTTCTGAAAGAAAATCACTCAATGTCAAATAATATGAAGTTAGAAAGCGAATGAAAACTGGTTTATTCCAAACTTAATAGCATTATAACCCTTGCTGAAGATTTTCCAAATTTAGTAGTTTTATTTAAGCCATGTTACTATTACCACCGTCATCATTATACTGGATAGTTTTTAAAACATTTAGTTAGGTACAAAAATATTTAAACCAAATGAGCAAAACGTTGCTAAGGTTTATGCTAGCACATTTTCACAAAATACGTGATTCCATTTTTGAATTTTAAAATAAAAAGTCAAAAATTAAATAATTTTAGTTTATTTGTTTGATCATTCTATATAATCACAATTTTTGGATGCACACTATAAAACGTAACAATGCTTTACTCACTTTCTTGAAATCATACAATACAAAAGCTGCGATGATATACCAGTTAATAACTTTATTAATAATATTATGATTCATAATTCATCTTTTCATTTGAGTATCTAAATAAATACTATTTATAAATACGTAAATAAATAGAAAATTATCTTTAGTACAATTCGTTTCTACTTGAAATTTGGTCTTTCCAATATCAAATTATTTAGGTTATTTTTTTCTTCCTTTTCTTAGTTCAAAAATAAAGCAATGGAATAAAGTAAACATCACATAGGTGGAAGTTAGTATTGAGTCAAAGTTAGGTTACTGCATAATAATTATTTTAGTAAATCCATAGAAGCAAATATTAATTAAGATTTATTGAAATATATGAAGCCGCATTACTAATTAACATAAATTTAAAATCTATGTAAACTAAACACACGTGTAAATGTAAGCAGTATACACCAATAATAAAATTAAATATATTTATAAATTTATATATTTTAGTTATATTTATTACCTAATTTTTTATATAGCAGATGCATGTATAAAAAGATGATTGAAAACTGCCTTATGTTAATTATATGCCTTAAAATTAAAATATTTGGTAAATGTAACTTTGTGATGTACAGGATGTTTCACTTAAATATAGAACACGTATGTTACTGATGAACTACTGTCAAGTAGATTTGATTGCCTTTTCTGAAATTTAAAATGTAATTAAGAAAACATCTTTTTAAATGTGAATATGGTGTTCTGAGATATGGCTAAAAGTCATAAAAAATCATAATACACATGTACTGTTTTAATTCTTGAAATGTTTTAAATAAAGGGTATCCCATTTAATTTAAAGCACCCGGAAAAACTGTTCCTATATTTTTTTAAGGAACATGCCGTGATATGTTAATTTTTCTTCACGGGGACATCTTTTGCCATAAAATCCGTTACCTCCCTGGAAAAGAGACATTTCTGAAACTGTTCTTATAAGTTATTCTGATTCCGGAATGGCCAACGATCAGAATCGATCCAGAGACCTTTCAAATGATGTATTACACAAATTATGTTATTTGAGGGAGGAGGTGACAGTGACAGTAACTGCTGTAAAGTAAAAAGATGTCCCCTTGAAAACAGAAATTGATACGTTACACTCTCCTTCAAAAAAAATTATTTCAACAGTTAATTTCAAAAATAACTGTATCGTTTTATTTACAAATATACATGGATATAGTATATTTAAGACAGCCACCACGTACCATCAATAAACAGTGTAATGGACGCTTTAGATTTATTTCTCTAAAATATAGGCAATACTAAATTCAGTTTCGAGTTAATTATGCCTGTCGTCAATAGAGGGCGCCACCACTTTGAAACTACAACCTTAATTAACTACGGAAATTATAATAATTCGTTATTATCTATGTTTCAGGAAACGCATTGAAAGTGTCTCATAACATTATCTTTTGATGGTACCTACATGTATGTTTGGAAAATTTATTATTGGTGTATTTTGAAAAAGAAGCGGAATGTTAGTTTAAGCACATACTCCCAAAGAAAGGTATAGATGCTGTTTCTCCCTTAGCCACAATGGAAGGTCCCCCCATGTATACCATAGCGAGGCTGTCGATGAAAGAGGAATGGGGTGCTAAAGCGACTACAGGTGCCGAGGTTCTTGTCGACTGTTTTCCAAGAACTCTCAGGCGAAATCCTCCAGTAATAAAAACAAAGTGGATTAGTCTGGCACATAGTCGACGTATCACACTGTTCAAACATTAAAAACATAAATTAGTTATTTTACACTACATAATAGAAAAATGATCATTAAAATAATCTTGAAAATTATTAGGTGCTAGAATTTATTCATCTATTTATTGGTATGTAAATTTATTTTATATAAAATATGTAGAAAACTTTATTTTTACTTGTATGCGAATAAAGAATAACTTTTCTTTTTTAGATGTTATTTCTTTCTCGAATCCTTATTCACGCAGACGCAATTAGTATCCGTATAGTAAAAGAAGGTGTACATGGTTACATCCTTCAAGGCAGAGAGAAAATGAAAATAAAATGTAGTGATAAAGTTTTGAACTATATTCATAATTTTATTAAACTATTTTTTGAAAAACTCTAACACGTCAACTTTACTTTTGTTAGTAATTACAATTTTTTTCAGATTTTGTGTTTGAGCTCTAACAGTAGTCAAATTTTGTTCAAAGAAGTAAGGCCTTAAAAGACGACGACCATTTCCAGCCCATACATTTACTTTACCATACCGTTGGCCATGTGATCCTTGAATTCAACGAGGATTATTTTAAGAACAATATCTGTAGTTATGCTGATGTACTCCTCCTTTCAAAGAAAAAGTCATCTCAGCAAAAACAATCTTTTAAAAAGTTGGAATTGTCTCGTCAACGTAACATGATATCAAAAATTATATGTGAAGATCTGAGATATCCTCATTCAACTCTCGTCTCAAATTTACTTTATAAGGGAAGAACTTTTATTTTCTTAATAATATTCGAACGTACAACGACTGAAATATCTACTAACACCAGACAACTCTGGTAGAAATGTGAGAATATTCTTAAACTTCAAGCAGTATGTTTAATTTAGTGTTTACCAGGGGCGTAGCGTACATGGATGCGAGTGATACGTCGCATCCCTTAAAAAATTGGCAAATTAGTATTATTTAAAAGATCAATAGATTTATTCAATCATTACAATTTTTTAACTATTTTAAACCGTCCGCAAACATGCATTATTTACTTTAAACGATATCATCAACTTCTTTATTTCAAATCGGCCGTGAAGGCGCCCGAAATTATTGCACTCCCGCGTTACTTGCTGCAGTGCTGAAATGCGATGGTCCACATTACATCCAAGCTATGCGTTAGATGGGCGAAAAGATCAGTGATCTTACGCAGTCAACAGTGGAACCTCGAGTGGATGTTGTCGTTATTTCCGAACTCAGATATGCGATTATGTAAACTCATCTTGGCGACTGTCGTCATAACATAAGGAGATTTGGAGGCGCTGTTTCAGATAATTGTGGGAGATGAAAATGAGGAATGGGATCGAGAAACCGTTATTTGTGCTAGATGCCTTTTAACTTTATTACGCTATTTTGTTTTAATTTTTTCTTAGCACTGTTTTCTGCAATATATCCATATTCCGAGAGTCTGTTTAAAATTCTACAGACAAAAATATCAGATATTAGTTACTGCAATAAGAAGATCCCCGATTTCAAATTACATATTCAAAAAATAAAAAACGCGTTTATTGATATTTGGAACCGTTTGCACAGATTTATGTTAGAAAATCAACCAGCAAGTAAGAGATTAGTGAACGGTTTAGTGAAATTTCTAAAACTGAAATTCTTAAATCTAGATTCAATACAATCTACTTCATTCGTGAAACATTTTTCTAACGAACTTTTTTCTTCTTTAGTAGATACATATGGAACATTCTTTGACGCAAATCGTTTAAAAAGTGAACTTTCAGTGATTTATAGTGATCCTGATATGAAAAAAGCACTGTTTTCAAGTTTCACCAATACATTATGTCCCTTCAACTATCTTCTGTTTTCCCTGAGTCATCAAAATTGTGTTGTTTAATTTTGACTATTCCTGCCACAAGCAGTTCCGCGGAAAGATCATTTTCATGTTTAAAGAGAATAAAGACTTATCTGCGAAATTCTCAAAAACAAGAAAGACTGTTAGCTTTAGCGTTAATAAATATTGAAAGTGCCTTGTTAGAATATATGAGATCGTCTCTAACATTTGACGAAACAGTGATAGACGTTTTCGCTGGACAAACAAAAACCGAAGAATTGATCTCCATTTTAAAAATTAGGATATATATTAGGAATCATTTTAGATTACTGTCTTTTTCTTATTTTTACCATTTTCATATGGCCTACCATATATCTGACTATACCTCTTCCCCTTATAACATTTTTATCACATCCCTAGATTCTTCTCACGCTACGCCCCTGGTGTTTACACATACTTAAAATCTACTTTGTCGAGGTGAATTTTTTAGACTACCATTTTTCGAACTAATCTGCTTATTATTGATCTTCAAATAGGTATTCTCTCAGGACACGCTTGATTAAGCGATTGGGAATCCTCTTATATCTATATATAAATGTTCATCTTTCAATCAAACTTTAAAATATTTCTGTTCCACGCCCGATTTGGAGCCTGATGATTGAATTTTAAAATTAAAAACTTTATATTTCGTTCTGTAGATTTCATAATAGGAAAAGTTTTTGTAAATATGTAAAAATCTAAAGATAAATCCACATAGATACAAAAAGTTTAACTACCTAAAGGTATCTTATCTTATCACTTTAGTATTGTAAATCTTTAGGTTTCTACAGACCTCTAATATCTATATTCAATAATATATGTGTGATATCTTCAAATTAATTTATGGTAGAACAGGTGGTAAACATAATTGAATTTTGAGGAATGAAGTACTACTGAATGAAAAGTATTTTATATTAATCTGCAACACTTTAGTAATAAATTATACTAACAATTTATACTCTGGAATATATATTTCGTGTGAAATGAAGAATGTATTCAACAAAGAGGGTCAAAATCTTGGAAGCCATAAAATCTCCGTAAAATTTGATAATATGTTTGTCAGTAGTATTTTGTAAACATTATAACATTTAGATTAACAATTGGATATCCGATAATTCCATATGAAACAAAAGTTTAAATTGATCTTGTTCTCTTGAAATTTACACATGAATTTTTTTTCTTTTGATCAACATATATTCACGTTGGAATTTACAAATCGGATCATCCCCTTATCTATAGCATTTGTAGTTAACGAAAATATGAAATAATATTTACTATTTATGTTTAGCCAAAAATATGGTTTATATGAAAATATGTCTATGATATTTTCAATTAGTGATTGCGAAAACAGAAAATTTTCATTCCCAAAAACAGTTTTCATTCCTCGGATATATATGAAGACCTCTAAAGTGTTCAAAGATCGTGATATTCCTACCAACCTAATATGATATTGGTAGTACATATTATGATGAATGCAAAACTGATAAATCCCCAGTATATGAATTTCGAAATATGTATCAATAAAAAATTAACAGTTAATTAAAATAAAAGTCATCAGGAAATTACAAAATTATCTTTGATGGTAGCTCTAATATTATTGTGAGTTTATATTGTTTTATATTATATCTTATTTCCTTGGATTTAACTGTATATAAAATTCGCTATATATACACATTGTTAAATTGTAGATATAAAGTTCTGTAATGAAATGCTTAGAAAAATATACTGCGCATATTAAACATCCCAAATTAAATATTTACGGTAATAAATTAAACAAATATATACAGTATTAGATAAGATGAACGTTGGGTGGAAATTTTTAATTTATGTGAAAATTGTTTTAATTTTAAATTTAATTTTTAATATTCCATTGTTATCTGCTTATTGATGTGTCATTGATCTTGATGTTCAATGCTCTTTCCATGTCAATAAACTTTTCTCGTAGGAAAAATATTGATACTGAAAGGAATAGAGAAAACTTCATATAACTATACAATTCGTGTCTAAAGTACCTTTCTACCCCCATTATAGTAGAAAAGTAATGTTTTAGTTAATAAATAGTGATATAATCATCGAAGATGGCGTTGTGGCGCCATTTTGAAAATTAATTTTTAACAACAGTGTTTGTAATTAACATTTCATTTGTAAACCATTTTAAATAACTATTCTGTAACATTGTTTTGATTTTAATATATCTCATAATTTTTTAAAGAAAAATGATGAAATTTAATATTAACGTAACATCAAACTTTTAGGCAGTTTGTAGGCAAACCTGTAAAAGCTAAATGTCAGGTTTTTTCTGATAGAAATCATGCAAAAAATGACGTCAAAAACATTTTTATGTATCTGAATTCTATTTTGTTTAAACTTAGAAATTTGCTTTAATGTACTTTTAATCGATTCTAATAATTTGGCACGTATTTTTAATGACGGGTATTCCGATCATCCTGTCTTGAGAGCAGACTTACGACAGATGCTGTAGAAATTGAAAGTGGCCTGCTCGGTCTCCAGATTTAATATCTTTCTATTAATTTTTGTATGAATCTACTTAAGATTTGATATATACGCTACGTAACCAGCTAAAATCGAGATTTTAAAGCAGAGAATATTTTATTTGAACTTAGAAATTTTGTTTAGCGTACTTTTAATTGATTCTAATAATATGGCACGCATTTTGAATGACAGATATCCCGATCATTCTATCTCTAGAGCAGACCTACGACAGATGCTGTAGAAATTGAGAGTTGTCTGCTCGGTCTCCAGATTTAATATCTTTAGATTAATTCTTATATGAAGCTACTTAAGATATACGCTACGCAACACGCTAACATCCAGATTTTAAAGCAAATAAGTACTGAAGAATATAGGTTAATTTCTGCAAAGACACTTGAACAACGAATGGGAGAAGAGTTTTACAACAGGATATTCGACTGTCAGCAGGAAGGAAATGCACGTTTCGTAAATGTAAAATTAATTTAAGATATTTGATACTAATTTTTATCATTTTATTATTCATGAATGAAATTTGTTGTTTTTCACTAATCTAGAATTTATTTTTAATGTAAACAAAAAATAAAATTCGGACATATAAAAACGTCTACATATGTGACTGTTTCTTTTAGAAAATAGTTATTTATGTACCTCAGTAAAGTGAGTCTTTATCGAACGAGTCTGAGATTATGAGGCGAGCGAGGCGAGTGAGTTTGATAAACACACTTTACTGACATGGTGCATACAAAATTTTATCGACAACCGTAAAAATTTATAATTTTAAAAAATGGCGATATTATAAAGCTTTTATTGTGGATCTGTGGCAGCCGCGAGAAGCGTGACAGTGACAAGCGATTTATGTTTAATGTCAAAGTCATGTCTACTTTAATAAACATTTGCGCCAGATAAAAATACTTTACCTGTCACATACAAGGCAGCTAAAATACCCTATTTCATGGTAAAATAAAGTGATTGTTTACTTCCGAAAATCGATATGGTAATGTATGGCTTTACTGACGGTTGGCAATAAAATACATTTATCCACGACCACTATATTAGGAAGATTTAATACGTCTGTTTTCCGTGGATTAGTGGCCTTCTAATACACTAGTGGATTAAAATTCATAATACCACGCTTCTTGATTCATAATACCAATATTCTTGATCACAATAAATCTGTCAAATCTGACGTTTTTCAAAACCGGAATTTTTCACCTCCTAATTGCCCGATTTTGCCCGTAGTCGTGGATAAAACGTTGAATTACATTCGGGAATTAACAGCCTTTAATCCGCTCGAAAAAATCTTGTTAATTCCCTTATATAATTAATATATATTATATAATTAACTATTAGCTTTTACATACAATTAACTATTAGCTTTTACAGAGGCCTGCAGATTGTCTAAAAAGTTTGATGGTGTGCCAATATTAAAGCTCATATATAAACAACGTTTGTATAAATATTTGAAGCAGTTTCAAAATGAGGTGTTGCCATTATTTTTAAAATGGCGCCGCAATGCCAGTTTTGATGAGTTATCATTATTTATTAACTACAAAATTAAACGTGCACTGTATGTAAACGGTATATATGATATTATATTTAATAGTTTACTAATCAAATTCAGTTGTTAATGTTAAAAAAACATCAAACTTAAAAACCACTGTGATGTTATGTTTAATATGGTGAGAATACGTTGGGCATTCAGCTCAGTCACTGAACAGAAATTAAACCATTCGGAGGCTCAGTTGTCTGTTGTGAAGCTAATAAAATTGCAGCACTTTTCTCTACGTAGATGGGTTACTTGTCGTATTCTTCTATAGACGTAGCTGCGAAAATGTTATTCGTACTGTGTCCGAGATGGCGGATAAAGCGTCGTGGGGAAATTTGGTACTTTTCCTTGAGCATGGCTGTATTTGTCTTCATCTTTATATGTACCTGCCTTCATACCCCTAAGCTTTAGTGAATGGACGTACATTTCTGTGTGTCCAAACTTTTAATATAGTTCCAAAAATTCGATTTAATTTTGTCTATTTATTCATGATTTGGTAAAAGAACGTGAGGAAACTTAAAACGATTTCATTTTATTTATTCTAGACACAAAGAAATGTGAATTGTTAAAATAAGCATTATGTGAAATGATCAATAAATGTATTTACAGCTTTTTGTCCTGAGTTTAGATAATGGATTATACCCATTCCATAATGATAATTACTTTGATAATGGATTATGTAAAATACGTGCATATTTTAGCCACGCAATCTAGACAGCAATTTGTCTAATAATTGTTATTAGTGTATAGTAATGCTTATATTTTCTTAATCGTTGCATATTTGTCTTTATTCCTTCTATAATAATACTATAATGCTATTGTCGTTTCTATTATATTATTTTATAAAACATTATTGGACATTATTAATTAATATAATCACATATTTAATACTAACAAGAACTAATGAATGCTAGGGTAATATTAATAATCAGGAAACGTGTACCATTGCACTTTATGTACGAAGTCTAAATACTTTCAGGTATATTATTTATGTAAATAATATCTAAATGCCACATTAGCGTATGACACATTTAGTATACCTAACTAATTTTTAGTTAAGAATATGACATTCAACTGAATTAATTAAGGAGGTCAAAAATATTTATGCAATTATAACATTTATCGATCCTATTGCCTTGTAGATGGGATATTATTATTTTTGAGTTAAAAATATATTTATACTTTAAAATAAATATTTATTTCTGAAAATGTTTTAATTACATCACGAACATGAACTATGAACTATTTGTTACTTTTACATTAAACATACAAAACGGAGTGGTGATGGCAAGTAGTGATGGTATCTAAAAATAAGTCAGATATTTGACGATAGGCTTAGGTGAAAAACAAATCGGATCAGGATTTATGAATATTTTAACAGAATTTCTCCTACTTTTGGAAATGTTGGAATAGCTTCTCAAAACATAATCATAAATACTATATTATTCTATTTATTTTTGATTTGTATTAAAGATATTACTTATATATATATATATATATATATATATATATATATATATATATATATATATATATATATATATATATATATATAATGGCAGTTAAATATTAAATAAAGGCGAATTATTAATTAATTGACTGATAAGTTAATATTACTGGATGTAAAAAGAACATTCTGTATATTTAAAAAATGCCATATAGATGAGGCTTATTTGCGTATGTATCAATCATCCCACATTGAGACAATAATAGTATAATATGTTTTTTCTTATTGAATATTATTTTGTTAGGGAAACATGGCCCTAGATAAATTGTGGTTCCATTATACTACGATGTAAAAAGTTACTCAATTAGTAATATTATGATATAAAGTATCTGTTACAGGAACTCTAATATTTCTGAAATTGTAATAGTTATTTTTTTCTCTTCAAAGGGAACATGGTGGTTTACTAGATTATTTCAATGAATTATTTTATAAACAACAATTTTGTATATTGTAGGTTATAACAATTTTGTATACATTTTTAAATTTGGTTATATATTAAACATACAAATTATGTGCATACAAGTTATGCATAAATAAATACATATATTTTCATGTGTTTTTATTAGTTATTATTTTTTGTAAATCTTTTATTTTCATCTAAACATTTATATCTGCGTATTTTTTTATGTACGAGCCCAGGCTCATAATAGTTCGGCCAGGTATAATTTTTACAACTATGACATATACCTGTATTTAAATAAAAGTAACAACACTCTCAAAACTATTCTTTAAAGAAAAATATTGGTAACAGAAATAAAGTATAAACTTTTAACTTAAATACGATGAAATACTACTATGTCATGATTTGTCAGTGACAAGTTTGTTAATAAAATACTTTAAGATTTGCGGTTCAGAATGGTTCGGCCAGTTACTTAAATGCATATTATTCTAAACGTTTGTAGCATTTTAAAACAAAATAATATGTTAATTGTTGTCAAAGTAAAACGGATATAATTATGTGTGTTTTGGACGCATCTGCTATAATTTTCTAAAATCAATTGTTAATGCTCATAAACAGGGAATTTCGACTCGGAAAATATCCGCTACGTATTCGCTGCATAAATTTACAGTGCAAGACATTATCAACTTGTATAAAGAAACTTAATCCACAGCCCAAAGGAAGAAAACTGCTCGACCATCCCCAATTTCATGCTTAAATCAAAATGCTCAGGAGAGAATTGTAACAACAAACCGACGATACTAGGAAAAATAAATAATGGTACTATGGAAGTAAGCCATTGGAAAAAATATTTCGGTATCCGCAACTAACCACTCAATAAAGCAAATAGGATACAAATTCTACAAGGTAAAATTTGATTCTTTATAATTTACTTTTGAGCTCACTGGTTTCTAATTTAGGCAAAAGGAAATCAGTTATTAACTAAACAACAGAAACTCAATTGGTTATGGTGGGCCAGAGAACATAGGCACTGGCTTTAACAACAATGACACCAGGTAATTCGGAGTGACGAATCCAAATTTGAAATCTGTTTGGATAGTACCAGAAAACGTGTGCTAAGAACCCCACAGGAAACTTCCCTGACTCCAGAAATCATTCTGACTGTTTGGTTATGAAAGTGAAGTTCCCTGTATCTCTTATGATCTGGGTGTATGAATGGTATGGGAGTAGGAAAATTGCATTTCGTAGATGGTACTGTGACAGCAGAAAAATATAAATAAATGTTGACACAGCTTATTGCCATCAATACCAATATGTCAAGGTACTGATCCGCAGTACATTTTTACGCAGGATGATGCTGCGTGTCACACAACAAAAACTATCAACGCTTAGTTTACAGAACATAATATCCCTGTTATGGAATGACCCTCTAGCAATCCAGATCTCGCGACAATAGAAACATTGTGGTATAAAAGGACAAAACAGTTACGTAAACATCTAGCCCGTTCAGTTAACGATCTACGCACCAAACAGCAAGAAATTTGGGACAGCACGTCCCAAACGTTCGTAAAGAATACGCTAAGCTGGTAGATACAGTGCCTGCCAGAATTAAAGCTGCTACTGTTAATGAAGGTGATGTAACACAGTTTTGATGAAGCGGCCGAACTATTCTCAACGGCGAATCTTTTTTATTAACCAAATTGTCACTGACACATCGCAAAGTAGGAATGTTTCATCGTATTTAAGTTAAAAATTTATACTTTGTTTCTGTTACCAATATTTTCCTTTAATAAAATAGTTTCGAGAGTGTTATTATTTTTATTTAAATATATTAGTCATTAGTAAAATTATGCCTAGCCGAACTATCATGAGCCTTGGCTCATATAGCAGTAAACTGCATAGTAGTAAAATAGCGATATTTATTTAATACAAACTACCTTTGATATGTTTAGGAGCCTATAACATAAATATCTAATGAATGGTGATTTAACATTTACATAATGTAGCAAAAATAATGCTATAGGTTTCTGAATGTCTACATTTAAAAAATAAAGGACGGTTGTACGCAATAAATTTTGGTTAGTTTTGAAGAAAACCCTTTCAGGCGGAAAACGGTGCACACTTTGTACATTTAATTTGGTTGATTTTTTTAAATCAAACATTACTGTTAAATTTAGTATTTTGAAGTTGCACAATCGTTTTTCTTCATTTCATCTAATCTATACTTACGCTAATGTAATTATTACTATAGCATATGTAAAAACATGTGCTCTTTCACATTCCATAATAAAAACAGGGTTGCCATTAAAAAACTATCGATGGCGTCTAACCTCATACACGAATCACCCTGTATATATTAATTATATTTTATGAAATAATCAACTAAAAATAAAATTTGACGAGTCCAAGAGTTTTTCCCAAAATTTATTCCTTGAATTTTTAACGAATTGATTCGTTAATTTACGAAAGCACCGTATATTTTAATACCTGAATAATAAGGCAAGTTTTCATATAAAAGTACTGTTGTGTAGAGGGATATTTAGCATTTTGTCATGACGTGTATCATGACGATGATAGTAGTGGTTGGCTATAAGTTTTGCCAAATATTGTCTAATAAATTTTCTAAAATATGTATATACAGGGTAAGGTTAAAATGTTGTTTTCAGTGAACTAATTTCTACACATTTTGATCGAGAATGTACGTTAAAAACGAGTCTCACTAACTTTTTGAAAAATAAAAACTCTGTTAATCGACGTAGCTTTACCACATAAAAAGATATATGACATGTGCAAATGCTAAAGCACAGTATGAATTCAATAATGAAATGAGATAAAGAGTTTGTTTTGCTCTAAATACTGTAGTTCAGTGCAAAACAAGGTACTATTAAGCTTTTTACATACATTATTTATCTGACAGTCCCAGGTAGGTTTACTATCAACAACTGTCATATCATCAAAATGGACTGATATTATGATACTCTTAGAAAAATATACACATTTTGTTTTGTCTAAAGAATGCGTTGTTTTTTCTACACCTAATATTGAACTGTGCCATGATGTCTGGGAATGTCTGAGTGCTGAATCTCCACAGGATCTGATGCAGATATTACTATAGATGAGATGGCAGTTTATTGACATGTAGCGAAAATATTAATGGTCCAAGGACCGAACCCTGTGGAACACCAAGGTCCATGATTATCGGAATAAGTATTTCCTATTTTTACAGGCACAATGCTTTCAAAAACATGAATTTATTCAATTAAGAAAAACTATATAACGATGATTAAATTATAACTCCGCTTACGAAAATCAATAATTTAGAACTTAACATTACTTATAAATTTAGTTTTCATACATTCAACAGCTGAGCAATTTGCTGTCGAATTTTTGGCGTTTTGAACTTAAAAGTGCATATAACTAAATGTGATTAAATTCAATTAATCACATCAACGTCATTCAAAATTTTGTCAAAATCATAGTAAACTCGTTCTTGTAATATTTGAAAAATAAAATAAAATATTAAATATAATCACAACTATTTACACTGCATAAGGGTGTAACCTTAATAATAAATAAGCTTTCTTTCTATGTTAGTAAGCAAGCAAAAAGCGTGTAATGAATGATATGCATGCACGAGGCTTACGAATAAATAAGGACAAATTACTTTCTCCATCCCTCTAATGGCTTTTCACGGAGCTCTTGTTCGCTTACACCCAACAGTCCAATGCTGGCAAATATCCAACCGGTTATGACAAAAAAACATATTACCGCTACTCTTATTGGTAGAAGAATCACAGTAAATACAGCAGTCTGAAACAAAGAAGAATATTTTTATATATGTATCTCTAGGTTTTTGTTGTAAGAAATATTTTATTCATAACGTATAGTGGAGCAAATACATCTGTTATATGTTTGTATCTAAAGGGTATTTCAACAAGGACGCGCGATTTTTAATCGTAAGTGAAACAAGCTGTATGTGAGATATACACTCAATTTTGTTTTATTTAAAAGAATATTTTATGGCATTAAGTATGGAATATAACGGCGTTCAAATGTTCGCCGTGGCTTTGCTTGGTAGCACGTATTCGGGAGGTCCACTTTTCGATGACTGTCGCATAAATCTGGTTGAACTTACTGGATGGCATTCGTTATGTTGACTTTGAGGGTATCAATTGTTTGTGGTTTATTCGCATTGACCTGCGATTTAAAATAGTCCCACGGGGAGAAGAATAGAATCTATAAAACAACGTCTAAGGACGTTAAGTCGCACGATCTCGGTGGCCAGTTCAGGTCGTCGCTGCGCGAGATAACCATAACCCATCATCCGTCATCCAGTTTAAGCCACAAGAAATTGCTTATCATCGATCTGTAGCGTTCGCCGTTGACGGCTATGGCATTATGGCAATACCAGTTCCGTTTTCGAAGAAGTACGAATCGATGGTTCCACCAGGCCAAAATTCACATCAAACAGTGACCTTTTCCGGATGCATTTGTTGCTGGTATATATTATGTGGATTTGTATCGTCTCAAATTTGACAATTTTGCTTGTTCTGTATATTGTTTTGTATATTCCTTCATAGCAAAATGGGTCTCGTCGGTAAAGATTTTTTTCTTGGTGAAATTTGCCATTTGCTTCAACTTCCAACTACTCCAGTGCCCAATCAGCGAACACACGGCGTTGTCTACGGTCGTTTACTTTAAGTTCCAAGGTCAGTTGGATTTTATACGGGTGCAGATCCAAGTCCCCACGCAAAATTCGTCAAGTTGAAGTTGCAGAAAGGCCAAGTTCTTGTGAACGACGAGAAATTGACTGCCTCGGGTTTTCGCGTATACTCTCACGCACAGCAGGGATGTTTTCAGCGGACCTTGCCTTTGATGTACGGGTGTTGGCCGATTATTTGTCAAACCGGTTGATTCGAATTTGGCCACCAAATGTCGAATAGTCGACTCAACAGGACAGCTGTGGCGAGGATAAAAATTACGTAATGCGTGGAACGATTCTCGAATGAAGCACTGATTTTGAAAATGAAATTTTCGTACGTTGTTAAACACTATAACTTTCCATGGTGATTTGCTGTACACTACTGAACAATTCACAACAAATTTGACACATGTTGCTTTAACAACATGGCTATAACCTAGCAAATTTCGAGCGTCCCCATTGAAAGACCCTGTATTATATATACATTCAAAAGTCAAATAGATAGTACCGAGTGAATATGAAATATTATACAGGTAATTGTAAAATAATTCTACTTTACAATTATATACGTTATATATGGTAATAAATTGCATATACATGCAGTGTGATGTACAGTTTTATTTTATATAATACAATAAATACACAACATATTTATACCGTATAATTTACATGTTTATACTTATGTGAAAATTATGTGGTAGATAAATGTATTCA
Organism: Rosalia funebris; assembly: GCA_037954035.1. Lineage (NCBI taxonomy): Eukaryota > Metazoa > Arthropoda > Insecta > Coleoptera > Cerambycidae > Rosalia > Rosalia funebris. The sequence goes on along the minus strand of JAZFAV010000009.1, from coordinate 31,387,973 downwards.
CTTGTAGTTCGTTAAAAACAGCCAATATTTAATTATAAATTTACACAAAGATTGGTTTGAAATTATAAATATAATTAAATACAAAATTCAATTAATACTCAGTCAGATCAATACAATTAATAATATATTTAATGACGTCGGTGTATGACAAACTAAAAGTTGTTTTTTTGGAAAGGGCTGGAAACTTCAATGTAGCAATAAGAACTGGAGACCTATTTTCCACAATCGCCGTAAAATTACAGGTTACTTAATTTGCCACGTATAATTGTTTGGTATTCATGATAGACTGGCTTCTGTTTTTATTGTTGCTTGTTGGGAACCTTAACTAAACATTAGGAAAATTTGATGTAGTAATTATGGATCTTTTGAAGGCATTCGGACAGAATTTTATATAGTATGTATTAAATTAAGTTAGTTAAGATGCCATTCTGTTGACCGTTAACTTAAATAGCTCAAGATTTCATAGAACAATTTATTAAATAATAAAATAATTATTATTGTCTTATCAAACAGATTAGATTTCAAAACGGATTACAAGTTTACTGTTCAGATGGGAATATATTACCTTTCCAATAGTTCGGGAAAGTTGTGCGTTGCTTCATGCCAGAAATTAATTCTCATATTTTGACCTAACCCTATTGATACACAATTTCCCTCAAAACAAGCGATACCCCTTTTTTACAATCTTGCCTACAATTGACTCAATGCTGAGCTGCCATATAAACATGTATACAGGGTGTCCGGAAATTCGGTTCGAATAATTTCTCATATTTCTCTGGAACCATTTTAAGCGTCGATACGAATTTCGGTGTATGATCTACCATTGTTAAATTGATGGTTGTTGTTTAAATCATCTCGTTTTGTTGCACTACATCTTTGTAAACTTTATCTTGTAGACAAAATGAAAGTAACCTTTACTAAACACTATATTTCCTATTTACAGGTAACAGGTTTACAAACAGTAATTTTAAAGAGAAGGTATCTAATGATATATAGTTATGTACTTCACGACATCACGTAGCTATAAGTTAAACATAGTGATAAGACTCCTTATAAATATCCTTAGTAGTAAGACATTAGGCATTATTATACTCTATACTCTGTCGTGTAGCATAAACTATGTCCGATAGTTTGTAGATTTATTGTAATCAGTTTGTGGCTAGAAAATTAAAAGTTGTTTTTTAAAAACGTGTTTTCCTGGTCAACAAACATAACTGGCGCTGCGAACAGGATCTCCCTACGGCAGTTCATCATAGTTGGAAATCCAAGTGAAAAAACTGTCGGCGTGTTTCAACACCTCGAGGAAGATCAAAGAATCCACTGAAACTAGGAATTGGTTACTTGAACGAGGCAGAACCTTGGGGATGTACCTTCTACTCCTATTATTTCTGTAAGTTTTTACCATTTCCTCACTAGTTTAAGAAAATTACCTTATAAAATTTCATTAAAAATATCTCATGTCTAGTTCGGACTCTGAGGTAAAAGTTGAATTAATTAATTATTCCAATAAAACAAGTGTTTCATTAAGCAACCATAGGTTTTCACCTTATAAAATAAAAATGAATAATAATTTTCAATCACAGCCTAGTACTTCTGCTATGTCTGTACCTACATTTCAAATGAATGAAATTACGGCTTTAACAAATACTTTACCTGAATTTTGTCCAGGTAGTAATTTGTCTACATTTATAAGTGCTGTTGATAATCTAATTCAATTTGTAGATAGTAAATTAACAGTAACTCAAATATATTTATTTAATGTGTCAATTTTATCTAAAGTAAAAGGAGAAGCTAGAGATTATTTAAATTTCCAAAACAAAACTGATTGGCCAGGTATAAAAGAAGCTCTTTTAAGAAAGTATGGTAATCAGAGAAATGAAAAATTATTAATTACGGCTCTTAAAAACACAATTCAAAAACGTAACGAAAGCTATAATGATTTTTATGATAGAATACTAATTGCTCAAAATGATTTATTGCAGTATGTACAACTACATGAAAACGATCAAGTAGCTCGACAATTTAAAAATAATTTTTATCAAGAACAAGCTTTACAAACATTTTTAATAGGTTTAAGCGAACCCTATAATACACACTTAATGCATTTCGATTTAAAAACGTTAGAAGAAGCTTTAAATAAATGTCGTACTTACGACAACAAATTGCAAGAAAAAGAATACATAAACTTTATCAGGCGTACTCAAGATACAAAATTCAATCCAAATAAAATGATACAAAAATCTCAAATAAACAAAAATTACCAAAGTGTACCTGCTTCAAATTTCATGCCTTTTAATGTCAATCGACAAAATCAAAATGTTCAATCGGGATCTCAATATCCACGATTTCCAAGGGACATTAATCAACCCTTACCACAAAAACGAATATTTACAAATAAAGAGGTATTCGGAACTAAACCGGGTAGCGGTATATATAAGAATCATGATCCTACGCCTATGTCTGTTCAAACAAGAACTACATTTGCTAATCAAAAATTCAATCATAATTCAAACTTTAAGCCTAAAAACAAACCTACATTTATTTCTGAGGAATTACATAATGCCGAGAGCGAAGAATATTTAAATTATAGCGAACCCTCAAATACAAAACCTAATTATAATAATTACTCTAATGAATTACAAAATTACGAGCAACCATGTGAAATGCAAATACAGGACGACGCAAACGATTTAGAAAATTTTCAGAAGACCGCCTTAACACCAAATCTCACGTAAATCTAAATAATATTTGCAACCACGCAAAACTTCCATTTTTTTATTTGCCGAAATTAAATTTAAAAATTTTAATCGATTCGGGCGCTACAGATTCGATAATAAATCCGGATGTAGCCCAAAATTTTAAACAATTTATATTTTTGGAACCATTCTCAATTACTAGCTTAAATAAAACCATAACTTCAAATCAGAATTTACTAATTCCACTTTTACAAGAATTAGGTATTAATAAAAAGATAAAAATGAGAATCGCTAATTGGCATAAACATTTCGATGCACTTATAGGGACAAAAGATTTCATGCATCTTAAAGCTAAACTCGATTATGAACATAGATTATTAACATTAAGCGATATTAAAATCCCATTTTATTTAGAATATAATGATGACGGAATTCAAACAAAAATAAATAATGCACAAATAATAACAATACCAGTATCTATAGATAAAGGAGACGTATTTATACCGTCAATAGAAACTAATGATAATCTAATTATATTGGAGTGTTTAGCTACTGCTGATAAAGGTATTTGTCGTATTCCGAACCCTTATTGTCATAAAATAAACATTTATTTTGATAAAAGAGTCAATGTAATCCCACTTAGTTGTTTCAATTTGGAAAGCGATAATCATAATGTAGTAAATAATAATATTTCAGAATTAATAAGAGTCGATCATTTAAACAATGAAGAGAAGCAGAAAGTTTTAGAACTTTGTCACAAATTTAAAGACATTTTTTATTATGAGAATTCAAACCTTTCTTTTATAAATCAAGTTAAATATAAAATTAGAACTACTGATGATGAACCTGTTTATGTAAAATCTTTTAGACACCCAAAACTTATGCAAAACGAAATACAAAATCAAATTCAAAAATTATTAGACAATAAAGTCCCTCAATCTCACCGTATTCATCTCCAGTTTGGATAGTACCAAAAAAGGCAGATGCAAGCGGAAAAAAGAAATATCGCATGGTTATAGATTACCGAAAACTTAACGAAAAAACCATCGAGGATAAATATGCTTTACCAAGGATCGATGAAATATTAGATAATCTAGGACGATATACCTACTTTACTACCTTACATCTTGCGCAAGGGTTTCACCAAATTGAAATGGACCCTCAATCTATTGAGAAAACTGCTTTTTCAGTGAATCACGGACATTATGAGTATTTACGAATGCCATTTGGATTAAAAAATGCGCCATCCACATTTCAAAGAATGATGGACGATGTTCTAAAAGAATACTTATATAAATTTTGCTTCGTTTATATGGACGATGTAGCAATTTTTTCTAAATCTCTACAAGAACATTTAATTCATATTAAAACTATTTTTCAAAAGTTAAGAGAATCAAATTTAAAAGTTCAATTAGACAAATCTGAATTCATGCGTAAGGAAGTCTCATTTCTAGGTCATATTATAACCCCGGAAGGAGTCAAACCAAACCCTAATAAAATCGAGGCTATACAGAAATTTCCTATTCCAACAACTATTAAACAGATAAAGTCATTTTTAGGTTTAATAGGGTATTATAGGAGATTTATTTCAAACTTTGCCAAAATTGTTTATCCAATGACAAAATGCCTTAAGAAAAACTCTAAAATAAATCTTGATGACCTGGAATACTTAGAATGTTTTAATACATGTAAAGAACTTTTAATAAATTCCCCCATTCTCAAATATCCAGACTTTAATAAACCTTTTAGATTAACAACAGATGCGTCAAACATTGATATAGGTGGAGTTTTAAGTCAAAACAATCAACCTGTAGGATATTACTCTCGCACACTTAATTCAGCTGAAAAAAATTATTCCACCATAGAAAAAGAGTTATTAGCCATTCTTGATTGCTCAAAACATTTTCGCCCGTATCTTTATGGAAAACTGTTTACTATCGAAACCGATCATAACCCATTAGTATGGCTGTATAAAATTAAAGAGCCTAATTCACGTTTAGTTAGATGGAAACTTAAATTAGAAGAATTCGACTTCGAAATAGTATACAAAAAGGGTAAAGAAAACGTAGTAGCAGATGCGATATCTAGAGTAGAAATAAACTTAAACGAAATAGATAATATGTCTATTGTTCCGCAAACTAATGATTTGGGTAACTTAGACGATTTAGAGGAAATTATACAAAATACTTCACGAGATAATTCTCCACAGTTTGACGAAATTATCCAAGATTTACAAAATACAATTCATTCAAGTAGTCAAAACGACGACGGAAAAACTATACCTATTTCCGAACTCGCCACAAATAATTTCCAAAATCGAATTATCATAAATTTTGCAAATGATTTTCAAGTTAAATTAAAAAGACCATTCCAAAAATATCATTATAAAGTTACCATAACGAAAAATAATATACAAAAAGATCTTTCGCAAATGTTAAAAGAAATACTTAGACCCCATTTGACTTATTGCATTTTCACAAAAGAAGAACAAATAAAAAACCAATAATCCAAATTCCAATTCACCTGTCGAACGTTTTCATTCAACACTTGTCGAAAAACTTAGAATATTAAAACTAAAAGTACCCAAAGAAACACCGCCTAACCAAGTCATAACTGCTGTTCTAATATACAACCAATCTGTACATTCGGCTACTGGATTTTCACCTTTTTCGATACTTTACGGACCCTACGAAAACGAAATTGACATTGATTTAGACCTAACTATCTATGAAGAATATAACAATAAAAGAAAAAGTGAAATATTGCCCTTTATAAATAAAATCTATAAGAAAAATCTCACTAGAGAACAAAACATACTCGATAAGCGTAACCAGAGTAAACAACAACCACCAGAACTAAATACTGACGAAATTTATATTAGGCGACCAAAACCAGGAAAAACCGACCCACTGTATGAAAGAGTTCATGCAATAGAAAAAACCGACAATAAAGTCATTGGGCTTTCAAAGAATAATAAAATAACTGATTGCAACTTACGCAAGACAAAAAGGTTGAGAAAATCTGTTTCTTTACAGAATACCTCCATCCCTTCAACTTCAAGTGCAGCCAATACATAGTAACGGCTATTTCCTTGAAGGACAAAAGACAACCCAGGTATTTCATCATTTTCACAAGTTTTATTTTTACTATAACCTCACCAATTTAGAACTAGGATTAGGTCAGATTTATTCAAATAGCATAATTTTGAGAAGCAAATTAAATAATAGTATAGAATTACATAACTTCAATAAACTTAATCAAACAATATTACTAATTGAAAACGAATTAGCTAAAATCACCAACAAGCGTCGAAAAAGAGGGTTATTCAATTTCCTTGGAGGAGCTATCAAGTTCGTAACTGGAAATTTAGATAATGACGATTTACACAATATAAATGCTAATCTACAAGTTTTATTCGAAAATTAAAAACAGCAGAATAAAGAACTTTCTGAATTCACCTCATTTGCACAATATATTACTGAAAAATTTAACAATGAATTACAAATATTAAATGAAATGCAGAAAGAAACTATAAAAATTATAAATAATCTGAACCACCAATTAACTGTAAATGAAATTATAAACATTGAGCAACAAAACGCTCTTTTATATCTATCTCATATCCGTATTTTAGAAAGAACAATTAACTTAGCAAATTTGGAAATACCTAATTTGGAAATCATAAGTTTCAACGAAATAAATCAAATTCATGAACATTTATTAGAATTATACGATAGCAATAAACTAATTAACCTAGATGAAACACATGTTTTTGAAATTCTAGATTTTTCTAAGATAACAGTAATTATTACAAAAGATAATATAATGGTAATGATCTTAAAAATTCCTATCCTCAATCCAGAATCCTTTCTGTTGTATAAATCTTACCCTTTACCGAATTTCAAATCGCAAATAGTTATCTTACCATCCCCATGGTATCTTAATGGAACCACTGAAAAATGGATGAGCAATTGTGTAACGAAATTCTACCAAACCATCTGTAACCAGGAAATTATCACCGAATGCAGTCTTAACAATCTCTCTACCTGTCAGATAGCAAGAGTGCCTGATCATCATCAAGTATTTACCCAAACTCCCCACGGCATAATTACGAGTTTTTCCACAGCAGAAGAAGTAATTGAAAAATGCCCTCACAAGATTCATCAAGAAAAAATCCAGGGGACCAATCTAATAACATCCTCATGCGATATTATCCTTCGAGAACAACTGATAAGTAGCAGATACCTGAACTTTACCATACTACCGTCAAATGAGAAGCTGCCCGAGATGGAAAGCACGTACATTGTGGATTTTCACAGCCGCCATCTCACCGATATCCAGCAACTCCAAATGGACGTTAGAAAATTCAAAGAAAATTATCCCGAGATTCACCAATGGATAAATGCCGCGCATTTATCGACCACTTTGTTTATTTCAGTAATTTTCATAATATTTGTAATATTTTTAATTAAGTTTAGGCTAGTGCTTTATAATAGGTTATTCAAGCCAAGAACAATAGTAAAAATTAGAAAAAACAAATTAGAAAATGTAACCCAACCTATACCCTCTCTGTCTGAGGACATCCAGAAATCTTAGGAGGGAGGAGTTATGTACTTCACGACATCACGTAGCTATAAGTTAAACATAGTGATAAGACTCCTTATAAATACCCTTAGTAGTAAGACATTAGGCATTATTATACTCTATACTCTGTCGTGTAGCATAAACTATGTCCGATAGTTTGTAGATTTATTGTAATCAGTTTGTGGCTAGAAAATTAAAAGTTGTTTTTTAAAAACGTGTTTTCCTGGTCAACAAACATAACTATATACATCTCAATGAGTACAAGATAGAAAAACTACGACCTTTCCATAGCACTTCTACATTCGAACTGGTTAAAAAGTTAAAACATACATTTTTCTTTCCTGGTCGCCTTACCTACCAGGGGTACGCTATTAATCTAAATTGGAATTTCACAGTGTATTGTCCCTATTTCAAATATCTCACTTACCGAAGGATTTACAAGATGCCTTATTATACTAATGTATTGAGTAAGCTGTGCTAATATAGTAGGTATAATCGGCCTATAAATATTTGGGTACAGACTTCTAAATACAAAGTGTCTTACCTTCCTAGAACTATATAACTACATAAATTTTCAACAGAAATCATAAATATGAATAGCCGAAAATAAAGAATACAAAAGAAAGGGAAAAGCCCAAGCTTTGTGAAACAGGCCAGCATTTAAGAAATTCATAATATATAAAATTAAAAACTAACAATAAACAACCATCAACCAATAATTCTTAATATTAAGTAACAGAAAAAACGTATTAATAAAATATGGAAGAAGTTACAACAAGTATTGAAAGTACCTTCCATTCATCTCAATACAGTTGTCTAAACGGGGCCTCAATGACCTTCTAACTCCCTGGATAATCCCTTGTATATTCCGCATTTCTTGGCAACAATCTATAACTTACTGTTCTAGTTAATGTAGATTGTCAACAGGGTCTGAATAAACTAATTGTTTTAAATAGCCCCAAAGGAAATAGTCCAATGGATTTAAATCCAGCGAACGAGGGGGCCACCCAATGGGACATCCAGTCCATGGGTCTGAATAAATTTTATTTAAATACTCGCGAACTAAGACATTGAAAGAGGCTGGAGATCCATCATGCACGAGAAATGCTTCTGCTCTTAATCCGACGGGTACATCTTCAAGCAAATCCGGCAAACCGTTTAACGAAAAACTGAAATATGCGGATCCGTTTAAAGGCTGAGGTATAATATACGGACCTTTTAATCTATCTCCCAAAATACCGGCCCAAACGTTAATAAAAAACTTATCCTGGAATGAGCTTTCAGGATTCTTGTGTAGATTTTCATCTGTTCACACATAGCTGTTATGAAAATTAACAACGCCTTCGTGCGCAAATCTTAATTCATCGGTTAACAACAGTATCGATAAAGAAACGGTCCACGTGAAATTTCATTCGCATCTATTGACAAAATTCTAATCTAGATTGAGGTCTTAAGGTCAGTGCTTGAACTCTTTGTATGGTATAGATAGAGAAGTTATTCGTACAACGATCGAAGTTAACGATTTGGAAAGGTTTCATGATTATAATTAGCTCTAGCTCTAGCTCTATTTCTAGCCGTTAGCTCTACCGTGCGTAAAATACATGTCGATCATGTCTTCAAATTAATACTTCGGCATTTTTAAAACTCGAACAATTTTATTAAAAGCTTTTATTCGGAATTTCTGACAAACGTGTCAAATGAATAGATTTCCATTGCCATGTAAACTGTAAACATACCTGACGATTTTCATTTTAAACCTAGTGGCCATTAGCCTCCTTTAATGTTTTCAATCAAACATAACTTATTGAGAGGTTACGCATTATTTTATTTAGAGCGTCTTTTTTTCTCAAAAATTGCTATTCCCACATATTTTGACAAGAATACCAGTTTTATGTAAAATATACCACTTAATCGTATTTCTAAAAAAAGATTCTAAAAATGCAGTCTTTAATGAAAATTCGGATGATTAAACGTGGTTACCCTCCTGTCGGCACGCCCCTGGCTGAGAGTGCAACCAACTAATAACTGCAGAAAGTTGCTTTTGTTGATGGTAGATCATACACCGAAATTCATACCGACACTTAAAGCGGTTCCAGAGTAATAAAATATAAACCCGTTCTCGGGCTCCATCTTTGAAACGCCATAACACCCTTAGGACTGATTTGCGGACCTACGTTCATATGAAAAATTTTTCATGTTTTCTTAGGAAGAATCACTCCTAAAATTATTCGAACGTAATTTCTGGACACCCTGTATAAATACATAAAATGATCGTCATATGTGGGGTGAAGAGAGATGAATAATGCGAAATTACCTTAGGTTACGTTTTTTTTGTTAATTCAGTACCTATAAATTACAAGTAAAGCATGAAAATGTTTAATCATGCCCGATTAATTGAATCGCAAATTTCGTGTTCATATTAAGGTTAAATCTATTTCTAAAAATACACTGTGCCATTTAAGATCAATGTCACACTAGATTGTAATTTGGAACACACGCATCAACGGACGACTTAGAAATAGAAAGTAAGTAACGGATCAAGATACGTCAACGGTACTTGTTCTGGGTAGAGTGATTATACATCTATTTAATTATTTAATCTTTATCACTATTTAAAAATCTAGGTGTGTTTTTAAATAGCAAAAATGGTACATAATGGAGCTAAAGGTGTTAATTAAGAGAAATGTATGTTGAAGTGAGTAGAATGTCTATAAAAAATAAACTTAAATGCAAAATTAAACACGGCTAAAACTATTTCATATTTCAATTTGAAACTGAAAAGTAAAACACGTTACCGTTAATCGGCTAAATGAATTTCAATTGGTTCACCATATTGACTATTTAATAGAATAAAAAATAAATAAAATATACATTGTAATTAATCTCTAGTTATCTGTATTAGCATTATTATAAAATGTACTATTTTTAATACATATAAAGTTCTATTTTAACGGGTTATACCTATATCTAGTCCGTAAATAGTTGATAAATATATTTTCTAGTAATAATAAAATGACGTTTGAAAAGAATTTTGCAGTCCCCCTTGCAACCCCTCAGCTGAATGGGAGTGCGTATGATACATCATGTAAAAGGGATTTAAATTACTTATTTAGCAATACATGGTTTCCTTATTTTGTATATTATTCTTTATCATGAAATTTAAATATGAAAACTTTTAAATGTATTTGTATATGAAGAAGTAGGTTCTGGATATAATCAACCTTAAACTATTTTCGCCTTCTTACCCCAATACCTAGCAAATGTCCTTATTAAATTCAAGATGTTTTAATTAGACTTTCAATGGAAAAGCACCATCGTTTCTCTAATATTTGAAAATAATATTGTTTACTACATTACCTAGGAACTAATACATTTTAAATATTATTTTCAGCTATAATATTCCTAGGACATTGATAATGTACGAGATAATGTTATGACAATCGAAAGCATGTTGCTTGGTAATATCTTCGCCTTCGGCGTCGAGCTATTACGAAGAAACGTGCTTGAGATTGTCATAAAATTATGAGACATTTGTCAATGTTAGAGGGATATTCGGTCAGAAAATTTTTCGAAAAAATAAAATCAAAAAGTCACAATAACACAATAAAACAATTATTTATTGTTTTTATTATTATTTATTATTATTTGAGAATTGGCATTGCCAAAACTTGACATTTTGAAATTTATTTGGCAGTTATTATGAAGTTGTCAAAATGATTGAAAATTTCCCTGGATGGTGTTATCAGTGTAATGTTAAAATGGTTGAGTGATTTGTGTCACATGACAAGAAATAACGAAATTTAATTGGTTGTTAGAACTGTAAAAAATGTTCAAAATAATTTTGCATATTTTGGAATCCGAAAGAACTAATATTTTTTTATTATAACATTTTTTATTATATACAATAATAAATATTCGCACTATCGCAAAAGTTTCATCAATTTTAAAATATCATATATTATATCTGCTACATCGCATGAAATCCATTTTAGACGATGTAAGAAAATTGAATAAGTTGGCCAATATTGAAGTGAACCGTCCCGTACCCGGGCTATCAGATCACGCGGTATTTTTCAATTTTTCGTAATATTATTAAACTAATTTGGATTATGAAATTTTACCTTCAATAATTTTCATTTCATTTATTAATTAGTAAAAATAATTAGGTGCATGTTAAATTAATTTTCAGAGAGAAATTAGAGTTTTAAAATATTCAATACAAAATATCCAGATAATAAAAGTAGAATATTTGCGTAGAGTACATTGAGACTTCAAACTCTAGGTCCTTAACGGATGTCGAGGCAAGCGACGACGCAGGTAGTTCGATAAACAATTATCGCCCTTATGCGTTAAGGTTTTATATGGGAACTGAGTCCAGAGAACGGCACCAGATGTCTAGAACAAATCTAAAATATTATCTAATTTAGCAAAATGAAGGGTGATTTTGAAATAATTCAAATTCTTGTCTGTTAATTCTGACAACTGTATAAATTCAATATTATTCAGGGGTGGTCCTATACTATAAACTAGAAAATCTATCCCCCGATAAAATTCGCTTAGAGGTGAGAATCAGATAATTGCGAACATAAATACCGATTTCAGTATTTAAAATGTATTTAAAAAATGCTTCGGGTTCCTCCACTTTACTTTGGCTTTTTTGTGGTTTAGGCAAGTAATACTGTAGTCCAGGAACGTTTCGGCCGTCTAAGCCTGCCTTATGGGCGTTTTCACACTGGCCGACACGACACCGGCACGACAACGACAGCGATGCCGGTGGACGCGTAGTCTCATGTAAATCAATGGGAAGTTTTCTCACTCGCCGATATGTCGGTATCACGTCGTTACAGTCAATGACGTATCGGCGAGCAGCATTCCCACTCGTGTCGTCGACGATTTGTAATATTTTTATTCGATTTTTGGGTGCGGTGGGGGATTTTTTGGTTGAACACAAATTTTGGTTTTGTTTTGGTAGTAACATTAACTGAACTAGTGGAATCTAAGCCCTGTATTTGGGATAATTGGGGTTTCCCAGAGGTATATAATAGGTACCCTATAAATATTTCCCTTTTAGAACTGGATGTACCCATAACTGCCTTTGCTTTCGTCTTCTGCGCCTCAAATATAACAAATAAAGCAAATACAATTTGTTAACTCCCCGTATAATGCTTCATGGACGGCAACTGCATCGGCCGTGTCGGTTGCATATGCACAAACATCATCCCGACATCGTGTCGGTATCGGTGCTCGGTTGATGTCGTGAAAATGCCCTATCTGGTCACATCACCGTTTTATTAAAACAGTTACAGCTGTTATTGACCTAGGTATATGGATAAACAGTAATTTCTGTTTAAATATGATCATTGTTTACTTCAATACGCTGTGCCTTGCAAATTATAATTATTTTTTCAAAAAAACCAGCCATGACAGCAGACCATCACCAAGATCGATGAAAACTTGATTCACCGATTAGCAATAATTCTCGAGGCAATTAACTGTGGTTTTCGTATTGGCCCAGTCAAGTTTGGATTGTATGCTCAAGAAACCTCAAAATTAGCTATTGCACTTTACCCATGGTATTGTATACCATTAACACTGCACAAAATTTTATTCTATGGTGTGGAAATAGCGGAAACTGCAATTACTCCTGTTGATTTACTGTCTGAAGAAGCACAGGAAAATCGCAATAAAGACTACAAACTCTTTGGACACAGCCATTCGCGAAAGATATAAGGTAATTTTGTTTCAAGTAAGATAAATACCTATTTTGTTTTTAAAGGTAAAATATTTTTATTTTTTCAATCATTCTTTTCACAATAATACAAGTCACTTTCACTCTGTGTACATAACCTAATATTTACGTATATTCTTCAATTCACAATATAAAGAATAAATTAATATATTTACGGACAATGTGTTATGCAAGTAAATAAAATGCAGTGCAGATAATATGATCAATACCAGTTAATATATATATGTTTGATCAAAATAAGAAATCGGATATAAGTAAACTATCTGTAGTAGCAAATATATATAATATAATATTTACTACTTATATTTTGAATTTTTTCACACATCCAAAGTATTTTTAATGAAATGCCTAGTACATACTATATTTTCCAACATAATATTTTGAATTATGTTTCAGAAACATTAACATTAGAGTTTAACGAAATTGTTCCAAAAAAATGAAAACATGGTTTCATATGGTACATATCGTACAGTATATATACATATACGGCAAAGTCGTTTTGAGATCTTAAAAATTATCAACAAATTCGCGATTTGTCACATTCTAAATATAATTCTACGAACTATCCACATTCCAAATATAATTCAGATATATTTAGTACTTTTAAAATTAAAATATTTGTATGTGTAACTTCCACTGCAACTAGCTAGCTGAGGAGGGACTCTTATGGATGCCCTCTGATAGTACGGGTGCCCACATCCTGTTTGACAAGAAATATAAGATCGTCCTCACTAGTAAGATCGACTGGATGGACGGTCAAGCTGGATTACCGCTCAATGGAGACATCTGGTCCACGGATGGAGCCAAGAATGGGAACAGAGCGGGTGCGGGGGTGTATAGGCGACGCGATGGGATAGGCAAAACCTTCCCCCTGGGCAAATAGACTACCGCACTCCAGGCCGAGCTAGTTGCAATTACATACGGTGTTCTGGGGGCCGACCAAAATCGGACCCAGAAGGTATGTATCTGCTCGGATAGTAGGGCGGCGCTGGCAGCCCCGAATTCAGCAACGACAAAGTCGAAGCTGGTCTATAATTGCTATGAAGCATTGAACCACTTGGCAGGGAAGGGACCGGTGGAACTCTTATGGATACCTGGGCATAATGGCATTAAGGGAAATCTAATTGCAGATGACCTTGCCAGACTAGGGACCAGGGAAAACCTCTATGGACCAGAACCTGCAGTGGGAATAAGTCGGAATCTGATCAGAGACCGCATCAATGGCTGGGCAAGAGACCAGCACAATAAAAGATGGAGAGGAGTAACGGGTTGTCGAATAACCAAACTCTTCATCGAATACTCAGAGATTGAGAAGTGGGCCTATAATTCATTAAATTGAACAGGTACAAAGCCAGAACCCTGGTGGGAATGATAACGGGCCACCATAGTAACCTGAATGCATATAAGCACAAGCTAAGGCCGACTGACAGCCCGGCCTGCAGATACTGTAAAGAAGACGAGGAAACCTCGATTCATCTTCTTTATACCTGCCCCGCACTGGAGGAGAAGAGGTACCTTATATTAGGGACCCCTGTTATCTTACAGGAGGCGAAGCTTAAGGCGGGGAACGTGTCTGAATTGCTTTTTTTATGGGATAGCATTTTTGGATAGTGACCCGGATAAGAGGGGATCGCTAAGGGACTACCCATGCGATCAGTGGCTGATCAGGCCCAAACCCATATAACATAATGTAATGTTTACTGCAACTACATACAAAACGTCATAAATATTAATGACTGCTACTTAAACGTATTTATATGTATTACTATGTAACTACTAAGAAAAGTGAAATTTAACTTATTGTTAGAGAAGGTTAAAAGTAAATTAAATATTTATGTTTGTTTTTATTTACTAGTATATTCTTACGAATATAGAATATTATGTGATAAAATATAAGTGCTTGCCTGTACAATACTTCCTGTTTTTGTGCATTTCTCATACAGAATCTCATTATCTTTATTTACTATATGATATAATAACTATAAAAGTTGCTCCAAATTATCAATACAGGGCAATGGCTTAAAATTATTACAAATTATAGTTCTTGAAGATATGTTATCTAATTAAAGCTTCAATTTAAAGAAAATTGAAGAAAATTCTTAAACAATACAAACATTAGTATATCGATAAATACTATAATTAAACGCACTTCGTTTCTATATAATTCACACTAATAGTACACTCGTCTTAGAGAAATCATTAGTACATAACGTCGTTAGTTTATTATATAGTATAAATATTTCGATATGTGTCATTTAATCCCAAAATAAACAGTTTTAAAATCTTAAAACGGACTTTTCCGCACATAAAACATCTCTATCTCGAAATTCAGTGGCCGAGAAAAAATAAACCAACACATAAATGCAGAATATGTCTTTTATGCCACAGTTTTACTTTTTTCAAATAGTCCACCATCGTACTTTCTCATTACCCATGGACAGGGTGAAGTGTATCCTATCCACCTCAAAAGCAATAGATGTCATCTGGTAGACATCCCTAATCAAAGTCAGTCGAAACGCGATCGATCCGACACTATTTAATTGAGTGATCGTGCTAACAACAAAAAATTCTCAAATAGTCCACCATTGTACTTTCTCATGACATGGTAGAGTGTGTTCTATCCACCTCAAAATTAATAGGTGTCGTCTGGGAGACGTTCCCAATCAGAATAAGCCAGAATGCGATCGATCCGACACAATTTAGTTGAGTTATCGTGCTAACAAGTAATTTTAATGCCGACGACAACAACAACGACAATGATAACGACGACAACGAGACACACATACAGACAATACATTTTTAAAAACCATTTATTTTTATTTTTAGGCCAAAAAGCGAAAAATAAACGCTAGAAAATTTTTTTTTCATTTTTCTTTATACGATTACATTTTTGCGCTCTAATATAGTTGAGTGCGGAAAAATAATAATTTAGATTCCACCATCCACACAATCTAAAGCCGAAGCTATCTAGTAGGGAATACACTTTAAAAAAACGTAACATATTTCTACAGATATGGCCAGTGCCAATCCTGGTCATGACAGTCAGCGACTAGAGTCATATTTGCCACCTAGCGCGCTTCAATCAACTGAAGAACTATAGCGCTCAAACAAATATCTACTTTACTCGACTTTGAAATTAAATTTATTGTACAGCTCGTCAAGAATAGGAACAAGTTTCAAAACGGTGATGCCTCACTTTTTCTTCTACGCATCCCTAGAGAATCTCACACTTTTTCTATTCTTAATGAGCAGTATAGTGGGGTGCAATTCATAAAAGCGATAGAAGCACCGCTTCCTTTGTTTTCTCTGGCTGATTTTACTAAGCAAAGTTTTCAACTTTCGCAATAATCACTTCTGACCCTAATCTAACCCTGCGGTATAAAAAAACCGCTCTTGAAGAAAATAAAAGAGACCCTACATTTCGGATATAAAAGAGATCTATTGGACTGATCGGTGACTCTCCCTAATAACACTTTCGATGCAATTGATTTCATAGCTCTTGTTCAGTTGTTTCGGTATACATTTAAAAAAAATTATTTTGGCAAAACCAATTTATTTTGGATGATTTCGGCTAGCCGAGAAGCATTTTTCGTTAACCCATTCTTAATTTGAATTATCGTTTGAAGTATTGTTCAAACGATATATTATTGGAATTGGTATTATATTTGAATTATCGAAATTTGCCCTCACACCCATTTTTTTTATTCTAAAAACAAATCTATTGAGATGTGCCTCTGCGTTCAACATATCAACGTATTTGAGACAAAATTAAATAAAAAAAAGAACTCAATTTTAATACTTCTTAAGGAAAAACCCAATAAATTTTAATTTCACACAAGGAAAGAAATAGAATCAACAATATGGGTGATGTGGAAAAATGGAAATGTAATTTTCTTACAAATTGTGGATAATATGAAAACTAAATTCAAAATTTTAATAGATTAATATTTGCTAAATTATATAATTTTAAAAACTAATATAGGAATATCTCATTTTCCAGAGGAAACTTTCAATAGCCTAAAACCAACTTATCCCAAATTTCTTGATACTACGGCGTTGTATTCGCATAAGTGTTTTATATGGCACTCCTCGATAATTGCAATAATCAACACGCTTAAATATATTACCCTTTCTGATAATAATTTCCGTCCCGGCAACAAGTGCTTTCGTGAAACAGTTTTTATACTTTAAAACGTATTAAAGCCGTTGTTTGAACTTCGACGGGTGAAAATTAGTCTAGCAGTAATATCCATAGACGAGTAAGCAAATCGCAATAATATTGCGCCGCCCCCTCGTTCATATTGAAAGCACCTCCGGAGTATGCCTCTATAATCTTCGTATCAAAAAACAAAAGTTACCAGGTTGTTTGCAAGGGCCGATTTACGATATTGATTTTGTCAAAATGTCGAAATTGAACGAAAAGCATTTCGTACATCGACCTAAAAATTTCGTGACACACACACACGAAAACAGCCGTTTAGTCAATATAGAAAAAATGAGTATAAAAGACATGAAAAGAAGACATAACAAAATCCAAGGCTTTATGAAGACGTAATAGACAGGTATTATACCAACGTGGACAGGAAAATGAAAGTACATATATTATAAATAAATCTATTTTACATTGTAAGTGGATATTTCTTTTACTTCAAAAAGCTTTAATTTATGGCGCTTCTCCATATACAAATCTGACTGCATACCACTGTATTATCTTATATTGAATGTGGTAAGTATTGTAATGATTATTCTATAGTTAAATTTAAATGCTCGAAATGCTTAGGTTAACCCAATAATACCTAAGGAAATTTTAGGTATTATTAACAAAAAACACAAAACAAAAAAAGAAGCATATTGAAACAAATATCTTGTGAATCATCAATATTACGATAAGCCAGAAGACATTACCGGCAAAATACAATTTATTAAATAAAATATGTAGTTAATATGATATGAAATGGAACACCGCATATATTTAGCACTGTTTTAATTCTTTTTTGTAGAGAATACTACTGCTCCCTAAATAGTAGAGAATTATTACGTAAATAAGAACTAAGACTGATATTGATATACTAAAGTGAAAACTGTGCGAAGTGATTCGGTTACAGTCAATGGTTTTAGTTTAAAACGAAAGCATCCGCAAACTATAGGAATGACTACATAATTTTACACCGTTTACTCTCTCTTTTTAATATTCATCATAACCAGTTGAAATAATACATTTCTTTTTGCTACATACATTTGCAAACATCAATTTGAAATAGTGAATACATTAAACAATAGAAGCGCAAGTAATTTCTCCGAAGAATGCTTGGAGCACATTTTTAAAATCTATTTTTTTCCGATTATTATATTTAATCGTTCTTATCATACGGCAAATATTGTCTAAAGAACAAAAATGATATTTTTTGTATACGAGGGATTTGAAGGATATTTACCCTGCTAGAACTTTACTTGTGGAATTATTTGAAGGAAAAATTTTAAAAAAATAATAAAAATCAGAAAATATGTTTCAAATTTCCTTTCACAATATGCGACTTTAATAGCAAGAATCTACCCTCTTAACCATGTTTTTGAGTCACATGAATAGCTATAAGTTGAAACATAATATTTAATAGTCGAATCACTATCAAACTATCAACAATTACTATGTTAAAAAATCCTTAATGAAATCACAGGTGAATAAAAAATTTCACTGAAAAACTTGATGTGAGTGAAATAGTTTGACATTGCTAGGGATTCAGTGGAATATCAAGAAGTTGAAAAAATAGAAATGTACAGCATTTTATATACAAATCTACCAGAAGTATATACCCTCTGTATACAAATAAAAGCACATTAAAAATTATTCACTCGACCCATATTTACTCCCTTCATATCCGCCCATATATAGAATTGTCTTTTTTGCCTCTGAATCACAAATTATTTTTTTTTTTTTTAGCTTTTGAGCTATGGAGAAATTATCGTAATTTTTATGTTGCAATCCTCTCATTTCTTTAACAAAACTGGCACTTAATTTTTATTTACCATTTCTTTACCGTTTACAAGAGATTTTCTTTATACAAATAAAGAAATGTGACTTCAATAATTTTCAGGATTTAATTTTTCGTTTAGATTCGAATTCATTGCTTCATAGTCTATAAATTATTTGGTTTATTAGCAATTTTAATTAAGCCCACAAGAATGAATACAAGGGTATGCAATAATTTCTACTGGTTCTCATTATCGGAGCTGTCAGGAAGGGTATCGTCAAGAAACGATCGGATATAAACACAAAAATGGACGCCTCATCCTTATTCAGGTTTTATAATAAATGTACTTTATAAAGGTGGTACTCATATTTAACAATTTTCTACTTTTCAGCACTCAACTATACTAGCGAAAAAGTAATGTAACCGTGTAAAGAAAAATGGAAATAAAATAATAAATTTCATTTATTTTTCGTTTTTCGGCCTAAGAACAAAAAAAAATAGTTTTTCAAAATTGTTGTCTGTGTGTGTGTGTCATTGCCGTCGTTGTCGTCGGCATTAAAATTTCTTGTTAGCACAATAACTCAACTACATCGTGTCGGATCGATCGGGTTGTGACTGATTCTGATCGAGGACGTCTCCCAGATGGCACCTATTGATTTTGAGGTAGATATGACACACCCCACCCTGTCCATGGGTCATAAGAAGGCACGGTGGTGGACTTTTTGAGATTTTTTTTGTTAATAAGATAACTCATCTAAATTGTATCGGATCGATCGGGTTTTGACTGATTCTGATCGGGACGTCTCCCAGACGACACCTATTTATTTTGAGGTGGATAGGACACACCCCACCCTGTCCATGGGTCATGAGAAAGCATGATGGTGGACTATTTGAGGAAAATTGAAGACAGTAAAACTGTCGGAGAAATCACATATTCCGCATTTCTGTGTTGGTTTATTTTTTTCTCGGCCACTCAATTTCGAGATAGAGATGTTCTACGTGCGGAAAAGTCCGTTTTGAGGTTTTAAAACTGTTTATTCAATTATGAAATGGCTAATGTGTTCAATATTGGTCAATATTCAATGGTCGATAGGATATACTTAAACTTACAGCTATACAATTAACTTAGTGTCTTTTGTCACTGTCTTTTCACTTGCTTTGTCAATGTATTATTTTGCGTTACTAGTTTCTAAAAGTGTTTTAACAAATTCTTTTAATGATCATTAAATATGTTGTCGATAAGGATGTTGTTATCAACTATTGATTATAAGTATTGACATGCTTCCTCGTAAACTCTTAATCTGTAACTATATCGAACTATATATAACTTCAATTTCCTTTCGTTTATATACGATCCACTTCCTGAGAAAGCCAACTTGATGCAAATAGTCACAGTAATTCATCAATTTAGTGATGTAATATTTCTTCAACAAATGTGATTTAGAATAATATTTTTTTACGTATTTATGGGTAAGAATATTTCATGAGACACATTAATTTACCGTTTTTAGTCACAAACTGATTTTACGGTTTTGATTTTTAATAAAATTAGTGTACAGTACGAAACTAATATTTAATCAAATTACCTACCAAATCTCTGATACAAGATACCCTAAATCATAGAAAAAGTAAATAGGAAGTTCCTAATATAGGACACTGTTTTATACAGAAAACTTTATAAAATTAATTTTTGTTTTAGAAAAAAAAGTATTAAAATATGAAAAACATCATTGTAATGTCACACAAAATCTATAAAAACAATTATACGTTAATCTATGACTTTTTAAAAAATAAGATAGCCGTGTATCACAGTTTTTTATAAAATCATTTAACAAAAATTATTGTCCAAAACTTTATCACCACTGTTTATATAAAACATTTTAAATGACATTTTGGGAGAATCATCATTACACGTCTAACATAGAATTCCAAATTTATGTGGATACATTTTTTTATTAAGACCATTTCTGCTCCTATAAATTCCATTCAAAAAATAAATTTCTCTAGAAATGCATTTTGTTCAGAATTTCTCTTACCGAAGAAAATTATTGAATTGTTATAGAAAACAACAAAATTGTATAATGTATAACTATAATTAATATAGTTATACAAATTTTGGACTACGGTCGATGGCTTTTTCTTTTTATTAAAGATATTCTTAATAATGCTTATAAAAATACTTGAACAATTTTCTAACAATTTTATTGCAAGATACAACTTAGTGAGACTTATTTTGGTATTACTTGATAATTCCGTTTCTTAAGACTTCTGTTTATATCTAATAACTATGTATTAATATATGAAAAGTGCAAATTTTTAAATCCAGTACCGTTTATATTAAACACGTAATCTTTTTGAATATACTAGCAAAGCGTGTCAAATTAAATGAAACATATTATAGATGATTTGGTGTTGCCATTTATTAGATAAGAACCATATTTCTTATATGAAATAAATGATAACTTTCAAATAAAACTGTTTATTATTTAAAATATTAAATAGCGATGCCTAAGTAAATTTATTTATGGAAATAAATTCTATTGTAGGACAAAATGTTTAGACTGATGATGAATACATCAAAAGTGACAATATACCAAATAAATATCATGAGTTATTTCAGTTTCAACTATGGTGGTTCCGTTGAAACCGTTGAAATGTACAAAATAAATAGAAGAAAGTTGTTTTATTTGAATTTTATAACTCTCGCATTCTCGTGTCTACACCTATACTGCTACTGTCTCTATAATATATTTCATTATAGAGACAGTAGCAGCAGTAGCAGTTATTAAACCGATACTCAGCACAATAGACACTTAAGTACAGTTTATTTCATCGCTATTTGCCAATTAAAAATCCGAAGCGGCTCTTATCTCATACCGTGGCTTGTTTTTATGAATAGGCGCAGGTAGACTGTTCCATTTATTGGCAAGATACGAGAGTTTTTTATTTGGCAAATAGCGATGAAATGAATCATACCTCTTATTAAAAATGCATAATCATTTTAACATTTAGATAGATGAATAGTACAACCAAATTAGCATCGAACAAGATTTGATAAATGTAAAATTATATTTTGTATTTCCAAAAAAAGATCTGTTCTCAAGGATAAGATAGAACTACAAAAATAATAGTAATTTTTTAATTACGAGTATTATAAGCCATTACATTCGCTACAATTTTACACATTTAAACTTACGTTTAACTTAAGTTTAGAAGATTGTTCTGTTGGTATATGCACAAATTAATGGCGTAAAATATTATGTATTTTTTATTTAAACTTTTAAAATAGATATAAAATAGATATATAGTTTTTATCAGTTTGTAATATTATTTTATTATTTGCTGTGGAAAAGAACAAAACATATTTGGAAAACAATAGCAGTAATATATGTACTTTCAACTCACAGTATCATTGTATGTGTAGGAAGTTCAACCTAAAATAATGGAATAATTGAAGGAATATTAATTAATAGATTGTAATATACTAGCGATCACGATCTCACAATGTTGTGTTTCTTTAATTTTTTTTTACTTTTTATTGATTCATTTAATTATTGTGATTTTAAGTACATTAAGGGTATAACAAAGGACAGGTTTTTAATAAAAGTCACCAAGGGGTAGTGATATGTAACACAGACATTAAAAGCAAAATTAGAAAATCAATTTCAAATGATACAGTGCAAGTATACCTATTTTATGTATTTTTTTATTTATTTCATTTTATTGCTTATCATGATACAAAAGAATCATATAGCAAAAGAGTTTGTGATAATAATTAACAGAGAGAATAAAGAGAAAAAGAGAGAGAGAGAGAGAAATAGCAGTAGTTATTATGCAAAATTTCGTTACAGAATATGAACATAACATATCAGAAAATATTCTTTTATGTACACATATATAACAACGCCATATATACGCCACATATATACCTTTTTTAACACGTGAAAGAAAGTTCCAATAACAGAATAAAAGGGAGTTATAATTACATATATTTATTACTTATTAAAAGCAAATGACCAACTTTTCATAAAATTGATGATAATAAATAACGATGAAAATGATGTTTCGCAATAGTTGTTCACAATAGTTGTTCACAATAGTGTCTGGCCTTCAGGTAAGAACACAATATCCTGAAAATTTATAGCATTTTTTAATTCCTGGGGACCGATTTCATTATACATGTAAGGAATACATATACCTACATACGTATGTTTCACGTCTTCAGGTTCGAACCAATAGAACCAATACATAGAATATATTGAATGGTTAGGTCGATGGTATAATAATTGCAGTCAAAGATAATTCTTCGTTTGTAAAACATTTTCAACTGTGCATATAATTGTGTAATATACATTGGAATTTTCTGAAGCAAATATGTTGTATTATTTGAAAAAAAGAGGTAATAATCATGGAACAAAGGATAATGACACTCAGCTGACTTTTGTATGTCATGTCATGTTCGTGTGTAAAATATGTTTACATTTGAGAAGTAATGATTTCTTATTAAATTAAATGTTAGTGATACCAACGAAATATCATTCCATATATACAAACAAATAATGTTACCAAAGAATTGTTTAATTTGAGTGACTCCATTATACCTAAAATCTTTTTTTAATCTAGTTGCTATAGTCTATGATAATATATTTTTAGCTGTTTTCAGTTAATAAACCTCAATTGTTTCTCAGCAGAAATATTAACCTTTTGAAACACCTAACTTAAACTCTCTCAATAACATCTATATATCTTAGGCTCCAAACGGCTACACAAGACAAAATAATTATTTATATAAATTATTTATATTATATGTATAATAATTATAATAATTTCGTCAAAGAATTGCTTAACGTTAGAAATACCTTTAGAACTTTGATTTTTTTTTAATATTTGTATGTATAACATCTCAAGAATTTGACACCACAGTTTTAAAATTAAATTCGAATTAACTGTAATGTTGCCTATGAACGTGACCCATCATCTATATTTGGCGTCCGAGCGGTGTCGCAGGTATATTGAATTACGAGGTATTACTGGGCTACCTGGGATTTCTCCCTCAAAACTTTCTACTCTTATATTAAGAAAGCAATAAATATTTATGACGTATTGTCAACAAAGGGGCTGGAATTGCAGACTAATCGGTAAATTACTGAAATCATTTATTCGTATATCCAAACTTTAAACGCGTCTTTCTCAAAGCTACATTTTCAAATTTGTGTAAGCGATTACTCAAAAAATTATTGAAGGATCTCGCTGAAATTTTATACGGATTTCAAGAACAGTATTGATATGTCGTTGAACCTATGGATTTTAAAAAATCATTTAAAAAATATTTTTCATTGCCAAAATGACTCAAAAATCTTGTGTAGAATCCAATTTATGTTTTAAAAGTGTACCATTTCTTAAATGTTTTTCCAATTTTTTTTTTTGGTTCACCGACATTTTATGAATATTAACAATAATATAAAATTTTTCTATATATTTCAGATCAATACAGCAGAGGCTAGATCTTACACCATTTTACAACTCGCGCCATAGACTTCCCAAAAGAGAGTACCTATGTTAACCAGTTTTAACCCTTTCATAAGCGGTGGGAATAATAGTTCCCACTTATCGAAATACACTTTACCGGTAAAGTGATGAAATATACCACCGTTGGATTGTGCTACTATCTATCATATATTGACAATTACAGTTTCCATTTGTTGTTTGGCGTTACAGATTGCGTAAAGTCATCGTAAGTCAAATTAAAGTTGATTTTGTGTGATTTTTGTGCAAATTCTGTAATATCTCTAAAGAATTTAAGTATATAAGCACTTGATGCGTATTTTCATGAACAACTTTATACACTTTATATATATATATATATATATATATATATATATATATATATATATAAATATATATATATATATATATATATATATATATATATATATATATATATATATATATATATATATATATATATATATATATATAACATTTATAAATAACATTTACACTTTATATAAATTGTATTACATCACAAAAAATATTTGTACTTTGAAAAAAATTTGAACTTTGCGGGTGGGATATATGCTTCCCACCCCAACCCATTACCCCAACTCCATAAATAAAAGTATTTGAATATGAATTTCAATGAAATTTCATTTTTTAGATGCCTAAAGTTTGGAATTTAGACGATTCACAACAAGCTCAAGAAACTCTGACTTATCTCTACAGTTTAGCAGATGATGAAACTAATTCAACGCTGAACCAAATGCTTTCGAAGAATACAATGCTCTTGAAGAAACATTTTCTGCTGCGCACCAGTCAGGGTATATACCTGCACTTACTGATCCAGGAAATGAAGGATTTTATCTGGAAGTTGAAGAACCTGAACCATTTGGGCATCAGAATCCAAGTACTTTGATAATCTGGATGTGGGTTTTGATTCAGAACCTATAGTAAATGCCCAATTTAGTAACACAGATAAAGAAATTGATTACTTCAAGCATATATTAGGTTGTAATATGATTGAAGTAATTATTAGCCAATAGTGAGAATAGAGCAGGCGCGGGGGTGTATAGGAGACGCGATGGGATAGGTAAAGCATTCCTCCTGGGTAAATACGCTACCACACTCCAGGCCGAACTAGTTACAATTACATACGGTGTTCTGGGGGCCAACGAAAATCGGACCCAGGGAGAGTATCTGCTCGGATAGCAGGGCGGCGTTGACAGTCCTGAATTCAGTAACGACAAAGTCAAAGATGGTCTATAATTGCTGTGAAGCATTAAACCACTTGGCAGGGAAGGGACCGGTGGAACTCTTATGGATACCTGGGCATAATGACATTAAGGAAAATCTAATTACAGATGACCTTACCAGACTAGGGACCAGGGAAATTCTCTATGGACCAGAACATGCAGTGAGAAAAAGTGGGAATCTGATCAGAGACCGCATCAATGACTGGGTAAGAGATCAGCACAGAGAAAGATGGAGTAACGGGTTGTCGAGTAACCAAACTCTTCATCGAATACTCAGAGATTGAGAAGTGGGCCCAACAATTCATTAAATTGAACAGGAACAAAGCCATAATCCTGGTAGGAATCATAATGGGCCACCATAGTAGTCCGAATGTATATAAGTACAAGCTGAGGCTGACTGACAGCCCGGCATGCAGATACTGTAGAGAAGACAAGGAAACCTCGATTCATGTTCAGGAGGTGCCTTATATTAAGGACCCCTGTTATCCTAGAGGAGGCGAGGTTTAAGGCGAGGGACGTGCCCAAATTGCTCCTTTTATGGGATAGCATTTTTGGACAATGACCCGGATAAGAGCGGATCGCCAAGGGACTACCCATGCGATCAGTGGCTGATAAGGTCCAAACCCACAAAACATAATAATAGATAATAATAATTATTATTATTAGACCAATAAAATTTATATACTATACAAAAGGCATAAAAAACTGGAAACCTGTATCGTCATAAGAATTGTATGCTTATATAGGATGTTTGATGATGGGTATTCACGATTTACCACATATTGCTAATTACTGGAGTTCAGATCCATTTCTTGTAGTAAATTGTATTTCAAGCGTTATGTCTTGTAAGAGGTTCTTAAAAACAACACAAAATCTGCATTGCAATAATAATCAAAGATGTCAACCAAAGAACAGTCTACAATACGACAAATTATACAAACTAAGACAACTCATAAATCATATGAATGCAAAATACCAGGAGGCATATACTCCTTCTGCTGTGCTGTCAGTAGATGAGTCTGCGATACCTTTCAAAGGTAGATCAAGTTTCAAGCAATACGTGCCACAGAAGCCAACCAAACGGGGCTATAAAGTATGGTGTATTGCAGATTCCCGAACTGGTTACGTTTCAAGGTTTGATATAATATACTGGTAAATCCACTGAAAGGGTAATTTCTTCTAATTGGAGTTTGGGAGAAAAAGTTGTATTGAACTTGACATCCCATTTGGAAAATAAAAAATCTTTGGTTGCATTTGACAATGTATTTTCGTCAGCACCTCTTTTAGAAAAACTCCACTCCAAAGGTGTATATAGTGTCAGGACAGTCAGAGTAAATAGGAAACATCTGCCTCCAGTGATGAAAGAGAAACATCGGCTAGAATGAGGAGAATTTATGTTTCAGTTTAAAGGGATGGTTAGCGCGGTAAAGTGGCAAGACAGTAAAGCTGTAATTCTTATAACAACGGCTATTTCTCCAAAAGATACCACAACCGTGGAAAAGAAGAATAAAGATGGTTCAAAAGTCCCTGTAAGTTACGCAAAAGTTGTGTCAGTTTATAACTCAGTTATGGGGAGAGTTACTAAGTTTGACCAACTCAAAGAAAGATATGTACAATGGTGGCATCGAATATTGTATTTTCTAGTAGATATGGCAATTGTAAATAGTTTTATTATGTATAAAACTTCAAAAAGGAGTTATCTGGATCATTTTACGTACAGAATAAATTTAGCTCGTCAGCTCATTTTGGGTTTAGTTACCGCAAAAGAAGAGGCGAACCTGTTCAATTTTTAGCAAATAAACCCATTGTTCCTGAAGAAGTTTGTCTGTCTCAAGTTGAAACTCATTTTGCTGAAACTTGTCAAAGTATCGATGTTGTAGAATGTGTAGTACATAAGCTCACGAAAAACGTACAAAATATGTCTGTTCTTCATGCAAGGAGCCATTGTGTATAAAACCGTGTTTTACAAATTTTCATGAAAAAAATGCCAGTTTTTAACATACTTGCATATTGTAATAGGTACCTTATTTAAATAAAATCTTTCTCATTGCACTATTTTTTCCTATATATTGATAGTTATATGCTTATTTGATTTTTTTAACACTTAAACATCTTTCAACCGTAGACAAGCAGTGGGAAACATAGTTTCCACTCGATTTTTTTTTCTAAACCGTGAGAAAAAAAATATTTCTGATATGTCAAATAATTAGTCTTGGCTTAGGCAAAAAGTATTTAAACTTGATAGCTATGTTATTTTTCTCGTTGTAATTTGCCTATGAAAGGGTTAATTATTTAAAAAAAAAGTTGGTTGTAATACTTAAAAGTAGCAATAATGCCCAAGTTTCAAAAATATTCAATAAACCTATCTTTAAAAAAAACCATTAAAATTAACTTCATCAAAATTCATTAAAAATAACTTTCAATTCATCAATCTAAAGGTACTTCCTCCCCCCCCCCTAACTTTAGTACTGACAGCAATAGTCGTTTCATGAAACAATAAGAATGTTGAGAATGAAACGCCTAATTATATATCTACCAACTGTTTCCCAAAACAGAAATTGTAGTTTTTCGGTCTTTTAAATCCATCTTTAGAAAATTTTACAATTTTAGTTTTGTTTGCATTCAGATTTAAACAATTTAACTGACAATAGTCAATTTCTGTGTCGACAAATATAACTAAATCATCTGCATACATTAGTAAAAGTAAATGATTTTTCCCATCTATATTAACCCCGAAACACTTCTGGATTTAATAAGAATTGTTTATATCATGCAGGCAAATCATGAAAAAAAAAACCGGAAGACTCAAACGTTCTCCTCGAGGAACGCCCTCGGTAATTTGAATTTCTTTAGTAAAACTGCTTTCAACTTTAACCCTAAACCTTGCCGGTTTGTAAAGGGTGGTCCAACCATAATTCACGATGCTAATTATGAGTCACACTTTAACCTCAAGTTTTTTGCTCAACTTAATTTGACATTTCTTTGTTTCAGTGTTTGACAAATTCAACCATGGAGAGATTGTTGAAACCTTTTACGAAAATGGGCGTTCAAATCAAAATGCATTTCGTACACTTCGTGACATTTTTGGTCAGCATAATCGACCAAATGTGTCCACAATCGGGAGAATTGTGCGCAAATTTCAGCAAACCGGGTCTGTAGGAAATGTGAAAACACCTGTGCATGCTCGCCCAGTTCGTTCTGCGGAAAACATTGCTGTTGTTCGCGATAGTGTAGCAGAAGAGCCGTCAACCTCGACTCGTCGTCGTGCCCAACAATTGAACATCTCACGAACATCACTGATGCGAATTTTGAATAAAGATTTGAATTTACACGCTTACAAGGTTCAATTGACTCAAGAGCTGAAGCCTACTGACCATTTCAAGCGTCGTCAATACGCCGAATGGTTGGTTGAACAGACAGAAGTGAATGATGACTTTACAAAGAAAATCATCTTCAGCGACGAGGCACACTTTCATCTCGGTGGATTCGTTAACAAGCAGAATTGCCGCATTTGGGCAAATGAGAATCCACAAGTGATTGTTGAAAAGCCGATGCATCCACAAAGAGTGACTGTTTGGTGCGGTTTATGGGCTGGCGGCGTCATCGGGCCGTACTTCTTCGAAAATGAGGTCGGCCAAGCAGTTACCGTGAATGGTGTTCGCTATCGCGAGATGATAACGGACTTCTTGTGGCCATAAATTGAGGATATGGACCTGGACGATATGTGGTTCGAACAGGATGGTGCCACTTGCCACACAGCCAACGAAACAACGGCACTTTTGCGCGAGAAATTCAATGGCCGTGTTATCTCACGTCGTGGCGATGTTAATTGGCCGCCACGATCATGTGATTTGACACCATTGGACTTCTTTCTTTGGGGATATTTAAAATAAAAAGTGTACGTCAATAAGCCAAGAACAATTCAAGAGCTAAAGGATGAGATAATTCGGCACATTAACGACATTGAACCTCAATTATGTCTCAGAGTCATTGAAAATATGGACCATCGGATAGAGGTATGCCACCGAAGCCGTGGCGAGCATTTGGCCGATATTTTGTTTCACACATAATTGTTATAGATCCTTCTATCATAATAAAAAATATGAAGATAATTCTCTGAAAGCTTTTTGTTTTATCTACAATTAACATCGTGCGTTTTGGTTGGACCACCTTTTATATATGTATTTCTAATCAAACGAATACTTATATATAATTATTATCGTTCAATCACATCTTTATCACAATTCTATTTAAGGCTTATACTTTCTCGCATTGCCATTATTGATTGTTACCTACATAATTACATGTGATATGTAAACTGATATTCAATGGAGAAACCTAACTCACAACAACAAACACGAACGCTGTTACTTTTGCCTTGGTAGAAAATAAACAATATATTAGTCCAATGTCGAGGTTGGCGAGGTCTAGTGCGTATAGGTATGTGTGTCAGTTTAGTGTGTCAAATCTGCTTTCTTCGTCAACGTTTCTGCACGGCAATGAACTTTTAGTATATCTCACGACTGTGAACCGAGTTACGTTTTGATTAGGCTTGTGTCATTTGCATTATAAATACATAATACCCTACTAGATTATTGAAACCAAGTCAAGTTAAATCTTATTATTTACCGTTTCTTTTGATTATTAATTAAATTGGTCAACGCATTAAAGGAGAGCCGGACAATGAAAATTCTTATTTCAATATTTAGAGATGAAATTCTAATTCGATGGTTTTTGTACTTGACATGTTTCATTTATAAAATATAAATTCACGTGAAAGGTTACTTCAAATACCCATTTAACTAGTTGTTTTTAATAAACGGATATACGTTGGGGAAAAAATCACAAAAAGCAATTACCTCTCATAATTTTTTATACATTAAACTATTATTACTTTCAAAATAATTAATAACATTGAGTTAAATACCGTTTGTGAAAATATGAATTCAAGATGACCACCCACACAGAAGTTTTAATATTTACATATGTACGTATCTATCAAAATACAATTACGGTTATATTATACAGGGTGTAACATAAAGGTTGGGAATAAATTAAACAGTGGATTGCTTAGTAAAAAAAAAATAGATTTTCTTCATATGAAGTTATGGTCTATGGGTTTTCGTTACCAAGCTACAGGGCGCTAAAGAATTTCAAAAAATTTAGTTTTTCTCTAATAACTTTCGAAGGTTAGAAGATAATTAAACGAAATTTTAACCGTAGCTTAATTTGATAATGCCCTAGTAACAAGAAAAATATTGACTTCGTAAGTTACTCAGTGACGTACGTACACATTGTACCGTAAAGTTTTCGGAAGAAAATTGTGGTACGCCACTGGTAAAAACATTTTTTTATTTCTTTTTTAAGATCTACTTTTCATTTTAAATAAAAATTACCCTCTTGGGTTTTATTTGTATCTCTTGTCATTTTCCCGTAATTAGAACTTTTGCAAATACTAATTTTTTCCCACTGCTAACATAGGAAAATTACAGTAATAAAAACATTATCAAGTATGATTTGACACCGAAAATAGTCGAGTAAGCATTGAAAATACTTTTTGATTGAATATGATATTAAAATGTCACATTATTTTAACAATAATAAAAAATAAAGGTAACTTAGGAATTTATAGAATTTATTGACTAGGTAATAGGAAGTAATAAACTAACAAACTCGACTACAAAAGGTGCTGGAAATGTTGCCCCCTAACTTCAATACATTTTTCAATGCGTTTTCTCATGGATTCTCTTACTCGCCCAAAAATACCAGGCATCTCTCGAATTTGCTGGCAGCCCATTTCAACTCTTTTCCGAAGGGTCTACACATCAGGAATGGGAACGGAATAAATTGTGTTTTTTAAGTGCCCTCACAAATAATAGTCTAATGGATTAAGGTCAGGAGAACTAGGAGGCCACGCTCTTGGCCCTCCACGACCTATCCATTTATTTCGGAACGTTTCATTCAGATATTCTCTCACTTCTCGCCTAAAGTGAGCTGGGGCGCCATCATGCATAAACCACATGTTCTGGCGTGTTTCAATTGGGACTTCTTCTAATAGAAGTTGTAATTCGTTTTGAAGAAAATCCAGATACGATAATCCGTCTAGTCTATTTGGTAGTACTATGGGACCAATCAAAAAATCGGCAATTATTCCGGCCCAAACATTAATTGAAAATCGCTGCTGGTGCCGAGATTGTATCATTCCATGTGGATTTTCATCAGCCCACAGATGGTTATTGTGGAAATTAACTATACCATCCCTTGTAAATCCAGCTTCGTCGGTAAATAAATGAATGAGTGGAATAACAAATTCTGATTACACTTATTTAAAAACCAGGTACTAAATCTGAGACGTGATACATAATCCTCGGCAAAAAATGCTTGCACTCTTTGTAGGTGGTATGGGTATAACAAATTATCGTGCAGAATTCGTTGGACAGTCATATGACTTACTCTCTCCATTCTTCCAATTCTTCTAGTACTTGATTCAGGATTCGCCTCGACCGTCTGAAGGATTCGTTCTTCAAGTTGTACTGTCCTTACATTTCGAGGTCTTCCGATGGAGGTGCAAGGCTTTAACGAGCCGGTATCACGTAAGCGCGCATGAATTCTCGAGAAAGTCTTCCTATTTGGAATGCGCCGAGCTGGAAAACGTTCAACATACAGACGCACAGCTAACACAGTATTTCCGTTGGCAAGGCTATAAATAAAATGCATATCTGTTAATTCTTTAAATAAGTAGTCCATTTTTAACAGATCTAAACCAAAGTACAACCGTTTAAGGAAAACTAAATGTCTTAACTGACAATTGAGTCAAAGCATACTTCATAATGTTTTTGTAATTTTCATTTTCTTATGGTTACGGAAGTGGAAAAAATAGTATTTGCAAAAGTTTTAATTACGGGAAAATGACAAGAGATACAAATAAAACGTAAGAGGGTAATTTTATTTAAAATGAAAAGTAGATCTTAAAAAAGAAATTAAAAATTGTTTTTACCGGTGGCGTACCACAATTTTCTTCCGAAAACCTTACGGTATAATGTGTACGCACGCCACTGGGTAACTTACGAAGTCAATCTTTTTCTTGTTACTAGAGCATTATCAAATTAAGCTACGGCTAAAATTTCGTTTAATTATCTTCTAATCTTCGAAAGTTATTAGAGAAAAACTAAATTTTTTGAAATTTTTTAGCGCCCTGTAGCTTGGAAACGAAAACCCATAGAGCATAACTTCATATGAAGAAAATCAATTTTTTTTTACTAAGCAATCCACTGTTTAATTTATTCCCAACCTTTATGATACACCCTGTATATCCTGGAACAATATCGTTCCAGATTTAATATGATTTTGAAGACTAATTATTCACAAAACTGAGACATTAGTTGATTAGATTAATATTGTCATTGATTAGAAATCAACACACATTTTAGATGGGATGGGAGTAGCCTTCCAGTCTGTAAGTTGGGTTACCTTAAATATTAAAATGATGAAAATCATATATTCATTAAAGATATTTTAGTTATTCCAGTTTTCATAAATCTTTGTTTTTAGCGACAATGACAATGTCAATATACATAAGTATAATTACATTTGGTGTACAATTAAATATCTGGGAAGATTTCTCAATCATGTATGATTAGACTTCTTTAAATAGTTATAAAGTAAGGGCGATAATTACATAAATTTAAAATGACTTAATAAACATATTTAAATGAATGACAATATTAATTGATTGCCAGGAAGTCGATTCTCATGCTTATTTCTTTATTATTCATAGCTTCAAAGAATTAATTTTAGTTCAGTAATCCACTCTGTTAACAACAAAATATTGGATCGTGTCTGTTATGATATTTTTTTAATCAAGGTGCCAAATTGTATGTACTCAAAAGAGTATTGGACAATAATAAGATTGGCAATGGTAATGATTTGTTTTATTTATTTTCTGATGGCAGTACAATTGTAAATTGTCACACATAATGGACAACCTATAGACTTAAAATCAGGACAATTGAGAGTTGCAAACATAATTTTTGGGCACATTTATTTTAGAATACTGTTCCATTAACCCATATATTCGAAGACGTTCAAGCTTTTCAAATTCATTAACATTTTATAAATCATATTGGAAAATATACTTTATAGATATACTTAACATTAAATATATGTATACGTTCTCGTTCAAAGAAATATTGTCAATTCTATTCAGCATGGAGAAACTCAATGAAATTGTCGTTGAATTTGAAAATGTACCCTTAAAATCAAAAAGCTTTATAGAAGAATTTGTAATTTTTGTAACTAAATAACAAGAAATCAACGATCAGATTTTTAAGATCATCAAAAATCTTAGAATATTCCTATAAGAACAACCTAGCTTTCTTTTTCGATAATTCCAGGTGATCATGTAACTTTGTAGAAGTAAATTACTTTTTCATTTGAGATATAAAGATACTTCTCTTTTAGTTTCCTTTTGCAATTTTTTTTATAATATTTCACTACATCATAAATTTCCTCGATCATAATGTTTTGTTGACATAAGTGCATAACAGCGATTATTTGTCAATTTTATTTTAAAATATTTTCAAGAACGTGACATTTACTTTCCAGCAAATTTGCTAAATAAGAATTATCACAATGAATGTTCAATAGTTTTCTATAATATTTGACAAATGCAAGAACATATTCCTATTTTATGTTTTTCAGTTAGATTTTAATGTAAAACCGCTACATTCACAAGCCTCAGTATTTTTTCTTGCCATAAAGTAAGGTTAAGAAGTAAAATTAATTAAATATAAATACTTGTAATATTTTGGTCAACCATCTAATTAGGTATCGAATTCATTCATTCAGAAATTTCTAACATTAGCTAAAGATTCCTATTAATAATCAATGACTATGAAACTCGCTGTGTATTTGTTTCGTTTTTATAGTTGTACAGTTGTACAATAAAATCTTAAAAAATAATTAACAAGAAGATATTTAAGAGGCCATTAAGGCATATTGAAGTGCAAATATAACAGTTTTTTGTCATATTTTATGATGTTTAACCTATATAAAATATTAATATTGATAGTTCTAATCCCAACTATTAACATATTAGGTCAGTATCATCAGGTCAGTAGCGCTACCGTTATTTGTGAGGAAGTAACTAATGTTCGGTATTTATGTTTTTAACTCATATGCTGAAATAGCAGCAAGAAAATAATTTTTATAAAATATTTAATAATTAGAAATTAATAATGAGAAGACAAATAATCATTATCTCTCTTGGTATATGTTATTAACAATGCCATTTTTAAACATAGGTATAGGATAACATTTTGAATTCAGTAGTTATAGAATAAAACCCCATTTCGGCAACTTGCGGTGCATATTCAAATAATAGAATTCGTTAATTATTATGTAGAACAAAATATACACCTACTTCAAATTTTAACTTGAAGCAAGAAAATATAGTGAATCAAATATTTAAATAACACGATAACGTTTATCATTAGACAACTAGGATAGACAAATAATTAATATTGAAATAATTATAGGATATAACACAACATAATAGTCTACACTATATTTGGTGACCCCTCAACTGGCCTATGGAGCACCAGGAAATTTTAGGAACTCTTACTTTTTTTTATTATCCACTATGGGAAATAATTTTCTCTTTTTTAGTATTCCATCCAAAACGGAAAAGTAAAAATGTTCTATAACATATTAGAAATAGATTATCTGACTTTGACTGATTTCGTACGTTCTTTATTTTAAACAAAATATATTTTAAAAACCACTGGAAGGCACAGCTCAGGCATTTCTTGTTCAACTTTATAAAAAAAGAATCAACATCAATTGTTGAACATACACTAGAACTCAGCAATCATATTGATTTTTTAGCATCAGTCAATGGCAAGCAATAGATATTTTTTAATAATATCCTCTTTCATTTAGCTGGATTTAAGATCATCTGGGTTTTCTCTTAATTAACAAGATTTTACCTTATAGATTCAATTATAAATAGCAATTTTATTGTGCAATTTATATAAATTTATCAAGTGTGTTATGATTAACAAACGGGTAGATGTCATGAATACCATTATACTCTTTTATAATATACCTTAACTTTGATACAAGCTCAAATTAATATATATATATATATATATATATATATATATATATATATATATATATATTATATTTAATGTATGCTTCCAGAAGACTATCAATTGAATTTTTGTAATACATGGTTGAATCCGGAAGGAATTGCCGGCAAAATAATTAAAATCACACTAAAAGTACACTATTACTTAATATTGCCATTGATGTTAAATAAAACTCGAATTGGTGACAAGATTATATTTTTAAAACTAGAAAAGAATTATCGGTATTGTGACTTGCTTCGTTTCTTATGAAATATCCTGTAAGTATATGTATTTTTTTCGATAAAAAATTATATATAGGTTCTCTCTGCAGTAAAAAGGTTTAGTTACTTAAAACAAATGAAATCTAGCCATTTCGCTGTTATGTCTAGTCAAATTCCGTCATTGTTTTTCAATTACCCATTTATTCTTCTTGGACAATTTGTCCATATTCAAGAAGTAACATGGATTTTATTAGAGGTAGCATCCATAATTTCAAACATTCGATATTTTCACATAATACAATGAGTTATATTTAACAAACTATGAAACAATGAAAACCCTTGGTCTTAGTTAATCTGTCACACTAATGTTTTGAAATAGAAGATAAACTGAATATTTGAACAATAATTATTAATTATTATATGATTTCAGTATTCTCAATTCAGTAATATACGATCTCAATTTCCGTAGCAAACTGTGAAATACAAAAATGTACTACAGCAAGGAAAATGTGTTTATGAATATGTTCAAGAAACATGTCAAATAGACCTTAATTACGATTGTTATAAATTGGTATGAGGTATATTATGAGGAAGCGAAAGTGACATTTGGATTTTCAACCAAATAAAAAGGATAATTTTTCTAATATTAGTCTTTAATTGGATTGTCCTGCAGTTTTTCCGCCACGTGTATATGTGTATAATTGACAAAATATTGTCAATCAAAAAGTATCCAAGAGTCCCATAATAAGAATAGAATTTTATATTTAGTGTATACCTTTATTAATTGAACTATGAATTTCAAAAAAAACTCTCACAATCAAATAACGCTCAAAATATATTAATCCAAGTAATAATCGAAATTCAGTGTTGTAGTCATAAATCCTTTCTTACTGGTTTTACCCCATTGTAATTTTATAATTATTACTTGATTCTTAGAGGAATTAGCCCTAACATTAAATTAGTTTTTTATTATATCGTTGACGACGTTGGTATTTTCAACTTTATTTCTGACTTTTACAGACCAAAATGGTAATAAGAACAGATAATACATCAGACATATTTTTTTAAATGTTATACACATACATATAGACAATATTAGAATGGTATACTTTGTACACATATATAAGTACCATATATAGATATGTACATATTAATTATACGAATTTTTTACATTAATATCAGTATAATTTTGCTTAATTGTGATAAGAAGGGACAACTCATTGACATTATATCAATTCTTGGACAGGATATCGTATGTTTTTGTTTTTATATTAAAGGTCTTCTTGATAAGGATATTTTTTAAATTCCTTATTATAATTTTGTCTATTTAAACTGGTCTCACAGATTACAATTGAGATTCCTTTTTCGTTTTCCATTTAACGATTTTTAATTGATGTAGTACATAGAATGGTATGACTGGATGTATCCGATTAAGTGGATATAATATGGTATAATTTCTTTGCCAACAATATTTCTACAATATAGTTTTGATAACTTAAATAATTTTATTCCCATAATTGTATTAATTCCCAACAAATAATTGTTCCATTTTATATATAAAGTTTTTAATGACTCTTGAATAATTTCATTCATTCAATCATCCGAACATGATTGTTAATTTGATTTAGTGATACATATAAACAAATATATTTTATCACGATTATTCTTTCTTTTTAATAAACTACATTCAAATAACAAGAAATTATATAACATAATCTAAGAGTATGTTCTAAAACATTCCACTAGGATTTAAATAATTCCCTTAAATAAATAATTATGTATGACCTAAAGTTAACATATTTAAATATACGATATTATTATTATGTCATCGCTAAGGATAAAAATAATAATTTAGTTATTTTTATAATTTCGGAAATTGCTTTCGTTCAACATAAAAAATATATATATTTTAAAGTATACTATTGTCATATAAATTCATATAAAATTCATTGAGAACACATCTTCATTAATTTGTCGATAGTATATATGATTCGTTTAAAAATAAATTAAATTTATTACCATGAACATTTTTAAATGCTAAATGCAAATTTTTTGCTCCATACGTACAAACCCCCAATTTTTGGATACAAACAGCATATTCAGTAGGTCTGGTTAGGTAATTCATTTCATCGCTAGTTTCCAAATAAAAAAACTCTCTTATCTTGCCGACAAACGAAACAGTCTACCTAAACCTAGCCATAAAAACAAGCCACGGTATGTTTTGGGATTTTTTATTTGACGAATAGCGATGAAATAAACTTATACTTGTTTATTAAAATTTTGCATATGTGAAGCGTGATAAATTAAACAATGCTCCCGGTAATGTGTATGAAATAGATATGATTAATTTTGAAATTAATAAATTTAGTCACCCAACTTCCACAAAATTTAATTAGGGAAGAATGGTGACTTTCGACATGTAATTTTATGTAAATGCCTCTAACATTTATAATCAGAAAAGCCATAAAACGTTTCCAGGAATATTCAACTCAAATAGGAACAAACAATAGTTCCTTTTATTATCTAGATAAAAATATAAAAAAACTATTGTTTATTTTACAACCTTAATTTTATAATATCGGGTACATTAATTACGATAAGCAATATCGTAATAGATTATTCGAAATAGTAGTATATTTTGGTACTTAATCATATAAAACCATAAATAGAAATATAGTGAAATTATATGATGACTTGCAGTGGTGATTTATTTAATACTAAAATAACTTTCAAGTGAAAACTGCACTAATAATTTATCAGTCAACTCATAATTTGGTAGAATTATAGAATATATTAAGACTATTATTTTTCAGTACTGTCATACTCCACATTACTGAAAACGACGTGAATTTAAAAGCAATGATGTCTTAAAATAGTCTCTTAGTGCATAACGTATAGTTTAAAAAAATGGATAAAATAGGAGTAATCCTTACGAATTTAGTATAACATAATTATTATACAATTATAAAGTAATTGTATAAAACATTAGCCTCAGTTAAGATTGTAATACAAACTTACGAACAAACACAAGTAGTTCACCCTTTTGAGGTGGTTTTAGCTTTACCGCAATAAATACTATAAATATATACATTATAAATAATAAAAATAGTTAAAAAATTCTCGATTTTTATCGAGGATTTAGTTAAAAAATCCTTGATCGACAACTTCATGAATCAGATAAAATTATCTACGATGATTTTAAAAATTCTGAAATTCTGAAAAATTATCCCCAAGATCTTTTAAATAAAATATGTATTACCATCTAGTTGTAAATTTACCTGTAAACTTATTTTTATTCATAAATAGATTAGCAGTTAGCAGACTTGCACTATATTTTGTATAAGGTACAATTTGTGCCTTCAACTTGATAGCGTATAAATATGAAAGAAGTGGAATATCTCAGGGTGTTTTAATAAGACGTAATTCCACTTAAGTATTTACATTTACATATGTACAATTTTTAATTATGACATATCTAATTTGTATATCTAATAAAATTAGAATTAAAATCATAATACCTAATTACAAGAAGTTATAATGTTTGGTTTCAAAAAAGAAGAACTTTTATTTATTGTTTGTAACAGCATTTCATTATTATCTGATGGAGTAACGAATAAATACCTTATTTAAACCTAAAAAAGATTTAAATCTTTTTTTTTATAATATTCTTAATATGTAACTCGTTTTCATAAAAATTTATGGATAAGAACCAAAAGAGATATAAAGATTTGGACTTATGTGAAACATACGAGATGCATGCAAATGATATTTATATTTAAAGTCCAAATTTAAAATGGCTCGAATATTATTGATTTAATATTTTATTGCATTAGTTTTCCAGTTAAATTAAACGAAAATATATAAACATACCGTTTTTAGTATAAACAATCCAACCTACTTCAGATTTGAACATATTACCTAAACAGTACATAAAACACTAATACCTATCTGTCTATACCCATCTAGTTTTAGTTTTAATATCTACATTAAGTACTTCAAGTCTTATTTAGTTATTGTTACTTTAGTAAATTCCTCAAGTCCCCATAATGAAAACTTTTGCAGTATAACTATAACAATGTAAACAAGCACCTTCTACATTATGTCCTTCTTTGTCTCTTTAAGGAATAACATTTTTTTTATTATTATATTATGCATGATATATGTATGATATTTTATGTATCTCTACATACCTGAAACATGAATATTTCTTGAAATATTTAGATAGATAATTTTTTCTCTGAAATCTAATTACCATGTTTCAATAAACTTGTAGCTGCCCTTAATAATCGTTGGTATATCAAATTGTGCATATTGTTGCATTATTTTAAATTCCATTATTTTTTCCAAAATTTTCTTAATATTTTTTAAATGATAAAAGAATAGCCATCCATCCTACTGCCAAGTATATTGACTTATACAGCTGGGCTACTGACATAAGTAATAATTATAGAAAAACACAGTAAATAACTAATAAATAAAAATACATATATGTTCCCCACAAAAATTATGAATATTTGTTACGACATCAAAAGTACGCT
This sequence comes from Rosalia funebris, assembly GCA_037954035.1. Classification (NCBI taxonomy): domain Eukaryota; kingdom Metazoa; phylum Arthropoda; class Insecta; order Coleoptera; family Cerambycidae; genus Rosalia; species Rosalia funebris. The sequence continues at coordinate 31,347,337 of JAZFAV010000009.1, read as the reverse complement.
TTCCTCCTAAACTAAAAAATGTTGGAAATATATTTTTTTCCAATCGGTGTAAACATTTTGACAGTTACTGTATAGTGTATATATGTATTTTATATCGTATGGCACTTATTAGCTACTTTAAGTTTAGGGGTCCCTCTAGGGGATATTCGACGACACATCCTGTATATGGATGTGACTAAAATAAATTCGATATTCCAGACTCAACAGATCCCTTGTGAAGAAATTCTATTTATAGGGACTTTACAATTAGACCCATCCACAGTGTAAAAGTACGTACTCTCTTATTATAGTCTCATTTATAGAATCTCAATTTATTTCTGAAATGAATGCCAGGAGGACCGTTGCAAGGATACAAGTCAGTTGTTATTTACAACTAATGTCATCTATTTTTTTTAAATTATGTTATCTATTTAAAAAAATAAAATTCGCATTAAGATTGTTTATATAGATACATATGTTACAGTATATCTCGATTTCCCTTTAATGTTGATGAATTTATAGTGAATCAATAAAAACATGTGTCTAAACAGAAGTTCCGCAAAAATAATATGAAATTATCTGGCATTTATTGGCAAATGCATGTTGATTTTAATCTGACGTGTATGTAAATATGGGCTCTACAATTAATTTATAGATTTAAAACACACTTTTTATTGAAAATTTTTTAGTTGAAATACAGGCTAAAACATCGGTATTTGAAATAGCAATGTAGCAATGACAGTTCGAGAATCTCACATTGTTTACGAAAATGATATACAAAACATGGAAAATCGAATTTGTAAAGCATACAGATCTATATGTCCAATAGATATTTAACTTACTAACATATGTATAAACAACAATCAGAGTTGATTTCTAAAATTTAGATTTATAAACAAAGTATATTCGATATCTACATGTTTAACAGTTACTGACGTTAAATAATATTCACTTACTTTCAATTTTTCGTATGTAGTTTCCAATTCCAAATGATGCACAAATGGATTTATCAGTTTTTCAGAACCACATTCCTCGTGAGATATGCCCCCAACAAATTTCGTATTCATTTTCACACAAATGTAGGTGTATGGAATCAGTCAAATCACATATTATGTTTGCTTCAAACGAACCGCGCGCGTTGCAGATACAAAATGAGTCCCTTCCATGTTAAAACAGAACCAATCGAATGTGAAATCTACTCTACGAACCTTCTGCGACGATATACGACTTCAGTAATCGTTAATTTCACTTTTGCGTAAAAGGAACGCCAACAGTAATGTTAAACTATTTGATTGTCCATCTCTCGGCGAAAGTCTGAACTAAGTGTTGTTCAGAATGATTTTGATGGCGCGGGCGCGGCGTGGGAAGACTAAGTACCCTAAATACGAAATGCGCTGCCGTTATGATGTTATAAGTAGTCTTCATTTCTTCAGTATTATTATACATTTAACTTTTATGCGTTTGCAGGAGTTCTTATATACATATATAGTGCGCTGAAGTATAATAAAATTAACGGTATCTAATAAAAGGTAGAATGATTGATAAAAAGTTAGAATGTTTATAAAAAATGGCTAATTTCCAATTCGTATTTAGAAGTTGATATTTGTCTTAATAAAATCAATTTCTGTGTCATTTTTTCAAACTTAAACTTTAAATTTGTTCATTAGTATTTTAGATAACTAGCCTTTTTTTAAACTTATTTATTTCACATAAATGATCAGGTTAGAAAATGATGTGATGTAGACATGTGCATGAAATTTAATATTTATTTTGACACATTGAAGTTCTGACTTAAATAGCAAATCGCAAATGATCCCCCTGTTTATCGGAAAAACAATTACAAAATAAGACCTGACAGGCTGTGCAATTCATATTATAGGTTTGTGTTTTGAAGCGAGAAATAGGGATTAACAAAAATTGTGTACACCTTTTTCATATAAACATATGTATATGTAAGTTAACAAAAAGTTAATTAAAAAACTTTGTTATTTGTTATTGTATTTTAGTTTAAGATAGGTCGAGGGAAACATTGCACCCAAGAAAAACGTGAATTAATATTAAGCATGTTAAATGCCGGAAAAACTTATTAGTTTATTGAAACTGTATGGAATTGTTCTGCAAAAATGATTACTAATGCAAAAAAAAATATATAAAAACAAAAGAAAATCGAGGCGGAAAATGTAAAACTACCGCAACAGAAGATAGATACATTGTCTGTTTCCCAAAAAATAACCCATTTATCACATCAACACAAATAAAAATGAATTAAACCTATTGAACAGCACCTCTTCAATAAGGAGAAGGTTATTAAAGGTAGATTTGAAGTCAAGACGGCCCAGAAAGTTTCCACTACTAAATTGTACACAGATTGCTAAAAGGCTATCCTTTGCAAGAGATCACATTCCTTGGAAATCATTAAAATGGCGTAATGTACTGTGGACTGATAAAACAAAAGTGTAGTTATTTAATCCTAGCATCAATAAAACATACATACGAAGACCCTGACTAAACGCATACAATCCTAAGTACACAAAAAAAACCAGTAAAAATGACCGTTGTAGCGTAATGGCTTTGGCCTGCTTCTCGTGGTATGGTACAAGTCCTATTTACTGGATTAGAGAAACCATGACTATAGATGTTTATCTTCATATTTTACAGAATATAATGCTGCATTTCACGGAAAAGTAAACGCCATTATGCTGGGTCCTGCAACAAGATAAAGACCCAAAGCTCACCGCCCGGTGGCGGCGCACGTAAAGTAAAAAAACTGGTTAAATGAGAATAAATCACAGGTTATGGTCTGGCTACCGCAGTCGCCTGACTTAAACCCAATTGAAAATTTCTGGGTGGATGTGGGTAAAAGAGGCGGTTGCTTTGGCAAATCCAACAAATATAGAAGGTATGTGGATAAACATCGATGCGACGTGGAAGTCCATTAATATTCAGCAATGTCAAAATTTAGTGGAGTCTATGCCACGCAGATTTGAAGAACGAAATACTAAATGAATATTTAGGGTGTTTCCTTATGGAATATATGCTTAGTTAATTTGTTATAGAACACTGCTATTTTCTTGAACAAGCTTAATATTACTTTTAGCGAATATCTATTTTGACAGAATTTTATTGTAAAAAGTAAAAGTAAGAAATATTGTAATCAATATTTTCATATTGATTACAACATCTTTTACGTTATTTCTTACATATTTTTTACATTAATATTGATTATAAATTATTTAAAGTGTTCTACATGTACAACATTCTAAATTTCAATATCATATGGTATTCTATACATTACTATATCAGTATTCAAGTTATTCTATATATTCTATAGCATAACTTGAATACTGATATTTTCATGCACATGACTGTATTTTCGTTTATTTTGCACATAAACATAAGTATATTAACACAAGTAAATTGTGCAAACAAAAAATCAATATGGTATAAAGAGAGCTCAGTGAATTAGTATCAGAGATGCGAAGAAAAACAATTTTGTAAATACATCTATTTTCTCCACAATCTACAATTGTTACGGCATTATTTGAAAATATTTATACTTTCGTATTTAACTTCATTGGAATGAGAATTACTTTATTTTTTTTAATGGAGTGAAGGAGAGAAGGTGAAGGAGTGTGTTATCCCTAATCCTGAGGGTTTTAATTATCTATACAATAAGAAGTTTCTTCAACTACCCTATTTTTTAGAAGTGAAAAATATTACATTCTTAATATTACACCTACCAAATTTGATTATAAATTAAATTAGAAAATGAATCAGTTCCAATCAAGTGGTCAAAGTGAGACCCGGTGTACAATAACTTCTAGACAATAAGTAGTTCATGATTGTCCAGATAAGATTGTCCAGGAATTTTATTTAAAATTATGTTAAAATATGTTGTATTACATGATTTTGTTGTTGTTATATGTTGTTTTGTTGTTGTATCATTGTTTTAAAATATGTTATATTATTGTTCTACGTGATCTGCTGAATTAGATGTTCGATTTTAAATAACCGTAATGGATAAATCACGGTCAAATTGGGAGATGGGCTGGTCGTTTAGATTCACATCGTTTTTGATCCATTTAATAGAATAAAACTTGGTCAAGATAAATACTTCAACTGTAAAATATGTTACAGTTACGAGCTAATGATACTAAGTAACACCGGGACTAAGAAATAATGCACAGAATATAAGTAACCCCCGTCAGTTATTGTACCATTAAAAAGATATACTCGAACAATTTAATTATTTGTGATTACTTCGAAACGTTCACTTTCTTAGGACATTGAATTTGGATCTCCAATGTCCAATGTGGTTTTTGTCTATTTCAATATCTACGATGTACTTTACAAGACTATTCCGTATTAATTTAGCAGAAATTAGAATGCATAAATAACGATTATCATTAGGATTTTAGTAACCACGATACAATTTCCAATCAATAACCACGATTATTGTTGTTAAATTCTGACAAAATCAATTTTACATGGGGAGTATTTTTATTCTTTTTCTTTTTTTTTTTTTTTTTTTTGAATATGCATCTGAACATTTTAGTAATATGATTATCAGCGGCAAATTGTATTATATGTCAATATTCAAATTCGTTTCAATACGTCAAACGGTTTTCCTATATCTCCATACATACCGAAATCGACTAAGTTTTTATATTCTACTAATAGTATACATGAATAATTTAAACATATTAAAATAAAAATTCTTTGGATTTTCGAAATATTGTTAAAATAGTAATCAATTTGTAAAAATACATAATTACTTAATATTTCATATAATATGAATTCACACAGATGTATTTTTAACAAAGATGGAAATTTAATAAACTCTTTTTAATAATGCAAAAAATAATATAGTTTCTTTGTCTAATATTAAATTATATATAGTGCGTGTCTACAGCCTTTCTACTTCGTTTAACATTGAAACTGGGACCTAGTAAAACGTAAATTGGCATACGTACATTAAAGTTTAAAAACATTGTTTTACTTAATAAATAATAATATAATTATCAAAGATGGTGTTGCAGCACCATTTTGAAAATTATTTTTAAACAGTACAGCGTACGAGTAACCCCTCATTTGGAAGTTGCCTTAAATAGTTACTTAAAATTTATTTTTATTTTTTTGACACCTGACTTTTGATTTAGGAAAAAATCAATTAAATACAATATTGGCCTACTGTCAAATTTTTTAGGCAACACCTTCATGTAAAAGCTAAACGTCCGTCTTTTTGTGACAGATATCACTCATACAGTTACATAGACATGTTCACATATCCGAAATTAATTTTGTTACATTAAATCAAATGCTGGGTTAATGGAAAACAATAAACCAATTAACAAATGATAAAAGTAAAAAGTAGTACCAGATATTTTTAAAGAATTTTAAAATAAATATAAGTGTTCAAGATATACACCTCCTTCTTTGTTGACATTACAACATCCTGTTATAAAACTCTTTTGTCACCCATTCAAGTATTTCTGTGAATAATAATCTACAATACATTTTTAGTAATTATCTGCTTCAAAGCCCCAATGTTTGCATAGAACATATGGACCACATTTTAAATTGGGGTCTTGTTTCGTATCACTAGGGCATACTGTTGTACCACATCTGGTGTTATTGCCTTAAAGGTTGTGAAATGAACATTGGTGTTTACTTCAATAAATAGATTTATTAAAAATAGGCAACAACGGTAAACAACGGTAAAGAAAACGTTGTGTCTAATGATTATAAAATCAGACTAATACTTAAGTTACGTATCGGTCGGCTTTCGGTTTTCTGTTTTATAGCCTGTCCCTAACATCTGGTTGTGACGCGATGGGGGTGGCTATTGTGTCACTTTTTGACCACTTGAATATGCTTTAACAGGTTGGCTATTATTAAAAAGTACAAAATTAAGGAAAGTTAAAGTTCAACATAGTTCTTCTACAGCAAGATATGATTCCGAAATAAATACAGCTGACCGTTCCCATAAAGAGCCGTTTACACGCTACGATAAATTGTAGCAATTTATCGTAACAATCGAATTGTCACGATTTATCGTTGCGTGTAAATAGGACATTGTAGTGATTTATTGGAGTTGGAATTGGATTGGATGGTTGGTGCTGGCCAGCATCAATTTCTGCGAGTCGTAACGAGAGGTTGGAACGTGTAAACAGTAACAGCGATCTATCGCTACAATTTGACACAGTTTGGCATTGGCTGTAAATAGGAAAAGTAGTGTTTTCTTCGTTATTCTGTTGACGAGTTTTTGGTCAAGTGATCATGGCAGTTATCAATCAAAGTTCTCGTGAGTTCTTGAGTGAATTCATAGAACTATATCGGAGTTTTCCATGTGGCTCATTAAGAGCAAAGAATACTCCGACAGAAATAAAAAAGACCTGGCGTATGCAGAGCTTGTTAAAAAATACAAGGAGTTTGATCCGTCGGCAAACAAAAGCACTGTAGATAAAAAGATCAATGCATTGCGTACGGTATATAAAAAAGAACTAGCAAAAGTCAACAATTCGTTGAAATCCGAGGCGGGTGCAGATGATGTATCTAAACCTCTGGCGTTTTTAACGTTTTATTCTATTTTTTTTTTTTTTTTGATTGACTTTCTTCTTGGTTTTCGCGACTTCTTTACTTTTCTCGCTAAACAAATAACATATAAAGACCACAATAGTACTTCCTCTATCGCAACAGCTGACTGAGTTCTACCACGGTCGACAATGAATATTGGACAAGAAATCGTTGCGTGTAAACAGTACTCACTCTTTCGATTTATTATAACAATAAAGTGTTACAATCACATCGTTACGATTTATCGTAGCGTGTAAACGGCCCTTAATAAGTACATTTTTAAGGGAAGGAAGATATTTACTGTGACCCTAATAAACCTACTGCCATAAACTAATAGAAATTTTAACACGTACCTTAGATTGTATTTAACCCTATAGAAATAAATCTAAGGATATTAAATCATGATACCTAGCAGACCACCCTCCTTTATCCCATCATCTAATCCATCTACTGGGATACTAATCATGAACATAAACTCTTTCTGTCCCATGGTGGTGCACAGGAGCAATAGGATGTTCTTCTAGAATTTCCAAAGTTAGCAGTTCAATAGCATTTTGTAATATATGCAAATACACCTTCCCCGTTTAATTTCGATCTAATAATACAGGTATACAAACAAATACAAACTATATGATCAAGCAACGTCGGGCGCAGTTAGCACTTGGATGGGTTGCCGCTTGAAAACACCGCGTGCCGTTGCCGTTTTCAGTCTGCAGTGCTGCTGGGTGGATTGAGTAGCCCAGTTGTACTGTTGCCGGCCCCAAGCCCGGAAGAAAGAGGAGGGTTAGAGGGCCAGGTTAGCTGCCTACCCTCTGTAAAAACAGATAAACAGCTCATAGTACCGATTATATTCATCGGTAGGAACAGGTCATAGACCTACTTAGAAGAAGAAGAATAAGAAACTATATGATTACCTAAGATCTTACACGTTGAAGTTTTCTGGAAATGATTTATAGCTTTCACGAAAAATATAAGGATTCGGATCACTTTAGTGCCTTACATTCTGAATATTTATATTACCATTTAGGATGAACGTGGAGTCATCGATAAAATCATAAGTCACAGTCTTATACTTACACACAGCACAGTACGGTTTATGCTTTTGCAAAATTAAAGCCTGCACTCGGGATCATCTGTGAGCCAGTTGTAATTTGGGGTGACATTTTTGTCTGTTTTTATAGACACTCTGCAAACAGCTACAATTTGAGATTATAGCAGTTGTATATTATGTGACGTTCGTAACTGTTTCAGTGACAGTATTTATTTGTTGGTTTTCTGCAATGCCTAAGTGTCTACCTGCTACTTTTTGAAGTGATAACTTCTTATGGGAGGGTAAACCGCTTCGTTACGTAACGCGTTACAGCGCCAGTCTGTCTGGCTTCCCTTTCTCTCACGCATACGGCAGCGGTAGGCAGGCTCCTCCTCTCTCACTCTAACCCACAGCGCTAGCCGTATTTCGGACAGACGCTTCCCCCTCTCTCGCACGATCTCGAGTTCTATCTCCTCCTCTCTGCGTGCTTTCGCTGTCTACATCTACGTACATGTGCATGTGTGCGTCGCTGCTGCTACGGGGCCGCCCCTATGATTTAGTAATTAGTAAATTTAGTAATTTTACAGCATATCATAGTAAAAAAATAATTATACACGTTCTGATAAACATAATTAAAAAAAAAATTGAATATTAAATTAATGAATAAATACAGGAAAATTTTTATTATCAATAACTCAAAAATTTTTTAATACTATTTTAATAGAACATAAATATTTTTAAAAAGCGTTAATTTAGTTGTGTATTGAATTATACTTATAATTTTTTTTTTTAGTATTATAATTTAAATATTAAAATTTTTAATTTTAAATATTAATTTTAAAATATTTTAAATTAAAAATTCCATTTATTTAAACAAAATTATTCAATAAATTAATAATTATTTTCACTAAAATTTTTTTCATTAATATAATTATTAATAATTATAACTACGTTAATAACTTTGTTTAATTAAATTAAAAGAAATTTTGTTAAATATAAACTTTATTTATTATTTTGTATTACATAAATGTAAAAACTATAATAATTTTAAGTTAATTATAATAGTTAACTATAATAGCCAAAAAAAAATTTTAAATGCTGATATTGCATTGCGTCTATTTCATATTGTAAAAAAAATAAATTGAATTAAATAAATAAATAAATTAAAACCGTGGATCACCTGGGAAAATAAAAAAGAAAAATAAAAATTCACTCAACTACTTTACATTTAAATTCCAATAACAGTAATCGGGATATATACAATAAGTGCATATGTATAGTCGGGATATGCTCCATAGAAGTTATCACTTCCGTCGGGGAGCAAATTTCTAACTGTAAACTTAAGATAAATTCGAATATGTCAAAAAATAGCGTGACTTGTTAAGTGATAAACCTAATACTTAGTTTACTCAAAGCTTTATAGTTATTAATTATATAAGGGAACTAACAGGCTTTTAATCCACGAGAATTTTTTCGAGCGGATTAATGACTGTTAACTCCCGAATGTAATTCAACGTTTTATCCACGACCACGAGCAACACCGGTCAATTAGGAGGTGAAAAATTCTAGTTTTGAAAAACATCAGATTTGACAGATTTATTTTGATCAAGAATATTGATCAAGAAGTGCGATATTGTGAATTTTATTTCACTAGTGTATTAGAAGGCCTCTAATCCACGGAAAACAGATGTATTAAACCTTCCTAATATAGTGGTCGTGGATAAAATGTTTAATGGCATGACAGTATTAATATCAAAAGATTTTATCAAAAATTAAGAGATATCATATAGATGTCAAAATAAAAAAAAACGTTTGAATAAGTATTTGAAGCAGCGTCAAAATGTATACTATTGTTAGTTAAATCTGAGTTTCAAAATAGCGCCGCAACGCCATATTTGATAATTATATCACTATTTACTAACAAACATTATTTTTATACATTAATAGATGTACGAGTAAGCAAATCGCAATAATATTACGCCGCCCCTCGCTCATATCGGAGGCATCTCCGGAGCATGCCTCTATAGGCTTCGGATCAAAAAACAAATGCTGCCACGTTGTTCGCAAAGGTCGATTTACTATATTGTCAAAATGCCGAAATTCGAACAAAAATCATTTCGTACATCGACCTAAAAATTTTGTGACACACACGAGAACAGCCGTTTAGTAAATATAGATACCAATTTTTGTTCTTTTAGGTCTCCAAGTTCCAACGTTAAAGGAGAGGGAAGAAACCTTAAGCGCGCAGTGTATATAATTTAATAATTTAATAAACTAGTTCGGATTAAAAGATATGCGGTCAATAGTGTAGAAATGCATTTTAAAATTCTCTTATTAGGAAATACCTAAAATTTCAAAATGTTCAAGTTTCTGAATTAGGAATTAAAAACAATTTTGAAATAAAGTATCACAAGTATCTTTATTTAGTTTAAAACGAAAATAAATATAACCGTTATTCCAAGGCAGTCAAAGAGAGAGAGGTGTAAAATTTCGTTCAAATAATGTAATTTTCGAATAAAATACGTCAGAATTTCAAGTAAAATAACGTGCGTGAGAATTTCACACTTTGTACATAACATTTTATATTTCTGCTTATTCTCGATTCCTTTAAGATTCACAAGTTTTATTTAAATTAATGTTTGGGGCGATAATTTTACTAATTAAAAAGGTTTACGGTTATTCAGACCACATGGCCAGTTTTACTGCTTTGTTGTCCTAATTTCCAGATTGTTTGGATTGTTTGTCAAGTTTTTAGATTGTTTAATATGCTTACACTCCATACATAAGCAACAAAAAAGGGCTGACTGAATCATCTGTCTCAAAAATAATCCATCAACTGTTAGGATAAAATTTTCGAGTATAGTTAACTATGTGATGATAACAGCAGTTACAGTACCCTTCAAAAATCCTTCATATGAAATTTTTTTATTATTGATTTAGTTCCAGAAAAGGGGTTGAACCATTTGGTGTAGTAATAAAAACACGAGGCCAGTTTTCCACAAACACCGGAAGATTACTTTTCTCTATGCGTGTTTCGTTAATTAAATCTGCATAATCGAGAAATGATTAAATCTAGTTTTAAATTTGTAGTTAAAAATACAGTAAAAATTTATATTTTTAAAGCGTTTAGATTTGATACATGAATTTATAAAAGGAACAACTTTTCACAGAATTTCTTTTTCAAATTTAAGAAATCTATGTTTGCCGATGTTTTTAGACAAATTTCAATATTGATTACAACAAAAGTCTAGTGATCGATTTCGAGTAGGCCATTTTTTATCTTTTTTGGGGTAAAATAATAACAACGTAATGTAAAATTTTAAATAAAAAATGTTATGAAAAGGCACAATATAATAATAAATAATTTAATTTGATCAATTTTAAAAGTACTGAGGTATACTTCAACATCTCTTGAGTATTGTGACTATTAGTATGAATTTCATTTAAAAATGTTTAGCGAGTCAAATAGCTTATCAATTTAATTGTCTTAAAGTCCATATTCTACGTAACTTTAATTAAACAAATAAGATATAGTATATACATAACATCGACTTCAATATTAATCGAAATAAAGCAGAGTACATTCTAAGGTAAATAAAGGAAATTCCATTAAAGTTAACAATCTTGATGTGGATAAAAGTTATTTACAATAACCATAATAAATATATTTTATATAAATTCTATGTTCGGTAGCCTGATATCTTATATGATGTCATGAACTTGTGAAATAAGGAGCTCACTGCAAAAGCAAGGAACAAACAAGTATAAGCTAGATAATAAAGTACATTTCAATAAATAATAAAGGACAATAATAAAAATAAGTCGCCAATTTTATGTAGTTAAAAAAATGAAACTGTAATTAATTATTACTGTAGTTCAAACAATTCAAATAGTATTAAACTATCAGTATAGTTACAACTATAAAGTATAATAAAAAAAAATAAGTTGACAATTTTATATAGTTAAAAAAATAAAATTGTAATTAATTATCACTGTAGTTTGAACCATTAAACTCGCATTAAAATCTAAATTATAATTATATTAATGTTAAAAAGATATTCTAAATAAGTCAGAATAATAACAATTGTAAAATATAATATATAGAATGATTCATGTATAACGGACAAAGTACCGCTACATATTTTTTGATATATTAGTAAAGGATTTATGTTTTTTATTTCAAGGGTAGCGTATTATAAAGTTTTGGTTCTAAATACGTTTTTCTTGCTTTCGTTTTTTGTGTTTTAGGTACGAACGTGGCATTAATTCGAATTAATGAAGCGAATACTATAGCCATGTTATGTACATATTTGTCAGGTAATTTTTGTTTGATGTTTGATTAATCGATAGGTTGAATATTATGTGATGAAATCAATTATTAGTTTAGTAAATGGTTAGTAATTTATATAGTATCCTTAACACTATTTTCTGTAGTATTTGTAAGTTGTAAATTAAGTGGTTTTTAATTGCTTCACCCCAGACTGCTAACCAGTAAGTGATAGTGTTTCATGTAACACATAATATAGTAATTTCATATGTTAAGCTTGGAATATGTGAGCAAAATATAAGTAAAACTATTTTTTTATTTACATAGTTTCTATGTATACCCTATTTAAGGCTATTATCAGGATATACTTCAAGATATGCAAACTTCTGAACACTAATAATTTAAATTTCGTTGACCTCAATATTTATGTTCAACATCAAGCAACAAGCTTCGCTATAATTTAGAGCAAGTAATTGCTCTACTGTTAAACTATATAAAAATTATTGGTAAGTCATATCTAATTTTTGGTCTAAGGCTTCTATAAATTGTGTATAACTAACAATGTCAAAAGTCTAGGTATATACTGCTCACATAGTATCTCTTACAGATTTGTGTTATTAAAATGACCTATTCAGTTGAATATTAACTAGGCCTTTTCCTACAATCGAGTTATTTTTCATTTAAAAGATGTAATTTACTGAACTAACGTAAAATTAGTTTCTTTGATACATATTCAAATAACTATGTTAAATAAATTTGGAATTAAAGAAATTGTCTAAAGTTAATCAAACGAGTATCATTCTTGTCGTCTCTTTTTTTTATTGATTATATAATGACGTTTTTTAAGTACAGTAGGATATATTATTATGCCTATTAGAGTAAGAGTTTGTAATGAATATTTGACAGGTATTTTACCAAACTAGAGATATTGCATGATAGTACAGTTATAACAGGTAAATAAGGAATGGCATGTCTGCCTAACCATTTGAGGGGTCTGAGGTGCTACGCATAGTAAAAATTTGACAATAAAATATGTTTTACCGAAAAGACATTTAAAATAATATGAAGTTTCAGTTAATTTTGAACATATAAATAAACATTGTAGATAATTTGGTAATGCTTTCATAGAAGCAGACCACCCCAAAACTGCATTTAGAAAAAATGAAAAACATTTGTTTTGTCGGCTGCAATTTTAATAACGTATTAACTAAATAATATATTTAACGATACTAGTAAAAAGGCAGACGATTTTGTTGGGACTTTAATTGAAAAACGTGAAAATAAATGTTATGTATGTTGAAGTGATGAGCGTTACGGGTAAGAATGAGTGTGAATGAGAGCGCTTATCGCTAGTTCTAGTAGATTTAGCGTTCTTCTGGCGATGAATCATCGGACGACAAGGGATAGAAGAGTGACGATGATATTGAAATATGAAGGTAAATAAATTTGTTATTATATCCTATGATATTTCAAACATTATTATTGATTGTACAAATTTTTTGTACAAAAATAAATAAATTTTTAATTAAACCATGTAAATATATCATTTAATAACCGTAATAGTTTTTATGTATATAATGCTGAAAAGCTATTAATTTCATTTTAGCATTGTCATTATTCTAAATCTTATAAATTAAGAATATTCTTTTTCAGTACTCATTGACTTTAGTTCAACAGTGTGTTTTTAAAGTTTCTAAAAAATTCTAAATCGTTATTATATTATTTTCATTACCTTTCGAAGAACTCTACAGCTTTTTACATTTTCTTTAAAAATTACGTAGGGGAAGGAGGGCCAAATGGGCCTGTTAAAAAAGTCAGCCATGAGAAATTAAAAACTGAGAATGTGAAGTAAAATGAACCCCCTTAAAAAATGATTGAAGGTAATGGTTTTTACCTCTAATTCAACTTAATGTCTATTGTAATTCAAATATTTGTTGTCAATACGACTAAGGAATGAATAAATTCAAAATGTGGGCTAAGGTGATCCCCCTAAAAAAGTTTACTCTTCAGATTTATTTATTTAAGATAAAAATTATTTTCTGCTGATGAAAAAAAGAAAATTCCAGATTTTTTAATTATTTTTAATGGTTTGCAAAGAAGCATATATATTCCTAAGACAATGAAAAAAAATACATTTTAAAGCTTAAAATCTTAAGGTTTAAGTCTCATAATCCAAAAAGTCGTCCATAATTGCGAAATTATAAGAAAATCAGCAAGGCAAATTTTAAAAATGTTTAGATGCCTTTAAAAGGTCTACGGGTTAAGTAACTTTTTTAATAATTCTCGCTAAGGTTTTTTTTTAGATCGATTCTTATTTTCCTGCTGAAATTAAGCTTTAATAAAGTATGTGCGATAATTTTTCTCTCAGTTATCGACTTTCAAGTTTAGATTTTCATATTTCTTTAATAAAAATTATTTAAATACAACTTGGTCACAAGTAAGAAAGTATAAATTACTCCAAAATTACTCCAAAAGCATAAATTAGTCATGAGTATCAGCGCAGTAGGTACCTGGTTTATATCACTTGATCTGTTATAGCCAATGAGAGCGCAACACGCTATAGCTCACTAACTTAGGGCGGTGAAATACATTGCCTGCGATGATGTGAATGAATTTGACAGAAAAACTTCATCTGAGGCAAATTCCCTATTAAGTGCTTAGACAAGTTCTCAAACTAGAATTTTCAGCTTTATATTTCTTCAGGTATTTGAAATCTTAGCACCGGCATCAAATTATTTACAGACCAGAGGTTTAGATTTCCAGGTTGCTTTTAAAATAGTAATAAATGCTAAATCCGAAATAGAAAAATGTATAACAATTTTGAGAAAATTTACGACATTAAGAAATGTATCAACTTCATTAATGAAACGCCATTTATGGTGGAAAATGATGTACTCATTGAAGAAGATTTCCACCCATAGAACACGGAAAGTTAAAAAAATGCCTAGGGAAAATGCCTCCAATGAAGTTACGAAATTTAACGAAGAAGGCCTATACAAAACATTTGAAATTCAAATCTCTAAACCAATAGTACGAAAGTGACACAAGGTCTGAAGAACAGATTCGAAAATCACAAGAGCATTTATAAGTCCTTTTACTTTTTCGATCTGCGAAATTTTAAGAAACTGTTAACAAAATACGAAGCTTTAGACGATTGTGTTTTTGATGAAGTGTCAAAACTATCAGGACTGTCGACATATTTAATAAAATAAAAACGTGTGCGTCACGGGACGCCCGACAGAAGTGATAACTTAAACTAATCTAAGTTGAACTATTTGATATTGAAATTGTTTAACTTGAGAAAAGCTTAGGTTATTACTTAAATTTTATGTATATTAATATGATAATGTAAGGAAAGGTTATTTATTAATTAAATCTTTTATTGATTATAAAATATATTTTATTCTTAGTTACAATTCTTGAATATGTACATTAGAATATTGTGTATGTACATTATTAGTATCATTATTTAATCCTATAAAAGTAACAATTGGCTTATGGTAGCTATAATAAGCAACGAAATTTTTACATTGTATGTCATCTAAAAATTTTGCAAAGACTGCATCAAGTACAGTTCCATGACTTGTTGTAGCTTCTTCTGGCTTATTAATCATTTTTAATTGTAATTTTGATTGTAGGAACGATACTAAATTTTTAGCTCGATCAGCAGCGAAATTAACATTAAAATCTCCGGTTAAAATTAACGGAATTTTATAATAATTTTTTTTTAAATTATGTTTATCAGAACGGGTATAATTATTTTTTTACTATGATATGCTGTAAAATTACTAAATTTACTAATTACTAAATCATAGAGGGGGCCCCGCAGCAGCAGCGACGCACACATGCACATGCACGTAGATGTATACAGCGAAAGCACGCAGAGAGGAGGAGATAGATCTCGAGATCGTGCGAGAGAGGGGGAAGCGTCTGTCCGAAATACGGCTAGCGCTGTGGGTTAGATTGAGAGAGGAGGAGCCTGCCTACCGCTGCCGTATGCGTGAGAGAAAGGGAAGCCAGACAGACTGGCGCTGTAACGCGTTACGTAACGAAGCGGTTTACCCTCCCATAAGAAGTTATCACTTCAATATCACTTCAAAAGGAACTTATTGCTTTTGCGAAAAACCTTGAAGACTTAAAAAGTATCCACAAAAGGGGTATGTGGAATCAGAAAATGATGAACCCGAATATGGGGAAAAAACAACACCCCAACAAAATTGCTCTGGTTGCTTACATTTGCTGTTTAAAGATTCTGCTTAAACATAATTTGCATGACGGAATATTTAGAAACTTATATATGATGCATAAGTACCTTTTGACATTGTCTTGTATGCAAGTTGCGTGTGAGCGGGTTTTTTCCAAATTAAAATTAATCTTGAATCGCCTACGATCCCTTTTGGGACAAGAGATAGTAAAAGCTTTTATAATGCTAAGTTTAGAAGCAGATTTGCTTGAATGTTTAGACTATGATAACATAATTGACAAAATAGCTAACTCTACGCCCTTACTAAAAAGAAAGCTTCGTATCTAAGTTTTCTAAGTTTTATGTCAAAGATAAATTAGATATCGAATATCGAATATTAACGTAACACAGTTCTGTTTCTGTTAATTATGTTATTACGTATTATAGGTACATACCTATTTATAATCTCATGTACCATATAAGTTTAAATGTTTACTGATACCTTTGGTAAGGCAATAAAGATGAATAAGATATTATATAAAGGTTTGTTAAAAAATAATGTTCGTTTTTTTATTTGTGCTATTATTTCACTTTAATAAATAAGATTGCTTTACATCGTATAGTTAATTTTCAAAATTATTCATAAATGATAATAGAGATTTGAAAAAGAAAATCTAAAAAATATTAAAAACAAAGATAATTTGGGTTTGGCTGGGGTGGGGGGTCGATGGGTCCCATTGAGATCTATGCCCGGTAGGCCCCTATGGTGAGTATGGTGCCAGTCCAATCCTGTATTTTATCTTGTATTATTCGTAATATATATTATTTATATACACAGGGTGTTAAGAGTATAACCGCGTCATTTGAATGTAATTTAATTTGTAGAAAATAAATTTTATTGCTGTTTAAAATTTATCGAATTTGTACAATTAAATGTCTATATATAATAAAAATTACATTTTACAGATTAAATTATTTTGAATATGAAGTATTGTTTTATTATTTAAGGAATTCCATGAATCCCGCAAATTTTAATTTGCTTTTTCCCCATAATGTATTTACTATACACATCGCTCATCCGGAAAAAAAGTGATATAACTCAAAAATTCTAATAATTTAGTTATCCCGTTAAAACATCTCCAAAAGATAGTCTATTTGTCCCCGGAAAACCGTGACAAAATTATTTCCCCTTTAGGAAGCGCAGAGGCGGATTAAATGTCGAGAGCGCCCTAGGCAAGCACCTCATCGGCGCCCCTCTAGCGCGAAAGTTCGAAAGAACGAGGAATTGTCTCATTGCATAGCTGGTAGTTGGTGATTATACTATGTGAACGAGTGAAGGACATCACTTGACAATTTGCTATATTAAAGAGGAGGCGGTTTCGGTCACTCCAAGATAATATTAGTAGGGATAATTAGGTAAGCAGGACACTTGTACTTACCCTTAGGCGTGAATGAAATATGTGATGAAAGTGAAGTAAGCAAGAGGGACAGAACGAATATGGAAATCCAGATGCCTCTCTGGGAAACATATCTGACTGTGAATGTGTGTTGACATATGATGGTGTGTTATCATTAAGTATGTAAAAGCTTAAAAGAATTTATTAATATGTGATAAATGTGATAAAAAATTAAAGTTATGAATTATTTATTTAAAAATTGATACTAATCACTATTCAATGTCAACTGTTACAAAAAAAAATTAAAAGTTTCTGCGCCTACATTTTCGTCTTGCGAAATTGTCAATAACATCGTCATATTTTAAAGACAGCAATAAGTTTGATTCGATGTTAAGTATTGCTAACGAATTTAATCTCTTATCTGTGATGGTTGAGCGAAGATAATTTTTCACTCTCTTTAGACAGGAAAAACTACGGTCACCACTGCAATTGCTGAGTACCGTCGATACGCGCATTCTTAAGGATATACTAATGTTTGGGTAAATTGTTTGAAGTTCTTTACTTCTTAGAACCTGTAAAATCGCGTTGGCTGTTCGGGGCAGTTCTCCGTTTCGAGCTATCGTTGTTAAATGAGAACGTAGATGGAAACATTCACCAACAAAGCACTTTTCTAAATCACCGGAATACATTGTTACTAACGTACTGGCTCTATTTTGAACTTCTTTAGTGTTCAAATTGCTTAAAAACGAAAATTTATTGTAAAAATTGCTGTACACTTCTCGTCTCTTTTGAAGTTCAACCGCAAGTCTGTCTATAATTACTAGATATACTGTGACTTTGAATGTTTCCCGACCAGATAATGAAGAAGTAATATTTTCGGCAGATTCATCTGCTGTGAGCTTTCTCTTCCGTATCCTCTTTGTGTATTTTTCATATTCTTTGACTAATGAGAGTTCCAAGGCTTGCTGTTCATATTTATTAAAATTTTCCCTTTCTGCAGAAATTGTATGAATTAGACTGTCATACATTTGAATATCTGTACAAATGTCAATATCAACGGACTGACGCCTAATAGCCTGACTTTAAATCGCTTTTATTAATAATTTTTTTTTACATTTTATCTTATAATTTACGTGATGTGTTTTTACCTAAAGAATATATTTCCGCTTTAAAAAAATATTTTTTTTAATATTAACGATTTGTTAAGTCCAAAAAACTAAAATTTTATTTTTGGCGATAAAAATTGCAAAACATTTTTTTAGAGCTTAGCTGAATTTTTTCTCCATAGTACAAAGTATAAACTTCATTTAAAAAATAAAAATTCATTTATTTTTGTCCGAGTTGCTGCCATTTGTTTATCGCTTTCCGCGCTCCATTCCTCAATGTCTATTTAAAAAATTAATATCTCGTAAATTGTAAGTCGTAGAGACATCGGACTTTGCTCATTCTTTTCGTTATTCTTTTCTCTAAATTTTATTAAAATCAACTTCCTATTGAGGACAGTAAATTACAGCATGTTCTCACATGTTTAAAATACATTCCTCCTATTTATCATATATATTTCCTATCACTTACTTCTGAGTCGCATCAACATCTACCAGAAGAGGAAAATTAATTTTAACGATAAATAAAATATTGTTTTCAAGTTTCAGTCTTTGTCTCTGATTAGAATAAAAACTACATATTTCTGTCAACTATTAATTTTATTGTCGCTAATTCTGGCGTAGAACATGTTAACTAACAATTCTCTACATATTTTTTAGGACCAAAGACACAAAAAAATCATTATATTTTGTTTTAATTAAATTTGACTGCCTAAGAAATTTCTGGGACATACTCGTGTAAAAAATTGCATAAATTTTATAAAACTGATTTTAATTTTATAATCTTATCTAAATCGTTAAATATCTCCAAAACAATAAAATATTACTTAACAGGTTTTACAGCCGAACCCTTCATTTATGGTGATAAAAATTTTAAGTGGCTTTTTCTAGAAATGTAATTTTTGACTTGTTATCACCTTTCATCTGAATGAGCGACATAATTAAATGACATATTACATATTATTTCTCGTATATGATGGAATTGGGCACCTTGGATGACACCTGGGATGGTATATAATAGGTACTTTTTTATTTGTTTAGTTCCAAACTATGAACTGTTAAAAGTAGCAGTTATACTACATCATGTATATCCAAGGATTATAATTCCCTATACAATCCTTGATGTATAGCAACGTCGTTTAGTAACAGACTTGAGCATAATTTTCTGGTTGATAGAAATCTATGTTGTGTTCGACTGAATTTCCTCCAGTAACTCATAGATGGCGCGGTGCATACAACTTAGTTCTAATGGTTTTAACCTGAGATTGGTTAAATTAGAAGGTTACCAAGTAACTTTTGCGGGGGATCCGGCAGAGGGGGTGTGATCTTTGAGCTGCCGTGACGGCAATACTAATACAAGGCTTGTATTAATGTATTAGTTATGATGAGTTATTGAGCATGACGACATAAAGCGTCATTTGGTTGTACGGTTAGTATTAATATCGAACAAAATTACAAACATTATTTTACACAAATTGTCGTATTACTCATCTAACCTTCGTAATGGAAGTGATTTATTTGTCCGCGCTTCAAATAAGACTAACTGTTGAGAGACGTGCCAATAGATTTTGTAAAATACTACCAACACACGTTGAGAAATGGAGAACCATTTTATTGGATAGTGTTAAGTCGGCCAATGCTCTTGCGGATTACGCTGAGCGGTTACACTACTTAGAGAGGTAAGTTTAGTTCTGTCAAGTGTCAATTATTATGTTTTATTGGTAGCATGGAAACTGAATGGAAATTGTAAATGTTGCAAATAAATTAAGAACATCGTAATGAATAATAAGTTTTATGACGGTTTTAATGTATGATATGTATAAAGGAAGTGTTGTAGCACATATTCGTATTAATATTAGCTATCTACGTAGTGTAAAGTGAAAGTTATTTGATAAGAAAAAGTGGCTCTCGTACGGAGAAGTGGATAATTCCACATACATATTTGGCGAGGATTTGGGAGTTTTTCTCTAAAAGTAAAAAATTACCTTTTAATTTTGTATGAAAATCTGCTGGTGGATTCAACGCAGAAAATGAATGATATTTTGTGTCGCAGCGTATTTTGGATCAAAGATTACCAAATTCATACAAGAAATTAACGCTTGTGCACAGTTTTTGAATTATTCAGCCGCAAATTTGTCACGAGAACTAAGTCATTTTTCTCATCCAATATAAAAAATTCTCGTTCTATACTACATACTAATATATGTATGTATACAATTAAATATATATTGCAAACTATTTAAAACCATAAATTGTTGTAGTATTACCGATATTCCTGTCGATTTTAAAATGTGAAAATGTCACAAAACGTCATTAAACGATGGTAGTTTCATCAAAGATCTAAGGGAATATTTAATTAATAGGTTTTAATTAAATATAATTAACTATTGTGTCATGCCGTTGATTGTTATAAATTTAGAGAATAATGAATGTTCTTTTTTTACAGTAACTATTTAAGTATAATATACATAAATAAAAGATGGAATACATATACCAAATTGTCCTATAGCAAATGTCGGATTTCAAGCAAATTAACGAAGTTAACTAGATATCAAGTCTATATATTTCGAATATTTTTTATGCAATTTGCTGGATAGAGACATATGAGCCCAGGCTCATAACACTCTCAAAACTATTTTATTAAAGAAAATATTGATAACAGAAACAAAGTATAAACTTTTAACTTAAATACGATGAAATATTACTACGTTATAATGTCAGTGGCAAGTTTGTCAGTTGCTGAAATGCATCATGTTTTTCGCTCTCATAATAAGTACATTTTTATGGGAAGGAAATTTACTGCGACCCTAATAAATCCACTGCCATAAACTAATAGAAATCTTAACACATAGTAGGCTAAACATTTATAGCGTTTTAAAACAAAATATAATCTCAATTATTTTCAAAGCGAAACGGATACTATGTGTGTTTTGGACGAGTCTACTATAATTAAAAAAAAATGGCAATGAATTAAGTGACGAAATGTAAAAATCAATTGTTAGTGCTCATAAACAGGGTACTTTTGCCTAAATCTACAGTGTAAGTCATTATCAACTTGTATAAAGAAACTGGATGAACAATCCAAAGGAAGAAAACTAGTTGACCATCCCAAATTTCACGCTTATTCAACATGCCCTGAAGAGGATTGTAATAACAAACCGACGATACAGTGCAAGAGAAATTATGGTACTATGGAGGCAAGCCATTGGACAAAATATTTCCACTCACAACTAAACCACAGCTTACTCAATACTTAGTATTGAGTAAGCTGTGTAAGCTTACTCAATACTTAGTATTGAGTAAGCTGTGACTAAACGTTCAATAAAAAAATAGGATACACATTCTACATGGTAAAGTTTGATTCTTTACGTTTTACTTTTGAACTTACCGGTTTCTCCTTCAGGTATCGCTTGAAGGGGAAGCCGTTATTAACTAAACGATAGAAAATCAATCGGTTACGATAGGCCAGAGAACACAGGCACAGGATTTTACAACAATGGCACAAAACTATGGTAGAGTTCCAATCTATTTTCATATCATCTTCGTAATACATAATCCAAAATACATAAGTATAGAAAAATATCATGGGTGCAAAGGTTTGATATTTACAGAAAAATATATCTAATGAAACATACCCTAACTATTGCTCTACAATAGTATTTTTTTACATTGAACATTTATTTATAAATTTTGATACAAACAGCAATGAATAATCGAATATTTGTTAAAATTATAACGACCAATGTATAAATACATATTTTGTTAAATATCTGTTCAAAATATGGCAATGCAGCCAACTTTTAACGTTTAGGCATTTACGCACTTTTTTTTTGTTTCAGGTGCAGTCTTTCATACATTGATGAGTTTTCTAGTTTACAGCAAGATTTGCAGAATGAAATTTATAGTGAAGTAGAATACGAAGTATCCATATTGAGTGGATTACTGTATATATATTAACGTAAACTCTTGTATATTAAAGAATTAATATCGAACATTTTTCTAGGGAACAACTAAATCAAACAAATCATAACACTATAAATTTATTGTCGGAACTAGACAGCTCAAAGACGCTTGTATATTGGGAATCTGATTGGCAGTTAATTAAAGGAGGTTTCTTGCAGCGTCCATTCTCAATGATTGTTGAGGATGGGTTAAACTTTTATAGTTATTTTGCATATAACTTACAAAAAATTAATGAAAATTTTAAGACCTTTAATATTAGGGATGAAAAGTCGATGAATGCTCTTAAAGAGTGTTTGAAAGTAGACTTGGAACATCCTATTGTAACTAATTTATTATCAATAGTTCAATATATTAATAACAAAAATCTTTTTGTATAGTTTTATATATTTTTGTCCACAAAATTTGTATGAATATAAAATATATTATACTTTGTATAGCTTTTTTATTGTAAACAATGTAATCAACTCGAACAAACTTGGTTACATCCTCATAGTGTATTTCCGAATATGTAGTTTGTCGAGAATTACAATATTATTCCATGGAACAGTTTTTTTGAGAATTATCAGTTGCACTACTTGGAATAATATATAATGGAATCACCCAAGTGGTAACCCAATTTTCTTAAAGTTAAATAACAGGGAAGATCAAATAGTATCTGGTTTTAAAACGTATTATGTATCGATTTACGAGATGTAAATATAAGTTTCGATGTTTTTATATGGAATCTTATTAAGTAATAAGAGGTATAGAAAAATGGATCGTGTATTCTCTATCTCTTTGTACTTCCCGCTTTCATTGCCCATCTTCTTTTTTGAGAGAAACGCCATGGTAAAAACTGAAATTGATAATATCTTTGTTTTCGAGCTATAAATCATAATTTGATTTTTTTTTATTTTTCCATACATCTCAATAACTCAATCGTTTTTCAAATTAGATAAAAAGTTTGTAGGTACCTACATATTCTTAAGGAACTTTTTTAAGTAGATTAAGATGCCTAATATCTTTAATATCGTTCAAATATAACGTGAACTTAATCAATTATATAAGTTACAAATTTTCTGTCAGCCGTATATGTATATATGGACAATCCTGGATTTGTGTCTTGATTTTGATAAAAAAATATTTTTAAAGGCATTTTTAAATATGTAGTAGGCGAATGTCATTTTGAATACGGAAAATAACATGTGTTATTACAAATAAATTTTGATTGCTGTTGTACTATATTTCGGTTTGAAAGTTCACACTGGTATACGAGAATTACGAAAGGTTTAATATATTAGAGTATTTCAACGTACAGCTTGTCAATAATGGGAAAAATTATAGAACTCTCCATGTATGCGTAGAAGAAAGAGTGAGGCAGCATTTGGAAGGAAAACGATGCACTTTACGCGGTGCCAGATCGAACTCTGTGTACATTCACATTACTCGATATTCACTATAAAGTTTTTAGTTCGACTTATTAAAGACTAGGCTATTTACTGTGTACTTTATCGAGTTTTGAAACTTGTTCCTATTTTTGACAAGCTGTATACGTTTTCATTCAAGTTGCATCCGAGTTGCATTTCAATCGCTATCCAAAAATAACACAACTTAGTAAATATATATCTATAAGTATAAATTAAAAGAATATATATCTAATTAATTATGGGGCATTTAACAGACCAAGAGCAAAAAGTTATAACATTAAATATACTGTAAATGGTACCGTCATGTAGGTAGCGTTGTTATGGTGGTGGCAGATTCTTCAATTTTAAATCATTAAATTAATACCAAACCCAGTACATTACTACGAGCATTATCAATTAAAATAAAAAACAAAAAATGTTTACCTTGCACGATAAGAAAATAACAACTCCAAACCACCCATTCTAAATAACATTTTAACTATATTTTTACAGGTAGTATTTTCGCAAGAAAAATTATGCAAGATTCAATATTTTTTAGAAATGTCAATTGGACGCACGAGATGCATGCACTAATATTAGTAGTGTCGAAATTTACAACTGGCATAACATTCATTTTTAGTCGGATTTTGACATCCAAAATCAGGAACACTTTGGTTTTACTATTTGGTATGCCCTATATGCGTAGTAATTGAACTATAAAAAATGTATATAGAAATTCTGAGAACAAATTTATGAAGAAACCAGTGGCAGCTTTTCCTTATGTGCTGCTGAGCTGCAGACCTACCAAACCACCACAGTAAATCTTAATTATTAAATAATAATTAATATTAATATACTTTTATTTTAAATCTGCCATATTAAACATTAACTGATAATAATTTCACAACAACGATGATTAATATTATTTTTTATTAGGCATTTGCTTCTCACATCAGCATGTAAATTTGTCTACGTATTACTTTTCTACTACAAGCACGATAGATTACGTCGAGTACAACCGAAACACAGGCAGCTCTAAAATGCGTTTACTTGGCAAACGGCGAACTTAGCCGATATGCTTCGGGTGTACTGTTTATTAACGGCCTCGGAAACATCTCTTCGAGCTGCAGTGGGCTACAGATATTCGGCAATTAGCATCGTGGATGGCTGTTGGCCGGTGCATATGAGGTGATTGTAGTGTTAAAGTTTTGTTCCTGCGTGATTAAAACTATGGAATTTCAATTTAAATTGGGTGTAGATAAGTTTCAGAAACTTAACTATCAACAACAGTTGATTATAAAAGAACGTGGCCGTCCTATACCTGACCTTAATATTGAGGTGGCCGGTAAAAGCCGTGCAAAAACATATACGCGAAAATTTAATAAAGATATATATTTACGAAATCAGTGGATTTGTGGATGTTCCGAAAATGATGCTTTTTTCTGTTTTCCGTGTGCATTATTCGGCACAGATAAAGAAGAAAAATTGTGGCGGGAAACGGAAGTACGGGATCTAGTGCATTTAAGTGAAAAAATAAAGAAGCATGAAAATGCTCAAACTCATATCGGCAATCAAATGCGATTTGCATTATTTGGGAAACTTAATATACAGGCCCAACTTGATTCTGCTTATTGGGTAAATATACAAAAACACAATGAAGTGACAAAAAACAGGTATGTTTTGTCAAAAATAATTGACTGTATGAAATTCTGTAGGGCTTTTGAGCTCACATTACGAGGACACGATGAATCTGAAACATCAGATAACCCTGGAATTTTTCGTCGTTTAGTGAATTTTATAAATAAGTATATTTATAATTTTAATTTAGTTTACTGCAGAACTTGATAAAACTCTTAGTGAACACCTTGCAAATGCATCGATTTTTAAAGATACCTCAAAAACAATACAAAATGATATTTTAGATTGCATGCTAGAAGTATACGCTGAGGAGATATTACACGAAATCAATGAAGCCCCATTTTTAGCAGTGATAGCTGAGAACAACAGATGTTTCTATGAAATTTCAAATGGTCATTGTTTTTCGTTATGTAACAAACGGTAGCCCAGTTGAAAGGTTCTGGACTTTTTTGCTTCCAGAAAAACACAACGCTCAAACCTTAGCTAATACTATTTTAAATGTTATAGACCCAATATTAAAGAATAACAAAAATAAGCTCATTGCATAAAGTTACCACGGAGCAGCGGTCATGAGTGGAATACATGGCGGAGTGCAAACAGTAATTAAGAGAACATATGAAAATGCTCATTTTGTGCACTGTTACGCCCATCAATTGAATCTAATAATATCAAAAGCATGTTCTATTAATTCCCAAATACGCGTATTTTTTGGAGATTTACATGATATACTCGGATTTTTTAGTCATTCACCTCAACGAATAGCTGTCTTGAACCAAATAGTTGGGAAAAATATTCCACGTGCAATTCCTACACGCTGGAATTTCAATATTCGTACAGTAAATGTTGTTTACGAATATAGAGACTCTATTATTGAGTGTATGGAGCAACTGGAAGAAGAGTCAAATGATGTTACTTCCAAGGAAGCAAGAGGGCTTCGACGTATTCTGGAAGATCAATATTTTACCTTCTGGCTGACTGTTTTCCATTATATTATGCCACATGTTAACGTTTTGTATAATAAGCTTCAAAAAAAGAACATGGACCCAACCGAAGTACATAAAGCTATACATGTTTTCGAGCAAAGTATTAACAATGTCCGAAATAAAATAGACCCTATTGTACATCAAGCTTCAAATTTAAGTACGGCGCCTAGTGTCCAAAAAAGAAAACAACCAAATAACAGCCCACAGGATCATCGTATTACCTGTTTGTGATGTTATTATAAGCAATGCAAAAGAACGGTTTGCATATACAAATCACCTAGTTGCAGCAGCGCTTTTATATTCAGAACATTACGAAAAATATAATAATAAGTTTCCTGAAAATGAATTGGACTTAACTTGTACAGCTTATAACTTTTTTGATAAACAACGTTTGCGAACAGAGCTATCAGTTTTGTATACCAATATCGAGTGCAGAGCATTAAAAGGTGCAGTGCCTTTATTAAAATTTATAATTTCTAACAGTTTAGAGGATACTAGCAGAAACCAAAAAATTGATACAAGTTCTGGTGACTACGCCAATGACCACAGCAGAAGCTGAGCGTAGTTCTTCAACGTTAAAACGGATAAGAACATTTTTAAGAAATTCAATGTGCGAAGACAGATTAACAGCCCTTTCCATGCTCTCGATAGAAAAAAAGTTCATCGCTTCAATACCGAACTTTAACAACAAATTAATCGAAAAGTTTGCGGCAAAAAAAGACCGGCGTATTAATCTCCAATTTAGGAAAATGCAATAATGTAAGTTGCTCAGATTTTTATATTATGCTATTATTAATAATTACTATTAGAGCTAATTTAATTGTTTTAGGTTTTCCTCTGTTATTCTATTTCTATTATTTTATATATTGGTCGTGATTCATGCAGCACGCCTAATAACAATTGTCACGAGCCGCCACTGGAAGTAACACTAGTCAACGTTATTAAGAAATTATTAATCAACACATAATCGAGGAATATTTAGACAACTGCTCCATGAGAGGCTGTAATCGTAGTCCAGTAGGATGGACATCACATTCGCCGGCTATCTCACCACTAGATCTCCTGTTTCGGAGAGTGAGTAAATACAATCTACCTACTTATATATAAAAAGATTAACAACGCTATGAATGAACTAAGAGTAAATTTTATAGTGTCCTTAAATACGAGTATATAACGCACCTATGAATATTTTAATAATTATTATTGTGTATTGTGCAAATAATTAATTACTGATTGAGAATTTATTATAAATATCCATCCAGAATTATACATGTACTATTCATTTCTATTCATATAGAATATTCATATAGAATATGAAATAGATACTTTCAATAGAAGCCAGCAAGGTCGGCCTAAAAATCAACATCAATAAAACAAAATGTATGAGAATTAACACCAGATACAATGCCCCATTTCAGATAAATCACATAGAAATAGAGGATTTTGAGGAATTCACCTACCTGGGAAGTATCATTACAAAAAGTGGGGGTGCAGAAACTGACATTCGTAGTAGAATACGAAAAGCACAGCAAGCCTTCAGCTCACTCGACCCAGTGTGGAATTCCAGACAATACTCCACACAAACAAAATTACGAATTTGTCAATCAAACGTCAAGTCAGTTCTGTTATATAGTTGTGAAACCTGGAAAGTCACAAAGGTACTATCACATAAACTGCAAGTCTTTGTCAGCAAGTGCTTACGAAGAATACTTCGTATATTCTGGCCAGGCCGCAAAGCAAATGACGACCTTCTGCATCAAACAGGGCAGAAAGAAATTGCATCTGAAACTAAAAGCAGAAAATGGGGTTGGGTGGGGCATACACTCCGCAGACCCAACAATAGTGTTGCGAAACAGGCTCTAGAATGGAATCCACAGGAATTTAGAAAAGTAGGAAAACCGGTACAGACATGGAGAAGAACAGTGATGGACGAGTTAAAAAGGGCAGGAAAGACATGGAATGAGGCCAAAGTCATGACGCAAAACAGAACCAGATGGCGCGCTTCTACCGAAGCCCTATGTTCCGTGTAGGAGTTAAAGGACTTAATAATAATAAATAATTAATTTCATCGCTATTGGTCAAATAAAAAACTCTTTCATCTTACCGATAAACGGAAGAGTCTACCTGTCCTAAGAGCCTAGCCATAAAAACAAGCCAAGGTTATGTTTTGAGATTTTTTATTTGGCAAATAGCGATGAAATAAACTATATATATATATATATATATATATATATATATATATATATATATATATATATATATATATATATTAATTTTCTTTAATTGTTACTTATTTTTCTTTAAATATTATATTCAAATAATAGTAGAATAATGTATAATAGCAAAAAAATTAAATGTCTTAAAGTAGTACAATATCGTCCACATATCTGTACCAAAATTGAATATACCTTTTACCCAGTTGAGAATTTAGTATTAGTTCTTCTAGATTAGACATAAAAATATCTGCTAGTAGAGGACTTAAAGGTGATCCCATAGGTAGACTGACTAGATTACTGTTTTGTATATAAAACTGCTTGCTGAATTGAAAGTAATTTTGACTGATGCATATGTCGAAAGCTAATAAAATTTCTGTTGCTATAGTGTTATTTCATTTAATTTTGTCTAGTAAATTTTGAATTAAATTTAAACATTCCTCCGAATCAATATTTGAAAACATGTTTTTAACGTCAAATGATACCAAAAACGAATTATGTGGGCTATGGATATGTTTAAGTTCTCTGTTAATTCTAATGAGTTTTTGTACTGCATATTTAGGTTTAAAATCTGTATTCTGTTTAAAAACTGAATTTAATGTGTTACCTGGATCTCTAGTTGGATTTCTAATTTGAAAATGACATAAAAGTGTCGAAACTACAGTCACGATTTTTGTGTAAATATAGCGGTATAGAACTGAAAGAGAAGTAGTTGTTTTACTCAATTGCATTGCAATTATGAACCACCACAGAGTAATGGCTTCCTCGATCAATTTCTAGAAATTTATAAAGCCAAATTAGCAAATGAGAAAACTGATATCAAATCGAACTCGAATCGATATTATCATAGGAATATCACTATGACATGCCCTGTATTTCTCATGTAGAAACCGAAAAAATAAAGATAGCTTCCCAGTTCAAAAAAAAAAACAAAGTTGATTGAGTTGAAAAAACAAATCCTCCCAGAAAAAGTGAAACAAATTGTACAATGGGATTTATGTTTATATTATAGGTAAGACTTGATAAATTATGCAGTTTGATTACTTGATAAATTATTATCGTAAAAAAGGATGCATTTATTATTTTATTTTTTAACGAAGAAAATTAATTGGATGTACACTAGGTGGACACACTGTATATATTTTTTTACCTATAACCGCCATACATAAGAAGTTGTCATTACAGAACTACAAAATATTATAGTTATATCATACAATAGCTATTGCAGTCTTGTATGTATTGCAAACATTTATTTATCGATTCTTAATAATTTAATTGTGATTATATTTATCCATGGTTTTAAATAAGAATACAATATTAAAATATGTGTTCAAAGGACCTACACATTAAGTGATGGCTTTGTTGTTATTTCATTGTCAGTAGTTTAAGTTAAAATAAGCAATGTTCTGTAATAACAAGTTTTATGAAGAAATACATACTACATATTTTACCGTAAAGCAAAATAGTTCCTAATATCTATAATCTCATTAAATAAACATTGTGGGCAATTTATCATAATTATATGAAGCAAATATCGAGAAGACTATGATGACTCAATATTTTTCAGTTTATCTCGAAAGGAATTGTTTACTTGTATGTTTTCATGTCCCATGTTATTATAATGAAAAATAATGTATATAACAGCATAACCATTTTAAAATTAGCCAACAAATTTGATAACATTATTAAACTAGTACAATTTTAATTTATCAATAAACTCATTCTTGCCTTTTCATAAACTCATTCTTCAATAAGGATTACAGATAGGAATTCATCCCTTACGTTTTACGTGCCATACGTCGTTCTATTTCATCTTGTATTATTCGTATTATATATTATTTATATACACAGGGTGTAAGTATATTGTCATTTGAATATAATTTAAGTTGTAGAAAATAATTTTTAATGCCCTTTAAAATTTATTGAATTTGTACAAGTAAATGCTTGTGTGCGATAAAAATTACTTTCTACGCATTAAATTATTTTGAATATGAAATACTGTTTTATTACAAATCCACAGATTTTACTTATATTTTCTCCATAATGTATTTATTTATACACAAAATTAAACAACGTACACATTTTTTTCTCGTATATGATAGAATTGCGCACCGATGGTATATAACGCTTTTTAATTTGAACTATAAAAACATTATTGCAGTTTTACGGCGGTCACCCTGTATAGCCACGGCTGGTGTCAGTAGCAGTCTTATGAACATAATGTTTTGGTGGATAGAAATCTAAGTTGTCTATCGCTAAATTTGCTCCATCACTCAACAGATGGCGCGATGCATACCGCTTAATTCTAATAAGCAATTGAACTTGTCTGTGATGCTCCATACTATGTATTTTATTGTTATAGTTATGATGAACATGACCACATAGAGTACAAAATGAAACTAACTATTGAAAAACGTGTCAGTAATTTTTGTAAAGTACTACCAACACACGTTGAGAAATGGAGAACAATTTTATTGGATAGTGTTAAGTCAGCTAATGTCCTTGCGAATTATGCCGAGCAGTTACGCCACGTGGAGAGGTAAGTTCAGTTCCGTCCGTTGTTAGGTTAGGACTGGTAATGTTTTATTTATATATATATATATATATATATATATATATATATATATATATATATATATATATATATATATATATATATATATATATATATATATACAGGGTGTAATTTTAATAAATTCATAAACAATTTCAAATAGAATTTCTTAATATTGAATTAAATAAATTTCAATTTTGTATGAAAATTAAATATAAAATTGGTAGTTATGCAGATGTGGGAAAACCTTGAAAATGCTTACCAAATTTTTTCTGCCCCCCCCCCCCCCCTATTTTTGAAGGATCCGCTCGGATGCAGTTTTCGAGAAAATGAATTGCACAAGAGCCATTTTTTCTTATCAAATAACTTTCACTTCACACCACGTAGATAGCTAATATTAATACGAATATATGCTACAACACTTCCTTTATACATACCATATATTAGACCGCCATAAAACCCATTATTTACTTCAAATGTTTACAATTCCGATGCAATTGTCTTCCATTGTAATATTAATAATCATGCGCCCTCTATATGAAACCACATGAACTGGTCAGAAAAAAGGGGGGGGGGGGGGGCTGCAAAAGTTAACTATGGATATTAACTGAACTAAATACGCTGTTATTTTGAAGGAATCTAACTTAACCTAGCCTAACCTAACTGTCTACTTATGGTTATGTTAGGTTAGGTTGAGTATTATTATTACAGAAAGTATTTTTTTAACATTGAACATTTATTGACAAATTTTAATACAAACAATAGCAATGAGTAATCGGATATTTGTTAAAATTATAACGACCAATGTATAAATAAATATTTTGTTGATTCTGTGTGTTTTGTTAATTCAAAATATGGCCATGCAGGTAACGTTTAACATACGCCTTTTTTTTGTTTCAGATGCAATATTACATACATCGATAATTTTTCCATTTTACAACAAAATTTGCAGTATAAAATTGATAGTGAAATAGAATACGAAGTATCCATATTGAGTGGATTACTGTAAATATATTTAAGTAAACTCTTGCATATTAAAGAATTGATACAGAACACTTTTCTAGGGAACAATTAAATGAAGTAAATCATGACACGAAAAACATATTGTCAGAACTAGAGAGATCAACTATATTACTAGATTGGGATGCTGATTGGCTATTAATTAAAGGAAGTGCCTTGCAGCCTCCATTATCAAGGATTCTCCAGGATGGGTTATACTTTTATTTATATTTTGCTAGAAACTTAAAAACAATTAATGAAAATTTTAAGACCTTTAATATTAGGAATGAAAAGTCGATGAATGCATTTAAAGAGTGTTTGAAAGTTGACTTAGAAGATACTATTGTAACTAATTTATTAGCAATAATTCAATATGTTAATAACAAAAATCTTCTTGTATAGTTTTATAAATTTTTGTCTATAAATTTATGTAAATATATAATATATATTTTGTATAGTTGTATGTTGTAAACAATATAATCAACTCGAACTAAATTGGTTACATCCTCATAGTGTATAATTTTTGAATATGTAGGTTTGTCGAGAATTACAACTTTATTTCATAGAACAGGTTTTTTTGGGATTTATCAGTTGCACTACTTGGAATAATACATAATGTAATCACCCAAGTGGTGATGAAATTTCCTTAAATTTAAATGACGAGGAAGCACAAATAGTATCTGGTTTTAAAACGTATTAATTTAAGAGATGTAAACATAGCTCTCGATGTTTTTATATGGAATCTCATTGAAGGTATAGGAAAATGGATCGTGCACTCTAATTAACCATGTCTTTGTTTTTGAGCTATAAATAGTTTTCCATACATGTCAATAACTCAGGTGTTTGTCAAATTAGACAAAAGTTCTGTACACATTCTCAAGGAACTTTTTTAAGTAGAATAAAATGCCTTCAAAATATTTTTATTTTTATTACTGTTTAAAGTATAACGTAAACTTGTATTTGTTCTGTCACACATTTTCATTTTCAACCATATTATGTATGTAGATATGGTCAATCTTGGATTTGTGTCTTGATTTTAATAAAAAATATTTTTTAAGGTATTTTTATAAAAGTAGTAGGCAAACGTCATTTTGAATACTGAAAATAATAGATGTGTTACCACAAATAAATTTTGATTGTTGTTTACAGTATTTCGGTTTAAAAGTTCGTAATGGTATACGGGAATTACGAAAATTTTAATATAGAGTATTTCTACATACAGCTTGTCAAGAATAGGAAAAAGTGTAAGATTCTCATGTATGCATACAAGAAAGAGTGAGACACCATTCGGGGGGAAAAGGTTGCAATTTATGTGCAGTCAGACTTTATATACCTTCATATTACTCGATATTCACTCTGAAGAGGTCTCAATGCGACAGAGTTAGGACCAGGATATTTACTCCCCACCTTGTGGGTGATCCTATATCGTAATTTTGAGAAGTGTTCTTATTACTCACAAGCTGTATTCGTTTTCTTTGAAGTTGCATTCGAGATGCACTTCAATCGCTATCCAAAAATAAGAGAACCTAATAAATAATATATTATGGTACACTAAAAGAATATCTATCTTATTAATTATGGAGCATTTAACAGACCATGACCAAAAATTTATAACATTGACGATACTACCTAGATGGTACCGTCAATGTGGTTTTCTCCATACATATATATTTGCGACCCTCAGAGCTGAAAATATTAAATTTGTGAAATGAAAAATCAAAAACTGCACTTGAGAAAACTAAATGCTGCATTGGAAATGATTCATGGCTAAAAGTGAAATACGGTGACGGGAGCGTTTTAGTCTGGGGCTGCATGTCGTGGAAAGGTGTTGGAAACGTAAGTTTCATCGAAGGTATTATGAATGTAGACAAGTACTATTCGTTTCATCGCTTTTTGCCAAATAAGAAATTCTCTTATCTTGCTGATAAACGGAACAGTCTGCCTGCGTTTAGCCATAAAAATAAGCCACAGCATGTTTTGAGATTCTTTATGTGGCAAATAAAGCTATGAAATAAACTATATGTTGATATACTGCGCCATAACTCGAACAGCAGTGCTGAAAAGATCGAAGAAAGAAGGCATTAGAGACACATTTGTCTTTTAGCAGAATAATGATCCGAAGCACGCTGTCAGTAAAACAAAGGAATGGTTACTTCACAGTGTTCGTAGATAAATCATAACTCCACTTAGTCCCCGGATATAAAACCTATAGAGCATTTATGTACAACAAATGCTCTATGGGAATTTTTATTCGGTCTGCTGGACTTGAGAGTCCGAAAAAATAAAATTTCTTCGAAATAGCAGCTACAATGGTTTTATTACAAGAATGGGATCAAATTATACCTGTACTAACCCAGAACCTTGTACCCACGATGCCACGAAGGCTTTAGGCCGTAGTTGATGCAAATGGTATGGTAAGAAAATATTAAAGTGTAAGGATTCTTTTGAAGAACTCGTTTAAATAAAAATTTTTACTGTGCTAATACTTTTATGACTTGAAAAATTAATATTCTTATTTATAATTCTTATCTTATTTTTAGTATCAAGCAATTCATCTTTATATTTTTGAGATTTAAGAAAAAGTGGTGTTTGCCAATACTTTTTTGATCCACTATATGTATATATTCTATTTTTCATTAAATGTTACTTATTTTCCTTTATATATGATATTGAAATAATATTAAAATAATGTAACAACATAATTCAATGTCTTGATGTTCGTACATACCTTAAGAATGTGCAAATAGTTTCTCTTAAATTCCACAAAAAAACCTTATCGACATTAAAAAAAAAAACAATTTAAGTTTACAGCTCAATAACCAGAGAAGAGAATTTAGCGAAGAAAAACTGGCCTCAAAGAATAAATTAATCTGGTTGCAGCCTGTTGTACATCGTAACATTCATCATTTTCAATAAAATCGATTAATGTTGGTTCGATGATGCCTAGTAAATATTAAATAGTAAATAGATAATAAATACATTCTTATGGTCAACTTATTCGCAAAAATAAGGCATATATGAACGCTAAAAATGTATCAATAAATATAAGCCAAAAAAGAAGCCGCCAAAATTCTATAAAATATCACCATCAAAATCATTGAATTTAATTTAAATTCTTATTAGAAGAAGCAGTAACAAAACTACATATATTAATTATTGCTACAGTTGATTATAAAAAAAAAAGATTATCAATGTGCAATACATATTCAAAGTTAGTGCGAACATTTATCTTTGAGGGACTAGGGCATTGATTGATAAACTATTATACAGTGTACCACTAGAACTAGTATTTTTCATGTAAAACCACTAATTGCAGTGTTCTTCCTTGAATAAAGCTCGACACAGTTCAGTAGATATCCATAGGAGATTGTTTACTTTAATTAGCCATTACGGCGAAAAGAAGCGGAGTGACTTTGGTCGAATAGATGGTATAATCAATCGTTGAAATAGACCTAACATACTCTGTATTTAAAATTACGTATTATTTAAATACCAAAATATATCGGTTTGATCAAAACTGGAGTCATGATCGTCGAATCGACATTCGTGTTGTTTTGTGTGGCGAGTTAGACACAAGAAAGTTATCAGTCGTCAGGCTGTCTTTACTATCCTCGACGAGAAAATTTTCATCTGTTTTTGGTTTATATGTGCCACTTATTTATTTGTATTATTTTCTGTGTTATTTTTGATGTCGAGAGGAATTATTTAAAGAAGTTAAAAACCGGCTCTATCAATTTTTAAGGCAATTATGATAATAAATAATAAACCCGTCGCCTTCCCTGCATAATTTTTTAAATATATAAAACATTACTTTTTCGATTTTAGAAGGAGAATAGAGGTAAGATATAACTTAGTTTCAATACAACTGCCTCAAATATGGGCAGGTTTATTAAAGATACTCGTACGCTATTAAAATAAAAATTGGAACGAAATATGTTATTCTTAGGTTACTGTCATGAAATGTGTTGAAATTATTTTAATACTAGTTTTTTCAAAGAACAAATTCACAATTTCAGGACAGACCATGGCCATGGATTAGGACAGGGTGGCTCTGTAATAAATGTTCAGAATCTCTATCTGAAATTTTTGTCAATACTACTAAGTTTTTGACAATGATACATACAGATAATATTATACAAATGTGAATGATACTATTTCTAAATAACTCATAGACATATATGAACTAAAATTTCTTGAAATCTAGAAGATCAAAAAGTTTTGTTTAGTAAAAAATTAGTATGATATTTAAATTTAACGAAAATATGTAGACAAAAGACTATTTAAAAATTATTTAAAATAAGCAAAACAGAATTATAAAAATATGTATTTTTATAATTATAAAGTAATAAGTAGGCCATAAGTAATATCTCTGTGGGACATTCGATGTTAATTTTTTAAGCTGTATAGCCTGTCCACCTAGTATGCGGACCAATATCTCTGTTAAAAAAATGAGTGAAATGTGTCTTTCTGTTTATAATATTGCATAATTTTTCCATAATAGAAATAAGTTCCATAATAGAAAAATGACCCATATTATCCATGAAATGAAAAACCATCCATATTATCATAGGAATATCAACATAGCATGCCCGGTATTTTTTATGTACAAACCGAAAAAATAATAAACAGGTTGCCTTTCAAAAGAAGAGTAACAAAGTTGGTATCCGTCCAGTGTTCCAAATGTATCATATTTGTCCCATTATACGTATTTCAAAAAATTGGAATGCATATAATGGGATATATGTTTATATTATAGGACTTGATAAAATATGCAATATCGTAAAAAAGATGCACTTATCTCATTTTAACGAATATATTGGGGACACACTAGGTGGACACGCTGTATATATTCTTTTACCTATAACAAAATCGTCAATTTCATCATTTTGGATAATGGGAATGGGATTTATTTAATCGAGAATAAAAATAAATTTTAAGGGGGAATTGGGGCATAAGAATTTATAGAGGAACACTACTTTTAAGTAATTTCGTGTTCCTCAACCTTACCAACTGTGAGGTGTACAATGTTTTCAAAAACAAAGTTATTGATATGTCAGGGGACACTACAATTTGTGATGAGGTAATTAGGTTAGTATCAAGTAAGTCGTTACACAATACTCATCTAGGTTATCTTAACCTAGATGAGTATTGTTTAACTTAATACTAACCTAATTACCTCATCACATGTTTAACGAGTTACTTAATACTAATTTAATTACCTCATCACAAATTGATGTAGATTGCATTCATAAATAGGACACATTTTAAGGGTTTCTGTAAATCTAGTCATTAATTCAAAAGTATACAAAGCACGGCAACACTACTGGGAAAGTTAATAATTGATATTTAATAGTTTCTGGTTCACTCAATAGAAGTATGCCATAAATGTTAAACTCGAGGTGGGTGGTGATATGGGCATGGGCAATGTTGTTTACCATTATATACTTTGAGAGTGTAGGAGGTAGTGGAGAATCCTAAATCCAACGTTCTTTATCTCTATTTTACCATGCGTCAGAGTAAATCAATTTGGAAAAAATATGGTGTTGTTTAGTCGGGTCATACTTAAATGATGCAGTTATAAAAAAATGTACTGAACAATAAAACCTTCTCTTCATCTACAATTCAAACTCATACATTCACAGTTTTGTTAAAAAACTGAATGTTTTGCTGCACATAATGTATTATCATAAGATGCAAGTCATGTGTTCCTAAATTATTCGGACCTATGTGAGATTTATCTTCACACGATTTTTATTTAAAACGTTGAAGTTAACGTAGGCTAATATGTAATCTTCGAAAAGTGTATAAAATACGCTTCATAGATATTTCTTAAAGAAGAAGTAGAAGATAAGCTTCAAGTAGGTAAGACCGATGAGGCTTACAAAATAATTAAGAGGAACTTCAGGGATATAGGACCAATAAGTAGAAACGTTAGGAGTCAATTGGGGGACATACTGATCGGAAGAGAGGAGAAAGCGGATAGATGGAAGCAGTACTTAGAAAGTTTATACGAGGGTCAGGAATTAGGAGAGATATTAGAGGAAGAATCTAGCATCGATAGGGAAGATGTAGGAAAACCTATATTGAGGGAGGAATTTGAAATAGCACTAAGGGGGCTAAAGAACAATAAACCGCCGGGTGTAGATAAAATACAGGCGGAAATCTTGAAATGTGCGGGACAAAAAGTAGTAAATAGGACGTTTGAACTGGTAAAATACATATACGAAACGGGCGAGATGCCGGAGGATTATAAGAGGAACATTATCGTTACTATACCGAAAAAGAGAGGAGCCGTCAATTGCGAGAACTTTAGAAAGATTAGCCTAACTTCCCACCCGTCAAAAATCTTAACCAGAATAGTGCAGAAGAGGATGGAAAATAGAGCGGAGGAAATACTAGGAGAAGACCAATTCGGATTTAGGCGAAATAGGAGAACTCGCTAAGCTATTCTGGCGCTAAGAGTAATGTTAGAGAAAACAATAGAAAAAGGAAGGAACGCTTATATAGGATTTTTAGATTTAGAATAAGCTTTTGATAATGTAAGATGGGAAAAAATGTTCGAAATACTAAAGAGCGCGGGAATGAAGTATAGAGATAGGAGAGTAGTACACAATCTATACAAGGAGCAAACTGCTGTTATAGAAGTAGAAGGGGAAAGAAGGGAAGTAGGTATCAGGAAAGGAGTAAGACAAGGATGTACGCTATAACCACTAATTCTTAATCTGTACATCGAAGAGGCGATTAATGTGGTAAAAAGTAGAGTGGATTTCGGGATTAAAGTACAGGGACAGAAACTAAAAATGCTGAGATTCGCGGATGATATAACAGTTTTAGCATCTAGTAAAGAGGAATTAGAATCAGCGTTGAACGAATAGGGTTAGAAACGAAGAAGTATTAGAGAAAATCGGCGAGAAAAGAAGTATGTGGAAAAACATAAAGAAGAGAAGAGATAGAATGGTAGGCCACTTGCTGAGACATGGGGGAGTAGTCCGCGATATTTTGGAGGCAGAAATAGGAGTGAAGAAAGGCAGAGGTAGGCCTAGATTAGACTACTGCTCACAAATAGTAAGGGATGTAGGTTGTAGCACAACTAGCGAAATGCGTAGGTTAGCACAAGATAGGAGAAGCTGGAGGTTAGCGTCCAACCAGTCTTAGGACTGATGATCTCATGATGAGATATTTCTTAACTTCTGACGTCAAGGAGAAGAAATACTATAACGATTTTAAATTCAAAAGCTATTCCCTAGGGAAAATAAAATAAATTATGCGGGAATATAAGGATCCGTACATTAAAATATAGTGATAAGCTGATAAATGAGTGATGCATGAAAAGAACAATAAAAACTGAAAATTTAGTTATTTCCATAAAAATTCCAAAAGCGCCGGCGCTAGTATTGATTCCGTTTACAGCGTGAGTTGGTGTGTGTGTCCCTTAACGTAAGGACGTTTCATCGTCCTCGCAATTGACATGTACGTAAAAACAATTTGATATAAAATTAAGCCTGTCACGTAGTCGACAATTATTTCCTCAAAAATAGAAAAAAATTATAGTAGATACCATATCGAGGGGCAACATATTTTTCGAATTTAATACCTATACAATAAAGTGCAATTTTAGTACAATTTACGTCTATATAGAAAAACCTAGCACCCTGCAATAGACAAAGCCACATTGTTTTATTAAATATTTAATATTGATAAGTATATGGTTGTGATTTTTATAGCCATTCAAATACAAATTTTTTTTTATGTGTTGAATATAAATACCAAAGTTATTAAAATTACTAAAGCCATTTAAAATATACAATAGGAATAGAGAAATAATGTATTATTGGAAATTACAAAGTATAGATTAAGTGTAGAAAATGCCATACAGATTTTCTACGAATATGCTTGCAACAAATTGAGATATTATAATAAATCTTACAGACTCTGAAGTGTGCTCTCACAGTGTGCTGAAGAACATTCATTCTTAGGAATGGCATATACAACTGCGGAACCTACGTAGCTACATAATTTTTATTTCTGAATTATTCTGAACATTTAAATGTTACCACAGTATTAATAGTAATTAATAAAATGTATATTGAACACTATTTGATTTATATTGTGAAAATTAAAGTAAATGCGTTTAAAACTGAAAAGTTAAACCTTTTTCACCTACCGAGATTTACGGTAACAGATGTATTTCTCTTTATGAGTTTGTGGTTTGATTTCTCCGATGACACATAAAAGTATTGATATTATTCTGCCGGGATATCGTGGAACATAAAAATTGCAACAAATTTATTGGAAAAGGTTTATGTACTTCGGTGTTCTTGTTGTCACAAAGGAATTTAAGTGGTTTGAAAAACAGGATGTCATTAAAATTTTTTGTTAATTTAAAAAAATGAGTTAGCAGTTATGATTACAATTTATAAAAGTTCTTTATCGGTTAGGTTCTTAATCCTTTTAAAGTTAAAATAATTCAAACATACTGTTAATTTTTTAATAATATTAAAAATGTGTAATAGGAAAAATATTTTGTTATTATTTCTAAGGTTTTGCGGTAGACTTTTGTTTGACTTAGGAAACTACTTTGAAGATAGTATTACTAAATATTCTCCCCTGTTCTGAAATATCGTAATTACAAGATAATCAGTATTTTCAAAAATACTTCTAAAAGAACCGATTTAAAAAAATACTGACAGATTTTTAAAATAACATTTTATTTTCGTACAAAACATTATTTTCTAAGAAGTAATGGGTTTTACTAGGTATATAAATATGAAACCGGAATTTGCCCATAGATGGCCTAGCTTTACTTTTTAATCTTGTCACCATCATACCGCGTCACTGGCACGATTTTCTTGTTTTAACTTATGATAAAGGTTTTTACCTGACAACAGTACAAGATTCAAACAACAACATGGTTTTTAATAACATTGTCGAATTTTGTGCCTGGAAACTACGATTTTCGGACAGCATTGATTTTCTGTTACCATTTGAAGAAAACTGCTGCAAAATCACATCGAATACTTATCAAATCCTACGGTGAGCATGCTCTTGGCAAATCACAGTGCTTTGAGTGGTTTAAAAAATTCAAAAGTGGCAATTTTGACCTGAGAAACGAAGAACACCACCGAAAAAGTTTGAAGATTGCGATTTGCAAGTATTATTGGATGAGAACGACGCTCATACGCAACAAGATCTCGCTGATGAATTAAATGTGACACGAGAAGCCGTCTCCATATGTTTGAAAGCCATGAGAGAGATCCAGAAGATGGAAAAATGGGTTCAACATGAATTGCATGAAAGACAGCGGGAAAACCGAAAAACCAGTCGCGCGGAATGGTGATCCCCAGGTACAAAAGAAAGTCATCCCCATCGAATTGTGACTGACGATGAAAAGTGGATATATTTTGAGAATCCTAAACGTAAAAGATCATGGATAGATAACTTCAGGTGAACCATCGACATCGACTGCAAGGTCAAATGGCTATGTACGGAAGGTGCGATCTATTATGAGCTGCTAAAACCTGCCAAACCGTTAATACTGAACGATACCGACAACAAATGATTGATTTGAATCAAGCTTTGCTTGAGAAACGACCAGAATATCAAAAAAGGAAACACACTGATTTTGCTTCATGATAATGCGCCATCACATACAGTAAAACCAGTCAAAGAAGCCATTGAGACATTTAGTTGGAAAATAATTTCACATGTGGCTTACTGGCCAGTCTCGGCTCCGTCCTATTACTACTTATTTGCATCGATGGGACACGCACTTGCTGAGCAGGGCTTGACTTCTTTCGAAAATGTACGAAAATGGTTTGGTGACTGACTTGCCTCAAAAGAGCAAGAATTTTTTTGGTCTGGAATCCACAAATTATCAGAGAGATGGGCAAAATGTATAGTTAGTAATGGACAATACTTCGAATAAAATATTTTTTATTGCGTTCATACAATAAACGTGTATTTTCTATACCAGAAATTTCAGTTTCATATTAACATATCTGATAGTTATTAGATATTTTTAATGAGTTGTCATTTCATTATGTGGGAAAAACTTAATTGTTTTCTAAGAGAATATCTCTTCTCGTTATAGTTCATGTTAAGAATCAAAATATGAATAAACAAATAATGAACGTTATAAATTAATGACGAAATTAAAAATATTTTTTTGGATCGCCACTTAATCCTTCGCTACTTAATTTAATTCATAACAATTAATTATTTATAAGTTACTAAAACTTATTACTTACATATTAGTCAACATTACATACTAAACAAATTTAGATACTTATAAATTTGTCATATTTGCATACTGAAAATATAATAAAAATGTGTATATTTTTATGAATGAATTATGTAACTAATAAAACGAGAGAACGAGCATTGTAATTATTAGAACAATATTAAAATGCAAGCAAAAATAAATTACACTGTAATCAAAAACTGTCGACATTAAGGTATTTTTTTCACAAATAGTTATATTTACTATGGATTTAAAAATGACTTACAATAACTAAGTACCTACATATGACACATCACATATCACTTCTTTGTTTAAATTGTACTTTTCTTTCACGGTAAATGTTTTTATATATAGGGTTAATAATAAAGGGCATATATAATAGATATATTTCTCTATATAATCATAATCTCAATATAATCCCTCCGATTTACTATATTTATTGGCACATTTTAAGTCAATATATAAGTGACGATACAATTTAGCTTTTAATAGATTTTTATAAATGTCTTTTTAAAAAATACATTTCAAGTGGTTTAGAGCATTTTCAAAAATCATGTACGAACAAAATAATGAATATTGTATGAACTGTGAAGTTTACTGCCGCCTTGTGTAATTGATATACGGTGAGTAAGTAATATATAAATTCATCAAAACTGCGACCAATGTTTTTTTTTTTTGAAAATCACTCGAATATGACAAAAATGTATTTCAAATATTACTTTAGCAGTTACTCTTTAAATTTCTCAAGTCATATTTTGAATAATTAAGACATCGATATTTTTTTAATGAAACGATTCACTTTGATTTCGCGGTTTGAAAGAACTGTTTTGTTATATACAGTACTGGAGGCGGCAGCCTCCCGACTGAGTAGAGGATTGATAGAAGCCTATGAAGGGAACTGTACACCTAAACGAGCTAGACCGAAAGGCCAGGTAAGATGGTGGAACAATAAGCTGGAAAACCTAAGATGTAAGGTAAGGAACCTTCTCAAGGGAGCCAGAAAAGCTCACAGCCGTACAACCTGGGAGGACTATAGGACTGCCAGGGATCAGTATAGGGCT
This sequence comes from Rosalia funebris, assembly GCA_037954035.1. NCBI lineage: Eukaryota > Metazoa > Arthropoda > Insecta > Coleoptera > Cerambycidae > Rosalia > Rosalia funebris. The sequence goes on along the minus strand of JAZFAV010000009.1, from coordinate 31,303,766 downwards.
GAGGTTAGGGAAGCCCAAAGAAGTAGTTGGGTTTCTTTCTGTAATGAGATAAATAAGGGAGCTGAGGCAGCAAGGCTGAGCAAGATCCTAGCCCGCAGCCCGGAAGCGATACTGGGATCGCTCAAGCTCCCTAATGGTAAATTCTCGGAATCGGATGAGGAAACCTTAGACCATCTCATCAAAGCACATTTTCCGGGCTTTTATAGACCGGAAAGGGGAGACATTTCCGACCTGCTAGTAGGGGCACATAGGACCTGGGCGGTAAACCGAGAGGGGGACGACAGGGAACTTGTTAGCGGAGCACTAGGCAGATGCTACACCCCCAGAATAATCGCTGAATGGATAGACCATATGTTGGAAAACAGACAGCTTACTGCCAATAAAGGCAAGACTATCATCGAGGGCCGGGTCGACTCGGGATGTCCACAGGGAGGGGTATTGTCCCCCCTTCTGTGGTGCCTAGTAGTAGATGAGCTGCTTGAAAGGTTAAAGAACTACCAAGTAATTGGCTATGCCGATGACTTAGTAATAATAACGAAGGGCCCTTTCCTGGCGATTCTCGATATAATGCAGGGAGCTTTAAATAAGGTTGGGAATTGGTGCAGGGAGAGGGGACTCTCGGTCAATCCCTCTAAAACTAAGGTGATGGTGTTCACCAAGAAATATAAGCGAAGTGAAATACTTAGGAGTAATCCTGGACGGTAAACTGTCATGGGGAAAACATCTAAGTCATATATGTTCCAAGATAACAGCAACACTTTAGCAACTGAGAAGAGCCATTGGTAGTAGCTGGGGCTTGAAACCGGAAACCATGAAATGGATGTATGGGGCAATTCTCAAACCCAGACTGACGTATGCAGCACTGGTCTGGTGGGAGAGAGCCTGTTTAAAGTCGGAAGCCAACCGACTTAACAAGTTAAGGGGATTGATTCTTAGAAGTATAACCGGAGCCCCAAGATACTGACTACTGACGGGGATACCACCTCTTGATGTCATCCTGAAAGCGGAAGCCGCAAAGGCAATGCACAGGGTGGGAAACATGAATAGGAAGGTAAGGGATCTGAATAGACTCTCAAGAGAGCTAGCTGAGGAGGGACTCCTATTGATGCCCTCTGACAGTACGGGTGTCCACTTCCTGTTTGACAAGAAATATAAGATCACCCTCACCAGTAAGACCGACTGGAGGGAGGGTCGAGCTGGATTGCCGCTCAATGGAGACATCTGGTATACGAATGGAGCCAAGAGTGGGAACAGAGCGGGTGCGGGGGTGTATAGGCGACGCGACGGGATAGGTAAAACCTTCCCCTTGGGCAAATACACTACCGCACTCCAGGCCGAGCTAGTTGGAATTACATACGGTGTTCTGAGGGCGGACCAAAATCGGACCCAGGAGAAGGTATGTATCTGCTCGGATAGCAGGGCGTCGTTGGCAGCTCTGAATTCAGCAACGACAAAGTCGAAGCTGGTCTATAATTGCTATGAAGCATTGAACCACTTGGCAGGGAAGGGACCGGTGGAACTCTTATGGATACCTGGGCATAATGGCATTAAGGGAAATCTAATTGCAGATGACCTTGCCAGACTAGGGACCAGGGAAAACCTCTATGGACCAGAACCTGCAGTGGGAATAAGTCGGAATCTGATCAGAGACCGCATCAATGGCTGGGCAAGAGACCAGCACAATAAAAGATGGAGAGGAGTAACGGGCTGTCGAATAACCAAACTCTTCATCGAATACTCAGAGATTGAGAAATAGGCCCAAGAATTCATTAAATTGAACAGGCACAAAGCCAGAACTCTGGTGGGAATCATAACGGGCCACCATAGTAGCCTGAATGCATATAAGCACAAGCTGAGGCTGACTGATAGCTCGGCCTGCAGATACTGTAAAGAAGACGAGGAAACCTCGATTCATCTTCTTTACACCTGCCCCTCACTGGAGGAGAAGAGGTATCTTATATTAGGGACCCCTGTAATCCTAGAGGAGGCGAGGCTTAAGGCGGGGGACGTGCCTAAATTGCTCCTTTTATGGGATAGCATTTTTGGATAATGACCCGGATAAGAGGGGATCGCCAAGGGACTACCCATGCGATCAGTGGCTGATGAGGCCCAAACCTAAATAATATAATAATAATATATACAGTTAATAAAATCCAATAAACAGTTTTAAAACCTTAAAATGGAATTTTTCGCACTTAGAACATCTCTATCTCGAAATTGAGTGGCCGAGAAAAAAATAAACCAACACATAAATGCAGAATATGTATTTTATGCGATAGTTTTACATTTTTCAGTTTTTCTTAAATAGTCCACCATCGTGCTTTTTCATGACCCATGGACAGGATGGGGTGTATCCTATCCACCAGAATATCAATAGATGTCATCTGGTAGACGTCCCGAATCAGAATCAGTCGAATCCCGATCGATCCGACACGATTTAATTGAGTGATCGTACTAACAAAAATAAATTCTGAAATAGTCCACCATTGTGCTTTCTCATGACCCATGAATATGGTAGAGTGTGTCCTATCCACCTCGAAGTCAATAGGTGTCGTCTGGGTGACGTAACCGATCAGAATCAGTCAAAACCCGATCGATCCGACGCGATTTAGTTGAGTTATCGTGCTAACAATTTTTAAATGCCGACGACAACAGCGACAACGACAACGACAACGACAACGACACAGCAAATTTTTATAAAACAATTTTTTTTTTTTGGTTTTTATGCCGAAATTTTTTTTTTCAATTTTGCTTTATACGATTACATTACTTTTCCAGAGTGAGAAAAAATAAAAAGTACCACGCTATGAATGACCACATTCTGAACATTTGATGTATATTAATTTTCTTGTTTTAAATTTTAGCAACGATTTCATTTTCATTTGATGTGTCGCATTATTACTAACTAAATTTGTATGTAACTAGTCCCTTATTTTACTTTCTTATACGCAAAAAATACTTTTCTTAAATGACATAATAAAAAATTGGGCTTTCCATAAAAAATAATTTCGACGACGTCATAACTTTTCAAAATGACCCGAAACAATTAAAGGGCCGCCTTCATAGTGGTATTTTAAATACACATTTTGACATGTCCAACTGATTTTCAAAAGAAAACACTTTTACAGAATTTGTACATTACTTCAGATTCTATAGCAATTTATAATTACACATAGTCAATTTACCTTTCATTTTTTCTGAAAGTATTACCAGCTTGGTTATTTTAAATGCAACAACATATATTTTGCTACCACGGACTTGAGTAGACGATAATATGACGTTTTCAGTAAATCCATCGAAATTTTTTAATTTTGTGATTATCGACATACCAACATTAACATAAGCTTTCAATAAATTGGTAATTGGTAAATTGTCAAAATTAATTGAAGTTTAAAGTGTTGCATATAGACTTGTTTAGAAATTAATTTAATATGTATTATGATGGTTATTAGTTTTGGAAATAGGATTCGTGTTCAGTAAAATGAAATTTTTTTTTTTTTCGTTTGTCTAAAGGAAATCATCCTGATCGTCCATCAATTACTCAGTCTATTATAAGTAAAAGGGCATATAAATTTAGACAACCTAAACACTATTATTAACAAATTTATCTATAACCCGAGTTAAATATCCCATTATATGTTCAAGGGACCCTACGTAATGATTCCATAGAAAGTGTGGCAATAGAAGCAGTATCAGAAATACTTCGATTAAGTTAGTTCATCTTTATAAAATGTCCTAGATATATGAATTAGTAGCAGATTTTATCTTTCGACATTTGGCTAATAAATTAAATTCTGTGAGCAGATAATTGAAATGCATAATTTAAATTTAAGGTTCATGTAACAATCTATTTCTTTTGTTGAGGCCACGTTCTATCTAAGCGCTGATAGAAATTACAGATTAATCCCTTCAAATTAGACAAAAAATTACTGATTTTGGGAAATTTTTCCTACAGCTAAGCGACCTATAGAGAAAGTTGTGTTGGGATTGTGTTAACATATTTTTCACCTAGCGCATGATAAAAGAGGGTTGTTTTTTAGATATAGACATGTATATACGCGTTTTTGGCCATTTTTTCGGTTTTATGCGGTTTTCTGAAAAACTATGCATTTTTGGGAAAATATATCCTGATTTGATATTGTAGATTTTGCGATTCTCCTTAATTTTTGTTCTTTCCACTTTTTCAATATTCTGCTTAGTTGCGCCGCTAGAGCGTACTGAATTATTTTTGAGCTGTTTTTCGATTTTAAACCAAAACTATGCATTGTAGAGAAAAATATGAAGAGATCAAAATTGTAGATATAAATATTTACAACACATTTTGTTGTTTTTTTTTAAATGTCGCACGGTCTTGCCACTAGAGGGCGAAAACCGTTTTCTTTTTTTTTGTAATACTCTTGTGCAAATGAAAAAAACACTCTAGAGCATTATTTTTTATTTATAGGCAAAACTATGCATTTTTTAGAAAAGTTCAATCACAAAAAGTTTGAGAGCAAAAAACTTCCTACAAATTGTCTTCACTTCTTTTTTTTTACAAAAAATGCATAGTTTTGCCTATAAACAAAAATAATGCGCTAGAGTGTTTTTTTTTTCATTCGCACAAAAGTATTACAAATAAAATAAAACGGTTTTCTCCTTCTAGTGGCAAACCGTGCGACTTTTAAAAAAAACAAAACAACAAAATGTGTCGTAAATTTTTATATCTACAACTTTGATCTCTTGATATGTTTCTCTACAATGCATAATTTTGGCTTAAATTCGAAAAACAGCTCAAAAATACTTCAGTGCGCTCTAGCGGCGCAACTAAACAGAATCTCGAAAAAATGAAAAGGACAAAAATTGTGGAGAATCGCAAAATCTACAACATCAAATCAGACTATGTTTTCCCAAAAATGCATAATTTTTCAGAAAAACGCAAAAAACCGAAAAAGCGGCCAAAAACGCGTATATATATATATATATATATATATATATATATATATATATATATATATATATATATATATATATATATATATATATATATATATATATATGTCTATATTTAAAAAACAACCCTTTTTCTTTATCATGCGCTAGGTGAAAAATATGTTTCCAACACAACCCCAACACAACTTTCTGTATAGGTCACTTGGCTGGAGGAAAAATTTCCCTCAATTTTCCTAATTTGAATGGGACTAGATACTGGATGACCGAAAATCTGAATTCGATGCAATAATCCTACACATAACGTAATTTTAAAATTAATATGTAGGTAGGAATTGCAAACAATCTACACAATCGAATGATCGAATTACAAGAGAAAATATGAAAGTGTTATAATCTGATTATGTTCATTTTCTAACAAAATATAAGAGTAGAAAATAGAAAAATAAGGGACACCTATTTTTTATTTATTACTTTTGAGGTTTAGAGGGTTGAATAAATGTTGAAGTTAATGTAAACTACCCAATGGTATAAAACCTGATCAAAAAAATAGCGATTAGGAAATATGTTATCCTCTGTTCTGTTACAAATATCTCATACAGCGATTTAGAACAACCACGTTTTGTTAGTGAATATTATGACTTGAAACTAAATTTATATGGTTTTGAGCATTTCTGTCCAACCCTTTAAGGAGACACCAAATCTACTATCATAAGTGAACTGCTGTATTTCTGTTTTTTTAAATATTTTCCGAAATGTATTTCTGTAGTAACTAGTAGATGGTAGGACTAACTTTTTGCGACTAATAAAAATACAAATACTTTCCATTCTACCCCTATTATATTCCTTATAAAGAAAGCAGATAAGGAATTGTGACCATTATGTTTTGCCCTCTATCCATATAAGTATCAAGTATGAATGAAATACATACATTAATACAGTAGGATATACAGTGTGTTCACTGTTCAAAATAATCATATGTGTAAATATATTTATTTAAGTGTAAATATGTCCGTTTTTCAAAATATGCGGATAAAATATATAAAAATGTAGATATGTAAAATTAAAAATTTTTCATTGTTAAACTAAACTCCTTGGAAGCATTAAAATGAAAGAGACTAGAAGGAGAAATCTAGAATATAAATAAAACTTCCTAATACGGGTTCTGATGATTAAGATGTTTGTTATTAAAAGACTTATAACGATTTTATTTCAAAAATTGGATGGTGGAAACCGTTACTTTGTGGTAATTAATCATTACGATATAGGTTACAATAACGGAAACTCAGTAAAAACTATCTAACAGTTAATGTCAAAAAAACAATTAAAATATGCTTATTATAGTATATACCACTATATAAAAGAACTTAATACTAACAAAAACGTTTCAATAACTTATTACGGGAAGGTTTTAAAAAATATTGCAAACATACTGTTTAAACATAATCTTGGTGTTAGTTTCAAGTTAGTTTCTTATATAATGCTAAAGATGAAACTGCAGATTTGAAAAATCAAGTTAACATGTCCAGAGCGCAATGTTTTCTACGTCGGTCAAACTGGTCGTTCTTTTGAAATTAGATATAAAGGATATTTGAGGTTCTTCAGACTTAAAAGAACTGGCTCAAAATTTGCTAATCATATTTTAGATTCATACTTTTCCAAATTTAGATAACATGAAACTATTACACACACAAGGACCATTAATTCTTAATAACCATTACCTTTAGCAAACTCCATTATTTGATTAGTTTAAATCTTAATTCCCTTAAAAATTCGGAAGTCCCATCTGTTTGTAACCTAATAGTAGGGTTTCCCCCATGTTAGTAACCCGATAGAACATTCCTAAACGAAAAAGCCCCTGCTATTTGATTTTATTACCTGTAAAATTATGCACAATTCTCGACCTGCTCCATTACCCATATCGTATAATCCCCATATTACCACATTTTGTTATAAATAATATTACTATTTGCAATTTTGATTCTTTGTGAATCGTTTGAAAATGGCACGCTAAGTGCTGAAACTGTAATAACGTTTTTGTTACGGTAAACAGTGGTAAATACAAAGTAATTTATGTGTTTTACTATATCGTAATGGTTTATTTAAAGTTAAATGTTAGAAGGAAATAAATATTTAGTTAACTTAATACAGTGAGGTAAATCACAAACATTATATTCAACATAAAACCGAACGACTGTCCAAATACATTTGTGTATACTTTTTCGAAATTGGTAATAAACATTGTGAATAATATCTGGTCATCATAGCAGTTTCATTAGTAGTCTGTTTCTTAAAATCTCAATGCAATTTTGCATATCCGAGGCATAAATCTTTTGCTTATGATAAAATTATTCATTACGGTAAGGTTCGGAGACTGGGGTGACCAATGTATTGATCCATAGTGATTTATTCATTCAGTGGCAGCTGGTGTATAGGTGCTGCAGAACTGCAGAACTGCCAAAAAAATTAGATATTTGTATATTTTCGCGACATTATAATTACTAAAATTTATTAATAAAATAATTTGGTTAGTTGGTACAGCTAACCAAATTATTGCGTTAAAGTCGCATTCTGCCCGCCGTCCTCTATTGAGTAGTAGACCAGATGAATTATCTGGGTCTCTACGCGAGCGCGTCGCGGTACATTGAACTGGGCCATACGAGGTAGTTCTCAGCACGGCTCGGCACACCCGTCCTCCCCCTCAACTCCCGCGACAATCCACATTTGGCGCTCGTAAATGCGCGAATTTACACGGTCAATGAGCTGTATTTTTTCTAGCTAAGGCAACATCAGTGAATGTTTACTCCTTCCTACTTCTCGTACAGTTGGCGGGCGTAAATCGTACCTATTTCGTATTTCGTGTTAATTTGAGATTTTAAATACTGTTTTGTGAATTTGTGTAGTGATTTATTGTACTAATTATTAATATTTATATACTGTGATAGTGACAATGGATTTAGTTTATAATTTAGTTCATGTGAAGCGATTTTTTAAATACTCTTATGAAGAAAAAAATGATTTAAAAAACAATGGTACGCCATTGCCCGATATTGTTATTGAGACTGCAGGTGTTAACCGTGGAAAAGCATATAAACGTCAATTTAATAGAGACATTTATTCGAAGAACAATTGGATTTGTAGGTGCAACAAAAAAAATGCGTTATTTTGTTTTCCTTGTTTACTTTTTGGCGGTGATAAAGCATGGACGGAGGTAGGGGTGACAGATTTGCTGCACTTAACTTAAATGAAAAAATAAAAAAGCACGACAACTCCAAAAGCCATCTACATAATACCATGGAATTAGCTTTATTAGGAACAACTAATATTAAAGCGCAGCTAGATTCAGCTTATTAGATAAATGTGCAAAAGCATAATGATAATGTGACAAAAAAGAGATACGTTTTGTCAAAAATTATAAACTGCATAAAGTTTTGTAGGGCCTTTCAACTGGCGCTGCGAGGACATGACGAAGCTGAAACCTCTCAAAACCCGGGTATATTTCGTGGTTTGATAAATTTTTCTGCTGAGCTTGATGTAACTTTAAGCGAGCATCTACAAAATGCTTCAGTATTTAAAGGAACGTCTAAAGAAATACAAAATGATCTTTTAGACTGTATATTAAAAGTATGTCATGAAGAAATAATTAAAGAAATTAACAAACCTTCATTTTTGGCAGTTATGGCAGACGAAACAACTGATGTATCTGCAGAAACTCTGTTAGTGGTAGTTTTAAAGTATATTCTCGATGGTGAACCGATTGAACGTTTTTGGACATACCTGAAACCTACAAAATGTGACGCTGAAACTCTTTCGGAAAATATTTTAAGTGTTATAGACCCTCTAGTAGAAAATTCACCTTACAAGCCTTTTCTCTTAACCAAAGAATATGACGGCAAACATGAATGTTCTTCAAAAAGGTATTAAATTCCAAAAATTTTTCTTGTGAAGGTCTATATTTTTGTATAAACGGATTTTACATAAAAATTCTGAAGTATCAGGAAAACGCTTGACCTGGAAAATTTTCAAAATTTTCGCCTGCGACGCAATTTTTCTGCGGCCCCTACGGCGCCAGTAGTTTGGATACGTTTGAAATTTGCACGTGGGCGGCCAATACCCTAGGATCGGCCCTGTGCAGAATACCCGTTTCATTTCATCACAAGCCGCCACTGCATTCATTCATTATTCGAGGAAATGTTCATTAAGTCAATTCGTTTTGTGATAAACAGTAGCTATACGAGTACTATGCGCTGGATAGCCAGCTGGATAGCTGTTTGAATGTTTGTACGCTTACCTTACTAAACATTTATTTTATTAAATATTAACAGTACATTGACTTTATTAGATTTCTGACTGTTTATATAAAGCTTAAAATGTATAATAACAGTAAAATAATTTTTTGGCCAAATATTGAACAATGATAACTCATTTAAGCGATACATCAGAAATTGACCTGGGTTAAATAGGGTGCCAAGGCCACCTTAATAAACTATAAAACACGATGTAAAAAATTTCCCTCAGGTCAAATAAAATATCTTGTATATTAGTGTATTATCACTTGCGCCAGTGAAGAACCATAATCCAGCTACCTTAATAATGAATAATTTCTCTTAAATATACACTATCATAGAAACATGGTAATTTTTGCTCTTTTTGTCAACAAATTATAGTGAGGTACTTAATTCTTACTTAATATTATAAAATATTTTCTTAATATCTTCAAAATAATCATTTCGAGGAAGTTGTTGTAAATCTGAATGGATTTTGTTATTGATACGAGATGATATTAAACAACATAATTTAACATGTAACGTGTATATATTATTATTATAAATTATTCTTGAAATTTATTATAGTATTTGTTATACCATAATTATATTTCATTTTTGAAACTTTTAGGGATTTTAGTTTCATATTAAATGGATCAAAATGTATACTTTGATTATTTTTAGAAGATATATCTACATTTATTAAAATCCATTTTTAAACCATCGAACCTAGGCATCGAAGCACCATAATAAATGCCATAGGAAATGCTATTATACGATTATAGATCTTTCTGTAGAGTATTCGATCACGTATATTAATATATTATTAATATGTCATATACATTACTATAGGGTATTCTATTTGAAATAGGGAAGATTTCACACATTATAGTTTATGTTTGGTAAAGCGATTTTCTTACCCTGTGTCGCAATTTTTAACATATCCCTTAAAAGCAATCATGGATCATCATTGTTCAACATTTGACTAAAAATAATTTTGCTGGTGCTTGACGCAACTTAAGAATTTGAACCATTATGACTGCAAATTGAAAAAGAAAAACCTATAAAGTTAAATACCTCGAAAACCGTTGATACTTTCAGAAGAGTATCAACATAATAAGCCCTTTATTTTTATGTAATAAAAAAATAATAAAAAATATAGGTTGCTATTTGAAACAATAAAGTTAGTACCCGTTTAGGAAAAATGAAATATCTTATACAATGGGCATTATTTTTATCGTATAGGACTTATTAAAAATTAAGGAATATTGAAAAAGGTACCTTTATCTTCTTTTCTAATTAAGATATTGAACTTCCGCACCCTAGGCGAATACGCTGTGTGTGTACGAGTACTTCCAATTATTTTAAAGTTCATATTTAATCATGACTTCTTTAGAAATAAATTTTAGTTAAACTAATACACAGACTTTAAAAGTTAATACATCAGCGTTTAAAAAGAAAAAGTAAAGAAGGCAATAATGTAATTTATATTTCAATTTAAATTTCAATATAATTTTGAATAAGAAGAGAAAATTATACCTATTCAGGCCTGTTGGCGATATATAATTGACCCACTAAATTCTTATATTTTAATGCTGTATTGTTTTTGCCAAAGTAAATTATCCAAAGTAAAGTATTATGGCCGAATACAAAGTATGACTTAAGGTAGAGTAGGTATTATTATTCCAGTTAATATATCTTTCGTGAAATTTGTTATCAAAGAAGAGTTTTTATACTTATTTAGTAGACGAAGTCAGCATTTGTATATCTAAAATATAAATAAAAATTTGTGCATCTAAAAGGAAGTAAATATAAAATTTTAGTTATACTAAAACTGGTCCATTATTTTTGTTCAACATCAAAAGTGGATAAAAGAAACATTGTAAAAACATTTAAAACGAAGTTTCCAGAAAACCGTTATGAATTATAATTTGTAAAATAGCTACGTATGTTTTATTTTTTCATAATCAAGGAATAGATGCAAGAATTCGTCTTATATCTATTTAAGTCGAAATTTGGTAAAACGCACAGTGTTGAATATAAGGCGACGTCTTCCAAAATTTTCAAAATAATCAAGATATCTAAGAAACTGTTGAAATTAGGTATAGGGAAACCTGAGAAGACTCATGAAATTTTCTCAGGAATCCAAAAATGAAATAATATACCTATCTATTTAAATCCTCCTATCTTCTATTTAAAATAAGGAAGTTACTGGCGATTTCCGGGATAACTGAAAGTGGTACGACCTTGAAAATATTTCAAAATGAAAGAGAATCTTGAATAACCTTAGGGTCCAGAAATTCAGAATTTTAAGTTTTTTCTAACCACGAGAACTTCTAACGAACGGCTACCGTGAGAAACTCTGTACATATTAGAAGATATATATTATACATAATATTGTTTAAGAAACATACGTATATAAAATTCTTCATTTATTAGCATCACGTACCCCAGAGACCCTCTTTAAAAGGTATTACGAGTCAAGCGATACATCACTTGAAATGTATTTTAACCCTGAAAGTGACTGATCTATTTTATGCATAATTTACATATTGGTTCTGTATATATTTGATAATAAATTCAAGGGTGCAGTATTTTTCTTTTTACATATCTAAATGGAGGTAGTAATTCACAGTATTAAAATATAATAACATGTTTCTGCCATTAGAACATTATTCCTCTTTAATGTTTGCAGGAAGCCGCAGTAAAAATAGGGCACTAATTTAATTTTATTATTCCACAATGCTCATGGTTTTCATTATAAATTCTTCTATTGCAGTATAAATATTCGAAATTTTATCAGACAACGTATTCACCTAGTGCGCGAAATTTCAATGTCGCTTTTAGAAAAGAAATTAAGCGTATCTTGCTTCTACAATAGTACATAAATTTTCAAGTTCTGCAATATAAAAATAGTGCCCATTATATAAAGTCTTTAATTTTTTTTTTGCATTGATACCAATTTTGTATATTCAAATGGCATCTTATTTTACTATTGTTTCAGTTTATAAACGAGAAACCTTCCAAATATCTTGGAAGCTATAGATAAAAATTAAACATAATTTTCAAGATATTTATCTTTATGGGTTTCTTCTCGATATTAGTCACGCAGAGTAGTTCAAATGCCTAAATTATGTCAAACCTCCCAAAATTATTATGTGGTCAAATGTTCAACAATGGTAAGTCATTTTTGAGAAATATCAGAAATTAACATAATTTATACAGGGTACGAAGCCGCCTTAAGAAACCTTATAAAATACAATGTGAAAAATTACCTATATCGTTCCCAATACTAAGTTGAATGGTTTTTATGAAAAACGCACTATCATGGAAAAATTGTAATTTCAGCGATTTATGCCAAGAAATCATAGTGAGCTCTTAAGTTTTACTTTAGTTTCTTTTCTTTTGACAATTACAGTCGTGGTCACAGTTTGCTCTCAAGATTTTTGGAGAACAAGAAATTCGTTTAAGAAAGTTTAGTTCTTGAGGTATTAAGGATAAACTACTCTAAGGGATAGTTGGTAAATATACTCTAGGAAAAGTGCCCTACGAAAATCATATGGTAATTATTTACTAGCATGTCATAAATTAAATAAATAAAAGCTTCATAATTAGTATCATACTTTAAAATATTTCCCTCAAATCCCTTCATTTTTTCAAAATAATAAATTAGAAGAATTGATTGTAAATCTGGATGATTTATCTGATAGATACGATATGGTATTAAACAATTATTACCATAACATAATTAACATAAGTTATTTATAACGTATGTATATGGTAAATTATTTGTAAAACTTATTATGGTATTTGTAATTAATTTTTATAACTTTTGGAGCTTTTAGTTTCATATTAAATGGACAAAAATGTACAAATCGATCATTTTTAAAACATATGTCTTTATTTATAAAAATATATTTTTAAATCGTCGAACCTAGTCATCGAAAAACCATCGAAATTAGCTAAATTCGTAGATCTTTCTATGAAGCATCTGGTTATGTATATTATTACATATACCGTATATATTAATATAGTATATTATATTTGACATGAAAAAGATTTCTCACATTATATTTTATAATGTTTGGTAAAGCGGATTTCGTACTCTGTATGTATTACAGGTAAATTTCAGACACATCACTTAAAAGGGTCGTCATTGTTGAATATTTGACAGAATATAATTTTATTGGGGGGCTTTATGCGATTTACGAATTTGAACTATTGCGGCGCAAATCGAGAAGAGAAACAAACATACGATATTAAACCAAATATTTCGAAAATCATAGATATTTTCAGAAGCGTATCAAAATAATGTATCTTTTATTATTCATGCAGAAACAGAATAACTAATAAAATATATGTTTCCAATTCAGATACAATGTTGGTATCAGTCCATAAGAAGGGAAATGTCTTGTATAATAGCCATTACTTTTATACTATAGGATTAAAATTCAACAATATCGAAAATAAGTAGGTAATTTTATCTCTTTTTATAACGGATATATTGAACTTTCGCACCCGAGATGAATACGCTCTATGTCGAGTACAATACTTTCAGTTCTTTTAAAGTTCAGATTTATTTCTACATACTTTGAATTGATTGGGCCGTTACTTGATGAAAATTCATATTTATACAAAATCAAAATCTTGGCTGGTTAGGTCTTCACTTGTTATTTGTTAAACATAACAATAATTGTTTCACCAACACAGTGGATTCTTCAGATGCTGAGTATATAGACTAAATTTTACGTTGTGGAACTGCATTTATATAACTAGGATAATTTTAACTTTATTACTATGGGAATTCCTACTATTAAACTATTGTTGTTAAGTTATAAAATTTCAACCGATGGTATCTGTAAATTTTAAACAAGATTTTTGGATAGCATGTATGTATAACTAAAATAAATTTAATACAGGGGATGAGTTCGTTTCTATTTGATCATTTAATATGATATCAGATTTCTTTGCTTTATTAATTTCTAAAGATTCTAATAAAGTTAATTTTAAGCCTGTTTTCTTTACATGTACAACTTTAAATTCTTCGTTAAAGGTATAGTCTGGTTAAAGATATATATATATATACCTTAGGGCGCTAAGGTATATATAGGACAAACAGGAATAAACTTGAACACGCGAATAGAAGAACACAAAAGGAGTTTTAATAATACAAAAAGAGATTCAACATATGTAACACATCTAGTTACATATGTTGAACCTGTTTTTATTGAAGCAGACCGAACCTTTAACGAAGAATTTAAAATTGTACATGTATAGAAGAAAGAATTGAAATAAAATTTATTAGAATCTTTAGAAATTAATAAAGCAAAGAAATCTGATATCATATAATAAAATGTGAAAGAGGCGGTAATCTATTTAAATTTCAATTTAAATTTTAATAGTATTTTGTAATAAAAGAAAATGGTATACATTTAGACCTATTGGCGATATATAAATGACTCATTAAATTTTTCATATTTTAATATTGTAGTATTTTTGAATGCAAAGTATCACATAAAGGTCGGTTAAGTATTATTATTCTAGCTAACATATCTTTCATGAAATTTACTGTTCAAGAAGAGATTTCATAATTGTTTGATAGACATAAGCCGTCATTTATATATCTGAAATAGCGGTCGAAAATATTCACATAATATCAAATTTTAATTATACCAAAACTGGTCCATTAATTTTATTCAAAATCAAAACTGTTCCACTACTCCAGAGCAGCACGGTAGGCCGAAAATATGTAATTATGCGTCCCAATAAAAATTAATTGTAAATTTTCAAATGCATGACAGTGGCAAGTTCTGAAATTTAAAATAGTCATATCTTACAAATGAGGCATGAGTCTCATAAAATATATTACCTGTTAATTTTTTGGTCCTCATAGAAGTAATTAGTTATAAAAATATTTAAAACGAAGTTTTCAAAAACAGTTGTGAATTAGAGTTTGTAAAGTAGCTAAAAATGTTTTCTTTTTCATAGTTACGAAATAAGTACAAGAATTCGTCCTTCTATCTATTTTGTAAACATATTATTTTAGTAGATAAGCACGTATTTATAGAGGTATCAAATGTAAATAAATAACGGTAATTTTAATACACAATCATTATTACTTTCTATTTTACAAACAATGTTTCCAAGTGCAGATTACTTGAAAATATCCCAGTTTGCGCAGCAGTTGTAAAACATAAAATTTTAGTTGCAAACACAATAAACAGAGATCAGGTTCGAATATTTCCTATAAAAGAATAAGAGAATGGCTCCTATGAATTTGAGGGATTTTTACAACGCTATTATAAAAAATATCGCAATGATGCAATTTTTCCTAAGTACAAGACAAATCTAGAATATTTATAAAACGTCTGTATGTGAATTTTAAATTTCTTCATCACTAACTTGATAATTAATTTTGCTTTAAATTAGCAATGGAATTTTCGGCAATTCATTAAAACAATGTTGTATAACAGAGGAACAAATTTGGTTGGGGTTTTTGTATATTTATATTATTCAGTAGCTACTTTAGTAAAAAAAATTGAGTGCAATTATCTTTGTAATGTATTTAAATACATACCTTATTTTACGAATTTTGGCTAAATTAACACATATTTAAAATGCTATCCTTCTATGTAAAGAAAATGAGCACTTAATCTAATGAATATATACATACTTTAAAATGAATACAAATATCTAGGGGACTATTAATCCTCTAAATAAACGTCTTATTCTAGAGACAAAGCTCTATGGGCCCTTTAATATGTATAAAATATAAACTGTAAAATATTACTTATGCACTAATTAATTTTGAACTCACTTAAATAAGCCTGGGTTCTAATTAACTTCCTAAATTTTAAATAGCTTTCAAACAACTCAAATGACTAAACCAATTTTACAAATATTAGCTAAGTACTCACCCACTTGAAGAATATTCACCTTAGCACAATTCACCAATAAATACATCACTACATTACCACACCACATCAGACAAATTAAAAAACTAATAAATAACAAACTATAATTCTAGCTAACGCACAGCTGGAGGTAGTAGTATGTATAATAAACACACTGATTGAATGCGTGATTATGCTTCTAATAATACCTGCTGCTTAAATATTACAACAAAATAACTGCCACATCCCAATAATTTTTTATCGTTTTTTTTTCTTTTTTATAATCATGTGATTCAGTTCCTTACATGACCTGATTCGTGTATCTTCTTCCATTTACTACAAAGAAAATATAATAATACAAAACATCATATGCTTTTTCTATGCATATTGCATAAAAATAATATATAAAAACTAATCTCCCAATGTGTAACTTATACAGCATGCTGATAAATTTTTGCGCAATATTTATTATGTAGTTATTAAATATATATTTTTTAACTCTGAAGTACGTCAACCTAATTTTTTTAGAAATACATTCACTGGCGTAGATACGAGTATTATGTTATCATCATAGTCCTTACATCTTTGACCTTTTAGAAAAATTAATTCACTAATGTTTTCCGAGTATAGCCGTACCCCATATCATGGATTTCATATCTAGCCTTTATAAAATACAGGGTGTTTTTTGAGAAAAATATAAATAAAATATATGACTGAAAATTTTAAAGCTGATTAAAATTTCTTCATTTATAATCTAATATTGGCCTAAATACATTTAAACACTTTCATATTCAATAATTTATAGGCTGTTAATTTCAATTTGCATTCTATTTTGTTCCTTCAGATCAGATCCTCTAAACTATTTGGCTAATAAACTGATCTGAAATTTTCAGTAACGCGACAAGAATAAAGACAAGGTGGTCAAGCCAGGTGAACGTCGTGGTCATTAAGTTGATCTTCGTCATTCTATACATCTACTACAGAAAATATCGTCAAGAAATGACTAGACATCAACAACAACATGAAAAGGAATTCCATCTTGTTGAGATAATTAAATTCCTTAGTAGAATCGTCTTAAAAAATACCACCTACTAACACTAAATCTGAAACTACGACAATTATACGTTGTTTACATGTTGATAATGCTTATAGAGCTATGTTATGTAATTTATAAATATAAAGGAAACCCTTCTTAATTAAGTAATTTTTGTTGCAAAATAAAGAATTTAATAACAGGCTAATTTGATAATAAAGCTTTAAAAAAATATGCAATTTTTGCTTCGATACAAAGCGGGCATACTAATAAAAAGTACTGAAAGTCAAATGTAGAAAATGAGTGTTGGAGACACGGACATTTAACGGATGCTAACAGAACTCCTACAATATATTCAGCCTCGCGAATACACATGCACAAAGAGATATGCAAATATGCTTCGCTAAAAAAGAGGGTTTACGTTTAAAAATATATAAATAGAAACGTTCCAAATATAAAATTTTAATGCCAGAAATGTAATGAATACACAGAAATAAATAAACATAAATAATAATTATATTTTTATTTTTTATTTATTCATCAGTTGATACTTCAAAGTAAAAAGAATGCATACAAACCAAATAAATATTATGCATACATTCTATTAAAATTGATTACTAATTCTTGTTGAAATTAGTTACTAATACTACTCAGAGGAATTAATTCTTGTTTCTGTAATATTATACTATAGCACTATAGCACTATATCGTCTTTTCAAAATTCGCAAGAATAAATATGTAATAATCAGCATTAATTTAGTTCAAATAATGATTAATGCGTAGAAAGTAATATTAAAAGTTCAGTATTTAACAAGTTCCCAAAATTAGAACGTAATTTGTATTATATTAAAGAATGATGCAAACAATAATTATATTTCCATAAAATTGAGGAACACTTATTTGCAGTCCGCAAATACACAATTCATCTTCCACATTAGCTAAATATATATAATTGAATAATTAAGTTTTAAGTGTTAATATGTTCTAATTCTATTAATCCGTGAAAGTACAAGATTTCCCCGAAAGTAACCGAGATTTTACAATATACGGAAAAAATTCTTCGTTCTGCCAGGAGTCAATAGATACTGACATGGTTGTTGTGAAAGACTGCTATAACAATATTAGAAATGTTGTTATTCCATATCACCCATTGCATGCCATACAATAGTACTCAATAAATGTCCATATTCGTCCATGGTTGAATAAGTAACCGAATAGAAAAATCGTTGGATACGAGAAGGTCCACCCTACCGGCGTTCATTTGTATTGAAGCTATTTTCAATAAAACAACTTTTATATGTATATATGGTACCCCCCGTAAAATCTATGCTCCAATGAGCATAGACTGACACGTATTGAAACATATAAACATATTCTTGAATAAAAGATAATTCAAATAAACGTAGGCAATGCGGAATTAAAACGAATAATAATAAGAGGTTGTATTGAGGTGGCATACTACCATCCTCACTACCAAACATGGTAGTAGGTAGCTATTTGGAATTTTTTAACATTCACAATTCAACCTTTGAATTAATCATTCTGTACCTATTGGATATATACAGCTGTTTTGAGGCCAGTGATTTAATTTATGGAGCAATTTCCTAGCAACTCAGAGTCAGACAAAAAAGGAATACAGAACTAAAATCACAGTACCTGCAAAGGTGGGCTTGTCTAGCCATTATCCACATCCATAGCTGCCACTTATTTTCTTGTATATAATATAACTTATATTATATACAAGAATTATATAAATATAATATAACTTACCTATATGTATTATATAATAACTCCTTCTTGACTCCCCCCCCCATATATTTCAATTTGAAGAGAACTTTTAAATTAAATATAATTTCATTAGAAATTGAATTTCAGACAGACACATCCTCATATTCAAAGACAATAAAGCCCATTATTCCTATACTATTTATACAATTTCTTACCTAAAGAAAAATCATAGATATTCGGGCAACTCTATTTGATCTTTTGAATGGAAAAATTCGGGATTACGATATCTATATCTACATTATATAGTAAGAAGTGTAGCATTTCACGAATCGCAGCATGGAATGTCAGAAGCATGAGAGAGGCAGGGAGGCTAGAGAATCTCAAGATAGAAATAGATAGGTTAGGATTAGATATAGTAGATATAAGTGAGATGCGCTGGCCGGAAGTAGGAGATTTTTGGAGCGGTGACTATAGGGTAATACACACAGGATCAGTAAATGGAAACGTGGGAGTAGGAATCGTTATGCGAAAGAACGCAGGACAGTGTATCGATAGCTACCTACAATACAGCGAGAGAGTAATGATGATCAGGTTAGATTCGAAGCCAGTGAAAACAGTAATAGTGCAAGTATACATGCCTACTTCTAGCCATAGTGAGGAAGAGTTAGAAGTCGTTTATTCGGACATAGAACAGATAATAGGATTTGTGAAGGGTCATGAAAATTTAATAATAGTGGGAGATTTTAACGCAGTCGTAGGTGAAGGGAAAGAAGGAGAATTTGTAGGTCCTTATGGATTAGGAAACAGAAACGATAGAGGTAGCAGACTGAAAGAATTCTGTGAGAAGCACAAGATGGTAGTCGCGAATACATTGTTCAAGAATCACGTTAGGAGGCGGTATACCTGAAAAATGCCAGGAGGGATAGACAGGTATCAGATAGACTACATTTTGGTTAGGAAGAGATTTAGAAATCAAGTAAAAGACTGTAAGAGTTATCCAGGAGCAGATGTAAACAGCGACCACAACTTGGTAGTCATGAAAGCTAGATTAAAGTTCAAAAATCTGAAAACTCGGAAGGATAAGAAGAACGCAGAAACTGAGTGGGAGGGTATCAACAAAAATTGAATTTTAAATACAATAAATATAGTTTGTGAAATGTTTTACGGTCGCGTCAGTTAGTAACAGTTTACACATTACTTTGTACCTTAATTAATGTAGTAAAATATATCTAATTGATTTCGTAGTATATTAATTAATAAAATGATTACGTTGAAAAAACTCTACATCTTCATATATGGTGAAAACAATTTAAAACACATTATGTACTTGATTATCTAAAGAAAAATTATACATTGCCGTGCAACTCTATCCGATCCTATCAATGGGAACATTCAGTATTAAGATATGTATATATTTCTAAACGTCGGCGCCTCGTCCAATATCTAAGATAATACCAGATAAGTATTAAATTTTACTATGATGTATTTAGATAGAGTAAGTATAATTTGTGAAATATTTTTGTCGTTCGTTAGTAATGGTTTACACATAATTTTGTACCTGTGAATTAATTGTGAATGAATTTATTAATTAATAAAATAATTATGCTGAAAAAATTCAAATTCTTCAATATAGTGAATACAATATAAAATACATTATGTAATTGATTATCTAATGAATAATTATACATTGTCGTGTAACTCTACTTTTCCTTTGAATGGAAAAATTCAGTTGTACGAGATATGCATATATTTCGAAACATCGGCGCCTCTGCCAATATCTAGGATAATTCAAAACAAGTATTGAATTTTATTATCATGAATTTAGATACAATACATATAATTTGTGAAATGGTTTTATTGTTGGGTAGTATTGGTTTACACATAATTTTGTACCTGTGATTTAATATACTATTAATTTCATCGCTATTTGCCAAATAAAAAACTCTTTTATCTTGCCGATAAACGGAACAGTCTACCTGAATCTAGCCATAAAACAAGCTACGGTATGAGATAAGAGCCGTTTGGGATTTTTTATTTGGCAAATAGCGATGAAATAAACTATACAAAAATATATCTAATTGGTTTTGTAATTTTTTAATTAAAAAAATTATTATGTTGGAAACACTCAAAATCTCCATATACGGTGAAAACAATTTAAAACACATTATGTAGTTGATTATATAAAGAAAACATATACATTATGGTGAAACTATATCTAATCAATTGAATGGAAAAATTCAGTTCTATGATATATGTATATTCTCGAAACATTAGCGCCTCCGCCAATATTTGTGATAATACACGACAAGTATTGGATTTGTATGAATGTATTTATATGAAATAAATATAATTTGTGAAATATCTTTACCGTTAGTTAGCAATGGTTTACACATAATTTTTTACTTGTGAATTAATATAGAAAAATATATCTAATTGGTCTCGTAGAAACTTGGCAGCCCTAGTTTTAATTACATGCTTTTCGGCATCGAAGCTATAAATGTTTCCCTTATATCATATACTATTCAAAATCATGTTAGTGTTAAAATCATGCTATAAACGTGACACTAAATTGATTCTTGCATAACTATGGACCATTGCAATATTGTTGCAAGATAAACCATTGTATTATGTAATATTAATAATAAAACTTTCTTAAAACGAGTGGATAAAATAATATCGGATGAGGCACAATTATTATTATTATATTATCTGTATATAAGTAGACGTGCTCCTTATTTCCTGAGCAGATGGCAAACGTTTTACATATAGAGATCATAGACTTACTTCATATATTACGCGTGTATATTGTAGAAACATAATAGAATCGGTGAAATGAATATCCTAGTTTTGTAACATTTTATGTCTACAGTAAGTTTAAAAACCGAACGGTATAAAACTTATATTACGTGTGAAGTACTCATAAATTTGTAATTATTAGAGAGTAAATGTACAATATGGCTTCTAAGATACAATGATGAAATTATGTTAAATAAATCACCGTGTTATATCTACATATTCTTTATTCGAGAATATTCGTTGCATATTCAGTAACACTATATTTATAAGAGTAGTAACATTGTATTGTTTATACTTAGATTCACATAATGAGACTATGATAAACAAAGAAAACAAATAAAGCAGAAATCAAGTTAAATGATATGTTTGTCGTGTTATTTATTAATTTGGACCTTGTTTACATAAACAGGTTCAAATCTAAATTAAATATGATAGAACACATTCCATGTGATATCCTGAACGACAAATGCTATTTTTACTTTTATTTTCTACTTCAAAATGTAAAGATTTTGATAAAATGACAATTTCGAAAATCTATTAAGCTCTAAAATGATTATGTAATTATTCTTTTATCAGCGTTTCTCTGCATAAGTAAGAGTCAATAACTTTTGTTTACTACATATTTTTGTTCAAACATTTATCTGATTGCATGTAACATAATCATGAAATATGAGTTTCGATCCAACTAGTACTTTTATTTTGTTTTAGATTATATTTGTATATTATTTCATTTTCTCGCAAGAAAAAATTAATATGTGCTATATGGTATGATAATATAATATAATACCATAATAATATAATAATGTAACATAATAGGTAGTAATAATACCATATAATAATGTAACATAATAGGTAATACCTAAGAACATAAGAAGCGTCTAAAATCTATGTCAGCTCATTGAATACAGCACGAGAATATATTGCTCTCAATTGATAACGGGTAACTTAACCCGTGGGCAGTGTGGTGGTGTATGATATTCCCTTCGTAATACATCTGTGATGATAAAATCTGTCCCGTGTCATTTGGCGCCGTCTACCATTAGGTAGCTTCAAATTAGGTTTTGATAAGTTCACACGTAGCGGCAGCTGTACATCTGACACCGTTGGTGAAGTATCGTTTGTTAAAGCTTTATGGGGTATTACTTACTCCACCACACAAACTGAAAGTTTCACCTTGATGGAAAAACTGTTAAAACGTTCACCAACTTACGTCAGCGGGCACCGTCAGGAAAACAAAAAGGAAATTCCTCTGGCATTTCTTGATATACTCAAGAGAAGTGTGCCAAGTATATTATTTGCTTTTCTCGAAAATATTACAGTGGTATCATATATTCCGAAAAAAATATATAATATTTTTCTCCGCCCTACACCACGACGACACAATTATAGAACATAAAGGTAAAAAGATTTCAGAAATAAACCACTTTTATGATATAATAAAATATGGAGTAGATGTAAGAATGTAGGATGAATTGTCGGCGAATTATAGTGTGGCATGAAATAGTCGTCGATGGCAACTATATTTATTTTTTTCAAACCTCAACACGGCTGCAGTAAATTCCCTACTGAGTTACAAAAGCAATACCAAAAAATTTTATATAAAAGAACGTCAATTTCTTAAGGAATTGGGTATGCAATTACTCTCTGAATACAAAAGGCACCGTGAGATAAACCCCAGAATTCTTAGAGAATTACACCCATATCAGCCAGCACCCGTCGAAAACCCGACAAAACGCAAAAAACTACTAGAAGATGGAGTATTTGTACAAGAAGGAAAGGCACGAAAAAGCTTTACACCTGTTCTAAATGTAACATTGCACTTTGCTTAGAATACGCGAACTTTGTGTGTAGCAAAAATTGCCTCCATGAGGATGACTAGAAAACTGTTTTCCACAATATGGCTACTTTTGTCCATAATTCTTTGGATTGTATAGTTTATCTTATTTAAAAAGCATAAGTTAATTTTCAGTAAATATATAAGATAATTTTTTATAGCTTTGTATATCAGAATACTGTAAAATTTATAATAAAAATATGTTCTCATTTTGTTAAGCTAATTGTTGCAACATAATTGACAATCAATAACAATACAATAAACAAAAAATTGAGATTGAAATAAGAAAAAAATGGGGTTTGTCATACCCCACTACACTTCTTACGTTATTATTTTGCACCACACTGCCCGCGGGTTAAATCTTGAAAATTGCTATGAATAAAGGTATCATGGAGACAAGTCGAAGTTAGCTGGGTGTTTGAAGTTTTTTATATAACAGATATGGGATCACTAGCATTTCCGTCTCCACTATTTCGAAGGCTGAAACTATACATCGATACGTCGTCGTATGTGCTTTCAAAATTTATCAGAATATAGCTAGTGGGGGCATGGGGTTATGGAACTATTTATTCACACTTTAGTTTGGTGCTATTCATTAGATAATATATGCGTGATTATATTTATATAAATGTTGGAGAATAAAAATTATACGGTGCCAGTTGGTTCAATTAATCCGACTAAATATACTAATAATATTACAGACGTATAATTCGTTTGAATAATAGCAAATCTTGGACTAATAACAAATTTTACTATATTTAATAGAAACATAATTTGTAAGTATGTATCTAAAAATCAGATAATTGATGCAGCTGTTAAAAAATACACTGACTAGATTAGTTTTAATTCAGAAGCAAGGGTTAACTGTAAATTACATTGTAACATGTAATAGCATTGACCAGAGTGCACTCCAAAAAATAATAGTTGACACAGCTTAAAATTAATTACAAAATTATATGTAAATTGAACCATATAACACTAAATAATAGAGTAGTTGCCAATATCACTTTTATTTAATTCGATTTGATTCAATTAAATTACGCAACCAACTAGAAAATAAACTATACTTATCAGTATGTAGAGGGTAATGTTAGAGCATAGTTGCTACAATACTATATAGCATCTACTAAACTCTTTAGAATCAGTATAATATCATCTTGCTACTCATAAGCATCAACAAAATCTTAGCATCAATTTCATTCTTGTTCAGCAAAACAGTAATTTGTTTCAGTCCTCAAAAACAGCAGGTATGATCACGAACAACTTCGTATTATCTCGTGACAAATCGTAAATGAAAACCAAAGCGTGGACGAGAACCAAAACGGAAAAACATGCACCAAAATGTGAATGTAATCGAAAAACGTGGATGCAAACCAAACATTAAAAACAGCCGCCTCCAATGCCATTCTTTGACATCTGGAGATATTTCAAAAGGCAATACAGAAACCATCCGCATAAAAGCGTCAAATCAAAAGGTGCCTAATAGTCTACTAAATAATACCATTAAGACTCCTTTTATTGGTGGCAATTAAAAATTGCACCAAATTGCATCAAAGATGTATTTATCGCCGCAACGTATATGCTTCGAATTATTAAATGGTTAGTCTGTAAATTGGTCGGCAAGTCTACATGGCCCGCAAGTATAGAGACGGGTCTCTAGACAAACGTCGCTACAAAAACTTCATTAAAAACGTTGCCCGCATCTATAAGTTTATTTCATCTCTATTTACCAAATAAAGAATCCCAACAATGTTGTACCACACATTCATTTAACTAGTCCTCATTATAATTCTTTGACAAAAAAAGTTCAATTTAGCTATGTAATGTGCTATATATTATAATGCTTGGTAAGGTGTCCTTCGCTCCCTATTTATCACCAGGTAATGCCTACCACATCGACTAAGAGTCATCATGGTTAAATATTTGGCCAAAAATTAATTTTACTCAGGTTTGTCATAACTTAGGAGTTTGAACTATTATGAACTATGAAAATAATGAAAAAAAATTTATAAAGCCCAATATCTCGAAAATCATCGATATTTTCAAAGGAGTATCGTATAACATAACATAGCATCTTCTGCTTCTGTTGCTGCTACAAAGCTTCTGTTTTTCATGTAGAAATTGAAAAGAATATTAAAAAATGTAGATTACTATTTGAAATAATAAAGTTGGCACCCGCTCAGAAAAAATGAAATACCTTTTCACGAAGATATTGGCACATTATTTATATACTTCGGCACATTAGGCGGATAAGTTGTTTACCATAAAATTGATTATATGTAGTTTATCTATTTGAGATTATATTCTACAGGATACGTTAAACTAGTATTTCAATGTAACTTCACTTGTATTGAATAAAATTAGCATGTATATTTCTTTTATCGGTTTAAAATAACAGCTGTGGTTAAGGGGATGTAATAAATGTATTGTGTGTGTCAAAACATTGTCGAGTGGAGTGCTTTTTAGTGCTTTCTACGCCATTAAATGATGTAGCTTATGTGTTAATACAAAAGCTTATTCAATTTAAATTTCTGCCCTAATTTCGAAAGTCGATCTATGAAATAAATATTTGTGTGTATAATTAGATGCGGACAATTATTTCACAGAATCATACAGCAGCCGAACAAAGATGAAAGTGGAACTAAAATTCGGAGGAGGAGTCGTTATCAGGATGCGGTTGATGTTAGGGGTAGAGCTCAACGAGATTGCCATTTCGTTCCCCGAGGGAAAGATAATGATTTATGCAGAGTTGTGTGAAAAGAAAATGTTAATTGGAGCACTTAATTTCCTACAATACTTAAAGAAACCATCTAAACGCTTACATTTTTATACATAGTTTTTTAATTTAAACTCATTTTATACTAATTTATTAAAAACCATGATAATAATTATAATAGCGTTATTGCCCGATAGCTCATTTACAAGACAGAGTTGTATAAAGTTCATCTAATTAAATCAAAATATTACTACTAATAAATAAATTACATAAATAACAAAATTACATTTAGCAGTACTATAGTACAAATATTGTAAAGAGAAAGTAACTAGTAACCAAATGGTTGAAATAATAAATGAACTTATGTTATAAATACCTTATAAATACGTACCTATGGTAGGAATATATGGCATGAACATTGGAAATGATAGGGATACAAATTCTGTTAATGTGAAAAAGTTGCCTAATTGGAATAGAGGTATGGCTAGAAAAAAACCGGATTGATTATTTTGTCTCTAAATGGCAACAAGGTCATGCTTCACCGATACACGGCAATGTGGCGTAATATTTCCCCCATCCACCACTAAAGTTTCAAGGTCGTAGGTTGTTTAGTTTGTCCGCAACATAAAACTGTACTACAGGGTGCATTCGCGCTTCGTCGGAAAAATGCTAAGTGTAAAAGTTGAGCAGCGTGTCAACGCGAAATTCCTAGTGAAACTTGGAAAATCGGCAACGGAAGGTTATTCACTTTTAAGGAAAGTC
The DNA here is from genome assembly GCA_037954035.1 of Rosalia funebris. Taxonomy (NCBI): domain Eukaryota; kingdom Metazoa; phylum Arthropoda; class Insecta; order Coleoptera; family Cerambycidae; genus Rosalia; species Rosalia funebris. The sequence continues at coordinate 31,276,814 of JAZFAV010000009.1, read as the reverse complement.
TATTTCGATCAGAGTTTATCACGCATACAAGTGTTTGAGTGGGTGAAAAGATTTAAAGAAGGTAGGGAAACGGTTCATGACGATTTTCGCTCTGGCAGACCTTCCACATAAGAAACGGACATCAACGTTGAAAAAGTCGGTCAAATCATTCGAGAAAACCATCGTTTGAGCATTTGAGCAGTGACTGAGCTTGCGAAAATCGACAAAGAAAGCGTGAAACAAATTTTGCACGAAAGTTTCAACATGAGAAAGGTTTGTGCGAAGATGGTGCCAAAGATCCTCACGCAGGAACAGAAAAAAACCTGAATGAACATTTGCGATGACCTTTTGAAGATCATTGATAGGGAACTTAGGTTTCTGGAGAGAGTGATAACGTGTGACGGACCATGGTTTTTTACCTACGATCCAGTTTGCTACAGTAGAGGAGGTAAAAAAAAGCGACGGACGTCATGAAGCAGCTTTCAGAAAATGATGTTCTACACTGCCTTCAGCAGTGGAAAAGTCAAATGGAGCGGTGTAGAGATCGAGGGGGAAAGTATACAGAGGGAGACAAAATTGTTGTGGAAAAAAATAATTAATAAAATGTCTCACAGCACCAGTCCGGTTTCTTTCTAGCCATACCTCGTATTGTCTCAGCTATCTTAACTATCTTCAAAAAATATTTTTAAATTATTTCGAGAACTTTTTGAAATTCAGTAATTTTTTTCACATTATTTTAAAAATATGAAAAGAAACAATAACATTAATGTATCTTGTTAAACTTTAACTTGACAATGATATTTTTGTCTTCCGACGGTTCGTGTTCGTGGAACCTTCATCAATTTCACTTTTTAAATACAAACTGGCTTTATTTTCACGAGTTTTGAATGCACATTTTATTCTAAATTCACATATGTGTTATACATAGAGCGTAAATTATTTCTCTAGTTATATTAAGATTGGTTAAGACCATATTCAAAGATTTATAATTATTAAAGATAGTTTTGTATAAAATAGAGTACAAAAAATCTTTGACCGTTGTTAAACATATTGTTCGACTAGATAGTTCATGAACTGTTTGTTATATAATTAAATTATCTCGTATAACACATTTGTTCCCTTGTGGATGTTTTCACAGATATGAGGGACGCTTAAATATAAACTAAAATAATTATTTTAAGACCAACAAAATTAACTAAGACACTTTATTTACTAAAAACGTTTTATTAATATTCTTCTAAATAGTTTACTCTTTTGTTTATACATCTTTCTAATCCAGTTGGAATTTTTTTGTGCCATCACAATAAAAAGAATGTAGGTGGGGAGAATCCCTCCACCCCGGTATCATCGTTGAAATACTGCCCTCCTAAAGCATGTTTTAATGGTCCAAACATGTATAAATCACATAGTCCGGAGTATATGGTGAGTGTTTAAGGATATTCCAAAGGATTTCCTCTAATATTCGACGCGTTTGATTTGCTGTATGGAGCTTGAAATTGTCGTGAAGAAAAATAATGTCACTAACGGGCTGTAGTCGTTCTTTACTCCGATAAGCGGCTTTCATTTTATCCAACAGAGTAACATAATAAGCTGTATTAATAGTTCTCTGGTCATGAAGATAACCTAGAAAATGTGACTCTTTTGAATTCCAAAAAACCGCCGTGAGAACTTTTCCCTGACAAACGTTCTTTGGACTTCATCTGAACGAACTACGAGCTAGTTTTATGTTGTTCGCCTGTTGCAAAAGAGAGACACAATCACAATGCAAATGTACCTCTGAAAGAAGGCGTAGCACCCGACGAGCCGAAATCTTGCTGAAACCTAGTTCATCGTGGATGATCGAATGAATACTCTCAAGGCTGATGTTTACTTCGGAAGCGATTTCAGGCACGATGAGGCGGGCCACTTTGCCAATAAAACACTCTATTGGTTTGGTATCCCAAACTATTGGTTTATGCCAATAGAACACTAGTGGCTATGAAAGGGTGTTTTCGCAATCTTCGTAAAATTTCAGCAGGACGGACTACCTCCCGTGTCAAAAACTGAGTGATGCTACGTTGCGCAACATAGAGGTGAACACTGCTCTCGCTCATCTTTGTTATTGTTACACTAATGATCTTAGAGCTCCGTGGGCGACAAGCGGCAATTATCGCCTCCCATTACCCCTCCTACAGTGGCCACTGGTACCGAGAATGTGATCTAGATTGACCTGTAATTTGCTTTAATCTCCCATATAAGTTATATTCAGAATTATTTTTAAATGAATAAGACTGGACGGCGTACTACACAGAATTTTAAACACAAATAAATAAAAATGGGTCAAAGTTTGATCTTTGAAACTACCACAGTAACAACAAAGCAGGAAACATGTATATTATTGCCTTCTACTCTATCTAATTATTTTTTTGTAATAGTGTGATTAGTGTGATTATTCCGCCAAAGAGATTTGAGAAATATACACAAATTATATGAATTATCACAATTTATCTGTTTAAGGTATATTCAGTAAGCTTGAAAGGAAGAAGATCTAAGTTTATGAATGTTAACCAATTACCCATAAAAGCAGATGGTGGAAATTATAAATCACAATATTTATTAATTAAGTTTTTAAATTTATAACTATGAATTAAGTTCTCAAGGAATTTTAGTATAAATATTTTATTTTTCTGAAAATTACAGTCCGACAGCTTTCGCGATATTAACATAAATAGTTTCAGTTTTGTCTTTATTATTTCACGTTATTTTATAAGGATTTTTTTATTATAGATCTCTTATTGCCACGAAACCTAAATTTAGAATTTATTAAGAAAGTCTTGCTACGTCAGTTTACTTTTCAACGAGAGAAGTGGAAGAATTTAGTTAATAGGATTCAAATGATATTCATTTCAAGTGATACTCTCACATTTTCTATATTCATTTTATTTTAAGTGGGTGACTTGCCTACTTAAAATAAAATATATAAAAAATCTATATACGAGAAATAGAAAATTAGTAATAATTAAGTATTAGTAATTCATATTTTCAACAAATAAATCTATTTTACGAGAACGAAGATTTTCTAAATAAATAGTTCTTCGATAATGAATTATTTCAGCTGCGTCTCCAAAGTCTCCAGTTCTTCCCAAAGAATATTATTATAACTTTCCATGGAATATTTCACGTGGGATTCCGCTAGGCTCTATTTTAGGGCTGCTGCTTCTCCTGCTTCTTATAAATGATTTATTTTAAGTAATTTCAGGTCTCCTAGTAATGTTTGCAGATGATAATGCATTTCTAAACTTGAATGAAGATTTGTTCGCTTTGATTAAGGACACTCACACGAAAATTAATGAATTTGTTTCTTTGTTCGATAATGAGCAATTATTAAATAGAGACAAGACTATATCCATTCACTTCACACTAAGAATAAAAACTTATAATGAATGCCATTTAGAATATTTAAAACACATGAGACATTACTTGAGTAGTTGCCGTTTCCTAAATACTTAGGCGAACATATAGACAGTGCTCTAAGTTGAAACAATGACATCAAAGACTTAATTAAGAAGATAATATGATTTTATATTATTCTACTATGCGCATTTTACATCGTATTCTGAACATATTTTTTTTCTTTAATTTATAGTTATTAAAGCTTCTGAATAGAATAAACTGACCTTTCATTGAAAATGCATTAAAAAATCATTTTTCTTTCTATTTTCAATATTATATAATATATTCTTATACTGTGAGCTATATACATATATATATATATATATATATATATATATATATATATATATATATATATATATATATATTTGTGGTAGATAGTGCATATTTCTACACAATTTTAATTTCCAATGCAATTTTCTTCACCTCGATCTTTTTACTTTTCTAATCTTTATCACATCAGTATATAAATATATGCTGAGATATAAAAAAAGGAAATTAAAATTATGTAGAAATATATAGTATCTACCACAAATAGGATACACATAGAATGTCAAAAATATATTTGTCAATGTTTTTCTCAATGAAAGGTCAAGTCATCCTATTTAAAAGCTTTAATGTTTATAGACTTAAAAAAATAGCTTTTAGAATACGGTATGTAGATATTAATTTTAGGTTTATATTCATGTTAAATATTTACATTAATCTGCGTTGCGGGTACATTTAAATACAGGATTTTACTTCGATATTTTATATTTCTCTCCGGTGTCTTACTGCCTCTAGAATATATCTTACAAGTTTGCAGCTATGTAGTAACTCATACCTACTGTATATATTTTCTAAAGACTCCATATGTAGATGATAAACTTAATGAAGATTTAATTTGAATGTATGATTAATGTTAATATACGATATCGATTTATTAACATCATTTCATATTTTACATTATCAAAAAGTTTAAAACAACATTTAATCAATCCGCATTTTGCTAATAATGTCCCCCTATCAAATGTGCTGCTATATCTTTATACTTTAAACCATAGTAATTGCTCGAAATGTAATTAGCATTGCAATAATGCGTCACATCACAATGGCTCATAGAAATTGGAATTATTCGAATATAATAATATTAATCACACCACGATATTAAATAATTTCAATGATATATATTAACTAAGCTAATCTATAAATCCAACGTTTTCTGAAAATACAACTTATATTTTTTAAGTCCTCATTCAGTATCAACTATTGTTATAAACATTAGTTATGAAATATATTTAAAAGGTTGGTTACACACAATTGTTTTATGATTTTTAACCTTTATCAGTATCTTAAACATATGAAACATTATTATGTACATTGAATAACGTATTATTTACATTGTATATAGAAATTTTAACTTAACAAGTTCTTTTTAATATGCGTATTTCGATTAAACCATGGCCATTTCGATATCTAAATAAACTTACAGTAATTGTTCATGGATTTGTACCCTGACATTCTGTTTTATTCATACATTTTTCATATTTAGATAAGAGAGATAATAGCACAATTTTAAAGGCTACACAGTATGTATTCCTTCTTCATTAAATCTCACGTTCTACTTTCGGAGAAATATTCCAGCTATTCATGATCTCTTAATTCCAGCATTTATTTCATCCCGATACTAGCACAACAATTATATGTTAAATAAATATTTATCTTTCAGCAAATCAAAAGTCTCTTTAATTAGTGAAAAATATTGATAACGACAATTCATTATTTAATATAGTAGTCGTACTTTTTATTTTGTAACACCTCAACTTAATTATTCCTAGTTGTTTCTAACAGTGTATTTTCAAGTCAACAGTCTACTTTAAATTAAAAATTATATTTAGTACTCTTTAAAATTAGGATGCTCATGATTGCAGTTAATATTAAATTTTTCGCTACATTTTATTATGCATAAACGATACATATAAAAACACAAATTAATTAACCACATAAATGTACGCAACGATGCTAAATTATTCAAATACCATAAATATTCAAATACGAAAATATTCTAACCTATTAATTAAATTCTATTGATTTTATGCAGCCATAAATTTGAAATTTATTCAAACATGTAGGTACAATAATTTGAATCACCAGTAGAATACAATTACATTTTATATGCCTATAAAACTATGGGTTAAATGAGTAAGGTACTAAATTCATGTAAAAATACTTCAGATTTTTTTTAGTTAGATATATATACATATATATATATATATATATATATATATATATATATATATATATATATATATAATTTTTAATATTAAGATAATTTTGTTGTATTATTTAAGTACATATCACAAATAATTTGAATCTAAATGTGTATCACCCACGTTTTGCATCATAAAATAAAAACAACTTGAAGAATATTGACATTTTAAATAATTGTTTCTTGAAGTAATTTTGTGCTTAATAAATAATATCATATTTAACAGAAACTCATCGAAAATAAATTTTCATGATGCTCCGTTGAGGGGTATGTGAAGAAGTCGATTGGAAGTTATTAATATTTTTAGTAAGAAGTATCCTACCCTACCCAATATTTAAAATATGGCCGGGTCTGAAGTTCATGGCCTCAAGTCACCGCTCTAGAGACTTGAAACAACTTTATTAAATATTCAAGATAATGTAACTCCATTTTCAAGAACAATTTCCAAGAAAGTGTAAGGCATAACTAGTTTGTAGTATCTCAATCTATTCCAAAGAAACACTTCGTCCCTGTAAAATGCGATTTGTCTATGAACTAATAGAAGATGACCGATCGAGACAGTAGAGTTGATTTTTGCGAAGAAATAACGAATAAGACAGGCAGACATGAGATAGATTTTACAAATCTTTTTGAGATAAATTATTTAGCAGAATTGTAGGTATTGGTAGGCACGTACAGGTTGGAACAAAACTGTTGGAACCAAAAAAGTTTGTTAATTAAAACCATTAAGATTCGCGGTTCCTAATAGTTTGGCCAGTTGCTGAAATGCATATTATTGTAAACGTTTGTAGCGTTGTAAAATAACATAGAATCTCAGTTGTTACCAAAGTGAAACGTATATTATAATTTATGTTTTGGAAATGTGTTCTAAAGTTTTCTAGTAAAAAATATGCGAAAATCAATTGTTAATGCTCATAAACAGGGAACTTCGGCTCCGAAAATATCGACTACGTATTCGCTACCTAAATCTACAGTGCAATTAATTATAACTTGTATAATAAGACTGGATGTCCAAAGGAAGAAAATTTATTGACCATCCCAAATTTAATGCTTAAGTCAACAAGCTCTAAAAAAGACTGTAACAACAAACCGACGATCCACTGTAAAATAAATTATGGTACTATGGAGGTACGCCATTGGAAACATATATCTGTATCTACAACTAATTGAAGAGTACAGGAGGGAAACGATCAGAGTCCATTTTTCATCCGAATTTATATATTAGTGCCATCACTTAGCTATACCACTAAACTATCTCTGAGTATATTCGTCCCAGTTAACAACAAGCAACTGTCGCATTAGATGAATTAAAACTTAAAAGTTATACAATGCAAAACCGATCACAGTCCAAGCGATCCCGCATAAAAACGGTCAGAGTCCACTTCGTCGAGTCTGTAAAACAGTCCGTACGCGAGTGTCAGTGACTGTCAATTTTGCTTATCCAACACATTCAGTGTTTGCTTTGGCGTGTTAAAAGTAAAATAGCAGGTCATCTATTTGAAAATGGAATGTAACGAAGATAGTGATATTGAGTTCGTGTAGACAAGAAACATATCAACTAAAAGACGACCAATAATTGGTCGTGTAACAGACGTCTCTAAAACACTAAGAATAAAGGTTCATTTTATGGGTAATAGTTGTCAATGTGCGCATTTGAAGTGCCTCGAAAATATTAGTCAGGAAGAAAGAGATGTGCTGATTAATAATTTCAACCAATATGATAACTACAATGACCAGAATAGTTATCTCAGTGGATTTATTTCTGTACTCCCAGTATAGCGAAGACGAGACAGAAGACCAGAATATGAAACTCGTTTTAATAGCAGTTCCTATAAATATCGCGTTAGAGTAATTAGGAATGGAAAAGTTTCTAATATAAAAATATTTTATAAGACGTTCTTATTACTATATGGTATAACTAATCGAAGGGATCAAACAACTAAAAAGGCGCTGCTATCTACTGGGGAATCAAAGCCAGATCAAAAAGGAAAGCATCAGAACCGCTCAAAAAGACTTCTACTGAAACGTTAAATTGTGCGATAATTTCTCAGATCTATGAAGGGAAGAAAAGAGCACTATAGTTTAAAGAGTATGAGTAAAATTTATGTGCCACAAGAGTTAAATATTAGAAAGTTACATGATATGTATTCTTCAACATATACAGAAAATCCTCTATCTTATGAAAAATTTGGGGAAATTTTTTCAACCAAATTCAATACCTATATCGTTTGGATATACTAAGAGAAACACATGTGACACATGTGATAAACACATAGTAGATGAGGAAAAATACCAAACTGATAAGAGTATCAAGTTTAATGCTTACAAAATTGCAATTAAGCGATATTTATTGAGTATTGCATATTGAGTAGTTTTCTTGCTAGTAGTTTCTAGGTATTGTTAATATAATAATCTACTACATATGTATCTAATATTTAAGGCTATAGGATAAGTTTAAATCTGTGTTGTGTAAAGTTTTAATTAGTTGTAAGTAACAATGTAATGAATTTTCATTTTGAATTTCTTTATTTTCAGGGACAAAATGTCGTTATACAAATTTGGTGTATATGGCATTTTGTCCCTGACCGCAGCTCTATAATTGGGAACCCATGTTCCTGTTGAGTGTGTTATAAATAAATAAATAAAATATTACATGCTAGCAGTGAAGAACAACTTAATGAGATTAGACAACAGTTGAAACAATTGCACTTTAACATGAAGCTGTACAAAGTGAAAGCTGACACCTTCTTTAAACTTAACGACAAGCTAAGCTAAAAGCACAAAAAGATGAAATTAATATTATACTTTTGTTTGTGTATCCACATAGGTATTTAGTTTTCAATTTGTTAAATGTTATTCCGTTATATATTATGTTTTTTTTTCAATAAAATATGGGAAATCTTCTTTTTTGTTACTTCCTTACTTTATTAATCCTCCTGTTAAATGAATATTATCTAAATATTCACATTCAAATACAATCACAGTCCTAGGCTGTGACCGTTCTTATAAAGTCAAATTTGTAGTTAAAAGTGGGCTTCTTAATACAAACTTTATGTATCCTATAAAAAAATTTGAAGACACTAATACTATCAGATAAATAAGAGATTAACTATCTGGTATTGAAATGAGTGCCCTTCAGTACATGAAATCATGGAAATTACTTTGTAAACTTTATTTTGTTTATTCTATAAAATATAGTGCAAGTGACTATGATCGTTCTTCTCCTGCACTCTTCAAATGCTTAATAAAGAAAGTAGGATACAAATTCCACAAGGTAAAGTTTGATTTTTTACATTTTACTTTTGAACTTACCGGTTCCTCCTTCAAGCAAAACAAAAGCCGTTATTAACTAAACGACAGAAAATCAACCGGTTAGGGTGGGTCAGAGATCATACGCACTGGTCTACAATAATGGCACCAAGTAATTTGGAGGGACGAATCCAAATTTGAAATCTGTTTGGATGGTACTAGAAAACGTGTGCTAAAAACCCCACAGAAAACTTAACATCCTAAGTCCTGGGTTAGGAAATTGAAATTTCCTGCGTCTTTTAGGATTTGGGGGGTGTATGAGTGGTATGGACGTAGGAAAATTGCATTTTGAAGATGGTACTGTGACAGCAGAAAAATATATACAAATTTTGACAGACAGTTTTTTGCCGTCAATATCAATATATTAAAGCACTGACTCGCAGTATACTTTTCAGAAGGATGGTGCTGTGTGTCACACAGCAAAAACTGTCGAAGCTTGGTTTACAGAACATAATGTCCCTATTATGGAATGGCCCTCTAGCAGTCCAGGCCTCTTGCCAATAAAAACGTTGTGGCATAAAATGAAAAAATAGTTGTTCAAACATCCAATCCGTTCAGTTAACGATCTACACACCAAACTGCAAGAACTTAGTAACACCACTCTTCTTGAAGAGTGCGCTAAGCTGATACATACAATTTCTGAATTAAAGCTGTTATTGTTAATAAAGTTGATGTAACACAATTTTGATGAAGCAACAGAAGTATTCTGAACCGCGAATCTTAATGTTTTTTCATTAACAAATTTGTCACTAACACATTATAACGTAGTAATATTTCATCTCAGTTAAGGTAAAAATTTATAATTTCTATCTGCTACCAATATTTTTCTTTAATAAATCAGTTTTGAAAGTGTGTTTAGTTTTATTTAAATATATTAGTTGTAAAATTATGCCTGGCCGAATTATTATGAACCTGGGCTCCTATTTATCTTGCATAGTATCCGACTTTCTAAATTTTGCTTCTATTGTATCCACAGTTGACTATATGACAGGCTGTTCATGATACTTAATTACTGAGTAACTTACACATTTCAGATTAAGTACGAGTCTTGTATCCACAGACTATCATCATCAGAAATTCAATTCCTTGTGTTGCACTTAATTGCGCGATATTTTAAAAATTTGTAACAGTTAATTAGTAAAATTATCGTGTGGTCTAACAAACGTCAAGTAATCCAGTAATATAAAATAATAAAAAATCTTATGAGAGATTGGAAGAATTTATAAAAATAGTCAGGTCAAGTAACTTAAAAAGAATTACAAAATTTAGAAACTGCAAAAGGTGGAATTCTAAAAAAAGGTATCATATTACAACCAGTATCGGAAGAAATTCATGGAAACCTAATAACGTACTAAAAATTCAACGCATCATAAGTAAAAAAATGTGCTCTCTTAAATGATATCGTTTAACAAGAGTGTTACCATTTAAAAAAAATTATCGATGTTATAACTCCAACGATGAGGATATCAGCGGAATTATACTTACATTATACTTACAAGCCAGCCTATTTAAACATTTTCCTTACTTGCCTGTAAATGATTTTATAGAATGTATTCACCAGCATTTATGTGCACACTTATATACAATATAAGTTTAACATTTGAGCAGGACTCATCGGCACCATATTATTGGTCCAATTTGTATTGAAGGGAATTTGACATACGAAAAGTATTTAAGTCTCAAAATAAGTTAAATTATTCTTGTAAACTTCTAACGCACTAGATCCAATCTTTCAACAACGGAGAAATACCCCATTATACTGTAATTGTAACAATGGATTTAATGAATGAAGTAGTTCTATTGAGTAATCACATAGATCACTAGGTTTTATGCCGTTGCATTATTTCCTGTGGGATTATTTCAAGAACAAAATATGTATAATAAAGCCAGTTTTGAAGAAAAAATATAGTTAGAAGCAAGGAATAATGCCACTCAATTTTGAGAGAGAATTAAGCAGTTTTGCTATAGTGTATATTACTTGTGACAACTAAATGGAGAACACTCTGAACATTTTAATTTAACACATTCGAATACAAACAATAACGTTCAAATAAAGTCTATAAAATCTGGTCATTGATATAAATTACTGAAATCTGGTCACCATCAGTAATTTAATAATATGTAATATAAAAATATACACTCCTCCATTTTAAAAAAGCATTTATTTTATACTGAATTATATGAATCACATTATATATTTAAAATTTCATGTAGAAAAGATGGAGTTTGGAATAACCCTCAACCTCTGAAATCTGAGCTTCTCATAATCTATAAAATATGGCCACAATTATTTTGTTTTTTAAGTGATTTTCACCCCATATACGGTTCTTTCGTTCAAAATTTCTTATAAAATCAAGTATGAAAAAAATAATGTATAAAACTACGTGGCGTTATTAAAGCAGAAAAAAGGTAGCGAAATTGATTGAAGATCTTCAAGGATAAAGGACGTGATGTGAATGAATATATCCTCGGAAGTGTAACTTCCGCACAAATGTAATTCGGGACATAGAAACATTCAAAAACAATTATTGTTCCTTCACGTTGAACAGTTTATTGAATCTCGAGAAATATAACTTGATTTATCCTTTGTCATCTGTATTTATTTTCCATCGACAAGATAGAAATATTATTTAACAGGAAACATTATTATCTTATTCTTTATTAAGGACTTAATTATGTCGTAAATTTTAGGATACAAAGTAGAACATAAGTTTCATAAATAATAGGTTTATAATAAATTAGTTAACTTGATGCATTAATATGACAAATAAGAAATTAGTGTATAAATATAAACTTTTATTTAATAAATTTTTATCCATCAACTACAGTGTTATATTATAATGACAAGAAATCATAAATTAACCACCATCATATTTAGTTGAAACCACCTCAAGGAAATTAATTAGACGAGGAGGTGACATTGGCATACGCAAGAACTAGATTTCGTGTTATAAAGGCAGGTGGATATTTAAAGAAGCACAGTTCGATCAAAAATAATGTCAATTAATTATTCCTTTACAAAAACAGTTCCTTGGTCTTATTCAATTCGATCATGATTTAAATCACTAAACGTTACTTAATTCCAATTCAATGTGTATAAATACATATATATTATTTGTGTTAGTATATAAACTATTCGTCGAGTTTTATGTAAGACGTGAGTTGCACTTACACGTGCTACAGGATAGGGAACTATCAGACTATGCATTATATGTTTGACGGGATCAAAGTTTCCCGATAAAAAGATTAATGGAATAGGCGCTCTGGAACGGCCGACGAGATCTCCAGATATAATTCCACTGAACTTGTTCCTGTAGGATTACTGTACATAAAATTTCGTCCCAGAATATTCAAGATCTAAGAAACATGATTACCCACACATGCAGACTAATTACTAACTAAATATTTTAAAACATACCCGACAAAAATTCGAGAACAGGTTGTACTTTTGATTAGCCAACAATGATGGACATCTTGAGTACTTAATTAAGTAATGTTTCTAGCTGGGTAAAGTTAGGTAGCTGGGGGTGAAGGGATGAAATATAAACTACGGAATGTGTTTTATCTAGAGGTTATTTTCCTCGTTAAAAGAAATAATGGGGTGGCTAGTTCTGAAATAAAAGCACATCTATACTGTAGTTCATTAATAATGAATATCTTAATAAATCTACATACTACCAATAACTCTGTAAATAACCAGTAAAGATGACCTACCATCTATGTAATAGGTATACTAAATAAAAAAAATACTTGAACCGCTATAAAATTAATTTGTGTGTATAAAACGAATGCATCTGTAGAATAAAATATTTACTCGTATATTGATGTCAAAACTTGAAAATAAATAAACAAATAAATAAATAAAAATTTACCACATACCAAATCAATATATCATCATATACCTACTTCAGTTCAAGAGAGTTTAACTACACTTCTCTCATTCAAGAGAACAATTTAAAAAAAATTACGGTAAACATACTTTCTAACTACATTCTTTCTCTTATTTGTACTATAAAGATAGGTAATAGATAAGGTATACTCTAGGTAAGGAATATCTAGAATAACTGGTGATATTTACATACTACATAAGCAAATAAACTACTGGATTAGATCAAAGTATACACCTGAAGAAATTTAAATACATTATGCAAGTCATGTTATACATATGACATTATGTAGATTCCTCATTGTCATGTCTATACCAATCTATGGCTACCTCAAGCAAGCTCAACATAAATTTCTCTCATCACATCTAAGCAACGCTCACATGATCTAGGCAACTCATGGGTACTTGAATACAGTCATCTACTTAAATAAATAACCATTTTAATACATAAGGATGAAGATGAATAGTAAAACTAAAACAATATTAAACAGACTTTTACTATAAATAAATGTATTTCTGATAAATATAATTTACTCAAATAAATAATATATTGCTAAGTAAGCGTGTCATTGTTCCTGGGTAAAATGGAGTACATCTTGCAGTGCTCCTTTTTTGCATATTTATGTTGCACATATTAAAGTGAAATAAACGCGTATTTTTCAGAAATACAATGTTCTCTCATAGAGATAATTAATTATACATTCAAATCTGAACTAACACTGTATTCTTAATTTTCCAGATCAAGATGCTAACCTCAAAGGACAATAACATTTAGAATTAAGTTAAGTCTGTCTAAATATCAGCGATGGCAAACACAGCACATTTCGTTCGTAGGCAAAGCTCGCGAGATTTAAACCCACAACGTTCGTTAGATAAACTGGAACTGAAGGAGATGAGAGGAAGACTTGTAATGGAAAATGGAAAGACTGGCACCTACGGAGCAACCAACGCTGCATTTGAAGATACCAGCCCCAGTACTAAAATAAAATCGTCGTGCAGCAGCAAAAGAGGCTCTCAAGACGGAAAGGCAATTTTCAAGCCGGAGTGCGGGGAGGACGAGAGGGAATCGTGGGACAGCAAATTGACTTTTTTACTTGCAACAATCGGTTACGCAGTGGGGCTTGGGAATGTATGGAGGTTTCCGTATTTAGCCCAGAAAAATGGAGGAGGAGCATTTCTTATACCTTATTTCGTGATGCTTGCCATCGAAGGTATTCCCATTTTTTATTTGGAGTTAGCTATTGGACAGCGGTTAAGAAAAGGCGCTATTGGAGTGTGGAATCAAGTTTCTCCGTTTTTATCGGGTGAGTAATTAAATTACTTTCTAATCTGTCCCGCACATATATAATATGTATATGACCTTAATGTGTAATTTAACATCATAAATCAATTATGGGAAATCTCGAAGTTACTCCTCACCACAATAAGTTTACTAGTTAGTTCAGGGTTGAATGGTTTGTATCATCATATAGAGGGTGTTTAGTTCACCGAGGCAGCAATTTGATTCACTAATAGATGATGTTTAGTTGAAAGGAAAGGGATGTTGAGTGAAGTGATTTGAAACTTATTTAACCATATATGTAAATGTTTATACATGGTATACATATATGGACTGTCACGAGATTTCGATATATTATAATTTATCTAATTCAGTAACTTTTACCATATAAATTATAATAACATATTGGTCAAAGCCTTTATTTCATTATAATTTTGAAAAGGATCTGAAACTATTCATGCAGCCATATACTCATATACAGGAGACCAGTTTTCCACGAATACCTAAAGATTACATATTACTCAATATATGTTTTGCCTATTTAGTTGACAACATCAACAAATAATTCAAAATAATTTTTAAATTACTTTAAAACTTTACTTTTTAAACCTACTCATTGTAACTATTTTTCTTCATTAGCAGTAAATAATGATTATGCAGAAAAATATGTTCGAGTTTACTATACCACTCCTTCTAATATATGAGCTGTTATAACTATCTTCATTCATAGATAATGAGGTTTTCATTTTCAACAATATTTTTATTTCAATATGAATCAGTAAATTCCATATGAATAACAATTTACTAGATGATTCAAAAAATATTGTCAGACGTTGGGTAGACGAAAATGGCAATTATAATTTGGGTGAAGGAGCACTTGAACCACTTATAGAAGCATAGAAGACTAAAAAGTCTTCCGTTGCTTAATATACTTTCGAGAACCCTCATAGAATAGCGTCTAGTAAGTATAAACAATAAAGTATAACAAATAATGAAAAACTAGATGATTTTGCAAATACCAAAGTAGCTAATAATAATATGAGTAACATAATAATATGAACAATAACAAAAGCCTGTATATACCTAACAGTTATTTTTTTGGTTGATACGGCTAATAAACCATATTAATGATCAATGAACCGCATCAAGGTTCACCAACCATGAATGAAATTAGTTAAAAAAAATGAGAGAGGCACGACTCACGCCCTCCTTCAGAAAGACGAGTTGCATATTTTCCCACTGCACCATCTCGTAGACCACCCACTCAGGTTTCATAGACCCTCCCCCCGCCCACACATTACATATGGAATATTTCACTCTATCATTATGGCAATGATGTGTTTAATACATAATGAATAAAATGAACAAATAAAGTAATATTCCATCTCTCAAAATATATCGATTATTTCTAATGACGGAACGAAGGGGATGTAAGCTGCTGGACTTAAATATCTGGTAAGATATGAGCGTATCACTGATTAAGATTACATCTCTATTTTGAACGAATGTTTAATGAATATTTATATACAAGGATATTACAATGTATTTTCTAATGACTGAAGATTACTAGGTGTTTTCTGTTTCCTTTCTCGGTGTCGAAGTTATTCTTCGTTCCTTCATTTCAACACCTCTATTTAACATATGTATATAAAATGGTAGATATACTATAGATTTTAGATTTCAAGAGGTATACTGTAAATTATTTCGCGAAAAAGTAATTATTATTATTAATAATATACCAATGATAAAATATGGTCATATTAAGGATGTTTATACCAAAATATTTGTTTTTATTGTAATATTTATCAATGTAAGATCAATGTAAAACTTATATTGGTAAGTTACAATAAAAATATTTTTCATAGTCTTATTTTTGAAATGGATGAAGAGATAGTAAATATATTCCATAAACTTTTAATGTATTTGTGTATCCTCGAAGTTAGGGTATAACTCAGTACCCACTTATTCATCCCAAATTGTAATTTTCCTGGTCACTTACTTAAACAGGCGAAAATGTGCAGGCATAAACTATATTAATTAGTATTACATCCATAAATTATAACTTTCCACTCCTACGTTAAAAATTAAGTAAATAAACTAGTGAGAATTTATAATATTGTTGTAAGAACTGTCGTCAAAAGCGTGATTGATCAATGAAATAATTTTAATTACTTTATTAAACAAATATGTATTTTAAGATGCAAACCATATTATATTCTTAATTGATAAATAAGTCTTGAAATCTATCTAGAATATATGTATATGCATATAGTAGTCATATTTTATAATACGAGTAGTCCAAGAGCTTGTAACGAATTTTCGATAGGTGTTTTGCCGAACCATAAACATTGCATGGTAGTACCTTTATGACAAACGAACAGGGAATAGCAACTCAGTCTACGCTATTTGAGGGGCCTGAGGTATTGCGCGTATTAAAAATTTGCCAAAAAATATGTACCAAAAATGTTTTACTGAAAAAAATTTAAAATAATATCATTGAAGTTAATTTTGAACATAAAAACTTTGCGAACAATTGGTAGAGTGCTTTCATAGAAGATCACCCCAAAACTGAATTTCAAAAACATGAAAAAAAAATGGGTTTTAAAATGTGCAATTGTAATAGTGTAATAATTAAATATACTTAACGATACTAATAAATAGACTAGTATTGTTACTAGTCTTTTTATAATTAGATTATTTTGTCGGGTCTTATATTTATTATTAATTATATTTATATAATTAAATATTTATTGATTTTACAAAAAATGTTTACAATCATTAATATTGTTTAAGAAATCATAGGATATAATAATAAATTTATTTATTGTCATGTTTCACCTTTACCAAAAATAGCTCCACTCATACTCATTTTTACCCATAATGCTTCTAATTTTAACATACAAGGTTAACAAGAATAGGAACAAGTCTTAAATCGGTAATATTAGACCGCCCACGAGGTGCGCACTAAATAGCCTGGTATTTACTCAGTCACATTGAGACATCAGTAAACATTGAGTGTATAGTCAGTGAAAGAGGTGGACTATTTTTATATATATTCCCATTTCTTATATTTATTTCTAAATAAATATGTAAATCCCAGCTTAATATTACGAAATAAACAATAAACAATAGCATATTTTTCTTTTGTGTAAATTGCAAAAACTTATTCCCGTTGCTGCTCAGTCGAGATGAAATAGTTTTGAATATGAATGTACACAATTCGATCTGGCCGCGCGTAAAGTGCATCCTTTTCCCTCCAAATGCTACCTCACTCTTTCGTCTACGCAACATAGAGAATCTCACACTTTTTCTCATTATTGACAACCTTTGTCAATAATAGGAACAGAATCCTAGGAGAAATCTCGTCTACCTTTTTACTAGTTCGTTAAATACGTGAGTAAATTTAATTAACGCGTTATTAAGATTGTAGACTTATAAAACGTATTTTTTTCATTTTTTCGAAATGCAGTTTTGGGGTGGTCTAATTAATTATATGAAGGCACCCCCAAGTCCTCTATAATGTAATTTTTCATGTTTAAAAGTTAACTTAAATTTAACATTACTTTAAGTTCTTCTTTCGTTAAAATATATTTTTTGTAAATTTCTACTATGCGCAGTACCTCAGGCTCTGCAGATGACCAGGTAGACTTGTCATTCCCTATTTAACTGTCATGATGGTATTTGCCTCGCAAAATTTGTAGTTCGGTGAAATACCTGTCGAAAATTCGTTACGAGCTCTCCGACTATAATAACAAAATGTCTATAACGTTATCGTTCAGGTAATAATATTCCATAGCTTGACAAAAATGTATATATCAAATATTTTAAGTTTGTAGATTCTCAGTAAGTGAAGATATCATAGAAAATTAAGAGTAATAAATAAAAAATCATATTCCTTGTTTCAATAGGGTAAACCCAATTTCAGGAATATATTTAATATAAAATTATATTGATACAGATGTATATATACTTGTTAAAAGATCTTTACGAAAACTGTATAAGTTGGCTTCTTATTATAAACGTTTGACATAAGTGCATGTTACACAATATAGGCAGTATTTCAGTACTGAGAACAACACATTCGTCGACAATTGTGTTATATAACCTGCACGTACACGAGATGCCTGTCTTTGGTTTTAGAAGTCCCACAGTAAAAATGTCATTTTGCTTTCCGAACACACAAGGAAATTGTCCCAACCTGGAAATTCTGATTACGATAAAATTCTGGCTAAAGATATAATAATATCAATTCAGAGATGAGAAAAATGCTGAGAAAAAGCAGCCCGTATACAGATATTTACACCCTCCTTATGCTATAATAATAGTAGATGTTGTTTCTAAGATGAAATATAACTACTGGCATCTCTATGTACATTTTACGCAATTCGAAATTGATCTATCTGTATGTCACATTTTACATCTGTATGCATTTTACATACTTTCTGTATGCCGGTGATATCTAGTGTTAAAACAGTTGCACTGTGGATCTCCTCTGAAGTGAAATCCTATTAAGTAGAATAATTTATTAAAACAGAAATTTATCATTATGAAAATGTAGAAGTATTCTACTACTTGTAGCAAAATGTGGTGATATTTATGTCTGAAAGGTGGGAGTGAGAATCACAACTTCCATAAAATATGATGGAGAAATTAATTATACGAGTACAGTGGACATATCAAGACAACATGTTTTAGTAAAAGTAGAACAGCGATAGCCTTCACCATCATGGAGTTATTTAAAAAGATATGAAGTTACTCAAAATTTCAGAGTTTTCGATACCTTTTAAAAGAGGCTTGCCATAGGGTTGCATTTAAAATTATTGGTCACGATGACCTTGTGACGTCATCTTTGACGCATACGTCATCTATCATCACTAGTAGGGAAGTTTACAACCCTTAATATTCAGTAACCAAATTTCACTAGTTTATGTATAATCGTTAAAAATATAAGAGGGGGGGAGGGGACTTTTGAATAGCACTGTATAATTTTTATTGGTTCAGGATTTACATTCTATTGTTTTTATATACCATATTTAAGATATATTCCAGTTTTCTTATATCTATGTGCCACCAGGCAACAAACATGCATATCCGATTTTAGTATTTGATTTTCTCCCTAAATATTTTACTTCTTTTATAGGTGCTATTTATAACTGCCTAGAGTGAGGTGATTAATAGAGTAAAATGTGGAGCTTTAACCTAGCGTTACGGTCAAATTTGGTTGGAGATGTGTGCCCTATATTACAACATGCATTCTATTTCCACATATAACGCACAGTCAACATATATTCAACACGCACCCCGTATCTTATTGTTCCTGGCGATAATAATTAATAAACGTATGACATTCTTGAATGAAATTTAAATGAATGTCATCTGGATAAATCTGTCATAGGTGTATCAAGTTGGGATTTGTTGACATACAGTATACATACTACATGGAGGATTGATACAGGATTTGATAAAATATAGAGCATTAGTAATAAAAATAACATTTTTTGATATCAAATATCCAGCTATATCTATAATTGACAAAATTATTTCAGCTTATACAGTTACCAGAGCACTCTGAAAAGTTATTTATATGTCGCAGGTATTTATATGTTTATAAATGTAAATCTGCCACCAGAGTTCTTATAGAATTATGATTATCAGCTGATTCTATGTGTTTATTTTCTATGCAAAAACCATAATTCTTACTTCAAAAAATGTTTAATTTATAAGCAATAAATCATAAAAAATGATAAGGTGTACTATGAAATTTATATATGATTTTTATAAACGTTAGTTGAACTTATATAGTACGTTGCTTGAACTCTAGGATTCGAACGAGTTGGAACTCTAGGATTTCAAATGCGCGCCATTTGTCTTCTGTCAAAGATAGGGCGTTAATATCTAAGGAGTGTCATCTACAAACCATACGACGGCAATATGTTATGATAGCGTTCTCCAATTACTGCAACAGCATTATCAACTTAATTTTCAAGGAAGTATGGTCCAATTACTCCACCACTCCAAAATGCGCATCAAACCGTGCATCTCTGTGAATGCATTTCTTTTTCGTGAACAGCATGTTGATTTTCAGTACCTCAAATCTGGCAATTTTATTTACTGACGTATCTGTCAAGATGAAAATATGTTTCATTGCTGAACAAAATTCTGTGGCCAAAATTAGCATCACCTTCTTTCTTTTCTAACACCCAATTAACAAATATACGATGTTGCAAATGGTCTATAACTTTTAATTGTTGTGTCAATTGAATTTTTAAATGCTGATAGATTCAGATCATTCTTTAAAATCCCATGCGTGATGGCTCTTGACACATTCAATTACTGTGGACGACGTCGAATCGATGTGATTCGATGCTCCCATACACTTTATAGCACTGCAGCAATATTTTTATCAGACCGACGATTACGAGGACGTGTTGGTGTTGTCTTATTAAGAACATAACTCGTCTCTTCAAATTTTTTGATTAAGTTACGAACTACTAAGTCTATAGGTGTTATAGTCTATAGTCATTTTGTCTGTGCGAACAATTCTGTGCGAATTTTTCTTAATGCAACTGTAAATGATCGCTCACTTGCATAAAACAGGTGTACACAAACTATTTGTTGTTGAACTGTTAATCGCAGCATGTTGATGTGGCATGGTTTGTAGATGATAGTCGTTAAATATTGACGCCTTATCTTTGATGAAAGGCAAATAGCGTGCAACTAAAATCCCATAGTTCCAACTGACACAGCCTATATATGTATGATAAATATCAATAACAATGACAGAGAAGGAATACAAAAGAAATATTTGAATGTAATATGCGTAACACATATATAGTTTATTTCATCGCTATTTGCCAAATAAGAAATCTCAAATGGCTCCTATATCATACTTTGGCTTGTTTTTATGAATAGACTCAGGTAGACTGTTCTGTTTATCGGCAAGATAAGAGAGGTTTTTATTTGGCAAATAGCGATGAAATGAATAGTACTTGATACAGTAAAAGGGATTCGACATCATAAACCTGAAAGCAATAAGTATATAAATTTTTTTTAAGCTTACAACGTAAATACTGGTTTACCAGAAATTACTTAAACCGGGGTATGGACTTCGGTTGTCCAACACCAATGAGAAAAAAATTTGGTTGTACCAAAGAAAGTAATTATAATTGCCTCCAAGTATTCCAGAGCCGAATACTAAGGAACATCGTCAATGCTCCTTGTTATGTTCGGAACAAAAATATCCATGGGGAACTCTAGGTCAGAACAGTTAAAGAATAAATCAAGATAAAGATGTCGAGATTCATGAGGAGAGTGTCTTTAAGTAGTCAATCGTTGAAGTACTTCAACTTTCAGACCTTTTTAATTTTTCATGATCAACATTTAGCTCGAGAGCTCAAGAACACCAAAGCTTTTGAGCTGGTGTGATAGTGAAATGATGAATAAAAAAACCGAACATTGAACAGTGAAGTTATACCAGTAATGTGAGCAAATAAATATTATGTTGTAAAAACTATAATGGACCAGTGGGGAAATACCGACTCAAGAAACTGTGGTAACTTAAGCCATATTTAAATGCTTATAAATCTTAAAGTTAGGCATATTCTTCATTAAACAAATTAGTCCAGTAGATTTGTTAATTTTAGTTATTTATTTATTTTAATTCAGTTACTTTAATTCAGTTATTTCAAAAGGTTTTGGTATACAAAAATATTATTTTGTTATGTTTATTTTCAGATGGAACTTAGTTCCATCATTACCAGTAATATTAAAGAAACAGTTAAATTCATTGGCTTTGATATCATCATTTCTTATTTATGTACCACTTTAAATTTTAGTTTTACTTTTGTAGGTTTCACGAAATTTATTTGTCACATTAATTAATTTTTTATATGAGCTTCTCTTGCTAATAGAAACGCATTTATTTCTATTATATTGTATATTACTCTTATTTATTGCAATTTAATTATTTTAAATACCTATATACAATTAAATCATTTCAGTTTATTGCTAAAATTTCTGTTCAAAAGAAAAATCACATTTATCGGATAAATGGTAGAACAGGTTTGGCAGTGTATGTACTGCGTATGATTTCCGTATGTCTTGTACGCCTTCCTTTTAAAGTAATGAAAGCACTTAACATAAACGGGAATCGGTACTTACGTATCCATTAAGATTAAGTGGGGTGTTAATTAATTTAATGCATCAGCTTCGTAGCGAGGTTTCTCACTGAAATAATATTTTGCATTACTTTGTTTCAGGTATTGGTATCAGCAGCGCAGTGGTATCTTTTAACGTGGCTCTATATTACAATACAATAATTGCATGGTGCCTATTTTACTTCGTACAAAGTTTCCAATCTGAACTGCCGTGGTCTGATTGTCCAAATGTATATTTCCCCAATGGTTCGTACGTTACGGAGCCAGAATGTGTGGTTAGTATTGATTGATATTTTCCTGTTAGACGTATTGTTTATATTGTTCGTCGTACAGTAGACGATAAGAATTATGATAACATAACTTTTACATTAATAAAATATATTTTTATATAAATCTATGTACCCACCTAATATCAAGGTTAATTAAATGATAATTTATTTTTGAAAGAGTAGGAGCATTCATCATTCTTAAAAACTGATAAAAACATAATGTTCGTCAAGAATAGGAACAAGTCTCAAAACTGCTATATCGGAACGCCCACTAGGTGCGCAGTAAATAGTCTGGTCTTTACTCAGTCGAACTGTGACGTCTGCAGAGTGAATATCGATGAATGTATATTGAATGTGAATGTACACAGACTTAGATCTGGACTCGCCTAAAGTACATATTTTCCCACTGAATGCTGCCTTACTCTTTCTTCTACGCATACTTAGAGAATCTCGCACTTTTTTCTATTCTCGACGAGAAGTACAGTTATGATTATTGAACATGATCACTTCTTTCTCTATTTTTACATAAAATAATACTTTTAGATTAACTTGTTTGTTGGATCAACTGTAAATAACCACAATTATAATAACAGAAAAGTATAGTTTATTTCATCGCTATTTGCCAAATAAAATATCTCAATATATACCGTGGCTTGTTTTTATGGCTAGGCTCAGGTAGACTGGTCTATTTATCGGTAAAATAAAACATTTTTTTTTGGCAAATAACGATGAAGTGAATAGTATATAGTTCAGTCACTACATTTGTTAAACTGCAAATTGTTATTTATGTATTTGCATTTTTATATGGCTGCCGCCAAAATTTTGCATCAAATAATGACAAAATATTTAAGATTTTTAAAATCTATTGCAAATAGAATTATGGCAAGGATTTCTACCTATCCGAAATTTAATCAAATGTGCTTTGACTATGCTGACCGATTTTTATTTTAGGAGAAAATTATGCCTTGAAAACCAAATTCATTGATTAAAAAAATAATACTTTAGAGCAATATTTTTCTCATTTATTATTTTTCCTCGAAATTATTAATTTCTATCGCAAAATAAGATTATTTAAAATTTATAAAGTTTTTTTCAAATGCATAGTTCTATTTTTACATTTTTTTTAATTCTTTAATCAAATGCGTGTTGGTAGGTAATAATTTCTAATTATAAGAAAATACTAAACAATTATTGTCTTTTTATGAAAAACATTCTTGCTCCATTTTATCCTAAGGTTGCCAAAAACATTTGAACAAACTATGTGATAAAGACTATTTTCATTACTATTTAAAAACTATTTACATTTTTCAAAATCGTACATTTCTTTTAATAAACAAAAAAATTGCTGATTACAAAAAAGAATACATAGACTGGCAATAAAATGAAATATAACTTCCGGAAACTTACTCTCTTGATGATACTAATATCATCAAGTATTGTTTTACAGTTTGAAGTCTATTTTCACACATGAACTAAGTTCAATAGTTCGATTTTCGTCTTCATTATTTGATCAGTAGTGTTGGATGTGATGTAATGAATATCTAGAAAGTAAGGGAGTTTATACAGAAAATCTGTAAAGGTCACAAGTTCACAAGTCATCTCTAGAAAATATAAAATCCTGACGATTATAATCTTGAAATGTATTTGATGCAAAAATGCAATAATTTCGCGTGATCAAAATTCATTTGACATAGGCATTGGCATACATCAGTTTGGTTTTTCCCAAATAATTGCACTCACTTTGACGAAGCCTACAGAAAATACTTTGTCACTTTGCTGTAAAAATTTTAACTTTTGACTATTCCCAAATAACACTTTATCTTGCTGCAGCAATATTTTAATCTAACCGACCACGGCGGTGATAAATTTCTTGATTAGGTTATGAACTATTAATTTTGTAGGTGCCACGTTCTGTTTCAATTTTGTGACAATTTTTCTTAATGAAATTGCAGAATGATCGCTCACTTTCATACAACAGTTGTACACAAACTATTTCTTGTTGAATTATTAATCGCGGCATGTTGACGTGGTAATGTTTGTAGATGAGTCGTTAAATATTGACGCTCTATATTTGACAGAACACAAATAGTGTGCAAATTTAATTCTATAGTTCCAACTGAGACACACTATATAGAAAGCGTAAACCCACGAAAATGAAACAAGTGTATGCCCATCAATAAAATAATTTATTAAGTAAAATATATCACCCGTAAATTTTGTGCCAAAGTCGTAGGCATTTTCATCGTCTTTTTAAGGGTCATATTCTTGTGACACTCACGCTACGAATGACTTCTTACGGGATATGTTCAAGTAATGGACAGAAGATGTATACCTACTATACTCATGTAGTGAATGAGCCTATAAAGAGCTTGCAATAATTCAGTTTTTGTTTTGCCCTTCTGTTCCGTCACAGAATATATGAAGATATTGGATTTTCAGAGACAAAATCCTCATAATAAAATGAAAAAGGAACAAGTATCAGTCATCGGATTCCTATTTAATAATAAACTTCGGCTAAGTACACAAGTACGAGTAAAAATTTGAGAATACATTATAGAGCTGCCTACAATAATAGACGTCCGTCGTTTAAATATTGGTTTGTCCAGGGTTATATTTTCAATATTTACTTCTATTCTCTCTCTATATCTACATGATCTTTTCCTATATTAAATAGTTTAAGCCTTTGATGAAGATAGAGTTCTCTAAATATTTTTAGTTCGATAATTTCACGATTTTTATAATCTTTCGTGTTGCTTTCATTATTGCATTGACTTCATCACACTAATTACCTGCATCAGATCGCGGATATACAAAACTGATATTGTAATAATTTCTAAAATTTCCCCTGTACGTTTGGCAAGAACTTTTAGCATCTGGATATTTATTTTCAAACATAGCAAACATTTTCTACATATTTAGTTTCAAGTAAATATGTTTTATTACCATTTACATGTAAACTATAATAATGAATTATTCGTATTTTAAATGATTAGGCATGATGGAGTACTCGACTGACTGGATAGTATTTAAATACGAGGCTTTAATTTATTTTAATTTACTCCACCTTTTCGATGTTTAGGGACGACATAAAATACCTTTAAGAGTTTCTGTAAATATTGAAGTTTACTCTCAGTAATACCATAAGCGGCCAGAAAGAATTTAAATATTTTCTCAATTTACTTCTTTACTTTCCTGCATACGATATCCTGCTTAACTCTCACTATGTACAAGTAAACTGAATTGTGAAATATTATATTATGCTTATTATTAACCCAAAATTTCCGTTCTTTGAAGAGAACACAATTTCGCATTTTGTTCATTATTAGATAATAATGAATTTAACGTTTTAAAATGCGTTTTCTATTTAATATACTATAGTATATTTCGTGTGTATATTTAAAAAGGATAATTAATCGCTGCAGTTATGGTTTTCTCTGTTTCTTTATGTCAGTCCATAGTACTTGCCAAGATCTATAAGATGTAGGCTTAACTCAATTTCGAGGATTCTGTAACATACCCCCGAGACACTTCATTTGAAGTTTATGTACATTTATCGAAATCTAGTCCTGGCCGCTATTCACGGCGCCGGACATGTCTGGTGGGCGCAACCTAGAGTGGGAAGCAAGAAACGGACTCACCAACTTTAACTAGGCAGCGTTCCCCCTGGTTATTTTTCCTTCGGAATGGCCCATACTCACATTGATGATGGCCATCCATGGCACTGGATCTCACCCATCAACTCACATCACTATCCCTGGCAGTGACCCTTGATCATGTTATTCTCCCTAGGTGCTTTACTCTTTGGTATATCTGCAAAAACCGCGATATTCCTCAGAGGTCGTTTGCTACAGATATGATAGGCCCGGCCACATAAATACTGGAGACGATGAATTATATCATAAAAGTTAATTTTGAAGAACTAACTGGAATTGTACTGCTTTCTAATAAACTAACAAATAAGAAAAATTCAATAATATTGCGCCGCTCTGTTGCGCACCTTCGGAGTATGGCTATTTTAAGTTACTCGAATTATTTCATTTTGTATCTTTAAGTGAAATAACCGTTAGGGATTTGGGGCATCATCAAAGTGGCTAGATTTCTGGCCAAATCCTACAACTGGCTTGCAATGAAAATGGGCGAAGTCTCCTCCCGATCTTGCACCTTATACAAGTTAACCCCATGATATTAGTTTCTATAAAGATTGTCAGTGCTGTTAAGGGATAAAACTAGTTAATTTGACTTAGCCCAAAATTTAGACAACTATTTATATTAGTTTATTTCAGGATTTTACATTTTTGACATTACAAACATTGGCCATTTAGCAGCACATTAGTTCTTGCAGTCTGGCAATAAAACATACTTTTCTCTCGAAAACCCAGTCTAGGTATACATATACTAAACATGCTTAATAAAGAAGGGGTGCATTTATACTATTATGGAAAATTTTAAATAAAAATGAGAGGCTTGTAAGCACCCTTCCAGAATTCAACGAGTAGACCGTCATCAAAGTACCCACTAACATCTTTAATATCTTCAGAACGTGTTAAAATTATAGAACCACGGAAACAGTCATATATTATTAGTTGCTTCTTTAAGGTATTCAAGCAAACGTTACATTTATATTGATTGATATTTATTGATAGCTTCACCAAACACCACGACATAACAACGTGGATGAGTCTTTCAATTTCAAGTGGTCGTCTAAGCAGTTTATATTTAAAAATAATTTTTAGTTATCAGCAAAAATATATAATGTCTAATCTAATTAAATACTGATAGTTGGTAAATAAGATAAAGAGCAATTGTCCCAAATTTGAGCCTTGAGGTGCTCCATAAGAAGCTAAGAAAATCTGATTTAAAGCCATTATCTGAAACAAATAATATATGTCTGGATAAATACGACGTGACAAAGTTAAAAAGATTATTATCGAATTCATATAATTCTAATTTTGAAATTAGTATTTTGTGATTTAACTTGTTAAAGGCATTTGAAAAATAACTATACACCACATTTATTTGATTTTTATTATTTATGTGATTTGCGATTATCTGAATAAATATTGATGAATTTGTAACTATGGACCGTCTTGCTGCGATTGATCATGTCGATTTGGAGATATAACTGGTTGCACACCCAGATAAATGTGGGTGTATAATGGATATTTTGAATAAGTTTACAAGAGTTAACAGAATAGTGATTAGGCCATAATTTTTATATGAGATGGATGGCCACTTTTTAGTATAGGACAGATCCTTGCTACCCTCTAAATGTCGAGAAACGTGTGGATAGGGTGTCAGATTAAATAAATTATTGAGAAGTGACTCTATCTCTAACAATAATGCTAGGGATCTGATCATCCCACAAGTCATTTTGTTAAAAAGAAACTATGATTTTAGTTACATAGTACAGCCTATCTTTCAATATTGAACATGTTTCATGTTAGATATTTATAATGTATATGAAATTTATTTTGCAGGTTAGTAGTCCCACGCAGTTTTTCTGGTACAGAACAACACTTATGATATCCGAAGACATTAACCATCCAGATAGTTTTAACTGGCAAATAGCACTTGCACTACTGGTTGCCTGGATATTGGTCTACATGTGCATGATAAAGGGTATTGCATCCTCGGGCAAAGTGGTCTATGTAACAGCCACATTTCCATATATTGTTCTTATAATATTCTTTTTTCGTGGAATCACTTTGAAAGGGGCTGGAGATGGATTACGACATCTATTCACTCCCACGTGGCACATTATTTTAGATCCAGTTGTGTGGCTGGAAGCTGGCACACAGATATTTTTCTCGTTGGGACTTGCGTTTGGTGGCCTTATAGCGTTCTCTTCCTACAATCCTGTAAATAATAATTGTTACCGGGATGCCATAATGGTGTCTTTGACAAATTGTTTTACCTCAATGTTCGCCGGTATCGTAGTTTTCTCGATAATTGGGTTCAAAGCTACTATGACCTTTGAGAAATGCCTAAGCACCAGAAGCTCGATGTTGGCTGATTTATTGGGTTCCAATTATAATGACACCTGTTTGCCTACGGAAGGCAGTTTATTAAATATCACAACCGAGAACGGATTAGTCAGCAAGATAATGCCTGCCTTGCCGATTTGCGATTTACAGAAGGAACTGGATAATGTGAGTATTTCCTGTTTGTTATTTTTTACCTTACATAATATCTCATGAAAATTCTAAATTTTATATTTGAATAATTTAGAACATACTTATGTTATTCTCTTGCTCTTATTATAATCTAACGTTTAAGGTTTATGTACCTTTATTCGACTTATTACAGGGTCGATACTACGACTCGACTCGACAAGGTCGGTACGTATTACAAGTCGTACGAGACCAGGATGGGTTGAGATTTTGAAGTTTCCGTACTTCGACCAATGATTGATTTTTTCACATGACCGTTTGTACAAATGTCGAACATAGACATTCCTCCTTATTTCCCCAATGCATAATAAAAATTTACAAGAATTATAGATCCAATGATTACCAATAATGAAATATAGATTAATAATTGTATCATTAATATCTTCCCTTGTCTTCCGTTTCGTGTCGTGCCGTTTATATAATTAGATTATGATTGGTCCATTCTTCTCATTATGCAGAGAAACGCGGCATAGACTATCCATGGACCAATCGGTGGGTAGTCTTCTGATCCTGTAGGATAGGCAACTAAGTTACACAAGGCACAAGTTCCGCAAATCGATTCGTATATGACGATTGTAATTTTCTAACAATGGATTGAGAAATCAATTTGATATAATATATCAAGTATCGCCTGTTATGTGTCAAAATAAAATGGCCTAGAATGGAATTTCAAATAAAAGCAACATTAACAATAAAAGTATTAAAAACAAAAACTTAAATAATACGGTATTAATTATTTTAACTTAGTCGTTCCTCTATTTCAATTAATCTCATATCCGAATAAAATTTCATCGAACCAATCTGTGTCTCTTCAAATATTCTTTATGTTATTTAATTGAGTATTGTATAATATAAAAACCCTTTATCTAATTAACCCTTATTATGAGAATCTGGAAAAATGTTCGCCAATTATATATGTATCCATACATGTTCAAGAAATGCAATCGGCTCAAGCACTTGACTGCAACCATCCACATTCAATCTGGCTATGGTATTTTGTTATACAAGTGTTAGGGCACTTGTATAACAAAATATCATAGCCAGATTTCTAAGAAGTTTTCATAAACATCACATTGCTTTACTAATATTGAAAAAGGTTATTTAGAATAGAAATCTTAATAGCAACCATATGTTTACAAATCTATGGATTTGCCTGAAGGAATATTAGACAGGGTGTTTCAACAATAAGAATGCTCAATTACCGTTCTGTTATATTATACTGTCGTGTTGTTAAAAAGTGTACCATTGTCACTGAAGATTATATATCGTAGCGAAAATTCAAAATTATGAAGAAAAATTTACACAATATAGGTATCTACTGGATTTTACTGTACACAGACTTACAACTCTAATACTCATGTACAATATTGCTATTCTGTCCAAAATTCACTTGAAAGTAGTATAATGTTTGTTACTTTAGGATCAGTTACTTATATAACTCGATACCTATGCATCCAAACTAATACATCTATAGAAAATAGCTATTTAAAACAACTTATTATTTGAAAATATGAAATTATTTAAATAGATCACTTCATACATGAAAGATTAGGTAATACTTACTTTGTTAATTCGAGACTAATAGTACTACCAGTATTAATAGCCGTAATAACAATACTATTTTTAAACACCAATATTTCTTTCCTTTTTAGTCAGCATCTGGAACTGGACTAGCTTTCATCATATTCACTGAAGCAATAAATCAATTTCCCGGAGCGCAATTCTGGTCCGTACTATTTTTTCTAATGTTATTTACCCTTGGAATTGATTCGCAGTTCGGCACCCTTGAGGGCGTCGTTACTTCAGTTGTGGACATGAAATTGTTTCCGAACCTCCCCAAAGAAATTCTGACGGGAGTGATATGCTTAGCGTGTTGCATGATCTCCATGAGTTTCGCGCATGGTGCAGGAAGTTACGTATTCGTCCTCTTTGATAATTTCAGTGGGAATTTTCCCCTTTTGATCATAGCGTTTTTTGAATGCGTGGGGGTTTCTTATGTATATGGACTCAGAAGGTAAGACATTTTAATGTGTTATAATTTTATATACAAATAGCCATTTTTATATAATTTTCCAAATCTGACATTTATCTTATTAACAATTGAATATGAAAATATTTCCCTAGGTTCTGTGACAATTCCATTTCAAATTCCATGTCAGTCTATTTTATACTCGTACAACTACAATAGTTTATGTATCTATGTATATTCTCTTATACAAGATCTCCAAAAACTTTTCTATCTAAGATAAACTACAGATACCAGACTTGATTTTATGTTGATTGAAGTTAAAATACTTTAATTCAAAAATGTTTTCTAAGAGAACTGGAGCCACTGTAATATTTCTCTATTACGGTCACAAAAGTCTTATTTAGAGGAACTATCAGGTATATTGGATTAACCATATTTGATATTCAAATTAGTGACATCTGTTATGTTAAATTGTAAAATGGATCTTTTCCAATAGTTATGTTCTTGTCTGAAATCGATATGATGCACCAGTTTTACAAAAATCAGTTTAAATTTTTTATGTTTCTTACTTAAAATGACATATAAAATACCTTTGATGGTTTTTACAATTCAACAAAATCAGATATTTAAATATCAAAATAAACGATATTTAACAACAGGAAAAGTACAATAACTAATTTTACAGCAGGTGTTCTATATGACCACCATCTGTTTCAATACATAAATCAATCCCGTTTTGTAAACATCACCTAATTTTTGCAATAACTCGATAAATATTTCTAATTTCATTACAAGTGTCTTCAATTCTAGGTCATAACTGAGTACGAGTTTCTATTGAATCAGCATAAACTAACAACTTTAAATAAATCCAAATAGAGAGGAATGGGATCAGACCTGGAAATCTTGGTGGCCAACTGATTGGACCACTCCTTCCAATTCATTGTTTTCCATAATTGTTGTCAATAAATTGACAAGCGCCTTTACTAAAATTAATAAGACAGTCATTGTATATAAACGATAAATTCTGTTAGATCTCCAGGCAAACATCGTTTATTAAATCAGGTAAAACATTTTCCAGAAAATTAAGGTGATCTTCTGTGTCGATAAATGGCTAGGAAACTCAGTAGGCCCCAGCAGCTAATGACTAGTTACACCTATCCAGATCTCTATATTAAATCTTTGTTAGTGCTGAGTATATTTTATTGCGGGCGAGTATGTATCAACATGAAGATTATGTAAATCAAAAATTAAGTCTCTGGTGAATGTAGCTGAACCAAATTGAAAACTCTACGTCAGAAAATAATCTACCAATGAATCAACTGTTTGAGAATGAAAAGGATAGAAGTCTTCTTTATGAATTCCATATGGGAGATTTAAAAATATTAGAATACATAACAGCGAGTGTTCCGAGGCTAATTTCAAGATCCTTACGAACTTTCGACAAAATACCTCTCTCGTAGTCCTGAAGTTCTTTTTGCGACTGGGATGTCAGTTAAAAAATTTTGCTACGTATATTCGTTCGGCTATTATAGTTATCGCCACCATGGACTATAGGCATATCGGCATATTTTTCACTTGAAAATGTTACTATTTCTATAAGTTACGTTTATTTTGTCTTCATAAGACAACAATAGTAACAATACCAATAGTAAAAACTGTCAAAATAATGACATTTATAAATATTTAATTTTGTTGATTTATAAAAGCCAATTTGGTGTAATACAAAAACTTTAAACTGATTTTTTCGAAAAAGGTGCATCAAAGCGATTTCCAACTTTAATACCGTAAAGTTTGATGTAAAGGATGTCAAAAATTAGAAGTTAAATTTCATTCCAAAATGTCTAATGTCATCACCCCCATGTCCCCATCTCCTTCGATACCCCCCCTCCATCTACCAATCCCCTCCATCCCTCCGCATTGAAACTATTTTTATTACAATGAAGAAATCTTATTTACAGTGGCCGATTTGTTATTTGAAGCTTAGTCATTATGCCAAGTTTTGACTTTCTAGATAAGGGTTTTTTAAGATACTTAAAAACATGGCGTGAAGGTGTCATCTTCAGAAAGATGTAGTTCCTTTATAAAGCATTTTTGAATTAAAGTAATTTAGGTTAAATCGACATAAAACCACGTCTAGCATCTGGTTGTTTGGCAGGAGAGTTTTTAGACACCCTGTATTTACACTTCGGCAAATCAATTTCTTTACAAGAGAAGAGCCTTCGTTAACCAAGTTGACATCACCAGGATGAACCTAATGATGATGCCAACTTGATTAGCAAAACGCGTTGAATAACGTGTAATATTTCGGTATTCGTGAAAAATTAGTCTCATGTTTTTTAATTTTAATTTCGTGCCAGTTTAACAATTTTGATTTATCTAATACCTTATAAAGCGTTGTAATGAACAACTCTTTGGCCATTCATGTTGGTGTTCTAAATTCGCGCTATGGGTATCCCTGTTAGTTGATAAGATTGGTATCAATGGTTTGTTTAAGGTATTCTGTCTAGTGAATCTATTATTACTAAAAGTAATAATAATAATAATAATAATTTATTACTGCAAGAATTTTTGTTATGTAGTGGCTGTTAAAAGATAAATTACAAACGGGTAGCATTACAAAAAAATTCAACATAAATTGCTTGTGAAGGACACTACGTTGTTTATACATTTTAGGTAAATATTTTGTTTTGTAACACTGATTTAATACTGGAGTAGGTGGTGTGAAGATAACACTGACTTAGTTTTACACAAAGCACCAAAACACTCTACATTACAATAGACGCGCGTTTCGCCAACAATGTTGCCATCATCTGGAGATGATGAGTATTAGTTTTAATCATCTCTAAATAATGCCAACTTTGTTGGCGGAGCACGCGTCGAGTATAGTGTATAGTGTCTTGGTGGTTTGTGGAAAACTAAGTCAGTGTTATCTTCACATCAAAGGATTCCGAACCACTCCAGTGTTTTGTTTTATATGTTCTGATTTGGCATTTATAAAATATGAATTTATATATTACAAATACATATTAGATCCCAGCTCCACGTACTACTCTTTCAAACGACAAGATTCTATGGGGATTCGTCACTGATTAGTTCATGGCCTCATGTCAGACCTGAGAGGAGTAATAATGCGTTCTATAAAGGGTTTAGTTTAACATGTTAGTTACTCTATTACTTAACTATTAATTGAATATCAATGTCTTACATATTATACGGTCCTGTTTTACAACAATTAATTAGAACCCAATATGTTCAACTCTGTTACATGAGCACAATTATTTAAATTATTTTCATAATTTAGAGGAATGCTTTTGTTATCTCCAGATTTGCTGATGACATAGAAATGATGACAGGCCAGCGACCAGGTCTTTACTGGTTGATTTGTTGGAAATATCTATCACCTCTGGCAATGCTGTCCATTTTATTTGCAAGTTTTGTTGAAATTGCCGTTGACGGATCCGGGTATGCTGCTTGGGTGCCTTCGAGAGGAGAAACCGAACGTCATACATGGCCCATGTGGGCTATTTTACTGATAATTACGTTAATCTTGGCATCAGTTCTGTGGATTCCAGGAGCCGCAATAGCAAGGTATTAAAAAAATACGCTTTATTGTTACATATGGCGTTCAAATTATAACGCTTCTTGCTTACATTGTGCAAAAAATAATCAAAATTATACGTATACAGTGGGCGTGGATTAAATCTAATAAAATCTTTGCAGCTTACAGAGAATAATCCTGTGGACATGGTAATTTCAATTGTTCATCGTGCATGCTTTGATGATGTAATTTAATCATATCATCGTTTGTAATGTGACACCAATCAGATTTTTTTCTAATAGTAAATAGCATTTTCGGTTGTATAATTTCAAAGAGCACACTTTCTGTAATGCACATAGGAACAAATTTTATGTAAACTTTTGTGGGAATATTGTAAACACGTACTGGCACTTGTTTGAATTTATCACACTTAAATTATAGCACTTTTTTGCACTGGCTTGCATTTACTAAAATTCTAGCACCTATTTGCATTATTTACAATCAGATTTTAATTAAAGCTACCTTTTTAAATAAATTTCTAGGAGGGATGATTCCCATTATTGTTGGTAAAAGTGCAAAACCTCGTACATACAATCGTACAATTTTTGGCGAAAACCATTTTATTTTTCTATTTACATACCAAACTGGAGTAGGTCAAAATCTTTGGTGTGAAGATAACTTACACTGACTTAGTTTTACACAAAATACCAAAACACTATATACTACACTCGAGGCGTATTTCGCCAAGAAAGTTGGCATCATCTGGAGATTATTAAAACTGATTTTTTTAGGCTCTATTTAGAGGCAGATAGTGCAAAATTTAGTTCCTTGTTGAGGAGATCAATTTCTTCTATATACAATGATTGGGAGGAATGATTTTCTACAATGGACATACTTTTCTGAAGAACTCTTTCTTTTACTGAAGTTATTGCTTGTTGATCACTGACTAATTTTTTTTAATTTCTTGTTTTTTGATATGCTTGAAATTCCAGCATACGTCGTTTACTATACTATGATTTCTAGTTCAAGCAATTTTTATTTCGCAAATTTTTCAATCTTATTTGAGGTGTGTAAAGAACAAATTTTAATGTGAATAAAATTTGGAAAAATTGACCGACGAGATTTTACAAAAAATCAGAGAGATGAGTTTTAATTATCTTCAGATGATGCCAACTTTTTTGGCGAAACGTGCGTCGAGTGTAGTATATAGTGTTTTGTTGAAAACTAGATCAGTGTTATTTACATACAATGCAAAACAAAAATGATACAATAGTCCCTTCAAATTAGGAAAATTGAGGCAATTTTTTCCTACAGCTATGCGACCTATACAGAAAGTTGTGTTGGGGTTGTGTTAACATATTTTTCACCTAGCAAGTGATAAAAAAGGGTTATTTTTTAGATATAGACATATATATATACGCATTTTTGGCCGTTTTTTCGTTTTTTTGCGTTTTTATGAAAAACTATGCATTTTTGGGAAAACATGATCTGATTTGAAATTGTAGATTTTGCGATTCTCCACAATTTTTGTTCTTTTAATTTTTTCGCAATTCTGCTTAGTTGCGCCGCTAGAGCGCGCTGAAGTATTTCTGAGCTGTTTTTCGGTTTTAAGCCAAAACTATACATTGTAGAAAAACATATCAAGAGATCAAAGTTGTAAATATAAAAATTTACGACACATTTTGTACTTTTGATTTTTTTGAAGTCGCACGGTTTTGCCACTAAAGGGCGAAAACCGTTTTATTTTTTTTGTAATACTCTTGTGCGAATAAAAAAAATACTCTAGTGCATTATTTTTGATTTATAGGCAAAACTATACATTTTTTGTAAAAAAAATGTACGACAATTTGTAGGAAGTTTTTTGCAACTGTTTGATTGAACTTTTCTAAAAAATGCATAGTTTTGCCTATAAATAAAAATAAATGCTCTAGAGTGTTTTTTTCATTTGCACAAAAGTATTACAAACAAAAAAAAGAAAACGGTTTTTGCCCTCTAGTGGCAAAACTGTGCGACATTAATAAAAAGCAAAACAACAAAATGTGTCGGAAATTTTTATATCTACAACTTTAATCTCTTGATATTTTTCTCTACAATGCATATTTTTGGCTTAAAATAAAAAAACAACTCAAAAGTACTTCAGCGCACTCTAGCGGCGCAACTAAGCAGAATTTCGAAAAAATAAAAGCAACAAAAATTGTGAGGAGTCGAAAAATGTACAACATTAAATCAGGTCATATTTTCCCAAAAATGCATAGTTTTTTATTTAAATGCAAAAAACCGAAAAAACGGCTAAAAACGCGTATATATATGTCTATATCTAAGAAACTACTCTTTTTAATCATGCGCTAGGTGAAAAATATATTAACACAATCCTAACGCAACTTTCTGTATAGATCGCTTAGCTGTAGGAAAAATTTTCCAAAATCAGTGATTTTTTGTCTAATTTGAAGGGACTACAAATAAAAATCGATAAATGACAGAAGAAATCTAATACTATAGTTCAGGAAAGTTAAAAATATGACATATTTTTTAAATATGTCATATTCAATATGACATAAAAAATTATTTCATTAGTGATTCAAATGATTGTGACGCAATTTTTCGGTTATTTTGGCTCAGATCCTTCGAGCGCTGGATTCCAGTGAACTCATATTCAGTTTGTTTAATTATTCTTTCAGTTCTTATATTAAACTTAATCTAAATCATTATCTACCGAAATGTACAAACGTCAAAATCAATCACGCATTTTCTCCTGTAGTAGGTCGGAATCTTTGTTGTGAAAATAACACTGACTTAGTTTTCCACAAAACACCTAAACACTATACACAATATACATTTGACGCGCAAGTAAAGTAATCATCTGGAGATTATTAAAACTGGCCAGTTTTAATCATCTCCAGATGATGCCAACTTTGTTGGCGCAATTCGCGTTGAGTGTAGCGTATAAAGTTTTGGTGTTTTGTGGAAAACTAAGTCAGTGTTAATGGTTTTATCGTCAGCTAAACTATAATGTAGGAAAGAACGCCAATTTTGCTTTAAAATATACTGCAAATATTTAGATTATAGAGCCAAAATTTATTGATACCAGAAGCTGATGAACCAAGGCTTTGCAACTTTTTCAGTAGTTACGGACATTTAAATAGGTTTAAACTTCTTGGATGGCCCACTGAATAAATTTTCATTTTTAAATTGCAAGAACAATGATTTCTTAACTAATATGCGAAATCATCCACCATTATCGACATCACTTATTAAAAAAAAACTGGGCGAAGTATTTTTCACATTATATATTCAGACCTAATATACACATTATTGATATTGGAGCGTTCAACAGACGTTCACTTTCTTTGATATATAATATAATTTAAATTCAATGGAATTTCAAGTCCGTGCCGTAAACACCAATGGGAACAGTAGCAACGTGATATGTAGGAGTGGTAAAATGAAGAAATAGATATCTTACCGTTACGTGTAGAGGAAATCATCTCGTCTATAAACATAAACAAAGCTAAATATTTTGTTAATGTTAGAGCACTCATATAACCATATGTGGACATCCACGTAACCATTAAACCTTTGTTCATACTAGTATTGACTTCCTTGCTAAATTACAATATTTTTGAAAGTCGAATTTTGAAAGATTTAAATCGGGATTTGGTTTATCTAACCCTTTAATGTCCGTGCTAAGTCCGTTTGTAAAAGATCGTAACTTATTGATCAAATATCAATTAACTACAGTAGAAACCAGACTACAGTAGTCCTATGCAAAGTCTAGCGTGTAGAATTGTTATAAAAGTTCTTATAGTATAAATCTATAAAGTATATACTTAAAATATTATATTTTTTAGAAAGTTTATAATTAATATACTACAAAATTGCAAAAGTGTCTTTTTTTTTGTAAAATGCTGAAGTGGGCACGTTCCTCTTATTACCAGATATCACTGATTTAACAAACTTCTTTATTTTTATATTCATATCATTTGTCAAATGGTATTATTATATATTTATTAAAGCACAAGTTGGGATGAGCTCTCTTGGGCAGTAATTGGTGTAAGATATATTAATTCATGTTTAAATCGATATATGAACCTCCTGTGTGTGGTGATATGAATTTTTCTTAATTATTTACTCAGTTGTATATGGACAACTAAATTAAAATTATATACAAAATTAGTATAATTTATGTTTTGAGTAAATTTTATTAAAAATTATTAAAAATATTCACACTTACATCATATATTGTATAAGTAAAGCTCTAATAAGTCTTCATTTTAACTTGTTATTGTTTCCTTTATTAAATGCAACTATAATTGAAGATAATGACATAATACTCTCGTTATAATAATATTTAACATAAATTTACCCGATATCCCTACAGCACAAGCAATATCTATACAGCAACCATATTTTACAGATTATTTGGAATCGTCCTCATTGACGACAATGAGAAAGCATGGTTTCCGGCCAACGACCTAAAAGAGTTCCATGGTATAATGCCACATGAAGTAACTACGGCTGAAACGCTACTATTCTGCATCCGAGCAGATGGAACGGAAGGGCTATGTTGCCCCACAAGCCATTCTTATGACGAAGACGACGAAGATACTTAAGTTTTATTATAGTGCAATGTCCATTAGGGTTATTTATCAAAAGGGTTTTATGGCATATTTCTGAAATGAAAGTAATTACAACATCGCAGAATAATTTCAGGTTTCAGTCTCTGCGTGAAATATTAGATGTATAAATACCACAGTTTAGTACTATATATTCGATTGAAATCTTGGCAAATCATATCTGTTTAAATGGATAATCATTATAACTTAGGTTGCTTTTACAGGGTATACAACACGTTTATTACATTCTTTTTAACCCTACCCGATATTTTAATGTATCTGTATATGCATATTTAAATAGCAATACTATCTTCATCAGCAGGATGTACATATAGTTTCTACTGCGAACTTGGTACTTCTGAGTGACAGAGTTTTAAGTAGGCAGACAAAGGAATATATATATATATATATATATATATATATATATATATATATATATATATATATATATATATATATATATATATATATATATATACAGGTGCAATAAAGTATCAGTTTAGATTAAGGGAAATATAACAAATGTGTTGTGATTTGTAAAACCACAGAAATATTGTCCACTGTGAGTACATTTTAGTGTCTTATAGTTTTTATATACACGGAGTGTGTTTTTAATGCAAACTTTTTTCACAGCGCTATTGTTGTTGGAGTGGAAATTATAGGACTAGAAATGTATGTTATTCGAAATTGTTTGTATCTCTCCTGCTATTTTTTTTTAATTGTTAATTGTAGGAGGTTGTTAGATAATATTGTATTTATCTTTCTCATTTTAGACAAAATACTTTATGTATTTTCATAAACTAGGAAAGCGCATAAAATTTTCAGTAGGAGGAACGTGACACATATCAAAATCATGGTCTAGAATGGCCTTTATTATGTTCATTTTCAAACAACAGAAAAGTTTTGAATTTATTATAAGGTGTTCTACCTTCTTTAATTTAAAGTGAATTCGAATATAATACACTAAATATTTAATTTTCATGTTTTACGTGTTGTATTTTCATTTCACACCTAATTTTATTATGTCATACTATTGTCATCTTCACATAAAATTTTTCTTTATTTTTATTAAACACAAATTGTTCCGTCTTCGTCATGAAACAAACACTTTTTACATAATGCATATTTCACTTAACTGTTCTCTTGATTCCATTTATTACTATTATGTTTTGTGAGTTTGGGCTTCATCAGCAACTGATCGCATGGGTAGTCCCTTGGCGATCCCCACTTATCCGGGTCATTATCCAAAAATGCTATCCCATAAAAGGAGAAATTTGGGCACGCCCCTCGCCTTAAGCCTCGCCTCTTCTAGAATAACAGGGGTCCCTAATATAAGGCACCTCCTCTGCTCCAGTGTGGGGCAGGTGTAAAGAAGATGAATCGAGGTTTCCTCGTCTTCTCTGCAGTATATGCATGCCGGGCTGTCAGTCAGCCTCAGCTTGTACTTATGTTTATTCAGGCTACTATGGTGGCCCATTATGATTCCTACCAGGGTTCTGGCTTTGTGCCTGTTCAATTTAATGAATTATTGGGCCCATTTCTCAATCTCTGAGTATTCGATGAAGAGTTTGGTTATTCGACAACCCGTTACTCCTCTCCATCTTTCTCTATGCTGACTTCTTGCCCAGCCATTGATGCGGTCTCTGATCAGATTCCGACTTATTCCCACTGCAGGTTCTGGTCCATAGACGCTTTCCCTGGTCTCTAGTCTGGCAAGGTCATCTGCAATTAGATTTCCCTTAATGCCATTGGGCCCAGATATCCATAAGTTCCTCCGGCCTCTTCCCTGCCAAGTGGTTCAATGCTTCATAGCAATTATAGGCCAGCTTCGACTTTGTCGTTGCTGAATACAGGGCTATCAACGCCGCCCTGCTATCCGAGCAGATACATACCCTCTTCTGGGTCCGATTTTGATTAGCCCCCAGATCACCGTATGTAATTGCAACTAGCTCGGCCTGATTCCATTTAAGTCATAGAGAAAGATAATGTTTTTTTTTGTCAGTTCACTGATTCGACTGATACAAAAATATTTACTTTTAATTGAAAAAAGTATTAGACAAACATCTAATTTTTAAACATCTGACACCATATTACGTTTGCTATAAAATGTCATTTGATCGACTTTACGTCATATTAATACATCAAAACCATACGCCCTATGTAAAATCAAACTTAATAATTATATTTTAAAACATAATCAACAGTATTTGTATCTTGAGTCATAGAGTAAAATAATATTTACTTTTTTATGTCACTTGATTGATTCGATCGATAAAAAAATAATTACTTTCAATTGAAAAAATTATTGGGCAAACATTAATTTGTAAACATCTAACATCATGTTACGTTTGCTATAAAATATCATTTAATCCACTTTACGTTATATTAGTACATCAGAACCATACACCCTATGTAAAATCAAACTTATTAGTATATCTTAAAAAATAATTAGCAGTATTTGGATTCGTCTCTTTAATTTATGTTTATAACTAATTTGACAGTAGGAGCCCTTATAATAAATATTTTGTACTATAATAGAATACTAGAGAAAAATAATAATTTACGTATATAGAAGAGAAAAATTTCTTTTATAAAAAAACTGTCTTTTTACTCTCTTGAAGTAACATAATAAAAGTAAAAATACTTTTACCTGATTTGAAAAGAGCATGAAAAGAAGAATATTAATTAACTAAGTAAATTTAGTACATTATTCTTTAATTGTTGTGGATGAGGCTCTCTTCTTAGCCATAAAAAACCTCAATGGATTACTAATTAAACCGAGTAAATGATATTAGTTTTCGATCCAACAACTGTATTTTTGAATAGTTAATAATTTAAAAATAGAATATGGGATACGCTTTGAATTAAAATTTGGTGCCCTTAGGATATTTCATTCAAAACAATCAGTACTACTTATATGAGATAATTATAAAAGTTAGTACATAAATAATAGGGTAGTAGCATTTGGTGCGTTATATTCATTTAAATTTAAATCCCCATCTTAAGTTAATAGCTCCGTTATTTAAATATTACATTTTAAAGTTTTTGTTAGTTATTATATCTATAATATGTCATAAGAAGAATTTAATGTATGTAAATGGTTTTCAAATTGTCACATCTGAATAAACAGGCATTCCGACTTTTCTACTCCTGTATTTATATATAGAACAAAATTAGGAAGTGGGATAACTATACATAAAATAAGCAACAGAGTGCTATTTTTTGATACAATGATAATCATCACGCTTTATTTTCCTCATAAAATATTAGGATCTCAGACAATGCGGTGGGCACTCGGATCAGTGACTCAATGAGTGTTAATAAAGGTATCGCCCTTTGCTTGGCGTCTACAACAAAGGTGAGCCACCTGTCGTATTCTCCTATAGAGCTACCTGTAACAATATTATTCATACTGTGGTCGATATAGTGCACTGGGCCCAGTATTAGGAGTGTTATTGTATGCATGAGTTCGAGTCTCAATAGGGGAACACCTCTGGCATTTTTTCTTAAGCAATGATGTTTTTATCCCCGTTTCGGCGTTTAACTTTTTTCTTCGAAAATTGACTCTTTAGAAAAAGGGGTCGACTTCTGTGTATTCGAACTTTTAATTTTCTTTATATGTTAAAAAAGACTATTTATATTATTTACACATTGACGAAGATAACTTATAATGAACAAAACATACCCTATAAAGAAAAACCTGAAAAATAAGTATATATGAGATATATAGTGCTAGAGTCTCCATATTTTCATAGTTTCAAGTAAGTCAGGAGTAAAAAAGGAAAAATTAAACGGATATTTCCTGTATATATTTACTTAATGAAATGTTTAAAATAGAGATGAATCGAATATTCTTATTAAGTATCACACGACACATACATATTTTGTATTTAGAAGACTAAATACTCAGGAAGAACACCTGTTTACATAAATGATCCAGTAATCATTTGAAAGACGAGTACAAAAGTGTTAAATACAATTTATTTTTTCACAAAAATATCGTGTTCATTAATTAAAGATAATAATACACGATAATCATTCGATTCCTGTTCGATTTTATTATTTTAGTTTCAAATGCTTCATTTGTTTTAATGGGTGTATCTTCAATTTACATTACTACACTTCTAAAAAAATTATTCAGTTAATGTTAACAATATATTTTTTGATATGATATATTAATTACAAATTATACTAACAAATAGATTTGTCCACTTCAGTTTATAATATGTATCATATCTTTTAACCATATTTATGCACATCTATAATATATATCAGAATTTGAACGTATCCGACCACCAATTTTGGAAAGATATATATAATACGTTATTCTTTGTTGATTTTAAATATAATTTTAATGTAAGTTAAATTAAATAATTCAAATATTAACTTTCTTCAAGAATATGCCAAAGATAATAATAATATATCCGTAGTAATAATCTAGTAATAAGAAAATAAAACCCCTTTA
This sequence comes from Rosalia funebris, assembly GCA_037954035.1. Taxonomy (NCBI): domain Eukaryota; kingdom Metazoa; phylum Arthropoda; class Insecta; order Coleoptera; family Cerambycidae; genus Rosalia; species Rosalia funebris. The sequence continues at coordinate 31,233,501 of JAZFAV010000009.1, read as the reverse complement.
GATAAACCACCTTGTAGAAAAGTAATATTTTAGTATTAGCATTAGTTTAGTTACGATTTTCTGAAAGTGTCTTAGGCTTAACAATAACTTCACTTATTTTTATAGTAAGCCAAAAAATGACAATAACATTTTAGTTGATGATAAAATTTTGTAACGACATTGAAAGTGTTCAATTAATTTGTTACTCAGTAACATGTGATAAATTTGCACAAAGGTATTTTTTGGTGAAATATTTATTTTTATCACTGTTATCACTAACATGTTTATCTAATGATAAGGTATTGTATCCATCCAGTGTATGAAAACATCCAGTTTCTGTAAATATCTTCATTTTTTGGCAAGACAATATTATAGTCTTAAGGGATAGATACCTGTGACTGATTCGAAGATTTGATTATAATTAATACTTAATATGCATAAAACTGGCATACCTATACATAAATTGAGTACTCAGTAGTCATCTGAAAGAGTGGTTTATTATAAGCTGAAAATATATCAAACCTAAACATATCCATGTCACGACATATCTCTGTAGTGATTTGGTAGAGTATAATAACCGAAATATCTCGCTATAGAAGTATATGCATTTTTCCTGAATACGAGTATAAAATTAAAATAGCATATGGTGATTAAATGTACTTTGATATTAGGCTACAATTATTTTGTGTATAAAATATGAATATTATTTTCATACAGTGAGAATACATTCTTAATTGGAATACTATTTAATTCGGAATGGCAATGGAATTTTGACTTTCTTGCTGTTATATCAATATAAAATCTCTAGTTTTTATGTTACTTGAGTAATACTATATTTTCTGTATGACAGTTAACTATTAGTGCAAGAGGTATACGCATATTTAAACAACACTTTGATTAAAATTTTGAAAATATTAAACCAAAATTTAAATTGAAAATTAATTCTGGAGTAAGTTAGAACCTTTGTTGTGAAGATAATTTAGTTTTTCACAAAACGCCAAAACACTATACACTCGACGCGTGTTTCGCAAACAAAGTTGGCATCATCTGGTGATGACTAAAACTGAGAGTATTGATAAATTGTAATCATCTCCAAATGATGCCAACTTTGTAGACGAAGCGCGCGTCGTGTGTAGTGTGTAGTGTTTTGATATTTTGTGGAAAACTATGTTAGTGTTGTGAATATTAATTACAAATTAATTAATAAAGTATTTAAATAACATCTTGTGCAGTGAGATACATGAATAAATTTTAAAGACAATAATTAACAATTGTGAACATTTTATTTATAATTATGGTAAGTTTCAAACATAAGTTGTTCTATTTTACAAAATATATATGCTCTATTTTACTAAGTGCTAAGGCATCTAATTAATTATTTAACAAAATACAACTTTCGCTAATATTGTATTCACAAATGTCTACTTCTACTAAATTCAGTTTTAGTAATTTATTATCAAAGTGTGCATTAAATGGTTTGTAAGTAATAATAACAATAATAATTCATAATAATTATACATCTATAGAAAAGAAATAACTATAAATACAAATATAGCTATAACTACAAATTTATTCCAAAAAGAACGGTAGATGAAATGATGAAAAAATGTATATATTTTTATTGCTGACTATAGTCAATTTCAAAACATTGTGTTAGACAATAAATGTGTATTGTTATATAAATAATTAGCTCTAAATGTAAAAAAATACTTTAACATTATTTTGAGGTTAATAAAATACAAGACAATAAAATTATTATTGAATTTATAATTGAAAATTGATATAACTTTCATTATAAGTGTATATTGTGAATGTTTATATATTTTTATTTTAACTTATTACTGTGTACTTTTTGTAAATACATTTGTTAATATGTGAAATAAAGCATCAGTGTTAAATGGGTAGTTTAATTTTATTACAATATTTCTATGAAGAATTATCTTTTTATAATTTTCACAAGCCAAAATTCTATTATTGAAGAATTTTGGCGGAACTTCATAAATTTATTGAACAAAACGTAGTATTAGGTAATTATTAATTATGGTAATTATATTTTTAATTGGGTGATGTATTATTTTTCTGTCTAAACTAAGACAAATATGACAAACTCAATTATATACAACGTTAGAACTACTTTTGTATATACTCGAATAGCATCATAGGAAGTGCATCAATTTTTAAATAGCACACCCTACATGAATTAACATATTTCAATTTTGTTTCAAGTTTGCTTTACAAGGAATCTATCTTTCCTCAATTTCCTCCAATTGTTGCAGGGTTATAAAAATTTCCTACAAATATTGCAGATTTATTTCAATTAATACATGTATACAACAATCTGAAGCCGTCTCTTTGCAGAAATAATTTGACGCGTCAGGAAAATGAAACCTGATACAAGTGCCTATATATTAATGTGAACGTTATTTACAAAATAAACATTTTAATTACTGTGTTCTCTAAATATATAATAACAGATAACATGTAGATATATGACAAATTATAACTGATAAGTTTTATTTAAGCTTTTATTATATTTTATTTACTTAAATTACTTTATTTAAAATAGGCTTTACTTTAAACGAAACAGGAAAGTAAGTATCCTAAAAGTATTAATCATATCATAAAATAAGTACACAGAGAAATCAAGTACCAATTAAAGCTTTTACACCATTACAGTTAATGGGACAAGAGTAAATTTAGTTTCAGAGCATAACACATTCGTTAATAAAGATGTTACTGAACTAACTAAAAATCTACTACTACTAAATGCAATCTACTAAAAGACATGAAAATTATGGGTCTTACAATTCCTTAATATTGTGTAATCTATTAACAAAAACTCGTTTTTTTAACAAATGATTTTTTAAAAAAGTTAATAAACTAGTCAGTTGTACTAGTCTATTACTCAATTTGTCTTTATTATATCCTTTTACTAGAAAAGGAATCATTTAAATTTTCGCGTGAAATGTGAAATAAAAAAAATTTCTGGTATCATACTGTTACTGCTAATAGACTTGGGTGATTGTAACTTAAAAATATCTGATTTACAATTAGAAATAAAATAAAATACAATTATTCCTTTTCTACTACTACCAATAGAAAAGGTGGTGATGAAAGATATTCTGACTTGTCAGTAACTTACTAAATATAAATAAATTTTTTATAAATAAACGTTTTTATTCATATTTGTTATTTAATTTATAACAAACTAATCGACAGAAGCCCCACTGTCATTGTAATGCATGTGGATAGTACACTCGAGTTTATTTATAATTTTAGCAATCTATCTAAACATTTCAAACTTGCGCCTCCGCCAATTATTAGAAACAGTTTTAATGGTTTCAATGCTTAGATAATATTTTTTAAGGAGAAGAAAATTATTGCTTAAATTAATAATTCTATTAAATTGAATAAAAAATAATTATTCATTGGACAAATTAAAGAAATAGAGAATTTCAATTAGATAATGACTTACTCTGCGTCTACAACATGAATAGTGACCTACCATATATTTATATAAAAATATCTGCAACAATATTATTCGTATTGTGGCTCAGGGTAGTGACCTGAGCAACCTGAGGAATTATAAGAAGATATTATTTAAATGAGAGAAATTGTACTTAAATCAACGAATCCTGTTCATCTGTGTATAATCTTTCCCTATCCAATATAGTCGGGAATTATTTCGCAAAATTTACGAATGCGGTCATACCTTCTAAAGTCAATTCTTAAATTATTGCCCTCTATGCATTTTTTTCTCGATTGAATATTTACATATGTTACACGCATGGTTTAGTATATAAGGCAACAGAAGAAGTTTGTAGTGATATCTAGGTTTGTAGGACATAACTTGGATTAGGAATAGTAGAAATAGACAAACAGTGAAATATTTTACTTGAAAAATTCTTCTCATCGGCAGATAAATTCATTAATATTACATGTGATATGTAAATATTGTTATATATAAGCTAAAATAGGAAATAAATATAATTAAGACATATACTCCACTACTTTGTTCTATAACACTATAATTGTTGCAGCAGTTAATATTTCTAGCAGGTATCTTATCTATAATTAATATTATAATATAGTTCAGATATACAGTCTTATTTTATTCTCCCAACAGCTTTATTTATTTTCTAATCTACTTGCATAAGTACAATAAAAATACATTTTCTTCCTTATATCGTTTAATGTAGGAAAATTCTGGATTGAAATATTACTGTTTCCTGAGGGGCATATTGTTTTCGTAAAGAAATATTTAATCTTTCAACGTAGGGATGGTTTACTGTAGCATTAGGTTAAGAATACTGCAATAGAAAGTAAGGTTGAAAAGGCGATAAGTGAGTAAATTATGAACGAAGAATAGCTAGAGGAAATATGACTATTAAAGCTTTCGAAAAAACAAACTTTTGCTACTGAAGGAACATACATATCTTAGAATTATAATAAACACCAGATTCACCTGAATCTAAGAACTCATAAATATCAAGAAGAAATAGTAATGTATATTATAGATATTTATGTATGCCACTCTAGATAAGAATACTTAGAATTTTGAGAGCAATAAAGATAATATCAACAAATGTCACAGTGGATACTGTGTTGGTGGAAACATCCATTAACTGGTGTTATAAAAATCAGTTCTTATAAAACCAAATAATAGGATGGATGTATTGATAGTATTCTCAAGGTATTAATAAATCTGAGATGGTTATTTCATTTTGAACCCTTTATTTTATATATGACCACGTTTGAATAAATCGATGAAGCATCCAGAGATCTGAAGAAAATCTGGGTAAGAGTTTAAATAGTATCCAATAGAGATCAGATACTTTGCAACAGTATATGATTAACGAAGAATTAAGAATTGTTAAATAGAATTGATTTATCCGTTACTTTGTGATAGTTGATCATAATGATACAGGAAAATACTTAATTTTGTTACTATCACAGACTTTACTGTAACTTAACGCGCTATTATACTTCCGATACTTTCAGCGTATCATTTTCAGAGCGATTGAAAAGAATCAATGTGTAGAAGGGCGTTTAATCTATGTATATCTAATTATAATGTGGGGAATTTTCGAATAATGAAGAGAGGGCTGGCCGGTTGAAGGGATGAGAAAATTGGGCAGGGAAATTTTATAAATTATCGAAAAGGATTGGTTATTATACGGATATAACTATTGAAACTATGACTTACTACTGAAATTATTATACTCCTCTCCATCTTCAAATGCCTTATATAATAAGGACTACATGTTAGTTGACATAACTGTAACGCTGGATACGAAAATTTCATAAAGAAAGAAAAGGGATTCCTTGATTTAAGAACAATTTCTTAATTTAATAATCTGTTCTTGTAGCTCCTATAAGTCTCAAGCTGCGGATTGGAAGATTATACATAGAGAGGAGAACCAAGAACAAGTACGATACTTCTCTCGTTGGGATCGGATCTTAAGCACACAAAGAGCTTCCCATTTCTTGTCCTAATTCACCATCCTGAACTACAATACGAATAAAATTATTGCAAATACCTCTATAGGAGTATATGGTTAGTCACATGTTCATGTTGCAAACGCGGAGCAAACAGTAATTTTTTATTAACGCTACTTAAGAAATATTATATAAACGAAATTTTAAATTCCTAGTTTCTTTGATTTATGGCAGTAATCATTATTTCTTATTTAATTTAATAAAGTTATTTATTGAATAAAATATTTATACTTATCCAAAAAAATGTATACCTGAATGTCGAAGTAATACGATATACCAAGTAACATTGGAATGGTTTCAAAGAATTGGAGGATGTGCCAGTATAATTGTGATGTTTCATTGCTTTACTAAACTTTCTTTAATTATATTTATTTATTATAGAAACGAATCAATTAGTGCATACCTCAGTGAACTGACAAGTGATGGTAGCACTGACTATTCGTTATGGAAAGCTATTAAAAGATTAAATATACCCATCATGTAAATCCCTCCAATCAGACTGGAAAATCGTAAGTGGGCGAGAAGTCATCAAGAAAAAGTTGCACATTTGCAATTCACCTAGAAAATATATTTAAACCAAATCAAGGTGATGATACTTTGGATTAATATCAACCAAGAAGTTGTGAAGATCAATCTAACCACCCCTAAAGAAGTCATTATAGAGATTAATGAAAATGTATATCTAAAAAAAGCGGATTTGATCTCATTAGTGGAGATATTCCGAAACAGCTCTCCAGAGAATCAAACGTTAAACTGACACATCTTGTATCCTACCTGTATTATCGAAACTATTCGAAAAAAAAAATTATTAAGAATACTAAAATCAAAGATAGAGGAACGTAATCTGATCCCGTCACATCAGTTTGGGTTCAGAGAAAGACATTCCACTATTGATAAGATTCACAGAATTACAAATATAATAGAAAAATCACTAGAAGAAAAGAAAGTCTGTTCTACAATCTTCCTTGATGTGGCACAGGCTTGCGATAAAGTTTAACATAAAAGTTTAAAATTTAAAATGAAGATTTATCAACCTAAACTGTTTTCTATAATCTGGAATCCTACATCTAGAAAGGCACTTTAAAATTATGTAACGAGGAGCCTATTCTAATCTTAACACAATTAATGCAGTGGTACGGCAGAGAAGAGTACTAGGACCTGTCCTATACCTTTTGTACACAAGCGATGTTTCTAGATTAGAAAATGACACCATAGCAAAGTTTGCAGATTATACTGCTGTATTAGTAGTAGGTAATGACCACGAAGAAGCAGCAGAAAAAATCCAGATATCACTCAATAAAATTCAAAATTGGACAAAAACGTGGAGAGTAAAATTAAATGTAACTTTAAAAATAGAGCTACCCAGAACATATACCCATAATCATAAATGATAAACGAATTCTGTTTTCAAATACAGCTAAATATTTTGGTACTACCTTTGCTAGGCTATGCTTTAAAGCCCATATGCAAAATAAAAAAGAACTTATAATTAAATATAGAAAAATATACTGGTTGATTGGAAGAAACACCACTCTAACTATCCATAATAATATGTTATATAAGAAGATACTTAAACCGGTATGGACCTATGGAATTCAGCTGTGGGGCTATGTAAGTCAGACCAATGTATAAACCATTCAAAGGTTTCAGAATAATGTGCTAAGAAATATCGTAGATGCACCTTGGTACATCCGAAATAGTAACCTCCATGAAGACCTGGGTATGGATACTGTTGAACAAGCCGGATCCAAGATTGCCACAACACATGAACAACCACTTCTCCAACATGTCAACGTTGAGGCGATCCAGTTCCTTGACAACGCAGGATTGACACGAGGACTCAAGATAATCAAACACTCTGAGTTATTTCAGTGATATGACAAAGTAGAGCATTGTGCGCCTTAGTGTATACGTTAGTTTTTTGGCGTATCTAGTTTATTAGAAATCTAAGGAAATAAATTACTTGTTAATTTTTGTGATTAGTTTCTAGTGTCCGTGAATGCCCTAAGGGTTATTCATAAATAATAAAAAACAAATTATGCCTTTACTGCTACCTTACCTATTATTTATATTAACCTTATTTTTCTATTACATAATCATCGCTTGTAGATATAACCGTTATACGTATTTGCTACAGTTTAAAAGGGGTCGAGGATTGTTGTTAGGTATAATCCAATGCCTGGCGGGGCTTTAACCCGAGGAGTAGTTGTCTCCTACAGAGATTATGTAATAGCCTTGCTATTCGGAAACCACTTGATAACCGCTTTGCGGTTTGGTGGTTCCTTTCTCGATTCCCGATTTCTTAGTTACATACAAGTCCGCTAGTTATAATTATATGATGCCAGAAAGATTTTTTCTATTTAAACGTCATTTACGTGAAGATCTAGATGATATTTCCTCTAGTAAAAGAATAGAGTGAAGGCCAAATTGAGTAATACTAGAGACTAGGATAACATTTTTCGCCTCTCTTAACATTTTGAGAGATTAGACAATATTAAGAAGTTGTAAAAACCATAGTTGGCAATATATATCTGAATCTGTAGGTGAATAAAATCTTTGTCAATGGATGTGTTATACTAACAAAATAAATTATTAACTCTAAAAGTATAACAGCTTTATTTGGTATTTACATTTTTTCTGTGTATTTTTTATGATGGAATTAATATGGAAAAATCTGAGTTGTACTTTATATTTGAATTAAAAACTAATTAGAAATAATTTTATTATACGTAATACAAGAATGGGTAACCACTTTTCAAAGATAATTATTTTCTGTTTTATTTAAAGGTTGAAATTTTTTTGAATAAGGAAAAATAAATAAGTAAAATATAATAAAACTTTAAACAATACTTATAGTTTATAATATACATATTTATAAATGATGTATTATTATGTAATACAATAATAAGTATACATGTTATTACATTAGTAAAGTTTAGATGTACAGAAGTAAAGTTTAGATACAAGAAAAACTTCAACTTATGAAGGGGAAGTTACATATAGGTATGAGGATACAATCACGCTAAGAAAGCGATGCGATATCCTTCCGTTTAGGTTCAAACCCAAAATAAACTAACACCCCCAATACTGAAACCATTTCGTCATTTTTGATTGTACCATGAATAACATTGTTACAGCTGCCTCCATAGAAGGATACAATAAATCACTCACCCATATTATAGTACCCATATTATAGTACAGCACAAGGCATTGTGATGTGCTTTTATTAAGTGATCTGAATGCCCATCGTATTTTTCAATATTAATTACTTAAAATGAAATAAATATGAAATAAATAATAAACATTGTACCTATATCAGGTTATTGGTGCAAATTAGCATTATAATACTAACATACTTCATTCGCCAAATCTGCCTCACGACATGAACATGAATGATTCGATATTTTTTCATATTGCCTGATCTCTAAATTAATATCAAACTTACGATTCCTAATTATTAAACTGTAACTGTGTGCCGCTTTACAATAATTTATTGTTAATTAGAATTTTCAAAATAACGTAAATTTAGTACGATTTCCTTGATTCATAGTTGAAAGATGCTTTTTTATTTTTTGCCATTTTCTTGAAAACTTTCAAGTGTTTAACAAATACAGAACTTTTTTTAATTCTTAACTATTACGTCTAGAAAAATTTAAAGTGCAAATTCCCGCATTTTCATAAATAACTTGTATTATTATAAATGAAAAGAATATAAATAAATAAATATCTTGTTTACTCATTGCACGTGTATTCAATATTGACTAAATATGTATATATATATATATATATATATATATATATATATATATATATATATATATATATATATATATATATATATATATATATATATATTCCTCCTCAAATAGAACATAATATAATATAAACAGACCACCTTAAAAATGAAACAGTGCATTTAAATCATTAAAATTGACTACTTTGTGCTTGTAAAATTTCTCAAATCTAATTATCTGTGACTTTAGAAATACAGCTTATCTATAAATATACATAATACATAATTATAAATTAATAAATTACATAGAGAGAAAGGGAAAACTACGTATCTATAAAAGAAAATATGTCTTAATAGACATTTGTTTTAATTATTATGTAAATTTTGTTATTTATAATTTATATCATATGCATTTTCCCGTGAAAGTATAACATTATACTGATATGTACGAGGCTGGTAACATTAATTTTTACTTATTTTACGTTTGAAGTGCCAACATCAGTAAAAATTGATATTTTGTGAACTTAAACAATGGTTACAAGTGCATTTTGATTAACTAATCAAAATCATTTAAATTAACTAATTTAAATGCTTTTATTTAAAACACATTAGGTCTATAAAGTAATTCTATTGATCCAATATTGGTGTATGCTTACATATTTTTAATAAGTACGTTTATTATTTACAAATATTAAATAAAATTATATTATTTTCCTAATAAAGTAGATACATTTCCTAGGACAATATTTAATAAAGAACTTATTAATTCACAAAATGAATAATCAGGTTATGCTCATGAAATCCATATATCCATTAAATAAATTAGATTCATTGAGATAAATACAAAAGTATAGCTGTAATTAAAACCATCACCTATATTTCATCAGCTGTATAATTAAGAGTTATAAGAATAAGAGCTGGTTAATTTTCTCATATAGCCATAGTAAGACAGGATTGTAACCTTTTACAGAGGGATAATAGAAAAACAAACAATGCCATAAAATATAATGACCTTAAGCCGCGGCCACACAGAGTCCGTCTACCATCGCGGGCAGCGTTCTCTGCCAACACCCACTGAATAACAAGACCTTAGTGCTTGTCGTGTGACGTCATCAATGTAGGCCGTGCAATTTTAATCATATAAGGGGATACATACACTAATATTTATGAAAACTATCAATAGTTAACTTATTTTAAAGAACGCTAGTTATATGACAGGCTTCTTGACAAATCCCAAAAATTATGTTTGAGTTTTGGTTTAATATTAGGTGTAGTATTAAGTGCAGGCTCCCATTCCCCTACACCTGCGCCAAAATTCAGGATATGTATTTGTGTATAATAAACATTTTTCACACTACTGAAAAGAGGTTATTACACATAAATACATATACTGAACTATTCAACACCTTCTCTTAATTATTATTACTTAGTAGGTATAATATAGGTATGCATGTTCATGTTATGCAGTTTCAAATTTCATTTACCTACCTAACATCGTACATAACTTAGTGTTGAGGTGAGAGTTTAGGTATACAAAATATATTATAGAACACAAGCCATGAAAAGACATTAATTAAACTTTTAAAGAAATAGGTCCCAAATTATATACTTTTAGTTATAAAAAATATTTATGCATGTATAGGTAGGTATATGGCCTACTTCGTTAATGTATCGAGTTTTCTTTTTTTATTTCCTTTTTTTAAATGGTCGCTATTTTTAGCGCAATAATTTTTTAACAGGGTATTGGAAATACTTTTGAGAATAATTTATAAAATGTCTTTTCCATTATGATTAGCGCATCCATCGAAATGTGAGACATGTTTCTGTTCAATACAATATTCCAAAATTAAATAAACCATGAACGATCTTTTATTATAGATTTCTAGAAATGTGCCCTCAAATTCATTTATTAATTTATTGAAGATTATATAAGTCACAGATACAACATTTATAACTTGTCCTTGGGGATATAAAAGTCGTCCACGATTTAATTTATTAATGAGATCAAAATTGTCCTCAACAATAAATTGCTCGTCATATACTAATTTTTGTTTACAGCTGGTACATTGTAATTTTTTTAACGTAATATAGCAACAATAACCACCTAAATATGTAATTAACGGCAATACATTGATATCGTGAAAGTGATCATCATTTATTAAAATTTGAGACAATAACGTTTTAATTTGAGAAAAGTCTTGCTTATTTCAAGGGCTTTTGACAAATTTAACTCATCAATATTTTTGAGCTTTTCATCTTTACTTGGCCGTATTTTGACATCTTTTGATAAATAAATGGGGCAATTTAAAAAAATAGATGGTATACAGTCTTCTTTTAGCCGTGGTTTTAGTAAATCTATTGTAAAAATCTTACCAGTGTTTGAGTCTTGAACTGTTGTACTTTTTATTATACTACCTTCAGGAAAATGAGCTTCACATATTCTCGTGTTGTTTGTGGGCTGAAAGTTATCTCGGGGTATCGCTTTTAGCCATTTTTGTCGTAAACTTACGTCCTTCGGAAAACCGAAAACATGAACTTTAGGCTCATTTTTATAGTTTCCGTTACAGCGAGGAACACAACACTTTTGAGGCATAATTTCACTAAGTATCAGTTACCACAAAACTAGCCGAAATCAAGCTGTAAACAAACCGATGGACCACCAAAAAAGCAACAGGTTATAAGTCCGAAATATATGGTTTTACGTATTTAAAAATACGCCTAACAATATAAATTGTATACCTAAATATACAACGAAATATTAGGTACAAGTTTCACGCACTTAAAAGCACATAAATAGTTCTGATTTCAGAAAAATACAAGAAATAACGCTGATTATAGCAACCTTTATGTTTAGAGGTTAGCACACCGGTTGAGCGCTATTGCCGGCTCCGCAAGGAAAGTATTTTTGTTAGGGAAGTCGAACAAGGTAGTAGTATTTGATAATTAAATAAATAAATTACGAAATACCACATTAAAAAAAAGAGGAAAGAACATCTTATGGAAATATGTGTTTTACGATATTGAAAAAGAAAATGGTAATTTAAGATAAAGAGATACATCCTTTATATACTGGAATCCTAATATTCGCTAGTATTGTAGTAGTCTGGCAACGTTGCAAACATCTGTGATGTCACTGGTGTTTACGATCGTGTTTAAGCTGGCTTCCTACATCTTCGCTCCATATCGCAAAGGCCTACATTCATGACATCACGAGCTAAAATTTTGTGAGCGCTTTATCCTTATGTAGAGGTGTTATTGTCTCTGTCCGCATCTCTCTGTCAGGCGATCTAGTTGTCTGATGCAATACTGTATCATCCATGTCACACAGAATGCGGTCTATCGCAGCGGACCAATCTAGATCGTAGCGTGCAGCGATTCAGTTGTACATAATTACAAAATATCGCGCAGTTGAGAGGTCAGTTCCAATCAGATTTGTCTAACGTTTTTACATTGCAAATAATTAATTAAAAATAATTATTAAAATAATTATTATTATAACAGGGATACATAATAATTATTATAACAGGAATCCTTGAAATTACTATAACACTTGACACACACTTGAAATACTTGATTTTTATTAAAAGTAGGAGCAATAAAATTTAATTTCCTATATTTAATAGTTGACCTTCGATTGGTTAACTTAGTTGACATGAATGCACGTACAGGCCTAGAGTCTTCTCCAATTTCAGCAGATGTGTATTCCTTATTATTTTTATCTGATATAATGTAATTGTACAAACAGCAAGCTGTTTTTACAGTATATTCTGCGCTTTAAACATCAGTTCCTGTAGCTCTCAAGAACACACGCCATTTCATAGCCAATATGCCTAATGCATTTTCAACTACTATTCATTTCATCGCTATTTGCCAAATAAACAACTCTCTTATCTTGCCAATAAACGGAACAGTCTACCTGAGCCCAGTCATAAAAATAAGCCATGGTATGAGATAGGAGCGTATTTGGGATTTTGTATTTGGTAAATAGAGATGAAATAAACTATATACGAAGTGTTTGGCTGAGCTGTGCATTGAATTACTTATTTCTTACATTATTGATTATTCCTGCTTTGGGGTATGGTCTCATTAAAAATGGTTGAAATGAAGAGCCTTCATCACCTATCAGAACATGAGGAAGAGGGGTGCTTGTACCAGGGAGTGGTTTCGAAGGTGCAATAACTTTTTCATCAATGTACTCTCGGTAGAATGTAGAATTGTCAAAGATTGCGCTGTCCCCATGACGTCCATAACTCCCTATATCAAAAAACTTGTAGTATGGATCAACTATATCGATATACGAAAATATTTTGAAAACCGATCTTCATATGATTTCAGTTCAATACATAAGCGATAGTATTCCCCAAATTGTTCTCTCCTCGCATTGATATCATGCACCCGATATCGTCTCTTCTTTCTATTATTTCGTAGTGCTAATAGAAGAAGGAGTTGCTCCCCGTCAGAACTACTCACTTTGTCCCAAAAATCTATTAAGAAGAAAATGCAACAAGTCTGTGTGAAACCGTTCGCCCGAAAACAAAGATGATATTGGATCGCTCACAAAGATATCGCTCTGTATGTGACAGCGCCATACCACTGACCGCTGCGACGATCGCACGATCGCTGCCCGCGGTGGTAAATCGCGTTCTATGTGGCCGAGCCTTTAACCTCACGGGAAAACGCTTTATATCAAATGATAAGTAATTATAGTTCATTTTTTGTAAGAAATGTAAAATTAAATATGTAGCTTTAAATTGCATATCGATGTATTTTTTTCTGTATACTGCAATAAATGTGACACATTTTATTTTCTATTATTAAGATTATTTAAAACAGCAAACCAAGATACTGATGTTCGAAAAATCTGCAACAGAAGAGTTTTGGTGTAATTTGGTTATATTAAAAATTATTACATATCGATCGATATTACACTTTCTATCTCATACTGATCTTAAAGACAAGTCAGAAATGTACATAATTCGCAATAGATAAACACGAAATCTAAACGGTGTTTTAGCACTAATTTGGACACACGGAAATTAGACATCCTTCCCCAGAAATCCTACAGGAGTATTGGGGAAGGTTACACATATAAATGCGGACAATCACACAGCCCTGAGGAAAGTGTCAAGTTCCCTCTGGTGGGAATCGAACTCACGCAGACAATGTGCCCAGTATTTGGCCCAGTTACCACCCAGTTACCAAATACCAAGTCAGCGGCACCATGAAAATGAGACCATGCGTCACCCATCCAAGTCGCAACTGTGCAATTCGTTGCTTGACTTTGAACAGTACGCCGCCTCATCCTCTATTATTATTAATATAATAGTAATACTAATTAGTGTACCAATATAGAAATTAACATGCAAAAGGGTACATGTAAGCGTGCACAGAAATTACAAATACAGAGGATGATGCAAGCATTTCAACCATTTATTTATATTGTCATAACGCTAAAAGCAGTTCAAAAAACCTATTTATTATAACGATAATCGAGATATAAACGAAAACAATCAATCGTCTAAACGAAGGGTGTCAAATATTCTTTTCGTTATCGTTGAAAAGCTATAAGAGAGGAGAGAGTAGTAGAGTACTGATACCAGGGGCGTAGCGTGAGAAAAGTATCTAGGGATGTGATAAAAATTTTATAAGGGGATGAGGTCTAGTTAGATGTATGGTATGCCATATGAAAATGGTAAAAATAAAAAAAGACACTAACCTAAAATGATTATGCCGAGGTATATATCCTAATTTTTAAAATGAAGATCAATTCTCCGGTTTTTGTTTGTACAGCGAAAACGTCTGTCGCTATTTCTTCAAATGTTGGAGACGATCTGGCATGGCACTTTCAATATTTATTAATGCTAAAGCTGATAGTATTTCTTGCTTTTGAGAATTTCGCAGATAAGTCTTTATTCTCTTTAAACATGAAAATGATCTTTCCGCGGAACTGCTTGTGGCAGGAATAGTCAAAATTAATCGACACTATTTTGATGATTCCCGGAAAACAGAAGATAATTGAAGGAACGTAATATATTGGTGAAGCTCAAACACAGTACTCTTTTTCATATCGGAACTATAAATCACTGAAAGTTCACTTTTTAAACGATTTGCGTCAAAGAATGTTCCATATGTATCTACTAAAGAAGAAAAAGTTCATCAGGAAAACGTTTCACGAATAAAGTAAATTGTGTGGAATCTAGATTTAATAATTTCAGTTTAGGAATTTCACTAAATCGTTCACTAACGTTCAAAGTAATAACATTCAAAATTTCATAAAACAATCGTGCGTAGGTGCTTTTCTTATCTTCTTCAGGGATTAAATCTAAACGCATTCTTTTACTTGGTGGTTGATTTTCTAACACAAATCTGTCTATACTATCCCAAATGTCACTAAACTCGTTTCTCATTTTTTAAATATATGATTCAAAATTGGCAATCTTTTTATTGCAGTAACTAATATCTGATATTTTTGTCTGTAGAATGATAAAGATACTCTCGGAATGTGGGAATATTGCAGAAAACACTGCTAAAAAAATTAAAATCAAAGTCGTACAATAAAGTTAAAAGGCCTCTAGCACAAATGACCATTTCTCGATTCCATTACTCATTTTTATTTTCCACAATTACCTGAAACAGCGCTTCCAAATCTTCCTTATGTTATGGCGACAGTCGCCAAGATGCGTTCACATAATCCCATAACTGAGTCCGGAAATAACGACAACACCCACTCGACTGCTGTCAACTGCGTAATATCACTGACCTTTTTGCCCATATAACGCTTAGGTTGGATGTAACGCGGACCATCGCATTTCAGCACTGCAGCAAGTAACGCCAATAATTTCGGGCGCCTACACGGCTGATTTGAAGTAAAAAAGTTGATGGTAGCGTTTAAAGTAAATAATATATGTTTGCGGTCGGTTTAAAATAATTAAAGACTTGTAATAATTGAATAAATCGATTGAACTTTTAAATAACACTAATTTGTCAATTTTTTAAGAGATGCGACGCATCACTCGCATCCATGTACACTACGGCCCTGGCTGATACCTACATTCATTATTATGAATTATTCAGTTGCGACGTGTCCGTTTTAATAATTATACGTGTTTGTTTTAATAATAATTAACTAACTGAAGTAAAAGTAATTTTCGATGATTACATTGGATATTTGTTATCCTTATGTTTATAGAATGACTATCCTGGTGAATTAATAATATAGAATTAGTCATATAATGTAGCGGTATTCATATACCGTACCGATTATATTCAAATACCGTAGAATATGCATTACTTTACAGAGAACATTAGCAGCAATTAATAGAAAAAATGTGCAGGAAGGGGAAAATACTAGCTTACATCCTGACAAAATGAAAATACCAGATTAACATAAATTCACAGATATTCATGGATTAAGGATTTAATAATAATTCATTAAACTATTACTTTTACAAAATTAAAACTAAATGTATAATTGTTATCGTAGTATAGAATATTTAACAGCGACAAAGGAAAAGTTTCCATAGTTTGAGAGCTTCGTAATGAAATTTCAAAAGATGAGAATTAAAAAAATCAAAGACGTAATATTGTAGTATAAACAGAACGAAATAAAATAATTGGATCAAATATAAAAAATTGGAAAATATTGAGACACAAAAAAACTGTACCACTGACAAAAAGTATACTAGTGATGCGGAGTTTTATAAAAATAATAGTCCATATCATAATAAACTTGATAATATGATTAGTCTAATTGATCGGAATGAGAAAGGATTGATTTGTAAGGGATTCCAAAAAGACGGTGAAACTGATACAAATAGGCTATTTGTAGACGTTGGTACCATACAGAATGTCAGATAAATTACAGATAAGACGTGGCCTAAGATTTCCCCTATGATTTTTTATCATTAAATAAAACAAAAAAGAAACCCTTCATAGATAATATAAAAAATAATTTATTATTTATATATTTTTGGAATAGATACCAACTCTGGAACGTAATAAATATAGTATTTATAATCCCTAGATGAAAATTGTAAAATAAGTAAAACGACTGGCGTAAACGAGCATCCATTAAAAAATATTATAATATTTTCTCATATACGTTTTACTATACATGCAACATGAATACTCATTGCGGTTACCAGACTATATCGATTACAACATAAGTTGTGGATAGTATGTAAGGTACTTGTTTTTCAAAAATGCCTTACCGTATACAAAAATACCATAATTATAGAGAGTATCGCCCATAGAAGTTTTCAGAAGTACTCCTATTTTGATTTTGTAAAAATGTTTGTAGTTTTCCGAAAATAAAAATTATTTGCTCCTTTGTAGATCGACAGAAAATAAGCACTGGCACAATTACAATTTTTTCGCGAAAACTAATATTCACAAAAATTTGTGTTTTGTTAAAAATCACAAACAAAAAATATGATATAAATAAATTTAAAATAAAGGGTCGCTCGACTGTATCAATTAACGAATGTATTACTAAACTACTAAATTTAGTACCACTAACAATGTTTTCAGATTCAGAAATAAACTCGTTGTCAAATTTATAGTGCTATATAGTAGTAAATTAGATATAGATAGTGCTATCTATATCTAATTTAGATTTGTTTGGTAAGGAGGCGTAAGTACTTCTATAAATAGGTAAATGGGCACAGTGTTATTATACAGTATCCCTTAAATTTTGAAAATATTTAAAATTCAGGGTAATTTTCAGGAAATATTTATTTATAAAAAATATTTCTGGCTACCTAACATTCCCATTCAATTATTTGTTTTAATTAAATTACAACAGAAGAATTTCCTTAATGCATTCCTCTATTTTTTCCTCCTGCTATCTCCCCTTTTAACTTTGTAATTAAGACATCTAAAGGAAGGAAAATTGGCACACATACATTAAAGTATAAAAACGTTTTAGTTAATAAACAATGTTAATTTTTGATGATTATATCATTAAAAATAGAGATGCAGCTGCATTTTGAAAATTACAATTAAATGGCAACATTTTACGAGAAAGATCTCATTTAGAAATTGATCCATATCAGAATTAATTAATATCAGGAAAAATAGCCCCCAAATATTCAAAAATTATTTGCTTCCTGATAAATCCACGGTTTTCCTAAATGGTAGTGTGTATACTTAAAATGTACAGAACTGGAATGGTACGAATCTTCATATATTTTTTTGAACTTAACGGGAGAGGTGCACAGTATCTAACATTATATTTTGCTGTTACTATTTTGTTATTTTTAAATTAAAATTATCGTTTCCTTTAACCTAGAATTTATTTTTAATGTAAAATTGGGATATGTAACACCATCTGACACTTAACTTTTTTAGGGAGGTAGTGCTTAAACAGTTTATCATATATTATAAAATATTAAACTTAATTGATTTTCTCAAAAATTAAAAGACAGGTTTGAAATAAGAAAAGAGGTAAAAATAGATATTTGGAGCAGATTTCAAACGAGGTGTTACTGATGCCATTTAAAAATAATTTTTAAAATGAAGTCGCAACGCCGCCTCTGAATATTATATTACAGTTTATCAATTAAAACAATCTCTACACTTTATTGCATGTATGACAATTTCTATTCTTGTGAATCATTAAAATTGCAGAAGTTAATGAAGGAGGAGGGGTTGAAACGCGTGAAATGCGCACTATATACACAAGTTATAATGAGAATAATGAGATTATTTGAAAATAATTAGTATACACGTATATACAACTATATACTATATTACTATATTCTATGTATTATACCTGTATATACCATAATGCAGTACATAATATCAGGGCCATGATATGGTAATTTGAAATAATTAGTTTCTTCCAAATATGACACGTAAAAATATACGTATATCCCTTCTTTGTGCAAAGTTTTATCAAAAACAGAAAGGAATAATTTTGTTCCTTTGCTTGTATATAAATGATACCGATGTATACCGTTGTATTTATGATTAATGATCAAATTTATTTAGTTATGCACCAGTACTGGCCTCTCCCCTAAAATCTCCTTTGACAAAAAATGTCACTTTAAGAACCGTGACATATGTAAATAATTTATCTAATAAAATTGCTCATTTATATTCTATTTTGAAACAATTGTCCTAAAAATAATTTGATAAAATAATATATTTGATAAGAAATATATTATCCATCTAAATTTTGTAAATTTGTTTAACCCCTTTTATAAACTTCTTAGATTTAACAGTCCATGTAAACATTTCTGTTCTTTAATATATATTCATTAAAAGTGAAACTTAGTCAGTTAATGTTATTTTGTTAATTATTTGGCGATACACGTTACTTGGTGAACTTAAGATGTATACGAGTATAACGACTAGGTGTATAAATAATAATAACTTACCCATGCGAAACTCTCAACTGAAATATGGAAAAATTCTACAGCAAAGAATTGAATTGGTGTTTGTGTCCTGTGTATAAAATACAACAAATCTTTTTTGGTAGATTTTGTTGCGTCAAACCAGGAGCATTCATATGCTGCGAAACTAATATTTTCACTCTAAAAAAATATTGTGTATTATTTTAATTGACCAGTTTTAAACTTCAGAAGTAAGGAGTTTATACTCCAACCCATCTGCGAACGCCTTATATAATAAGGACTAAACAAATTATGTCAACACATATATTCTCCTGGTTATATGCCACACGCCGAGCATTGAATTACATGATAAAATTTG
This sequence comes from Rosalia funebris, assembly GCA_037954035.1. Lineage (NCBI taxonomy): Eukaryota > Metazoa > Arthropoda > Insecta > Coleoptera > Cerambycidae > Rosalia > Rosalia funebris. The sequence goes on along the minus strand of JAZFAV010000009.1, from coordinate 31,213,577 downwards.
TCGTACTTTTGTCTAACAGAGTTAGCACCAAACGCCATCTTTTGGTAGTTTCGAACAATCTAAATCGAAGTAAAAACTTGAGATCATCAATATAATGCAATGTTTTACTACCAGAGGGTAATATTCAAACTACAGAAATAAGGAGTTTATACTCCAATCAATACTCTTTGGAACAATCACTGTCTTTTTAGTGCTAACTCTGTTATGACAAAAATATGACAAATTTTGTATATATAGCCAGGAGAATAGCTGTTTTGACATAATTTGTTTAGTCCTTATTATATAAGGCATTTGCAGATGGGTTGGAGTATAAACTCCTTATTTCTGTACTTTGAGTGTTTACTCTCTGATAGTAAAACTTTGCATTATATTGATGATCTCAAGTTTTTATTTCGATTTAGATTGTTCGAAACTATCAAGAGATGGCGTTTGGTACGTTCTACTGCGGTTGAACGTAGCTACGTCTACTATATATGAGCTTTATCTGTCGAAGGTATACTCGTTTACACTGCACTGACGAGACCCAAGATAGAAAGGTCGAAACCGGTCTGCAGTTAACGATATCCTGAGATAGGTGACACTTTGCATCTTTCTTGGTGGTTTTGGAACAATCAGTGTATTTTTAGTGCTAACTCTGTTAGACAGAAATACGACAAATTTTGTCATGTACTTCAGAGCTCGGCGTGTGGCATATAGCCAGGAGAATAGCTGTTTTGACCTAATTTGTTTAGTCCTTATTATATGAGGTATTTGCAGATGGGTTGGAGTATAAACTCCTTATTTATGTAGTTTGAATAATACCGTCTGGTAGTAAAACTTTGCATTATAGTGATGACCAGTTTTAGTTTGAAATTATTATCAAAATATGTAATATATAAGCAGATTCGGATCCATGAAAGTGAATAAAGGCAACACAATTAGGTACATTAGTTTTGTTGACTTAGTGAAGTGGTACTTTTAGTATGACAAATTTATAGAGAAATCTAACAACAGATATTGTTAAGGAGCAGTAGAAACACAATATAACTAAGATTAAGAAACATATACAGTACTTTCGCAAATTATTTAGTACATTGGACAAAAATTATTTGGAAAAATTATTCCAAAAAGTTACACTATTCATTTCATCGCTATTTTCCAAATAAAAAACTCTCTTAACTTGCTGATAAACGGAACGGTCTACCTGATCCTAGCTATAAAAACAAGCCACATTATGTTTTGAGATTTTTTATTTGGTAAATAGCTATGAAATAAACGATACCATGATAACTCTCAGACCTGTCAAATTTTATTTTTAGTTGCGCAATTTTTAAAATATAATTAGTACATACAAGGTATTTCCTGTAGATGATGTGATATGTCATACGAGAAAACCAACTGAAGAATTCTGGATTCCTAATTCTTATTTCTTTGACTTAAACCTAACTGCTGCAAGATATTTGGATTTTTTTTTAAGATGACCTTATCTTTCATTATTAAGTTTATGTCCAAATGTAGACGAACCTGATATTGAAAGAAATGAATTTTTCTTTCAATAAGATGGTGCGCCTGCTAATCATACAACACCTGTCCGTACCTATTTAGATGAAATATTTTCGAATCATTGGACAAGGAATAGGGACCGATTGAGTGGCCAACTAGAGCGCCATACTTAAGATCCCTATTAGGTTTTCAGATTACTTTTTATGGGTATACTTAAAAATCAAAATATACGTTATTAGGCACGACAATTTAGGAGATTTAAAAGCAAAAATTTGTCACGAAATACAACGTATACCTCCTGAAGTTACTGCCAATGTTCAAAAAGAATTTAATAATCATCTCGGCTACTATAAAGCTGCCAACTATCATCCAACGGTACACTTTAGCTCAATTTTTAAATAATCATTGCCAATTCTCGTTATAAAAGAAAAATGTACTTACCTTTCTTCTCGCCTCTGTAGCAAACCAACATGGTATTAGTAACAGGCCAAAATTAGCCGTTTGATATATTATTAAATGAAAGAATTCATAGGTGTCCCTTTTTACCTGAAATAGTGTCCGATCTTTAAATATGAGATTTAATTATTATTTCTGATGTATTTCAGTGAAATATCTAATTAGTACATGATGTATAATTTTTGTCACACAATTTTCTGTATTATTATTATATACAGTTATAGATGAACTTACCAAAGTCAATAAAAACAATGTAATACAGAAGACTAAGGCACTGCTGACAAACTGTCCGAAGTATATTTGATTGAAGAGATTTTCCGTTGATTTACTAAATCTAAAAAAAGACAAAAATAATGTCACATGAAGAATTATAATTTTTAACGAGGAATAAAATGTTATGAATCAAAATATATAATAAGTCTGATTTGTGGACAGAATTACTATATATATTCTGCTGTCTACTTTATTATATATATATATATATATATATATATATATATATATATATATATATATATATATATATATTGTTACGAAAGCCTCGAGAAATCCCAAACGCCGGGAATATTTGAAACCTCTAGAGCGTGCGGTGTTCGGTCTTCCAGTGCGTTCTATAGGTTCGCCAAAGTTCCCTATCTAGATACGCCTGGAGAGACCTCATCACTGCCTATATAAGAATATTGTCGCCCGGCCAGGGGTTAGTTGAATTTGGACCGCGATAGTGAGCGATATATAGTGCTAAAGTGATATACAGTGCGGAAATTAGTTTATAAAGTTAAAGTAGAAAGTAAGTTAGTTTGACTTGTGAATAGTTGAGTTGTAAATAAGTGTTCGAGAAATAAAGAACTTTCTAGTAAATTCGTTACATTGATGTCAGAAGTTGGGATAGAACGTGGTAGAAAGTTCTGGAACACTTAGTTTAGTTGGACGAGAGAACCCACAAGTGTGACATATCACTGAACTCGTCTCGTCGTGAAGTGGTCGAAGATCGACGTTTTTAGAAGGCCAGAGAACATTCTCGAACATTCCATAGCAGTTAAGAAAACCCATGAGTGTGGCATGTCACTGAACTTGTCTCATCCTAAAGAGGTCGAAGATTGACGTTTCGGGTAGGTCAGAGAACATTCTCGAACTGTCCATAGCAATCAAGAAAACCCCTAAGAGTGACGCATCACCGGAATTGTCTCGTCAAGAACAAGACGTCTACTGGGTTTTGGGAAATTTCTGAAGAAAAGCGAATTGGATGCCAGTAGGAACTAGAAGCCAAGCCACGGCCATGGAGGAACAAATGAGTGAGCTACTAGCAATGTTAGCTGCAATGAAAGCAGGACAAGATCAAATGAAAGCAGGACAAGATGAAATGAAAGCAGGACAATAGCAAATAAAACAAGAAATAAAAGCAGGACAAGATCAAATGAAATAAGAAATGAAAGCAGGACAAGATGAATTGAAGCAAGAAATGAAGCAAGAAATGAAAGCAAACCAAGAGGAAATGAAAGATGAACTTAAAGCTGTACACAACGCCATGAACATGTTTCAAGAGAAGATAAAGGAACAAGTCGCAATGGACCTCCAATTCTTACGGGAAGAAACAGAAAATAAGCTAGAAGCAAGGCTAGCTAAACAGGAGGCAGAAATAGATAAGAAGATACAACAAGCCAATCAGTCCTTAGCATCAAAAGTGGACGAGATCCAAAGGGAGGTTAACCAACTAAGAATACGTCCTACAAGTGCTGCACCTGGGGTCCAACAGCCATCCAGAGTGACAGCACCAACTTTTGATGGTTCGATTCCTTGGTCGGTATATCGAAGACTATTTGAGGCTGCTGCTTGCGCAAACTATTGGGACGATCAGGAAAAGGCTATAGCTCTTATCGTCGCCTTAAGAGGGGAGGCTCTCGATATACTCCGATCTATTCCGGAAAGTCAACAGAATTTTGCAACAATAGTAGATTGTATGGAGATGCGCTACGGTGACAAACACATGCAACAAGTCTACCAAATGCAACTGAAGAGCCGAAACCAAAGAATCAGCGAGACATTGCAACAATTTGGGGCAGACGTCGACCGACTAGTACAGCTGTCATACCCAACAGTACCTCAGGAGTTTGCAAATCAACTGTGCGTGCAAACACTTATCGATGGCTTGAGAGACCCAGATATGCAGCAGGTGCTGAGAATACCACGACATGACACTTCCAGTAAAGCATTAGCGCACGCCCTAGAGTTTGAGGCCGCAAAGCAAGCATCGAAAGGGCACATGCGGGTGCGCATGGCCGAAGTCAACGGTGAGGAAGAGACCAAGCAGGATCAAATTGGTAACTTCCTGCTTAAGCTGAAGAAGGTTTTGTTGGAAGACCGAGAGCCACGCAGACTAAGGTGCTGGAATTGCGGCCGCATGGGACATCTTCGATGTGATTGCCAAAGTCACGGGAATCAAGCGAGCAGCAGAGACATGCAGTCAGAAAAATTGTCTACGGCTCCAATATTAGGCTATCCACAGTTTGACAAACCATTCATTGTAGATACCGATGCCAGTAGCAAGGGAATTGGAGGAGTACTGTTGCAAGAACAGGATGGACAGGAGAAAATAATTGGCTATTTCAGTAAAGCCTTGTCCAAACTCGAGAGAAACTACTGTGTAACTCGACGGGAGCTTCTAGTCGTAGTGAAGACTTTGGAGCATTTCCACAAGTACCTGTACGGACGATGATTTCTGTTAAGAACCGATCACGCTTCTCTTAAGTGGCTACTCCAACTCAAGAATCCAGATGGGCAAATTGCGAGATGGCTCCAGCGATTACAAATATTTGAATTCACCATTAAGCACAGAGCTGGAAAACATCACCACAATGCTGACGCCATGTCTAGAATGCCATGTACAAATGATAACTGCCAGCACTGTTTGAATCTGGAGCAAAAGGAAGGATTCCCTCAAGTGACTTATTGCCTAACGAATGTACAGCCGGATGAAAATTGGGGTGCCAATCTAGCCGAGGATCAAAGGAACGACGAACATATTGGGCCTATAATGCGTCGGAAAGAAACAGGAGAGAATAGATCATTGTGGGCGGATATCAGCGACCTCGGCGCAATTACGAAATGTTACTGGGCTCAATGGGACTTACTGGTCATTGACCCCGGGGTTCTGAAAAGAGTTTGAGAAAGTCCGGATGGTGCAAGGAATCGACTGCAGATCGTGTTACCCAAGAATAGAGTGGCCGAGATTTGGGAAACTGCTCACGGCGGAACTGGAGAAGGGCACTTTGGGGTAGATAAAATGATGGGTAAAGTGAAGGAACGATTCTACAGGGTAGGAAGACGGTCAGACGTAGAAGATTGGTGCAGAAAATGCGACGTCTGCGCTAGCAGCAAGGATCCAAACACTCGGCGCCAGGGACGCAGGAAGCAATACAACGTCGGTACTCCCTTTGAGCGAATTGCTATCGACGTTGCCGAGCCATGTCCACGCACAAAATCGGGTGTGTTCCATGGAATGTGTCGGTTGCCCCGAATTCGAAAGATTTGAGAGCGACCGAATAACAAATGACAAATGACAAAGTATGACCGAAAGACGAATACTGAAGGTTTTCAAGAAGGCGACCTAGTCGTCTCACAAAGAGGGTCGATGTCCGAAGTTGCAGAAATCCTGGGAGGGTCCTTACAAGATTGTGACCAGAATAAATGACTTAGTTTACCGGATTCAGAAAGGACCACGCGCAAAACTGAAAGTTGTTCACATCGACCGCTTGTTACCATTCCGAGGGCGATCTACTGATCAGGATGATCTACTGATCGGGATGATCAGTACTAGGAGGAGGGCAGTGTTACGAACGCCTCGAGCGATCCCAAATTCCGGGAATATTTGAAACTTCGAGAGCGTGCGGTGTTCGGTCTTCCAGTGCGCTCTATACTAGAAGGTTCGCCAAAGTTCTCTATCTAGAAACGCCTGGAGAGACCTCGTCACTGCCTATATAAGAATTGTGTCGCCCGGCCAGGAGTTAGTTGAATTTGGACCGCGATAGTGAGCGATATACAGTGAAAATTAATTTATAAAGTTAAAGTAAAAAGTAAGTTAGTTAGTTAGTTTGACTTGTGCATGGTTGAGTTGTAAATAAGTGTTCGAGAAATAAAGAACTTTCTAGTAAATTCGTTACAATATATATATATATATATATATATATATATATATATATATTTCGGATAGTGCATGACATTTCTAAACGAAAAGTTAACTAATTATGTATCATAATAGTTCAGTCACATCCAATTAGCAGATGAAAATTTTACGAATATTTGGTATGGTGGCTAACGTCAATTATTTATCGTTAAATTAATTATTAGTAAATAAGGAACACCCAGTATTATGTTCTATTAAAAATGTGGTGTGTTCTTGACAGATATCTTGCGTAATCATTAATCCAAAGTATGTGACTGACAGAATTGTACTGTTTTCATTTTCATTGCTGTGAACGTGATAATTTATTGGCACTTCACCCCAAAGATATCCATATTTATATAATGTTACGCCACAGATAAAATCAAATACGACTAAATATATTTTTTGTCGTTTGTTGAGAATAAACTGGGAATCAATGTGATTGAAGTCAATTATAAAGAATTACACGTATATGTCTGGTAGGCACATACTTTGTGGATCTGGTAGCAACATTTCTATGTTTTACTGTATATTTGGCACATATGCAAAGTTCTTGTAAATTGCAATAGAATTTACTTTTTATTGTTATAGACATTATTATGCTCATAGTACAACACATTTTTTAGGTCTGTTGTTATACACACAATGGATAGTTCCGAGTACCTCACATGACTGTAATGTGTCCAAAATGACGTAGACAAGATGTCTTTTACGACTATTTTTTCACGAAATGTATATATTACCCAGTGAAAATTACTCACCGTTACTTACATGATTATTCCCATTGTAAACATTGTTTAGAAGAACTGGAAATAGAAAAAAAGTCTGCTGTAGATGAATCTGCAGATGATTGATTAAAATTAAGATAAACACCTACAGATATATGATATAAGTGATAATTTTGATGAAAAAGTATATTACATATATCGTTACAGATGATATTAATATCTGCAACCTAAACAAAAATACTTATTAATTAATTAATTATGGAATTAATACATCAAGAGGAGTTAAACCTTTGAGAGTTAAACATTCTGAGATATTATGATGAGCACGATGAATGGCTAATACTTTACGAGCGTCAAGCCCTAAACCTTAATTAAAATAAATTTGATCGCTCTTATTTGACGAGAAAACACTTCAGGAAATGATTCAGTGAATCAATGTTAAATTTGAATATATTATGACAAAAGTAAGAAAGCATTAGGAGACAATAGAAAAGAAAGAAACTGAAGAAATAAGGTGATAAGAGATAGGTGACACTTGGCATCTTCCTTGTGGATTTGGAACAATCTGAGTCACTGTATTTTAGTGCTAACTCAGAAAGACAAAATACAGAAAATTTTGTAATTTAATTCAGCGGTCGGCGTTTGGCATATAGCCAGGAGAATAGCTGTTTTAACCTAATTTGTTTAGTCCTTATTATATAAGGCATTTGCAGATGGGTGAAATATAATAATCTCCTTATTTCAGTAGTTGGAAAATTATCCTCTGAAAAGTAAAACTTTGGATTATATTGATTAATGATCAAGTTTTTACTCCGATTTAGATTGTTTTCGAAACTACCAAGAGATGGCGTTTGGTAAATTCTACTGCGGTGGAACGTAGTAACATCTACTAGATGAGCCTCATCTGCCAAAGTTATACTCACTTACACTGCACTGACGAGACCCAAGATAAAGTCGAAACCGGTCTGTAGTTAGCAGTATCCCGAGATAGGGGACACTCGGCATCTTCCTTGTGGTTTTGCAACAATCTGAATCTCTGTATCTTAGTGCTAACTCTGTTAGACACAATACGGAAAATTTTGTCATTTAATTCAGTGCTAGGCGCTTGGCATATACAGTAGCTGTTTTGACCTAATTTGTTTAGTCCTTATTATATAAGGCATTTGTAGATGGGTGTAGTATAATAACCTCCTTATTTCATTAGTTGGAAGTAAGAGTGTTTTTGGATTTTCTTATATTAAGAGCAATTTATGGCAATTTATTTAAGTGTAATGGCAATTGAATTTTCACTTTCAGGGAAATGTACCGAACCTATCTTCCATACATTAATGTCTGTAAAAAAATTGAGATCGTTATAGGACTTTGGACTATATTTTTACAATTGAGCTACCAGAGATGTAAATATAAGAGAACAAAGGTAATCCAGGAGCTGCCATAACTCATGTTATTACAGCGCTTCATGAATAACTCTCTTCGAGCGCTTCAAAAATTATATTCTTTGCGGACCAATGTTTGCATTGATGATATTCTTATTCCCTTTCGATGAAATTACAAATGCAAATTTATATGCCTTCAAAGTTACATAAATATGATCGCAAAGTTCTACCACATACAGACATATATTTTTAACGGTCATCAAACATATATTTTTAACGGGTTTCTTTATTGCGGAATAGCAACAGATCATATTAGATGTATTAGCTCAAGGAAACCTATTGTTTATTTCACACACTCCGTACTTAAAGTTGCCTCCGCCAATTATCAACATCAACAGGAATGCAACCAACTGCTTTTCTTCATTTAAATTAATACAAGAGTCGTAAAAACAAAAATTAGCCCCCGTTAGAATTCTCAAGAAAAGCGAGGGAGAAATTCCGAAACAGTTTTTATGTGGCAATAATGAGCTAATATCACTTTATTGAGTTATCTACTTGGAAAATACAAAACTGTTTTGCTGTCATAAATAATTATACAATGCTATCATATCCAAATTACACACCCCCTTATTTATTTTAGCATCTCTAAGTAAAAGATACTAAGATTTAAATATTGAAGAAGTTTAAAAGCAGCGCTGATTGCAGTTTCGCGGTTCATCTCCCCCAGCTACCTCCACTTAAACATTTTATATGGCACCCCCATCTTGTAGCACCTCCCTTTAAAGGTCTTCTAATTTAATAAAAAATTGTAATTCCAGTCCATTCAGCAAACTGAAATCAGTTGATTCGTTCTCGAAATAGAATCAAATATAAAATAACACGGTTTGAAAGATTACGTGATTAAGTGTTCAAAATTTCCACCATTATTGGCTAAACAAATCAATCTATTGTCGAATTATTCTCAGACGTTTTAAAATATGTCTTTAATAATTAACTTCCAAGTGTGAGTAGTCGCATTTATTTATTTAAGTCCTTATTCTTGATTTTGTAGTGAAATATTATATACAATTGCCTTCCTAATACAATGTAATTCCAGAGGAGGAAATGGAGTTATATCTGGAGGTCTTGCTGGCTACTCCAGAGCGCATCTGATGCCAATCTATTTGTTAGAAAATATTTGATCCAGCATTGTTGGACATGTAATGCGTAGTGTGGCAGTGCGCCGTCCTGTTGAAAGTGTAAATTTTGTTCATCCAACAATGGGTATTCTTTGTCATTGACTTGGTATTCTAAGGACTGTATTATGAGAGGGTCGATTTCATTTTCCAATAAATGTAAGTATAATCCACTAGATAAATGTTTTTGAATGAAAATCGGTTATATTATTTTATTTTCCAGAATTATATACGTTGATTTTTTGAGGAAACTGAATATGATCCTCACGACACTCGACACGAGAGATATGCATTTTCATTGTCCCAGTTTCTACAGTTATATTTATTTTATAGAATAATTAAGAAAAAATTTTGCCTCATTATTGCAACAAATGTACCAAACTCGTTATTTATGAATATTTCACAAAATATAATCTATCTCTTCATCAAGTTGTTAAAGAATGCTAATTTTGTAAGGAATTAACTTGTTCAGCTTTAAAGCTTTGTGTATGAAACCAACAGAAATATTTGTTAAGTCAACGTCGTTTGAAACTAAGGTAATGGGATTGCTGGAGAAAGCCTAAAATTCGAATATGTGTAACAAGAGTAACAACTGTTGGCTGCGTATTCTCTTTATTGCATACAGATCCAATATGCTGAAATTTTTAATTGAGCAAGATTAAGTACATATAGGTGTTTCTTTATGATGGCGCTTTTCATTAAAAATTCAGGCTTTCGTAAATGTACACTTATTTTCAGCACCATAAATAAAACTAATATCAGATATTTGTTGTAAAATATACACCGTTATGAATCAAAGCACTCTCACTGTAACTGACACCACTTCAGTAATATATAAGTTGGAAATCAAGAAGGTAACTACCAGAACCGCCAAGCGGTTATCAATTAGTTCCCGAATAGCAAGGATATTACATAATCACTATATGAAACAACTACTCCTCAGGCTAAAACCCCGCCAGGCATTGAATTATACCTAAAAACGACCCTCGATCTCTTTCTCGTGTTTCTGCACGATCAGACAAGGTTTCAAAAAATAAAACCCGCCACGGGTAGGATTCGACATTTGTCCCGGATGGGAACCAAATGACATAGAGCTGTTTCGAATTTACTGGTTCTCATCAGTGCCGTACACGGCACGATCCGACATAAAGACTTTCGATTTCCGACTATGTTACTGACATAGATCGTATCGATATAAATGTATACCGCACGGATTTCAGTCGGCATCTGTCCTGGATCGGCGTACCGTGTACGGTACTGATGAGAACCAATAAGTTCGAAACAGCTGACTGTCGTTCGGTTCCCATCCGGGACAAATGTTGAAATCTACCCGTGGCTAGTTTTAGTTTTTGAAACCTTGTCTGATCGTGCAGGCAGAATCACGAGCAAGGGGTCGAGGGTCGTTTTTAGGTATAATTCAATGCCTGGCTTTAGCCCGAGGAGTAGTTGTTTTCTATAGCGATTATGTAATAGCATTGCTATTCGGGAACTACTTGATAAAAGCTTGGCGGTTTTGGTAGTTCCTTTCTCGGTTTCCGACTTGTATATTACTGACATAGATCGTATCGATATAGATCTATACTGCACGGGCTTCAGTCGGCGTTTGTCCTGGATCGGCGTACCGTGTACGGCACTGTTAGGACCAATAAGTTCGAAACAGCTGTATGTCGTTCGGTTCCCATCCGGGACAAATGTCGAATCCTACCCGTGACGGGTTTTATTTTTTGACAATTTAAAATCACTATTAGGTAATTTGGATGATTATTTTGGATGAAAAATTTTATTCTGAAATAAAACAAACACTCCCCTTTTCCAAACACTTTAGATATCAGCAAAGGGAAGGTGGTCTGTATGCTATACTTGATCGCCAAATACTATACTTATAAAGTTTGATTTTATGAAAAATTCGGCTCTAACTTTTTTTCAGCAGCATCTGAATCGATTTCATAAGAATCTCGTAAAGATCCTTACTCACAACGCAATTGAGAATAATATATACAGATGCAACCAATAAGCTTAAAAAAAATGAAAATTCTGCCTTCGCCTTTACACACAAAATTCAAATATAGAATATCAATTTATGAAATACGAAAAGCTGATTTGTTTAGAATGTTTCAAGAAGTTACACACAACTTCTTGAACAATTTGCGTTTAATTATTAATGTTATTCTAAATACTATAAAATCCATAAAAAATATTTTATTTATTATTTAATAAATGTATGTCTTTGTTATTTTCTGTATACCTTATAACAAGTTCGATTAACATAAATAAATATTTCTGAATAATGGCTTGAAATTTAACGTATATTAATATTTTTTTAAATTAAATTAAGTCATGTGCCTTAGAGATACATTCTTCCCACAATCAACTAAAATAGGATATTTCAAATATACAGTTCACAAATGTATAGAAGTTATAGAGTTCACAGAAGAGTATTATATTTGTTACTAAATTTCATGTGGTAGTTACTTCTTATTTTCATACCGTGTTGTTTGGATGCTATTCAGACAAAAGTATATTTTCATTCCAATGCAAATAAAATAATAATAATTACTAAGTTTTTAACAAAATTCGTTTATTAATGTTACTTTTTATTAAATGTAAATTCAAATCATCAAAATCCAATCGTATATAACTAGTGTTATATACGATATTTTTAATGCCTGAGTTTATTAAATCTCAGAGTTAATTATTATAATTGCTTATATTATTATATAAAATGATTATAAAATGAAATAGTCGTCGAACATTAATGATAATTACACTAACTATTATTATTGAATTTTGAACTGTATCATATTACTATAATAGCATGTGAAATATTTTAAAATTGTATTAGTTGTGACTACTAATTGATATTGCACTCTTATCATATAATCAATAATGTGCATTAGTGGTTGTTAATTCTCTCAGACTTATTATATTTAATTAATACTGCTACATTTTTATCTCAATATCTGCTCATATATTGTAAATATATTTTATACCTCTTATGTACCAATTTTTATAGATTTTCTCTTGTTTGTCAATATTGCTTGTCTGATTAAGTAATACATATCTTACCTTAGAATTTTCCAGTGATGGTGTATACATTCCTTTAAAGACTCTCTCATGCAGGATTCGTCGCTAGCATCTAGTTTTCTTAAATTATCGCAAAGCAAATCGCACTGTAAAGCAACAAATGTTACGAAACCTGTCATCAATATTTCATTATATGCATTTTGATAAACAATTTGAAAAGTCGTTACACACTGGTACAGATATACTATTATATGGATCGGCTTTGCAGATATATCAAATGGATACCACACTGCAAATGGTAAATTCTGGTTGCTCCTTTTATAAAACAGTGGTGTTGTTAGTGCTGCCGTAAATGATACAGTACAAATTCCCAGAAATAATAATTTTATACGATTTTGAAATTTTAATAATCTTCGCACTATGTGCAACTGATTTTCTGTAGTAGGTTGAAATACATCGTCGTTTAACGCTGAATATAAATCATAAAAATCTCTCTTATTTTTTAAAAGGTAGTACGACTTTATATTTGCCATTAGGCAAATTGGAACAGAATATCCGAAAGCAGCAAACTTTACTAAAGTGTTCGAATTAACAAAGGCGTTGACAGTTTGCGAAATGTTGAATAAAAATACACAAAAAATGTTTATAAAAACATAATATGTTATATAATATATAGATTTGTCGGCGCCATCATGAATCCACATACAGATAAATTTTAGGACTGAGTAATCTTTTTGATAATGGCCAATGAAATCGAAACCGATTTTTTTCGAGCACATACTGTTGTAATAGTTTTATGATAACTGTTTTAAATATGCCCATTTTTTATTTTTATATATACACTCTTAAATTTTTCATCACGTCTAAAAGTTGGAAAGGTAATAATCAGAAATTATAAATATGTACAAAACTGAAGATAATAACATAGCTAACACCTCATAATGTAATTTAGGTTTATTATTTATATATTAAAATTACTTTAATGAAACTATTATTCTAAGGGAAAAAGTACTATTTACGTTATTTTCGATAATAATAAATTATTTACAGTGGCTGATATAGTCTTATTACATTTATTCTTATGGTTCTATGCATTGTCTCTAATAATATTTTATTCTCTTAAAAAAATATTAGCAGCTAAAAATACTTTATTCCGCCTACACTTATTGTAATATACAGGTTTGCAAAATTCTATAACATTTGCATGAAAACGAGGTTAATTTTTCTGTTGAGGCCACTTTAGGTCAACGCGGATTGTTTTGAATTTAAATATGTCGCACACAGTTGACAATGGACAGTTGGCAATTCCGCAATATTCCCCTAAATTTTCCTAGTTCCTAGAATTCATGGATTTTCCCTTCGAGAACGCACGTGTAATCTGTAATCAATTACCATCGTAGAAAGATCAAAAACTAAACAATCTTTTCAAGGGACTATACGACCGATATATATTTTCAGAGTTAGTGCCACGAATATTCTTCATGGGGCCCCCATCGTTGAGAATACATCAAGAACTGGAAGTCGACAGCCACCGACCATTTGGAGTTCCGTGTCTCGCCATCCACTGGTAAATAGATTCCTACTAGTTTGCTCCTCCATACATGTACGTTGCCAATTGGACAGAATCTAAGGTCCTTTGTTCTAAGTTATATCTTTTCGTAAGGCCTACAGCCGACCATTTTCCGTATTTACCCTTCAGGTTTATACATTTTCCATAAATTGTTTTAAATATTAGTGATACCCCATTATCCCAATTCATATTATCAATATCAAGATAAGATAATAAGTACAAGGTTCTGCTCTGTTAATTCTACAAGTACCCTTAGCGGTGTTGGTAGTCCCTAAAATGAGCGGCTGGTATGTAGAGGAGAACTATAGCACTTTCCCCTCTCATTGCTGTCGCCATATCCCCTTGTTACATCACAATTTCTACAAAAAACAAGAATTTACCATTTTTGCTTTTATGTTCACCGTAGTTAAAAGAATGTAAACTCTTTCAAAGCAGGATCCAATTCATTTCAGATGATAAATGCTACTAGATGATGAGAATGTGAAGCTTCACTATCTTTTAGTTTCCAGAGTTTTGAGCCAAGTAATTATCAGAATGACAGTAATCAATAAATTCGCACAACTAATAACTAGCCCAATTGGTGGTTTCTTGAGATATACACTGCATTCATAATAATGTAAAGTAAAAATAAATTTTTGGATTTAATTTATTTGGGAGTGAAAATGAAAACTGATAATTGAAATGTTCTTTTATTATTACAACACCTTCAACATACAAACCTAACAAATACAGATTTTGAATAAGCTACTGCTAGCATTAAATAAGCTTGTTGAAATAGCTTTCGAATAAGCTATTTTAAATATTACTGTATAACAGAGGAGAGAGAACTAGCAAGCCCATATAAGTGATACGAACCATCCGTGTCCACGATGTCATGTTCATTGTTTTTTTTTTATAATTATATAAAGATATGGATCTATTTCAGAAGCTGCATACACTATGATTTAAATGTTTAATGTAGAAAAGCATTATTAGATAAATGCAAGTTTAAGATTAGCATGTATGTTTATTTTACTTATTTAGGGAAAACGCCCACCGTATCTTTTAATTAGATCCATGTATGCCCTTCTATGTTTACTACTTCTTTTACAATAGGACTATACTCTCCTACAAAATAGGCTTATGATCAGTACTTTGCCCCAGAATATTTATTACGCTTTGAGAACTTGTGGGGTGCAGTACTCGTTCCGAAATGTATATTCGCATTGTCTATCTTCAATCCTTTAGCGTGAAATTAAACTAGTATTCATTAAATATATGATAAAAATATTCTATGCATAAATAAAGTAAATAATAATTTAGAAAAATTAGCTATAAAATTTATGTTAACTCTTTTCAAATTTGATTTTAAAAAGACTCGAAAATATCTCCTTGATGCGCTAAATAGTACCTTAAACCATCAAGAATTACTTTCTAACAATTGTGAGTATATCTGGCTTCGCACATTCTAAGGCCACTACAGTATTAACACTTAACTCATCAAGATTATGAGCCCTTTGATGTTTGTGCCTGTAGATGTTCGTTTTTATATATTCTCATAAAAAGAAATCATTTGGAGGGTTGAAGAATTTTGGAGAGCATTTAATTCTACCTCTTTTACTCATAATGCGATCGTGGAATGTGTTCTCTAAAAACGCTTGTATCCATCTCGGATTATGAAGAGAGTAACCATCCAATATATAATGTTCGAATAGCAGAAATTATATGATTTTCTAAGAAATTTTAATACTTTTTTCCCCTAAAGTTGCCATAAATAAAAATAATGCCAATAACATTGTCCCGTAAAATGTTAGCCCATACATTAACTTTTGAGGGTACTGGTTCCGTAATGGTAAAACTTAAATGTTTATTTTCCTTTAACCAGTACCCAATTGTGGGCAGATTGGGTACATTCAACGATCATGTAGCAAAAATGAATTTCCTCGATATTTCTTATAAAATTATTACTTTTGTTAGCCTTCTTCATCCAACTTTTTCTTCCCAGTTTAACATTAGTTTACCTTGCCAATATAAAGGGCAATGAAAAGTAATTATTAGTGTCATACAAATACAAGACTCCTCATCTTAAGTTGTAGATACTCCCATAACCTGAGAGCCACTCTCATGGTCACCATATGTATCCGCACTCCTGGTAGTATCTAGGCTAAACCCATGAGCGACAACGGCTAAGTTAAGTTGCTTCTTTCTGGAATATAAGTTTTTCCGCTTCTTTTCTTTTCTACTATATGCAAGTAGTCCACTCAAGATTTCTACTTGCCAGGTCTATATACATTTCATGCACAAACATTCAATTAGAAGAGAGAAGGTGTTAATTTTAATTACATCATTAGCGTTAGGCGAAAAATATATAATTATCTAGTTTAGCAATTCAATCAGTATCAAAAGACTCATACGATTTTCGTAGTTATTGTGATTCTTTTTGTCTACTAAAATAAAGCACAGAAGGGAGAAAACGAGAGCATATTAAGAATAATAATCTGATGTAGGGGTAGACATAGCGTCATAAAAAAATGTGTAGCCTGTTACCAGTTAGTTAGGAGGATGATCTTATAAAGGGCATGATTAATTTTTTCAACACAAAATGGCCAAACTATCATTCGTGACAAAATGATGGTCTCGGAAATTGTCCCATAAATAAAAAAATAGCAGTAAACCACAGCTAAAAAAATCTTTATCTGAAATAATTACTCAGAATTATTTAGAATCAATAGAAAGCAAGAAATAGTGAAAATAAGCCCTAATATAATGGAAAAAGTTTAATTTTTTACAATTATAGGAAAAGACAAAACGTTTCTTGGGTTTTAGATATATAGAAATTTACTGCCTTTCCCTAAAGGCTGTAGATTTAGGAAACTTTCTACATAGTAACTTTCTCCTCTTCAGACTGCGAAGGGAAATATTCCCTACATATAGAGATAGGGACACAATCATGATAAATAATTTCCAATCCAAATATAATACAGTGGCAGCCCAAACTACGTGCCGTATTCCTCTGGGACTCCAATTCAAATATTCAGTGACACCCGCTCCTCCTCCATTAATAAGATTAGCCCATCATCCCGTACCACAATACGAAAATAACATTGTTACATAAATAAGCAGTAGTGAAAGGATAAATATGAAAAATTGGCATATCTATAATGGGCATATCTATAACCAAATTATCATAATTGAATAACTTCTTGGAAACTAAAAACTTTCTTTTTAGTTTTAAAAACAATTTTTCTAAAAATTGAAAATTTTTAGATAATTTCCGATTTCCAAGTTTTTTTTCCGAAAAACTTTTAGAAATCGGAAATTTTATTTTCCGAGATTTTCCGAAAAATCGGGAAATAAAAATTGTCAATAAAAAGTGGCCGAGGAGAAAATATTTTAATATATCAATTTCATTCAATTTATCAGATAAAATGAAACAAAAATGAAAAAAGTTACACTAAGTTCTTTAGGCTGCTTTTTCTAAGTAGGTATAATCAATATTATACTCTATTCAGATACAGAAATTATTATCTATTCAGATAAAAATCTATAACTATGAAGAAATCGACATATTGGTTGCCTATATTTGATGTGAACTAAGTATTTATTATAATTTCAAATGCGAACTTGCCATCTATTGATTAAAATTATTGATACAATACGCATTGAAATAATTTTTATAAAATTTTAAACAATCTAGTTGTGAAAACCTAAGTTAAGCCTATTAAGGATATTGTGTAACTTTGTTATTGAGTTGGTTTTTGAGGGACATTTGAAGGGATCTAAAAGGCAAATGGTTATATGATATTACTACCAAAGTTGCTTAAAGGAATACGTTCCATTGCATACCCCAAAAAAATATTTAAAATCAAGTAACAGATTTGTATGCCATTATGACTATACTGTTAAGAACAATGTCTAAAATATATCATAACCGAGCACTGAAGGATCTGTGATGAGATATTTTATAGAATATATAAAACCTTTACATATTATAAAATCATGGACCTCTAGCAAGTATTTTGGGTATATTTCAAACATATAATTCAAGATGTTTTATGTTTGCGTTTCGAATGTAGATTTTTTGATCAATGAGATGAATTATTTTTAAGCGTTCTAAATATATATTTATGCTAAAGCCAAAAACCATCACACTAAATACATTTATATCGTGCATTACTCATTTTAATTAGAGATAATATTTTAAGTTGTTAACAGTTACGTTATTATGGAGCCCCTTGCATTAAATGTTATTAATATTCTCAAAAGGCTAAAAATTTGGTATAGGATCCATAATCCCTTCAAATACACTCTTTACAATCCTATGTGACTTCCAAAATGCCATCAATTGCATTATTTTAAATATAATGCTATATTTTTAGCCATTTGCACAGCCAATTTTAAAATGTTACATTTTGAGATCTTATAAAACAGTGAATATTGTATTTAGGTTCGTTGCTTTCAGATTTAGAGCATTCAGTGGTTCAAAATTCTATATATTATTGAACTGCTGAATTCATAATTAAATTCTACTGTGATTGATTCCAAAGTTCTCCTTGAATATTTTTGTCAATAAATCATTTATAACTTGACAGTCATTCAAGTAAGGCTTAGGAACCTATATTTCAGTATCTCACTCGAAGAATGTTCTAGTAAGAAACGATATTTTAACAAAAATGATCCTCTAATTTACAATATTAATTCTAATATTTCAAGCATTAAAAAATATCTTAACAATAGTACTCTCATAACCTTTTTCGTAAAGAGACATATAGACTAATATAAACAATTAATCTAATAAGGGTATTTTAAATTTATTTTACATTAAAAGAAGTTTTAGAATGCCAGGATAATACTGCCACAAATTTATTCTTAATGAGATATGCAGGACAATATAAATAATTGTAATAGCAATATCTTAAATTTATTTTAAATGTAATAGTTTACTTTCACCCTAGCGGTTACTAAAAGTTTAATTATCACAGACACTAATAATTTTGTAATATCTAATAACTCACAGTATTAAAGCATATTATAAATTTTATCCCTCTTTCATCTTTTTAACAAGACGATGACCGAAGAGGAATAACATTTGGCGAATTTATCTTAATAAGAATACAAGGAGACACACAGATACATCCAGCCACTGATGTGGGAATGGAACCCTAGCCCAGATTAATATTGTACGAGTCGGCAATTTAGGTTAGCTCCAGGTGATTAGCATCGTTACCTTAGATCAATCTGAGGGACTTGAGGACCTTCTGCGAAGTAATATCGATTTATAATACAGAATTTTCATTTTCTAATAATTTTGAAAATTCTTATATATTAAATAAAAATTGTATAAAAATATTATCGAGTTATTATCAAGATTTCAAGATAAATTGTCATCACTTCAATTAAAAGACTATTGGTATCAATTGGACGGAGTAGATTCAAATCCTTCAGGAGAGAATGCTAACAATTGAGTAATATCCTTGAAGAACTGACCATGTATACTCCTGAACTTAACCTCACTAAAAAACAGGTCTATGACTGACTACTGGCTACCCACAAAGACCTAGGTGAGGTCATGCCAGCACTTTAGAAAATAAGGCAATAATCACAGTAAAAATTTTACAGTTGATGAAATATGTTGAAAGCGAATTGTGGACTATTTGAATAGAATGAGTACATTGATAACTCACATTTGACGTAAACGTAATTTATTTGATTTCAAAACTTATTTTTATAAGCCATAATCTAATACCACTTTATGTGGGTATATATCTACTATTTGACAAATATTTGTCTTAGTTTTATATTACCCCATATTTAACGTCGGCCTATTTCTGCTATAGATACCTATCACTGAAGTCAGTAGACGAGTTATGCCTAACCTGGATATTTTAGACCTGGAGACCTCTAGACGTCTAACCTTGAAAACTTCACCGGGAAGTCTGCTCTCATAGTCGGGTAGGAATAATGCCTAACATGTAATAAATTAGGGAATTATGGTTTTACATTCTATCCGAGGAATGGTCTTAACATATAAATTGCTAAAATATATGTATCTTCTGCGAGTCTAGTGCTATACAAGCCTCTGGAAATTATAGGTGAGCCAGCTGATGGTCATCTAGTGTTAAGCTCGGGTGTAGATGCTTAACTAATATTAATGATACAGCCCATTAATGTTGTGCAAAATCTAGGGATGTGTCCAGCGTATGATAAAAAGGTATTGGCACTGAAAAATATATTAAAGGTCACAAAATACATTATGTCCTGCTGGAATGCGAAGTAATGCAGCAATCCTTTTTACATCATAAGTGGGCTATATGTGCGCTACATATATAAATCTGGGCCTCTGCTTGTTCGAAATATTAGAATTATATTACACACATAGGCTCTGCTGACAGGAAACGTATTTATGGTCACTTAGTTTATTGCAAAGAATATTATGTCAATAACTGGAGTTGTCTTAAAAGATTATACCATTAATCAGTGCAGAATTGACTTATGCATTCAACGACATGTATATCAAAAATATTCGTTTAATAGTAACACTCTGTATATCAAAAATATACCGGGTATTTTAGTTAAAGAAAAACTACTATTACCACTGAAAATTTGCATATTATAAATCAAATTATAAAGAGTCGTATGTATGTATTTTTTTGATTATCGGAAAATTTTCTGAAAGTTCTAATTCTGAATTATAACATAATATCTGTTCTAATAATATAAATATAACACTTACTAATGTATGATTCGGTGAGATAGAATTCTAAAAATAGCTTAAAAACAAATATGAAGATTTCAGGAGAATCTAAATAGATGAATAGATTAATCTAAATAGATGATTCTATCCAATAACCTCACAGTACAGTGGCGGCTGTTAATACAGTGGGTAATAGAGTAGCATTAATAAAGATCACAGAAATATATGCACATTTCAGTTTTATAGAAAAAAACACACTTGTTTTCTGTCAAAATTGGTAACATATTAATTATGAACTCGTATAATTATATCTAATATAATTATATATATATATATATATATATATATATATATATATATATATATATATATATATATATATATATATTTAAAGCATCGACATTGAAAAATAAACTCAATATAGTTAATAATGCGTTATTGCAATATTAACTATATTGCAAATTGCAATATAGTTAATAGGATCGTGTATTATAAATTTAAAAAAAATTAAAAATTTAGGATGTGCCCTAAAAGAAATAAATTAATTTGTTTTATTTATCTTTATAGACTAGCTGATTTCCTATATAAGTAAAAGTAAGGTTGTCATTTTGCTTCCGCCATAAGTCACATCACTAGCCAGCCCATGTATCACACCCACGAGACACCACTGGGAATATATTAACAAAAGTTACTCAAAAAAGTAGCCCATGAGAACCACACCAACAGCAGCGTTGAAGGCTCTTACTTGCTTGCCCCTGTTGGACCTGGAAGTCAAGTATAAGAATAACAGACAGGATAAATGAGGGAGGAGAGATGGCATACCCGTTTTCCCAAAGGAGTCCTGAACCGATCCATCTCCTTGATTCCACAGGATAGGATGAAAATGTTTTAAACTTTTGACCATAGGTTCAAGGTGGTTGGACCCAGTAGAGAGGACTGGAGAAACGGCATGGTGCCTTTGGTCGAGGACATTTGATTCACAAATGGCTCCAGGGTTGAGTGGGAGACTATGGCTGGAGTATATGGGTATAATAGAAGAGAGAAGTACTCGATTCCCCTCGGAAATTATGTCACAGTCTTCTAAGCGATAGTGATGGTCATCTAGCATACAAATTTAGCTTCTAAACCATCTACTGTCGGTACCGGCAGCTACCGACAGTAGACGCTTTAGAGGCTACAGGAATAAAATCATAGCTGGTGGAGGAATGCAGAGATGCAGCAGAAACACTAGGTAGAAGTAACAAGCTGACGTTGGTCTATGTGTCAGGTTATACCAGGTTATATTAGGGTCAATGGGAAGGTGGAAAACTGGCGTGGAAAAGAACCGAGAGGAACTTAATGAGAAATGAACCAGCTGTCAGAGTTACACAATACCTCATCAAGAGGACCATCGGAGAATGGTTGAAGATTAAAAGATTTAATCGCTGGTGGTACACCTAAGGATGCAGGCAGGCTAAGCTGCTGCTGAGTTTGGTGCCTAGCTGCAAAGCTCCTTAGAGATGATAGGAAAAGTGTCCGAGAAGTCATGGTGTTGTTGGCAGATGGTGTAGAGGAGAGGTGGGCTTTTGAACATGTACTATACTAGTGCTCTGTTCTGGCATGGTATTGGTACCTCGCGTATGGGCTCTTTTTCTTTAACCCAAGCGAGCTGAAAAAGATCGATCTGGTGAGGATAATGAGCTTTTGGAAGAAGTCCAAGTCCATACTCAAGAGCTGACTGCTATACGGGGAGTATAGTAGGGAGTATGCATGGATAGTAGCCTGAGTAGTGTAGGCTTTACCGCCCTCCCCAAAAACTAAACCTAATGCTTAAAAAAGTACGCAAAACTCAAAAATTTTATTAAAAATATAATATTCTATCTAAAGTAATGAAACTGATAACTGTAAGTCACATATGAATAACTGCAAGTCACATATGAACAAAAACATTTTATGTAAATAGTGTGATCATAGATAACGTTCTATACGACCTTTTATTTGATCTTTTAAAATGTAAGCATTATAGAATCAAAAACTATTAATTAACAGGTAACGTGAAATACCCTGTATATTCATAGTGACTCAAATCATAAAGAGAAAATTATATTGGTTTTTTATCTATATTACAGTCTTGTAAGTGATGTTGACCTGTTAAGACTAAAATTAAAACGCTTACATAATTTCAGGGTGAACTTCAGGTATTTTCATTTTAGTAGATGGCATTACATTTAGCCACTTAACGTCTCTTTGACAATTTCCAAATTTATACAGAATAATTTAATGTCATAATTTTTGTTAAATCCTCAATGTGTATAAAGTGGAAACGAAATGGCCCAGTCGTTGAAAGACCAAGTGGAAAGACAGCCACCCATAAAAATGGAAGCTGAGGTATCTGTAGCCACTTTACTAATAGGTAACATAGTTCAATGTTGTAAATTTTATTTTTTTCTCTTTCAATCATAAATATTTCAGCTACAGCCGGACTTACAGCATTTCTTGTGTGTTGCTGTTGTGGTGGTGGTGGTGGTGGAAGGGGGCAGTGATATGGATTCTCTTAATAAATCTATACGACATAATTTTGGATTTTATAATATGTAAATAGACAGATATTATACTAATATGTAATTATTATATAATTATACGATTGGTAAACTTTTATTTTTGTATTCGAAAAAGATAGTGTCACAGAAATAGGTAACTGATTATTTGGTGCACTCATAAAAAATTATTACTTTTTGTATACTTTCCTATTTTGAGCCATAAATTATAAAAACAACAAAAATATATATATATATATATATATATATATATATATATATATATATATATATATATATATATATAGATACAATATATAAAATTATTAGTAAAATAATTTATACTTGTAAATATTTCTGCATAAATATCTAGTTCGTAGACTTATCATAAATGTTGAAAATTTTTTTACTTACATATTTTGAGTCGAAGACTACGAAAGTGAAAAGAAAATATAATTTTTCAATAGTTTTTGAATTATTTGGTCCTAATGTTCTCTCAAGGTTCTGCACCGATTTTCATAAAATATTAAAATGTCATGAAATGTCATTAAACGACATTCCACTATAGGTGACAGCGAATTTTTAATTCCAACATTTCATCATGACATATCCTATTCAACCCCAACCATTCAATTACTTAAGATATTCATATATACTTTGGAATATTGTAATGGTGTATTGTAATGATGTAACTAATTGTTTATCATCGTTGGGGTCTATACATTTAGTGAATAATGAATGTTCTTTCTTTTGTATAGTTAACTATAATATTTACAGAATGAGGCACACATACTCTCTGATAGCTACTTATACCACAGTGAACTTCAAAGAATTATTATGGAGTGGTACCTATGTACAAATATCAAAATATTCTATATAGAAATTAACTCTACTTCAAATGTGGGATTAAAAATGATATTAAAATGATAAACAAAAGAAAGTAATAAATTCTACTAGAATCTTGAAAACAGAATATTTATTTGTGTACATTTCATATAATTTTTATCAGAAATGCAATTTCTTATTAAAAAGGGCGAGTTTCAAACACCCAAGTTTAAATCTTGCTGACACCATTTGAAACGATATATTTGAGAATTCATATAGGAAATTTATTTTATTGTTTTCATAATCTGTAACCGAAAATACACTAGTACAGAAAAAAAAAATAGATTTTGATCTACTATCTACTTGTGATCAGATTTTTACTCAAAAATAGTTTAATTATATCCATAAATCATTTTACTAAAATAGCACGTTATTATCCCATTATTTAAAAATAATAATTAATTTAAATTAAAATATGGAGATCTACTAAATATAAATGTAAATAATAAATTGATAAGTTTTTGAAAATAATAGAAATTTCACACCATATGAAAGAATAAAGATTACTTTATTTTTATCACTATTTTACTGTATGCTATAACTTTGGGTTATTGAAATTATTAGTAAGAACAGAAGGAACTCAAATTTTAAGAATTGATAATTAACTTTCCTGAATATCTGAATATTTTGATTATGATTTAATATTACAATTATATGAGTATAGTTTAGATATTTTTAACCTTTATTTTTTATATGTAATATAAAAATATTAGTATTAGTATTAGTAGCTAATAGAATTATTAGCTCTATCAATATATAGTATCAACTAGGACCTACCGGATCAACTAGATCATTTAAAGTAGGCAGCAGCAGTTATTTAAAGTAGGTTTTTTATAAACTTTTCCTACAACACTTAGACAATTAATTCAAAAGATTAACAAAAACATGAAAGCAAAACTAATTCACAAAAGCGAATGCATTACGAGAAAGACAATTGCATATCAAAGGGAACTGCATAATAACAGCAAATTAAAAAAAAAATAAAAAAGAATAAGAGGTCATTATGTCTGAAACATATGTATCTGCCAAAAAGACGAGGCATATTAAATGTTTTGATTGAATATTCCTATATTTATAACATTATATGTATACTAGATTAAGATTAACAATTACCAAAATGACCAAAAGTACAGTAACAGATTTCTGTACAGTACAGTAACAGATTTCTGTACAGTACAGTAACAATACAGTAATATTATAATTTATAGAAATAGTATCAGATACAAGACGACAAAAGAGGTTATTGCAGAAAATTTTTAGCAGGGATAAGTCATGCAACAAATATATTTTAGCAAGAATAAGTCATACAACAAAAATATTTATATATAATCGATTCACTAATAAAAAATGATTTGTGATTTGTCTCCTATTCGTAGCTGTATTATAATAACTACTATACTTATAGTAGGATATATCCAATTAATAACAAGAAAAATCTTCACAGTCCATCAATATTGTTATATAAGCTACTTGAATATATATATATATATATATATATATATATATATATATATATATATATATATATATATATATATATATATATATATATATATATATATATAAATATATATAAATATATATCTTTTTTCTTTTTCTTTCTGGCTAGGATTTCTGCCGAGTTTCGGCATGACGGTATGTTCTTTAGTTCTGAAAGCAGTGAATATCTCACACTCCACTGAGGGCTTCTATAATCAGTACTTTAAGTTTAATATAATGGTTTGGATAGAGTCTACGGAGTTCGAAGATTAAATCTCGACATTTTGTCTATTTCTTCCCCTCTTTCAAGACAATGTTACCGTCACCGTTGTGTCTATGGATATAGGCTGAAACTGTATACCGAGTAAGCTGGCAGCAAATGCATTAATGTCTCCGGCGCCCTATGACAGGCCCTGCAGCTGACATCAGGGACCTCTATACCCATAACCTCGAAACCTACTCCGATACATGAGCGTATTAAATACACCATCTTGGCAAGCCAATATGTATCCCTCAGTATCAGAATGTATCCCGGCTGATCTTAAGAAAACAAAGGTCAGTATTTCGAATAAGCATAGCGCTTCCATATTTCTAAAGAAGACCTAGTGCATGGACTTATCCTTGTGAAGCTGCAGAGCCTTTAAATGCTCTGCAGTTTTTACTTGAGATTTTAAGTGAATGGGTTCCAACTCAGTGACAGAGTTGTCATTGGTGCGTTCGGTATCGAAATGTTCTTATCCCTACATGTTGGTGATCTCGGACCATGCAGAGAAGGGAATCCGAACACCTAATGACTTTAAAGATTACATATAGAACCATCCTGTTATGAAGACACACCAAACTCAAGAGTCCACGGCTTTCACGATGTCATGGGAGATGTAACCGTGGAACGGACGATCTGGGATGCAAACTCCTACTGAGATGCATCCTTTCCTCCTGGGTTACTACGTCGAGCTGTCGCAGCTCCTCCTGTGTCCAGTTGACTATTCCGAAGGAGTAGACAAGAATCGGAATAGCAAGAATGTTAGTTGCAGACACCTTGTTCTTCTCCGACAGTTCTAAAGACCAAGTCTGTCGGAGGTGGCGCTGATACTTGCCGCGGAGAGCATTCTTTACGACACCTACCTCTTGGATGGAGCGTTGCTCAACACCCAAGTAAGTGTACAACTCTCCGGCATCTAAGTGGTGTAAGATGCTTCAGACTACGAGCTACGTATCCTCTGCGTATTCTCGGCTTCGTCCTCTCTTGAGATGAACCAGTGCACATTTGTCCAACCCCAACTCCATCCCGATGGCCTGCGTGTACTCCTGCACCACAATTAGGGACTGACGTAATTCCATTTCTCCGGAAGCATAAAGGTTATCAATGTAAAGTGGATGCGTAATCTTGTGCCCCCGATCACCGGGGATGCCGCATTTATAGCCACGGGTTTTACTGAGGGATACGGATAACGGCAGCAATGAGATGGAAAATGGAAGGGGGTTAAGGGAGTCTCCCTGAAACACGCCCCTTCTGAACGACACTGACTCTGTCTGGACTCTAGTATTACTCGATGTTATGGTAAACCGAGTCCTCCAGAGCGGCATCAGTTCTTAAATACATCTTACTACAGGAGCGGACACCACAAGGCATTGGAGCAAGTGAATTATTAGCTCAAGGGATGTCTGCAGTAGTCGATCCAGGCCATGGAAAGGTTTCAGCTGTACTGCATCGAGTCCTACGTGATACATTTGACAATCAGATACATATGACAATATCCCCTCGCAAACCGGCTCAAGTGCTAGGAGTACTCGCACATACAAGAGCGTGTAAACACCTTGTAACACGTATTTAATCAAGTTATCGGTTGATAGTTCTTTGGGTTGGATGGTTCTCCGGTCTTCGGAATAAACACGGCCCGTCCCTCGACAACCAAAGAAGGAATTTGCTGCTCCCTATTTAGCCAACTGGTAAAAATTATTGTTAAATGGTGGTGGGTACTGGAAAATTTCTTCCACCAGAAGTTTTCATCCCAGGGCCAGGAACAGCAAAGTTCTTAGAGCGTACAGGAGCTCTTCTAACCTCTTCAGGGGTTATTGGATGGCTCATTTGTTCTGGTCGCTGAAGACCTCCGCAAAAGTTTTCAAGGCTGCAGTGTCTCTTTGGAGTGATGCTTCTGCTCGCACATCATCTTCCAGATGTTTTCTACCTGATTTAAAGTCGGCGAATTTTCGACAACAGGTTGAGGCGGTTCGAATAGGCGCGAAGATTTTTCGCGGAACAAATTATTTTCCGCCAGTCTTCGCGCTCGCCTCACTTGTGACTTTTTGCACATCATTGCATCCGTATTCTATCAAGATAGTGCTGCTTGGTAGTACACAGAACTACCTCATTGAGTGTGTGATGGACGCGTCTTAAATTGGCGACTAGTCGCCGTAATTTTGACGTAAGGGGTCTATTCGCCGCCATATAGTTCTTCACACATTGAATACGGGATATCTGTTGTATTATCGACTGGATCTTGGCCTCTATCTTCCATACACGTCGCTCTGCTCTCTCTCGTGAAGAGGAAGAATTATTCGCCCTTTCTAATTGGGAGAAGCTTTTGGCAGCAGTGTACACGGCTCAATTTGTGTGCCAGATATCGACCCCTTCTGGAAGTGCTGTTTGAACTTCAGTGTCCATTCTGGCCATGTCTTGTGGCCCAGGGGGTCTTATGCTGTGTAACCCCCTTCTGGTACTGAGACCCTCTGTTAATGGCGGAGCGGTGAAGACCACATCCTCAACTGGTTCATTAGCAGCGTTTCGGCTACCTCATTCGCCAACCGAGGCGCAGCCCTCACATAGCCCTTTCTACGAAGATAGGATACATCATCAATCACGCAGACTCTGTAGCGTGAAGGCATCATGGTTTGGGTACAATTCACACCACAGGGCATGCATACGTGCCATGTATCCCCTCCGAATGGATTCACTGACTTCGTAACATTACAGTAGGTCGGTCTTCTCTCAGTTCGTCGGTCCACTCAAAGTTTCCATGTGTTTGGCGTACGTCGTTTCCAGGCAAGCCATACAGTTGAGCCCCACCATCTTGCAAATGACCCCTATCCGAATGGGGTCGATCGTGGGGGCCTCTCCTCCTGTCATTAGGAACAGGAAGCAGGGGCTTAATGAGAAGTTAGCCCAGCAAGCCCACGGCCGACACTAGAGGGGAATCTGTTATCTCTTATTAGGTGCGCTGGTGCTGTCGGTCCGGTTTTGCACCCTAGCTGAAGTAAGTGGTCTCGCTACTCACCAAAGGCCAGATCGATGTTGTGCTGTCCCTCCTAATTATATTCTTATTATAAACAATAACTATTGAAAATATGTATATTATTAAAAATGTTTTGTCGTTTTCTTTTCAGATAAATATTTTAAATACAAATATATTCATCACCTCGATTTATACAAACCATAGTCCAAAAGAACATTTTCCGTCCTCCAAAAATTCTACACTAAAAGTTTGTCGGAGGAAACGTTCCACGGAAATTTAAAATTATTTAATGGAACCATGAATTTCATGACAGACGTAAACGTTATTAATTTTCTCATGAAAGGAAATATTCTCTCTCGAAAAACATTTTCAGTTTAGTCAATACGTCTAGTGACGCAGCCTATGTCTTGGTAATTTCTAGGGGTATGCAAAAAATATCTAGTCAATTTCTCTCTCAACTAATAAATACAACACTCTAACAGTCATCCTAAATACCTAGAATTTTTGCAATACAAGGTTATAATTCATGTACATTTACGTTGTTATCTAGTTATTTAAAAATGTAATATCTATTTTTGACATACCAAAAGGAGTCGTCTTTCATTCATTCATTCACGTTATTCATTTGCCCTAATGCCGCAGGGCTATTATTATTAATGACGCACCAAATTAAAATTACGAATCCTTTAAACATTTTTATGTATATCAAAGTAAGTAAGTATTTCTTCACTATTTTATTAAATACACACTTGTTTTTATTTATTACTGTACATTCGTTATGAAGAGATTCACCAGGTTAAGTAACGAGTACAGCAGAGAAAGTACCTCATCAGATAACGTAGGTCGTTTGACTGTGTTTTTAATTAAAATTTTCATACGAAACTACGAACTTTAAAATAAATGGAATAAGTTTCCATAGACAGTGTACCGAGTCAGAGTGAAAGAAAAGTGATAATCTAAAAGATAATAGACTGTTATATTTGTAAACCGTACTGCACTTTGAGTATTACGAGCCCAGGCTCATAGTAGTTCAACCAAGCACAATTTTACAACTAATGTATTGAAATAAAAGTAAAAACATTCTCAAAACTATTTTATTAAAGATAAATATTAGTAACTGAAGCAAAGTATAAATTTTTAACTTAAATACGATGAAATATTACTACGTTATGATGTGTCAACGACAAGTTTGTTAATAAAAGAAATAAGATTCGCGGTTCAGAATAGTTCGGCCAGTTGCTGCAATGCATAGTAAATTAAACATTTATAGCGTTTCAAAATAAAATAGAATCTCAATTGTTGTCAAAGTGAAACAAATATTATAATAGGTGTTTTGTACACGTCTGCTAAAATTTACTACAAGAAAATGGCACATAGCGTGGAATTAAGGGACGATATGCGAAAATTAATTATTAATGCTCATAATCAGAGAATGTCGCCTCGAAGAATAACTGCTACATATTCGCTACCTAAATCTAGAGCGTCCAAACCCCACTAGAATCCCAAACTTCACGCTTAAATCAACATGCTCTGAAGGATATTGTAACAACAAACCGATGATCTAGTGCAAAATAAATTATAGGTACTATGGAGGCAAGCCATTGGAGAAATATTTCTTTATCGACAACTAGACGCTAAATAAACAATACGATACAAATTCTACAAAGCAATGCTTGATTCCTTACGATCTACTTTTGAATTTACCGGTTTCTCCTTCAGGCAAAAGAAAATTTGTTATTAACCAAACGACAGAAAATCGATCGGTTATGATTGGCCAGAGAATAGAAGAACTCAACTTTGCAACAATAACACCAGGTAATTTAGAGTGATAAATCCAAATTGGACTGACAACAGAAAATTTATGGTATCCCACAGTAAACTTATACTCCTAACTGTTTAGTTAGGAAAGTGAAGTTTCCTGCATCTCTTATGATCTGGATGTGTATAAGTGGTATGGGCGTAGGAAAGTTGCATTTCGTAGATCATACTGTGACAATAGAGAAATGTAAACAAATTTTGACAGACAGTTTATTGCCGTCGATACCAACATGTTAAGGAACTAACGCACAGTAAATTTTCCATCAGAATGGTGCTGTGTGCCTCACAGCAAACACTGTCAAGGCTTGGCTTACAGAATATAATATCACTGTTATGGAATGGACTTCTGTCAGTGCAGACCTCTCGTTAATAGAAATATTGTGGCATATAATGAAAAAACAGTTGCCTAAACATCTAATCCATTCAGTTAACGTTCTGCGGAACAAATTGCAAGAAATTTGGGACAGCAAGCTTCCCGAAGAGTTCGTTAAACTGGTAGATACAATTCCTGACAGAATTAAAGCTGTTATTGTCAATAAAGGTGATGTAATACAGGATGAAGCGAAGGAACTATTCTGAACCGTGAATCTTAATGTTTTTTATTAATAGATTTGTCACTGACACATCATAATATAGTAATATTTCATCGTACTTAAATTGGAAGTTTATACTTTATTCCATACCATATGTGTGGTACCAATAATCTTCAAAATATTTATGAAGAAATTCACGCAAATGTTATAGAATTCTGCAATCGTATTGTATTAACAATAAATCTGGGTATTTATTGGAAGTTATTTTACCTGCTTAATGTTTTTCTTGCAAGGGAATGAATTATTATTGGAGAAAATGCACAGAATAGCAAGAGACACGTATTCGAATAAAGGTAATAAAAGTACAGTAAATAATTTATTGGTTATTGAAAATAACGTGAATAATACTTTTTCACTTAATATAATAGTCTCATTAAAGTAATTTTAAGTAGTACACCTAAATTACATAATGAGGTGTTAGCCATATTATTATCTTCAGTTTTGTACATACTTATAATTTCTTACAATTGCCTTTCCAACTTTCCAAGTTTTTTACACGATGAAAAATTTAAGCGTGTATATATAAAAGCAAAAATCTGGGCACATTTAAAACAGTTATCATAAAGCTATGTCAACAGTATGACTTCGAAGAAAATCGGTTTCGATTTCACTGACCACTATCAAAAAGATTACTCAGTCGTAAAATTTTTCTGTATGTGGATTCATGATGGCACCGACAAATCTATATATTATATAATATATTATCTTTTTATAAACATATTTTGTGCTTTTCTATTTAACATTTCGCAAACTATCAACGCCTTTGTCAATTCGAACACTTTAACAAAGTTTGCTGCTTTCGGATATTCTGTTCCAGTTTGCCTAATGGCAAATATAAGGTCGTACTACCTTTTAAAAAATAATAAAAATTTCTACGACTTATATTCAACATTAAATGACGATGTATTTCAACCTACCACAGACAATCAGTTGCTTATAGTGCGAAGATTATTAAAATTTCAAAATCGTATAAAAATAGTACTTCTGGGAATATGTACTGTGTCAGTTACGGCAGCACTGACAACACCATTGTTTCATAAAATGAGCGACCAGAATTTACCATTTGCAGTGTGGTATCCATTTGATATTTCTGCAAAGCCGATCCATATATCAATGTATCTGTACCAGTGTGTAACGATTTCTTATATTACTTATCAAAATATATATATTGAAATATTAATGACAGGTTTCGCAACATTTGTTGCTATACAGTGCGACTTTCTTTGCGATAATTTAAGAAAACTAGATGCTAGCGACGAATTCTGTATGAGAGAGTCTCTGAAGAAATGTATACACCATCACTGGAAAATTCTAAGGTAATATATATTATAGAATTATAGTCATTATTCTTTGACGACTATACCATTATTCGAGAATGTAATCATTTTACATAAAAATATACTCAATTATAATAATAGATTTTAATCAACTCAATCACTAAAAGTATAATATACGTTAGTTCTTATTTTAATTAGTTTTTGATGACTTTAATTTACATTTAATAGAAAATGATATTACTAAACAAATAATAGATATTTACCCTTATAAGTATTTTGTTTAAAGCTTCATAGTTATTCGTATTTTTATTTACATTAAAATTTAAATATATTTTGACACGGAGACTTCTATATATTTGTGAACTATATATTTGAAGTATCCTATTTTAGTTGATTCTGAGAGGCATGTATCCCTGAGAGACATAATTCAATTTAATTTAAAAGAATAGTAATATACGTAAAATTTCAAGCCATTATTCCTAATGGCCTTGCTATAAGGTATACAAAAAATAACAAGAACATAAACATTTACTAAAAAAATAAATAAAATATATTTTTTGGATTATGTAGTATTTAGAGTAACACTTATAATTACTTGCAAGTTATTACACATAACTTTCTGGAGTGTTCCAAACAAATCAGTTTTTCATAGTTTATAAATTGATATTGTATTTAAATTTATTATGTAAAGCGATGGCTGAATTGATGGCTGAATGATTTTTTAAGCTTATCGGTTGCATCTGTTTGTATTATTCTCAAGTGCGTAATAGCGTAAGGGCCTTTACGAGATTCTTATGAGATCCATCAGATGATGTTGAAGAAGAGTTATAGTCGAATTTTCCGTAAAAGTGAATCGCTTTATAGGAGGAGGATATTTGACGATTGAGTATAGTATGCAGATCAGTTGACCTTTCTTTTGCAGATATTCAAAGTGTGAAAAGAGTGTTTATTTTATTCATCGCTTATTTTCCTTTTAAAACATTTATCCAAAGTAACAGTGATTTTAAACAA
This sequence comes from Rosalia funebris, assembly GCA_037954035.1. Lineage (NCBI taxonomy): Eukaryota > Metazoa > Arthropoda > Insecta > Coleoptera > Cerambycidae > Rosalia > Rosalia funebris. The sequence continues at coordinate 31,180,122 of JAZFAV010000009.1, read as the reverse complement.
TAAAGTGGTGTCAGTTCCAGTGACAGTGATATGATTCATAATGGCGTATACCATGGTATTCAATACCACTTATGATACTAGGACAATTCAAACAAACTGACTCAAATCCGTTTTCATTACAATTCCAGAAAAGAAGAAGTAAACACAATGTAATGACTACAGAACCATCAGTCTAAGGAACCATATGCTTAAGGTATTCTTCAGGATAATTCGTTGCCGAATATATAGCAAACTGGAAAATAGAATAAGAGAAACAGAGTTTGGATTCCAAGATAGGATGGAAACACGCGATTCACTTTTTCAAGTGCAAGTTTTAATACAAAGATGCCGAGACGTAAATGGTGATGTGTATTCTTGACTGATAGATTTCGAGAAGGCATTTGATAGAGTAAGGCACGATACATTGCTTTCTATCCTAAAAGCAACCGGAATAGGATTTGGTGGAGTAGGAGGAAGTGAAATAGTAGGATATATTTTCATCGAAGAAAGTTTAACTGATGAATTATACGTACATATATTAGACAATAAAATCGACCCTTCATAATACAATCGTTATAATACCAAGTCAACGAAAAAGAAAACCTATTGTTGGATGAACAAAATATATACAAGATAGCTCATCACCACACCATGCACTGCATATCCCATAATGACTGGATCTAAGATTAGTCGACAAATGGATGGGCGGAAGAGGAATAGCTGGCAATATCTCCATATCTTCTTCTCCTTCTTCTTCCTCAACCCATATCTATCCACTCCTGGACGAAGGTCTAGCCCAATTCTCTCCATTCCTCCCTACTTTGTGCACATTGTATTCATTTTCTTCCTGATATCGCCTTTATATCATCCTCCCATCGCCTCTGGGGTCGCCCTATACTCCTACTCGTTTCTCTTGGGCGCCATTCAGTGACTTTGCGTGACCATCTGGTGTCATTTTGTCTAGCTATATGTCCTACCCATCGCCATTTCATTGTTACTATTTCTTCTATTATGTCTTTTATTTGGGTCCGTTTCCTGATTTCCGTATTTCTAATTTTGTCTCGTAAGGAAATTCCGACCATGGCTCTTTCCATTGCTCTCTGCGATGTTCTTAGTTTGTTAGCGTAGACTTTTGTCATAGATACTGTTTCCAATCCATAAGTGTCGATTGGAAGTATACATATGTTGTATACTCTTTTCTTAAGGTTGACTGGAACTTCGTGGTTTTTGAGTATATATTGTAGATTTCCAAAGGCTGCCCAGGACAGTATAATTCTTCTGCTGATTTCAGCATGTTGATTTTCTTTTACTAGTTTAATGGAGTGTCGTAAGTATATATACTCATTCGTCTTTTCAATAGGTTGTCCTTCCAGCGTGATATTTATATCAACGTTGGTCATTATCTTTGTCTTGGACTCATTGATTTTTAATCCAATTTTGTTGGACTCGTAGTTTAGTCTTTTAAGCATTTCTTCAAACTCCTGGACATTGTTGGCTACTAGAATTATGTCATCAGCAAACTTTAAATGATTCAGGCACGATCCGTCAATGTTTATGCCTTTATTTTCCCATTTTAGGTTCTTGAAGACATCTTCCAGCGCTAACGTAAATAATTTCGAAGAAATACTGTCACCCTGTCTGACACCCCTTTCCAACTTGATTTTATTTGATTTCATCTACTTTAATATGCATAGTTGCATTGTTATAATTGTTTTTGATTAATTTTGTAAAATCAATTCTTGCGTTATCGAGGGACTTAAGAAGAGGCCCTATTTCCATGGAATCGAATGATTGATGGAAGCCGATAAATGCTAGATGTAGGGGAACGTTGTGCTCCGTACATTTTTCTACCAGGATATGTATGGTGTAGGTATTATCGGTTGTCCCATATCCCATTCTAAATTCGGCCTGTTCAATTGGTTGTTATAAGTAAATTTTGCAGTCAGCCGGTTTGTCAGTATTTTGGAGAACAATTTATAGCAGCGATATTGGTCGATAATTTTCGATGTTTGTATTGTCACCTTTTTTGAAGATTAATATCACTTCAGCGTTGCAGCATCACTTCAGCGTTATCTCCATATATGACTCCATTTATCCCTCTGGGATTACATGAAAACAATTGTATATAAAATTTTATGGTATAATAATCAAGAGTAATTAGGTATAGGGAAGCGGAGGCTGAGTATCCTCTGTGAGAGAATATTTTTTTTTGTTGAATCAGAAGACCATTAAAAGGGTATATAATAAGATGGGGGTGCCATAAAAATACTTGTGGTAGCTGGGAGTGATGGGGTGAAGCCCAAACTGCAATTGATGCTGGTTTTACACTTCTTAGATATTTAAATATCTGTGTTTTTTGCTTAATGCTAAAATAAATAAGGGGGGGGGGGGTATTTTGAAATTAAGGCACTGTATAACTATTTATAATAGCTAAGTTTTGTATTAAACAGGTAAATAACTCAACGAAGTGATATTAGCGAATTAATACAATACAAATTCCTATATTTACCTATAATTAATAACGATAAATAGTTGACGCTAGCCACCATACCAAATATTTTCAAAATTGTTATCTACTAATTGGATGTCACTAAACCATGACACGCAATTAATTAACTTAATACTTTTCATTTAAAAATGTCATGACAGTATCTGAAATGTACATATAATAAAGTGGACAGCAGAATATATATATATATATATATATATATATATATATATATATATATATATATATATATATATATATAGATATATATATATATATATATATATATATATATATATATATATATATATATATATATATATATATATATATATATATATATATATATATATATATATATATATATATATATATATATATATATATATATATATATATAGATATATATATATATATATATATATATATATATATATATATAGATATATATATATATATATATATATATATATATATATATATATATATATATATATATATATATATATATATATATATATATATATATATATAGTAATTTTCCCATAAATTAAACTTATCAAATATTTTGATTCATAACATTCTATTCCTCGTTAAAAATTACAATTCTTCACATGATAAATCTTTAAATTGTACTGTAATGTTTTTCTTTTTTCAGATTTGGTAAAACAACAGAGAATTTCTTTAGTCAAATATACTTCGGACACTTCGTCAGTAGTGCCTTAATCTTTTGTATGACCTTGTTTTTATTAACTTTGGTAAGTTCATCTGTAACTACAGATAATAATAATACAGGGAACTGTGTGACAAAAATTACACATCATGTACTAATCAGATATCTCACTGAAGTACATTAAATTAAAAAAGAATAATTAAATCTGATGTTTAAAAATCGTACGTCATTACAGGTAAAAAGGGACACCTATGAATTCTTCTATTTAATAATATATCAAACGGCTATGTTTATCCTATTATTAATACCATGCTGGTTTGCAACAGAGGCGAGAAGAAAGGTAAGTAAATACTTCTTTTATAACGAGGATTGGCAATGATTATTTAAAAAATGATCTAAAGTAAATGTTCAAATTGTGTACCGTTGGATGCTAGTTGACAGCTTTATAGTAGCCAAGATGATTATTAAATTATTTTTGAACATTGATAATTCTTCGGGAGATTTACGTTATAATTCGTGACAAATTTTTGCTTTTAAACCTCCGAAATTCTCGGCCCAATACGTATACTTTGAGTTTTAAGTCTCCCCACAAAAAGTAATCTAGAGGTGTTATATATGCCGCTCTAGTTGGCCATTCGATCGGTTCCTTTTTCTTATCCCATGATTCGAGAACATTTCATCTAAATAGGTACGGACAGGTGCTACATAATGAGCAGTTGCGCCATCTTATTGAAGGAGAAATTCATTTCTTTTAAGACAGGGTTCCTCTACATTTGGACATAAAGTGATTAATGCAAGAATAAGGTCGTCTCAAAGAAAGTCCAAATATCTTGCAGCAGTTAGGTTCACGTCAAAAAAATAAGAAATGGGGATCCAGGATTCCTCCGTTGATTATGCTGCATCACACATCACATCATACCATACCTTCTACATCAATCATCTAATATGTATTTTAAAAAATGCGTCCCTAATTAAAAATAAAATTTGACGAGTGCAAGAGTTGTGCTTGAATAACTTTTGAGAATAATTTTTCCAAATAATTTTTGTCCAATGTATTAATTACTTTACGAGAACACTGTACATATTTTGTAATCTGAGTTATATTATATATCTACTATTCCTTAACATAATATTATTTGTTACTAGATTTTTCTATAAATTTGTATAAATACAACTTCACTAAGAATCAACATAACTAATGTAATTGTGTTATCTTTATTTACTTCTATAAATCCGAATCTGCTTATATATTACATATTTTGATAATTTCTTGCAAAACTGGCTAATTAAAATAATCCATGTTATTTTTTTAGAGTGAAAATATTACTTTTGCTGCATATGAATGCTCCTGGTTTGACGCAACAAAGTCTACCAAAAAAGATTTGTTGTATTTTATGCACAGGACACAAACACCAATTCAATTCTTTGCCATAGAGTTTTTCCATATTTCAGTTGAGAGTTTCGTATGGGTAAGTATGTATATACCTAGAACTTATACTCGTATACATTTTAAGTTCATTAAGTAACGTGTATCACCAGATAATTAACAAAATGACTTAGAAGTTTAGGTACTAAACTTAGAAGTTTAGTACCAGGTTCGTCAATATTGGTACAGTCGATTTACATTTTATTTTAAATTTGCTTTATACTACACTTGTTTGTGAGCTTTGCCAAAACAAAATCTTTTGTAAACGTTAGTTTTCGCTAAAAAATTGTAATTGTGCCAGTGCTTACTTTTCGTCGAACTGCAAGGGAAGAAATACTTTCTATATTTTCAGAAAATTACAAACAATATTTTTTACGAAGTCAAAGTAGGAGTACTTCTGAAACCTTCTATGGGCAATATTCTCTATAATTATGGTTGTCCTTAAGGGCGTGTTTTTGAAAAACAATATCTTACATACCATTCGCAACTTATGTTGCACTGAACAATCTTGCAACCTCAATGAGTATTCATGTTGCATATATTGTAGAACGTATATGAGAAAATATTTGAATAATTTTTTAATGGATTCTCGTTTACTCCAGACGATTAACCTATTTTGCAGTTTTCATCTAGGTATCATAAATATTACAGTTGTTACGTTACAAAGCCTTATCTGTAATCTATCTGGCATTCTGTATGGTGCCAATGATTACAAGTTACCTACTTGTATCGGTTTCAAAGTCTTTCTGGAATTCCTTACAAATAAGGCCTTGCTCATTTTGATCAGTTAGAATGATCATATTGTCAAGTGCATTATGATCTGCAAGATTATTTTTATGAAACTTCGCGTCAGTAGTATCATTTCAGTCAGTGGTACAATTTCTTTGTTGCTCAATTGTTTCCAATTTTTTATTTCTGAATCAATCATTTTCTTTTTTCTCTTCTCTGTTCTCTTTATACCATAACATTAAGTCTTTGATTTTTTTAATTTTATCTCATTGCGAAGCTCTCAAACAATGGAAACTGTTCTTTGTCGCTGCTAAATGTTTTATACTACGAATACAATTATACTTTTAGCTTTAATTTTGTAAAAAGAATAGTTTAATGAATTATTATTAAATAATGATTAATCCATGAATAGATGTGTCTTTAGGTTAATCTAGTATTTTATTTTTGTCAGGGTGTAAGCCAATATTTTCCCTTTTCTGTACAATTTTTCTATTAATTGCTTATTAATGTTTTTTTTAAAGTAATGCATATTCTACAGTATTTGAATATAATCGGTACGGTATATGAATACCGCTATAATATAATATAACGCTACATTATATGATTCATTCTATATTATTGATTCACCAGGATAATTATTCTAGAAATATAAGGATAACAAAAATCCAATGTAGGTATCGGAAATTATTTTTACTTCAGTTAGTTATAATTCATACATTATAATAATTCGTTAAAATAAATATAAGCAACCGTACTCTACTACTTTCTCCTCCCCTATAGCTTTTTAACGATAACGAAAAGAATATTTGACACCATTCCCTTAGATGATTGATTATTTTCGTTTATATTTCTCGATCATGGTTATTATAAATAGTATATTTCAACGAACTTTTGGGTTGTGATAAGATAAATAAATTGTTAAAATGATTGCTCCATCCTCTGTCTTTATAATTTCTGTGCAAGCTTACATATACATTTTTATATATGATATTAATGCCTATATGTATACGTTAATTAGTGCTAAAAGCTGTTTAAGAGTTTTTGCTTATCTGTATCGAATTCTATACTTATATTTAATATGTATTTAAGATCGATAGGAGATAGAAAGTGTATTATCGATATGTAATAAGTTTTGGTATGACCAAATTGACTCAAAACTCTTTTGTTGCAGATTTTTCGAACATCATTATCATGGTTCGCTGTCTTAAATAATCTTAATAGTGGAAAATAAAATGTGTCACAGTTATTGCAGTATACGGGAATAAGTACATCGACATGCTGCTAATTTAAAATTAACTTAATTTAATATTTTTACCAAAGAAATACTATAAGTAGCTATTTATTGCTTTGTACAATACCTTTTTCATGAGAAAGTCATACTATTTTATGATATTGTATGGCTATCTACGATCCCTTTGAAAATGTTAGCAGCGTATCTCACTATGGCTACATGAAACAATTAATCAGCTCTTATAATTGATTAGACATAGTGTTAACTATGGCTACATTTTTTATGTCTCACTGAATCGAATTTATTTAAAGGATACATGGCTTTCATATACCTGTTTTCATGATTACATGATCATAACTTGATTATACATTATGTGAGTTAACAAGCTCTTCATAAAATATTTTACTATGAAAATAATACAATTTCATTTAATTTTGGTAGTTTAGTAAAAGAATTGTCTAAAATTTTAGAAATATATACATATTAGTAACATATTAATAGAATTAATAGGTGGACAAGACACATTATAAATAAAAATATTTAAATAGCTTGAATTCATTAAAAATATTTTAAATATGTTATTTCATCAGTTAATACTACACACTTTTCAAATAGTTAATCAAAATATATTTTGTAACCTTTATTTAAGTTTACAAAACATCAATTAATACTCATATTGTTACTTCAAGTGTCAAATAAAAAAACGTCAAAAAGTAAAAATTGGTGTTATCAGCCCTATACATGCCAATATAAATTTTAAGTTCACAGAAAAATGCATATATTTTAAATTATAAATAACAAAGTCCTCATGATGTTTAATTAAAAAAATTGTCTACAAAGATGTATTTTCTTTTGTTGATACGTAATATTCCCTTTCCCTTTATGTTGTTTACTAGTTTATGTACATATATGTGCTATGTATATTTATAAGTAAGTTGTATTTTAATAGTCACAAATAATTACATTTAAAAAATTTTATAAGGACAAAGTAGTCAAATATAATTAATGTTTGAACATTGTTTCATTTTTAACGTGGCCTGTTTATATTATTATTATATATTATATATATATATATATATATATATATATATATATATATATATATATATATATGTAATATAAAAATACAGTTTATGTACATTGTTAACTTTAGCTATTATCTTGTGAGAAGGTAATATGATATTCTGGGAATCTGTTATCGTTCTCTTTCCAGACATCATACGATACCTACTTAACCTTTGATAACATTGTATATTTCATTTATCACTAAATGTGATGGCTTGGAGTATTGCCAAGGCCTTCCCAGAAAGCCACGCTTAGCCACGCGTTAGCGTCAGCATTTTTAAACTTATAAATTATATCCAAGCCAGCACAAAGTCAGTCTAGATTGTAAACTCATTTCGTCGTCTACGACTCATTTCAAAATTATACAAAATTATAAATAAAGTGTTTAATATAAAAAAATTGTTTTTAAAAAACTTATAAGCTGAAATAGCATATAAGAAATTGGCGCAGTCGGTAGGATATCGCGCATCGCTAGAACACGGACTTTGCCTCACTGGTGGTGTGAGATTCTAATCTCTAAAAGCGGTATCCGAATCAAAAAGTGCTACGAAGAAGAAACAAGAAAGAAATACAAAGCAACTCTTGAAGAAAAGAAATCTCAAGAAGAAAGAAGAAAAGAAAAATAAATCAATCACCAGCGGTGAACTTCGGAGTAGAACACGGAGCCTTACCTAACTACCCGCGAGTTCAGCCGACACCAGCCCATCCTCTACATTGGCCCGTCGTCGCTAGAACACGGACCTGACCTCACTGGCTTCGGACCCATTGGCGGAACAGATGGAAGGAATTTGATAAGTCACGGAATTGTCTCGCTTGCCATTTTTATTGTGTACATTTTATTCACATTTATTTGTGCGTTTAACGATATTTTATTCGTTACAAAGAAGGACATAGACCAGTCCAAGTTATTTTTACATTTAAAAATTTCATTTCAATTAATTAACAAAAATGTCTACTGAAAATCTTAATAATGTTAATGAGGGAGAACACGTAGAACCCTACAAACTCTCCGAAATCTTTTCAATTGTACCGGAATTTGATGGTAATCAAATTTTTTTGCAAACTTTTTTGAATGCTGTAAGATGTGCTTACAGTATGGCCGTTGCTGACCAGCGTATATTTTTGACTCTCCATGTACAGAATAAATTGCGCGGTAAAGCTGCAGAGTTAGTTAACTCTCGCAACCCTTCCACTTGGGAAGAAATTAAAAATTTACTTGAAACTCATTTTGGCGATTCCAGAGACCTTACGTCTCTAATACAGGATCTTCAAAGAATCCATCAACAAAGTAACGAAAATGCGTTAAATTTTGTGTCTCGATTACAAACCCATAACGCGAAAATGCACGCAGCTGTGCAGAAACAAACTCTAACACCCGAGCAAAAAACTGCTCAATCTAATTTAATAGAAACAATGACTCTTAACACCCTATTAACTGGCCTAGATCCAAAATTAGGATCAATTATTAGAGCGAGTAACCCTATGAACATGTTAACTGCAATTTCACGTATCAAACGCGAGTTGCAATTATCGTATTTTGAATCACAAAAATTAAGAAACCAAAAACCTGTAAATTCTAACTTGAGAACATCAATGCCAACACAAAATAATTCGACTAGAAAAATATGCAATTTTTGTAAAAGAATTGGCCATTCTACTGATGAATGCCGTACCAAGCAACAAAGTGGTTATCCACCACAATTTCAAAATTTTTCTCGTCCAAGTTTTAACAATTTTAACAATAACAATAGCAACCAAACTCAACAATCAGCCTCTAGTAATTTTCAGAGACCTCTAAACAATCAAAATTCATTCAGACCACCTAATCAAAACTTTGCTCAAAATAGCTTTCAACAAAACAGGCCACCAGCTATCAGGCCAAACCCAAATTTTCTAAATCAACAAAGACTTCCAGTCATCAGACCCAAATTTCAATCAGAGAGCCCATCATGTAAACAGTTTCGATAATCAATATTATGATGAAAGTTTTAATCAAAATCAATATGAGACTGATCAAACTGATCAATACCAATATTATAATTACGATCACGATAATTCCAATCCAAATAATTACAATTACGATCTTAACAATACTGATAATACTGATTATCAGCAAATCAATAATTATTGCTATGATGATACTGTTCATCAAATGCAAAGTTTCGACGACCAATACAATTGTAATACCAATCAGGATTTTCAACTAATTCAACCCCAAGACCAACCTCCGAATTTAGAAACCCAAATCTCCAACATTCAAACGCAGGTTCGAGCAATAAACCTCAACCAAAATCAACCAGACGAACAGATATTTCTATAAATCGTGGATTTACAAGTTCTCTTTTGACAGTAAGCTCCAAAAATTTATACTATATTAAGGATGCAACAAACACATTTAAACTTTTAATAGACACAGGCGCTGGACTTTCGATTTTTAAACCGAAAACTTGCGAAAAATTTAATCAACGTTGTACTGAAAATGTTATTATTCAAGGTATAACTGACGAAACAATTTTAATCACGGAATCGACTTTAATTCCATTTGCGAAAGGTAACTCTCACAAAGTTTATATTCACGATATAGATATTGAATTCGACGGACTACTGGGATCAGATTTTCTGGAACACTACGATTGTGTAATAGACATAAAAAATAAACAATTGATCACAAATTTCAAAACCATTCCACTTTTTAAGGCATCCGAAAATTTAAAATCAGCAAATGTTCCACAAAATAATATTTTACGCCCTGTAACTAAAATGCTTTCAAACAAAATCTTGATTACCCCTCGTACGGAACAAATTTTTAAATTTCATTGCAACCTCGTAAACACTGATGCTATATTATCAGCTCAAGATGTAGAAAAAGTTCGTTTGCCAAATGCACTTATCAAAATTAATCACAAAGGTGAATTTTTCACTTCCGTTATTAATGCAAATGCAATCCCAAAAATTATAGATTTCACAGAATTAAAATTAGAACCAGTTCAAAATTCTGTTTTGCTAAATTCAAATATTTTAAGCCCAGAAACATATCAAACTGACCTTATAAGAGAAATAAAAAATCAACTCAGGTTAGATCATCTAAATTATGAAGAGAAAGAATTAATTTCCGAAATTTGCTTGGAATTTTCAGACATCTTTTATTTAGAGGGAGATAACTTAAGCTTCACTAACGAAATTAAACATTCTATTGATACTGGTAATGCGAAACCTATTTTCACTAAATCGTATCGTTACCCACATATTCACAAAGAAGAGGTTAAAACCCAAATTTCGAAAATGTTATCACAAGGTATTATACGACCATCTATTTCACCCTGGTCATCCCCAGTTTGGGTCGTACCGAAAAAATTAGATGTCTCTGGCAAGCAAAAGTGGCGCGTTGTAGTTGATTATCGTAAGCTTAACGAAATATCCGTCGGAGACAAATACCCTCTTCCGAACATATCAGACTTATTAGACCAATTAGGAAAATGCCAATACTTTTCAAAATGATACAAAAGGCATACAAAATGAACGCTGCCTCGTCTATATGGACGATATTATTATTTATTCCCCGACAATTCACGAGCATATTGATCGCCTAACCGAAATTTTTAAACGTTTAAGAAATGCAAACCTCAAAATTCAACCGGACAAATGTGAATTCCTTCGAAAGGAAGTCGCGTATTTAGGACATTATATTACACCAGAAGGAGTAAAACCGAACCCAGATAAAATTAAATGTGTTGCGAATTTTCCAGAACCAAAAAACCAAAAAGACATTAAATCATTTTTAGGCTTAGCCGGTTATTATAGACGTTTTATACCCCAATTTGCTAAAATATCAAAACCATTGACAAAATTATTGCAAAAAGATGTTGCATTTAATTTTGATTCGGAATGTCAAAAATCATTTGATCAACTAAAAGAAGCCTTAGTAACCACTCCTATTCTTATTTATCCAAATTTTGATGAATAATTTATACTCACAACCGATGCTAGTTCTTTCGCTATCGGAGCCGTTTTATCTCAAGGACCGATAGGTAAAGATCTGCCAATAGCTTATGCTTCATGAACACTGTGTAGCGCTGAGACTAAGTACTCCACAATCGAGCGTGAGCTCCTTGCAATAGTTTGGTCCGTAAAACACTTCAGACCGTACCTTTTTGGCAGGAAATTCAAATTAGTGACAGATCATAGACCCTTGACGTGGCTTTTATCAATAAAAGACCCCGGCAGTCGCCTAGCGCGTTGGCGATTAAAACTCGAGGAATATGAGTATGAAATTATATACAAACCCGGTAAAATAAATAAAAACGCAGATGCTCTTAGTCGTATAAAAGTCAATCATTTTCAAAATTGTTCAAAATTTCAAAATAAAAGTCTGACATCAAACTCTGACAATGAATCGAACGCATCTGAAGCAACCGAAATTGCCCCAGAAGCTATCGTACAAGAACTAGAAACCTTTGTAAATTTATATAAAACTCAGTCACTAATTGACTACAATAAAATCAAAATAACAAATAATCAATTACTCGACAAAAGACATAAAGACGTCATTACATTTTTTCAAAAAGACAAACTAGAAAAATTGCATTATTCAATAATCGAAGACATTTTCGAAGAAGAACCAAAATTCTGTCACAACAAAATTAATATCGTTTCAAGTAAAACGGTTAAAAACAGAAAATATTATATTGTTCTATTACCCTTCGATCCCGAAGAAATAATAGAGACAATGTTCTTAACCCTTTATAGAGACAAAGACATTTTTGAACCCTCAAAAACGTATTTTGTCGAAAACAATTCGGAAATTCCTATTTTAGAAATGCTTTCTTTCATTTTTAGCGAAGAAAATCTAAATTTTATAGTATGTCAAAATATTACTCAAAAGCCCGATGAAGATCAAATCCCCTTGATCTTAGATCAATATCACAACGGAAAGGCAAACTTACATCGTGGAATAAATGAAACCATACGTCGAATACGAAACAAATATGATTGGCCCGGTTTAACCAAAGATGTAGATAGGTTCATTCAAAATTGTGAAATCTGTCAGAAAACTAAAGCTTTACGAAAAAATTTAAATAACCCATTGGTAATCACAGAAACCCCTAAAACCCCATTCGAACGAATCAACATCGACATTTTAGAAATCCCTACTCGAAATTATATTTTAACAGTCAGAGATGAATTGACAAAATTCACACAGGCCTATCCTGTTCAAGATAAATCTGCCAAATCAATTGTAAACACCTTACTGTTATATTTTTTAACACTACTGTTAACACTACGGTACGCCTCTGCGTATTCACTGCGATTATGGCAGAGAGTTTGATAATACTTTATTAAGAGATTTATGTAAACTATATGATATTAAATTAACCTTCTCAAGCGTTAACCACCCTCAATCTAATGGTTCAGTTGAACGGTTTCACTCAACATTGCTTGAAATGATACGAGCAAATACTTCCGAAAACCCAAACGACCATCCCTTGTCAATAATACCATACGCCATTATATGTTACAATAATTCCGTTAATAAAACACATGGCTTCACGCCATACGAACTTGTCTTCGGACACACATCTAGTCGTCCTCCAGAGACCCTATATAATCAAAAAGAGTTAATATTAAAGTACATACAAGATTTAAATAATAAAATTTCATATTATTACAAAATAGCCCGATCAAAAACCAATGCTCAAAAAGAGAAGTCGAAAATTCGATTTGATAAACACGTACCAGAAAAACCCAATCAATTTCAAATCGGTGACAAAGTTTACGTCAAAGAATCTCAAACTAAAAACAAATTAGGTAATAAATTTAATGGTCCATTCGAAGTACAAGAAATATTCAAAAACTCTGCAATACTTATGAATTTAGAAACATCACAAAAAACAAAAGTAAATTTCGATCGAATGAAGCCTTATCATGAAAATTAAAATTTATTTTCAGGTTTCTCTTGCTGTTAGGCACAGTACTCACTCAATACACCATTAAACCCATTGACAACACCATCGGAATTTATTATCACCAAGAATCAAATTTAGTAACAACAAACAAAAAATGGACTCTCCTGGTTCACAAGAACATTTCTAATATAAAAATCGCTTATGAACACAATGAAAAACTACTGGGTGCACTTGTAAAAACAATTAGTCCCACATTTGAAAATATGAATCTCTTTAAAGGCGAGGTTAAAACACATGTCAGTCTCCTAACTCAAATTTCAAAATCAATTCGAGAAAAATTAAACATAATTAATTATGATGTCAAAAAGCGATACAAGCGTGGCATTATAGATGGTATAGGCACCATATTTAAAGCGATCACAGGTAACTTAGACGCTGAAGATGGCGAGTATTATAATAATTGCATTAACAAATTAAATAACGATGAACACCAATTAGAAAACCTGATGAAAAATTAAATTTCAGTTACAACATCAGTAATACAAAATTTTAACGCTACAATTCAAAAACTACAGCTTGATGAGCGGATGTTTAATAACGACATTAAATTGATTTCAGACACAATTCATCGTACAGCAGATGAAATCAAAATTATTCGATTAACATTGACAACTTAAACGTAGAAGACTTGGACATCGCTAAATACAAGTTAGACGAGTACTCAAAAACATTAGACGACTTAATAAATGAACCATTCGTTTCTAAGCACATTTCATGGTTCACATATTTTACAATTACCCTCATAATCGGTATTGTCATACTTTACGTTTTCTGTAAATGCCGTAAGAAGAGGAGACTCTCAATCGCCTTTACGACGAATTCGCCTCCACCTCCACCTAGACCCGGAAAAAGACTATTTGGAAGTATCCTTCCTAGGAGAAGACCTTCCATCCGACCCGAAGAAGACATCGCTCAAGACACTATTGAACTGAACTAATGTGTTGTGCAAAAGACAATTTGTATTTTATTCATTTATATTTTTGTTTTTATATTGTTCATTTTTTTATTTCAATTTAATTTTACTTTCAACTTCCTTAAAAGTTGCTGTAATACACCAACTTTTATTATAAGGGGGGAGTTGTTATATAAAAATACAGTTTATGTACATTGTTAACTTTAGCTATTATCTTGTGAGAAGGTAATATGATATTCTGGGAATCTGTTATCGTTCTCTTTCCAGACATCATACGATACCTACTTAACCTTTGATAACATTGTATATTTCATTTATCACTAAATGTGATGGCTTGGAGTATTGCCAAGGCCTTCCCAGAAAGCCACGCTTAGCCACGCGTTAGCGTCAGCATTTTTAAACTTATAAATTATATCCAAGCCAGTACAAAGTCAGTCTAGATTGTAAACTCATTTCGTCGTCTACGACTCATTTCAAAATTATACAAAATTATAAATAAAGTGTTTAACATAAAAAAATTGTTTTTAAAAAACTTATAAGCTGAAATAGCATATAAGATATATATATATATATATATATATATATATATATATATATATATATATATATATATATATATATATATATATATATATATATATATATATATTATATTTATATTTAGCGATGTCCAAGTCTTCTACGTTTAAGTTGTTTAGTTTTAACGGTTGCAATTTCGGTATTTCGATGTTGTCAGGAAGGTCTTCACAACAATCGTATGGAATTATAATTGGGTGAGAGTCACTGGTTGTTTCAGAAAAGTCCTTGGGATCTGCTTGTACTCTGGTAGCTCCAATGAATGCATTGCATTCTGGTTGTAATTTTAATACCGAGTTTTTGAGAATCAATTCGGTTTTTAAATTTCTCTGTTTGCAGTTAATTGTGATTTGTAGAGGCTCTGAGTTTATAATTAACCAAGTATTTCCGGTTAATTTTTGAACTTTGTAACCTTTTACGAATATCAGCGAGGTTTGGCAATTTTCGGGTATGGATTTCAGGTTCTTCATAATTTGCGCTTCGCAAATGGCATCTTTGTTGATAGGGTATGCGAATTGGTTCGAACAAATTTGGGTTTCATGAAACAGTAGTTTACAATCATCCAGGTTAGACATAGGAATGTACATCAAAGAATTGTCATCTCGCGCAATGTATTTTTGAGATGTTGATAAAATGTGGTATAGACCAGTTCGGTTGTTTAGAATTGGAATTGGAAATAATCTAAACAAAGTGTATATTTGCTGATCCGTTAATGGAATTTTTAATACAAAAATTAAATCATCATTTGCTTGAAAAGCTTCTAGTTCTATTACGTCTAGGTATTCAGCAACGTTTGATATTCTAGTAGGAAGTGGTAAATTATTTTGGTGTAAATTTTGAGCAATTTGGTGAAGTGAGGTAATCAGATTTTCGGGTGTAATTATGGAGCTATGGATTATTCGTAATCTTGCAAAAGTAATTGAATTTAAAATATCATCTAACTCATTTTCAATATATAGATAACTTTCCATGAGCATTTCGCATTTTTCCAAAAATTTCAATGTTAATCGAATAATTTTGATTTCATCTGCTGTACGATGAATTGTGTCTGAAATCAATTTAATGTCGTTATTAAACATCCGCTCATCAAGCTGTAGTTTTTGAATTGTAGCGTTAAAATTTTGTATTACTGATGTTGTAACTGAAATTTAATTTTTCATCAGGTTTTCTAATTGGTGTTCATCGTTATTTAATTTGTTAATGCAATTATTATAATACTCGCCATCTTCAGCGTCTAAGTTACCTGTGATCGCTTTAAATATGGTGCCTATACCATCTATAATGCCACGCTTGTATCGCTTTTTGACATCATAATTAATTATGTTTAATTTTTCTCGAATTGATTTTGAAATTTGAGTTAGGAGACTGACATGTGTTTTAACCTCGCCTTTAAAGAGATTCATATTTTCAAATGTGGGACTAATTGTTTTTACAAGTGCACCCAGTAGTTTTTCATTGTGTTCATAAGCGATTTTTATATTAGAAATGTTCTTGTGAACCAGGAGAGTCCATTTTTTGTTTGTTGTTACTAAATTTGATTCTTGGTGATAATAAATTCCGATGGTGTTGTCAATGGGTTTAATGGTGTATTGAGTGAGTACTGTGCCTAACAGCAAGAGAAACCTGAAAATAAATTTTAATTTTCATGATAAGGCTTCATTCGATCGAAATTTACTTTTGTTTTTTGTGATGTTTCTAAATTCATAAGTATTGCAGAGTTTTTGAATATTTCTTGTACTTCGAATGGACCAATAAATTTATTACCTAATTTGTTTTTAGTTTGAGATTCTTTGACGTAAACTTTGTCACCGATTTGAAATTAATTGGGTTTTTCTGGTACGTGTTTATCAAATCGAATTTTCGACTTCTCTTTTTGAGCATTGGTTTTTGATCGGGCTATTTTGTAATAATATGAAATTTTATTATTTAAATCTCGTATGTACTTTAATATTAACTCTTTTTGATTATATAGGGTCTCTGGAGGACGACTAGATGTGTGTCCGAAGACAAGTTCGTATGGCGTGAAGCCATGTGTTTTATTAACGGAATTATTGTAACATATAATGGTGTATGGTATTATTGACAAGGGATGGTCGTTTGGGTTTTCGGAAGTATTTGCTCGTATCATTTCAAGCAATGTTGAGTGAAACCGTTCAACTGAACCATTAGATTGAGGGTGGTTAACGCTTGAGAAGGTTAATTTAATATCATATAGTTTACATAAATCTCTTAATAAAGTATTATCAAACTCTCTGCCATAATCGCAGTGAATACGCAGAGGCGTACCGTAGTGTTAACAGTAGTGTTAAAAAATATAACAGTAAGGTGTTTACAATTGATTTGGCAGATTTATCTTGAACAGGATAGGCCTGTGTGAATTTTGTCAATTCATCTCTGACTGTTAAAACATAATTTCGAGTAGGGATTTCTAAAATGTCGATGTTGATTCGTTCGAATGGGGTTTTAGGGGTTTCTGTGATTACCAATGGGTTATTAAAATTTTTTCGTAAAGCTTTAGTTTTCTGACAGATTTCACAATTTTGAATGAACCTATCTACATCTTTGGTTAAACCGGGCCAATCATATTTGTTTCGTATTCGACGTATGGTTTCATTTATTCCACGATGTAGGTTTGCCTTTCCGTTGTGATATTGATCTAAGATCAAGGGGATTTGATCTTCATCGGGCTTTTGAGTAATATTTTGACATACTATAAAATTTAGATTTTCTTCGCTAAAAATGAAAGAAAGCATTTCTAAAATAGGAATTTCCGAATTGTTTTCGACAAAATACGTTTTTGAGGGTTCAAAAATGTCTTTGTCTCTATAAAGGGTTAAGAACATTGTCTCTATTATTTCTTCGGGATCGAAGGGTAATAGAACAATATAATATTTTCTGTTTTTAACCGTTTTACTTGAAACGATATTAATTTTGTTGTGACAGAATTTTGGTTCTTCTTCGAAAATGTCTTCGATTATTGAATAATGCAATTTTTCTAGTTTGTCTTTTTGAAAAAATGTAATGACGTCTTTATGTCTTTTGTCGAGTAATTGATTATTTGTTATTTTGATTTTATTGTAGTCAATTAGTGACTGAGTTTTATATAAATTTACAAAGGTTTCTAGTTCTTGTACGATAGCTTCTGGGGCAATTTCGGTTGCTTCAGATGCGTTCGATTCATTGTCAGAGTTTGATGTCAGACTTTTATTTTGAAATTTTGAACAATTTTGAAAATGATTGACTTTTATACGACTAAGAGCATCTGCGTTTTTATTTATTTTACCGGGTTTGTATATAATTTCATACTCATATTCCTCGAGTTTTAATCGCCAACGCGCTAGGCGACTGCCGGGGTCTTTTATTGATAAAAGCCACGTCAAGGGTCTATGATCTGTCACTAATTTGAATTTCCTGCCAAAAAGGTACGGTCTGAAGTGTTTTACGGACCAAACTATTGCAAGGAGCTCACGCTCGATTGTGGAGTACTTAGTCTCAGCGCTACACAGTGTTCATGAAGCATAAGCTATTGGCAGATCTTTACCTATCGGTCCTTGAGATAAAACGGCTCCGATAGCGAAAGAACTAGCATCGGTTGTGAGTATAAATTATTCATCAAAATTTGGATAAATAAGAATAGGAGTGGTTACTAAGGCTTCTTTTAGTTGATCAAATGATTTTTGACATTCCGAATCAAAATTAAATGCAACATCTTTTTGCAATAATTTTGTCAATGGTTTTGATATTTTAGCAAATTGGGGTATAAAACGTCTATAATAACCGGCTAAGCCTAAAAATGATTTAATGTCTTTTTGGTTTTTTGGTTCTGGAAAATTCGCAACACATTTAATTTTATCTGGGTTCGGTTTTACTCCTTCTGGTGTAATATAATGTCCTAAATACGCGACTTCCTTTCGAAGGAATTCACATTTGTCCGGTTGAATTTTGAGGTTTGCATTTCTTAAACGTTTAAAAATTTCGGTTAGGCGATCAATATGCTCGTGAATTGTCGGGGAATAAATAATAATATCGTCCATATAGACGAGGCAGCGTTCATTTTGTATGCCTTTTGTATCATTTTGAAAAGCATTGGCATTTTCCTAATTGGTCTAATAAGTCTGATATGTTCGGAAGAGGGTATGTGTCTCCGACGGATATTTCGTTAAGCTTACGATAATCAACTACAACGCGCCACTTTTGCTTGCCAGAGACATCTAATTTTTTCGGTACGACCCAAACTGGGGATGACCAGGGTGAAATAGATGGTCGTATAATACCTTGTGATAACATTTTCGAAATTTGGGTTTTAACATCTTCTTTGTGAATATGTGGGTAACGATACGATTTAGTGAAAATAGGTTTCGCATTACCAGTATCAATAGAATGTTTAATTTCGTTAGTGAAGCTTAAGTTATCTCCCTCTAAATAAAAGATGTCTGAAAATTCCAAGCAAATTTCGGAAATTAATTCTTTCTCTTCATAATTTAGATGATCTAACCTGAGTTGATTTTTTATTTCTCTTATACGGTCAGTTTGATATGTTTCTGGGCTTAAAATATTTGAATTTAGCAAAACAGAATTTTGAACTGGTTCTAATTTTAATTCTGAAAAATCTATAATTTTTGGGATTGCATTTGCATTAATAACGGAAGTGAAAAATTCACCTTTGTGATTAATTTTGACAAGTGCATTTGGCAAACGAACTTTTTCTACATCTTGAGCTGATAATATAGCATCAGTGTTTACGAGGTTGCAATGAAATTTAAAAATTTGTTCCGTACGAGGGGTAATCAAGATTTTGTTTGAAAGCATTTTAGTTACAGGGCGTAAAATATTATTTTGTGGAACATTTGCTGATTTTAAATTTTCGGATGCCTTAAAAAGTGGAATGGTTTTGAAATTTGTGATCAATTGTTTATTTTTTATGTCTATTACACAATCGTAGTGTTCCAGAAAATCTGATCCCAGTAGTCCGTCGAATTCAATGTCTATATCGTGAATATAAACTTTGTGAGAGTTACCTTTCGCAAATGGAATTAAAGTCGATTCCGCGATTAAAATTGTTTCGTCAGTTATACCTTGAATAATAACATTTTCAGTACAACGTTGATTAAATTTTTCGCAAGTTTTCGGTTTAAAAATCGAAAGTCCAGCGCCTGTGTCTATTAAAAGTTTAAATGTGTTTGTTGCATCCTTAATATAGTATAAATTTTTGGAGCTTACTGTCAAAAGAGAACTTGTAAATCCACGATTTATAGAAATATCTGTTCGTCTGGTTGATTTTGGTTGAGGTTTATTGCTCGAACCTGCGTTTGAATGTTGGAGATTTGGGTTTCTAAATTCGGAGGTTGGTCTTGGGGTTGAATTAGTTGAAAATCCTGATTGGTATTACAATTGTATTGGTCGTCGAAACTTTGCATTTGATGAACAGTATCATCATAGCAATAATTATTGATTTGCTGATAATCAGTATTATCAGTATTGTTAAGATCGTAATTGTAATTATTTGGATTGGAATTATCGTGATCGTAATTATAATATTGGTATTGATCAGTTTGATCAGTCTCATATTGATTTTGATTAAAACTTTCATCATAATATTGATTATCGAAACTGTTTACATGATGGGCTCTCTGATTGAAATTTGGGTCTGATGACTGGAGGTCTTTGTTGATTTAGAAAATTTGGGTTTGGCCTGATAGCTGGTGGCCTGTTTTGTTGAAAGCTATTTTGAGCAAAGTTTTGATTAGGTGGTCTGAATGAATTTTGATTGTTTAGAGGTCTCTGAAAATTACTAGAGGCTGATTGTTGAGTTTGGTTGCTATTGTTATTGTTAAAATTGTTAAAACTTGGACGAGAAAAATTTTGAAATTGTGGTGGATAACCACTTTGTTGCTTGGTACGGCATTCATCAGTAGAATGGCCAATTCTTTTACAAAAATTGCATATTTTTCTAGTCGAATTATTTTGTGTTGGCATTGATGTTCTCAAGTTTGAATTTACAGGTTTTTGGTTTCTTAATTTTTGTGATTCAAAATATATATATATATATATATATATATATATATATATATATATATATATATATATATATATATATATATATATATATATATATATATATATATATATATATATATATATATATATATATATCGTGATCGTAATTATAATATTGGTATTGATCAGTTTGATCAGTCTCATATTGATT
Source organism: Rosalia funebris (assembly GCA_037954035.1). Lineage (NCBI taxonomy): Eukaryota > Metazoa > Arthropoda > Insecta > Coleoptera > Cerambycidae > Rosalia > Rosalia funebris. The sequence continues at coordinate 31,158,871 of JAZFAV010000009.1, read as the reverse complement.
TTGATTAAAACTTTCATCATAATATTGATTATCGAAACTGTTTACATGATGGGCTCTCTGATTGAAATTTGGGTCTGATGACTGGAGGTCTTTGTTGATTTAGAAAATTTGGGTTTGGCCTGATAGCTGGTGGCCTGTTTTGTTGAAAGCTATTTTGAGCAAAGTTTTGATTAGGTGGTCTGAATGAATTTTGATTGTTTAGAGGTCTCTGAAAATTACTAGAGGCTGATTGTTGAGTTTGGTTGCTATTGTTATTGTTAAAATTGTTAAAACTTGGACGAGAAAAATTTTGAAATTGTGGTGGATAACCACTTTGTTGCTTGGTACGGCATTCATCAGTAGAATGGCCAATTCTTTTACAAAAATTGCATATTTTTCTAGTCGAATTATTTTGTGTTGGCATTGATGTTCTCAAGTTTGAATTTACAGGTTTTTGGTTTCTTAATTTTTGTGATTCAATATATATATATATATATATATATATATTATATATATATATATATATATATATATATATATATATATATATATATATATATATATATATATATATATATATATATATATATTTTTTTTTTTGGCTTAATTTGCTTTATCCTTAATGTTTAAGGAATTTACAGATGGATTGGAGTATATACAAAACTCCATCTTACGACGGTTTATAAATATGTCCTTTATTATGTCCTGCCAATATATAAAAAAAATATTAATATCTAAATTTTAAAGAGTCATACTCTTTAAAATTTACACAGAAATAACATAAATGCGCATCGAACTTATGTTATTTCTGTCAGATCTCGTCTGCCATTCAGGGGTCTAAACAAACAAGTAGTTCATTTTAACTAAAAGTCGCACTATGTTAATTTTGATATTGAACCTACATGTATCATTAGAAGTAAGTAATAAAGGTATTGGCATCTCTTTATTTAAAAAAAGGCCAAATATGGGCGTATAAGTGAAACTTAAAAATACTAACACTTCAAAGGGCGATATGACATTCACCTTTTTTAACATATGATGTTTTTAGGATAGGGATTTGAAACTTAAATGTCATTTTACTTCACATTTATATTTTGCAACATTTTTTTACCATTAAAAGATATACATATTTTACAGTCGTTCTTAAATTTCGGTATTATAATATGACTAGGTTGCTATCTCAGTTGTAGCGTTAGTTCATGGCAACATTTACTGACATTTTGGTTTTGTGCCACTCATTACAAAATATATGCATGAATATATTTGAATGAATGTTTGAAAATTAAAATATTAGGCGCTAATTGGTTGAATTTTTGCGACTAAATAAACTTATGATATAACAGACGTGAGCCAGTAACTCTTCTAAATAGTAAAATGTTTGAACTTTTAACTAATTGTATTGCATTTAACAGAAATATAATGTATAAAGTACCGTACGCTACTATGCTTTAAAATCAAATGTTGGGACCAGCTATTAAAGAAAAATTGAAGCAACTTGAAACTAATTACATTAATACAAAATTAGATACTTATTAAGTCATATACCTGTGAACAATAGAATAATTGTGAGTATCATTTTTATTTAATTCGATTATATTCAGTTCAATTGCGAGAAAATACACTGTATTTATCAGTATGTACGAGTAGAGGGTAAAGTTGTAGCAGAACTGCTACGACACTCTACAGAATCTACTAAGCCTCTCAGAACCGGTATACTGTTCCCTCGTCAATTTGATTTTCAAATTTCGCCTTCGACAAGTGAAACAGTAATTTCGCAAACTTTGCACTCGCTCCTGACAAAATGAAGATGAAACGTGGGTGTAAACCAGAAACACCACCAATTCTGTTCCCTAATATGTGGAGATAATTAAAAAGCCAATTCAGAAACCACCTGGATAAAATCGTCACTGAAAGGCTGAAAGGCGCCTAATAATCTACCAAATAGTATCAAGTCTGTAAAGGCTCCTTTTACCGGTGGGAATTTATAATTGCACTGAATTAAATCTACGTATTGCCGTCCCGTATACCTATATAATATATACCTGTATATACCTGTTTCAAATAATTACACGTTTATTCTGTAAATTGATAGATAAATCAAGATTATCTATTAATTTTTATCTCAATGTACAGGTTAGTCGACACAACTGTAATGATGGATACCAAAAAATTCATAAATATAGAAAAATGATTCCTTAATGTAAGAACAATTTCTAAATTTAGTAATCTGTGCTTATAAAATATTAAGCTGTAAATTGGAAGATTGCATATAGCGACGAGAACTAACACACCTATGCCCAAGAATAAGGACGATATTTCTCTCGTTCGGATCAGAAGTTAAGTACTCAAAGACACTCAGATGACTGGGTCCAATTCACAAATCAGAACCACAGTACGAATAAAATTACAAATATTTCTATAGAAGTATATGGCAGATTACCTCTTCATGTTACAAACGGAGAACAAACGGTCGACTTTTAGTAACGCTATTTAGGAGAGTGAAATTGCAGTATTCTTTAAACGAAATTTGAAGTTCTTCAGAAAGTAATTATTTCTTATTCAATTCAATCCAATTATTTATTGCATCAAACATTTATACTTATCTAAAAGTTGAAATAATATATCGAGTAACATTGGAACGGTTTTGGGTTGGAAGAATTCGCGAAGGTGACAGTATAATTGTGAAATATTTCAACATATTGATTTCATAAACTTTATTGAATTATGCATTTATTGCTACTGCAACCTAATTTTCTAATACATAGTAACAAATGGCAGATATAACCGTTATATGTGTTGAATATAGTTCAAAATGGGAGGTTTTAGGAAAATTATAAACTTGGCACCTTCGCCAACATTTTAAAAATAATTTTCTCTAGAATTTATAAATTTAATAACAAATATGAATAAGAAAGATTCATGCACATAAAAAGAAGATATTATAGGCCAATATCAAATTATTGGTGCAAATTAGTATTTTAATACTAACAGACTTCCTTCATTCGCCACATCTGCCTCATGACTTGAACTTGAATTGCTCAATGTTTTTTCACATTGTCTCATCTCCAAATTTCTATTAAACTTATAATTCTTATAATACTTAAACATAATTAAACTGTAACTGTGTGCTGTTGTACAATAGTTTACTTATAATTTTCAATATAAAATTAATTTAGTACGATGTTCTTGATTCATAGTTTAAAGATGCTCTCTTGTATTTTGGCATTTCATGGAAAACTTTAAGGCATTTAACAAATACAGTAATTTTTTTAATTCTTAATTATCAAGTCAATGAAAATTTAAAGTACAAATACCCCTATTATTATAAATAACTGGTATCACCATAAATAAAAAGATTATAAATAAATAATTATCGTGTACATTCATTGCACGCATATTTAATATGGACTAAATATATATATATATATATATATATATATATATATATATATATATATATATATATATATATATATATATATATATATATATATCATAAGTTTATATAGTCGCAAAAATTCAACCAATTAGCGCCTAATATTTTAATTTTCAAACATTCATTCAAATATATTCATGCATATATTTTGTAATGAGTGGCACAAAACCAAAATGTCAGTAAATGTGCCATGAACTAACGCTACAACTGAGATAGCAACCTAGTCATATTATAATACCGAAATTTAAGAACGACTGTAAAATATGTATATCTTTTAATGGTAAAAAAATGTTGCAAAATATAAATGTGAAGTAAAATGACATTTAAGTTTCAAATCCCTGTCCTAAAAACATCATATGTTAAAAAAGATGAATGTCATATCGCCCTTTGAAGTGTTAGTATTTTGAAGTTTCACTTATACGCCCATATTTGGCCTTTTTTTAAATAAAGAGATGCCAACACCTTTATTACTTATTTCTAATGATACATGTAGGTTCAATATCAAAATTAACATAGTGCGACTTTTAGTTAAAATGAACTACTTGTTTGTTTAGACCCCTGAATGGCAGACGAAATCTGACAGAAATAACATAAGTTCGATGCGCATTTATGTTATTTCTGTGTAAATTTTAAAGAGTATGACTCTTTAAAATTTAGGTATTAATATATTTTTTTATATATTGGCAGGACATAATAAAGGACATATTTATAAACCGTCGTAAGATGGAGTTCTGTATATACTCCAATCCATCTGTAAATTCCTTAAACATTAAGGATAAAGCAAATTAAGCCAAAACAGCTATTCCCCCGGCTATATACCGTCGATAGCCGCTGAATTATGTTGCGAAAATTGCCGTACTTTGTTCTAACATAGAACTAAAAATACAATGATTTGAATTGCTTAAAAATCATAGCGAAAATGCAAAGCGTAATCTATCTCCAAATACCGCTACACACCGGTTTCGACATTATCTTGTGTCTCGTCAGTGTAGTGTAAGCGAGTATGCCTTTGACAAACGAGTCTTCGCATCTCATAGACACCGTTACGTTCTAAAGTAATAGAACTGTGGAACGTAAACCATGCGCCATCTCTCGGTAGTTTCGGAAACAATCCAAATCGAAATAAAACTTTGTCATCTATAATGACTAGGAATCATTTATAACACAAAGTTTCCAGACGGTAAGTTTTATAAACTGTCGTGAGATAGAGTTTTGTTTATACTTCAATCCATCTATAAATTCCTTAGACATTAAGGATAAAACAAATTAAGCCAAAACGGTTATTCCCCCGACTATACGCCTTCGACGGGCACTGAACTCCATGGCGAAACTTGTCGTATTTAGTTATAACATAGAACTAAAAATCGATTCTTCGACGGCATATAGCCGGGTAAATAGCTGTTTTGGCTAAATTTGTTTTATCCTTAATGTTTAAGGAATTTACAGATGGATTGGAATGTAAACAAAACTTCATCTCACGACAGTTTATAAAACTTACCATCTGGAAACTTTGTGCTATAAATGACATAATATTTTCTTCTCCGTGGGGCAAATATGTATTCCGCGATAATTTCCGAGCCTCATCCATTTTTGCCTATATTATCCGTGATCATTCAGATATAATTAGATTTACTTACTTCAAATTGACGAATATTGGACATCTCAATCATATTTTTTTCTTCCTACATCCTTCATGGTCAGGATATGTACAATACAACTTTGATTAAAGAAAGCAGCCAGACAACTGATGACAAATACCTCACTTAGAAGTCGTTCTTTCAACAAGTAAGTACACTAGCACTATTATTAGTAAAAACTAAATGTTAGCATATAGAACAGGACACCAATTCCTCATGAACGCCGAAAGATTACACGTTTCTTTACCATCGATACGGTAAACGATGACGTTAATGGATCAGTGAATCGAATGTTTAACATATTACGTTTTATTAACCAAGAATGGTAATAGTTATAAGAGATTCGATATTAGATGGAGTGGCGCAGTAAACCGAAACCGATTATTATTTCACTGTTCACTAACCATGAAGAAATATAATGAAATTGTGTGGGTTTATTAGTAAATAATCTATGAAGCAGAACAATATTCGTTACGGTTTACTGAACCTGAAAATAATTTTGGTATAAATAGATATTGAGGGTAGTTTAGAACTAGTTCTCATTACCGCCCGATGATACCAACTTGGTTGATGAAACGTGCATCGAGACACGCTGTAATCTTTCGGTGTTCATGGAAAATTAATCTCGTGTTTTTTTTGTTGTTTCATCGAAAGGTTCAGACTATTTCAGGAGTATAAAAAAATTAATATAGCAACTATAATAGAAGACACATATTAAGTCTTCTTTACTCTAGTCTATAATTACAATACAACTATAAATGCTGCGGCAGTTAATATTACCAGTACCAGTTACTCACTCTATAGTTATTACCATATAATACTATAACGTAATTCTGATATACAATCTTATTTTATTATCCTGGCGTCTCTTGTATTTTTCAGATCTATAGGCGTATCACTACTCATGTAACTTTATTAAAGTCGTCCCTAATATGTTTATAACTTTTATGTAGATATCAGATTTGTAATTTGATGTATTATAAATATTTCGAGGAATGACCATATTAAGTTTATAACGACTGAAAATGTATACAATAGGTACTTATAAATTTATTACTAGGACATCACAACCAAGAAGTTGAAAAATCTGTGTGTACTCGAAGGATTTTAATAGTTAAGGAAATGATTATAAATAATAATATGACAAAGACAGTGCACACAGTAGTCAACTAAAATCACAATTTTCATTCTTCACTAATCAAATACAATTGCCATGCTGCATTCCTAATTGATGCTATTTCATATATTTTCCAAATTTCCTCCAGATTGCTGGTTACCACACGATGTCTGATTTAAACGTGGTCGTATTTAAAAAAGTATTTTCAAATTAAATAACCGTCTTAGTTTTATTAATACCTTGGAAAGGCAGTCTGTACCGGTTTATATTCGTCATATTATTTGATTTAAAAGGAAACTGGAAATCTAATCGGGCTTTTCTTCTACGGCCACTTCTATTATTCTATCGATGCTTTCTTCATAGCTCGTATTAGTGTCAATAATCTAGGCGTTCTTACATAAATATCTATAATATTTATTACCATCCCCTTTTTATGTTTGTCAGTTCTTATATGATCCGATAGGACTTGCACCTTGACGAAGTTCTAGTGCAAACTAGAGCGGGTGGGTCGGCTTGCGCGTTTTAATGATTTAAGGAGCCATACCATAGGTTTAACCATAGTGGGAGGGTCCTTATTGAAAAACCAAACTAAGACAAGTCCCTGAAGGAAGGCAGCAGCTCTTTCAGCAGTCATAGTGGCAGAAACCGTGGGGGTTGGTATGGTGCTATGACACACACGACTGCAATGTGGAAGGCAAGAGGAAACCACCACATTATAATCCTCAGAACAGCTAGCAGAAAGCTTATCCTAAATTAATGATGGCGTCTCCTGGGGCAAAAAACTCCGGAGGTAAAATAGTCCTCCGTTCGGATCTCCGGGTGAGGACTGTTCCGGGAGACGTGATCGAGTGCAATAATAGTAAGTGTAGCATTTCACGAGTCGGAGCGTGGAATGTCAGAAGCATGAGACAGGCAGGGAAGCTAGAAAATCTGAAGATAGAAATGGATAGGTTAGGATTAGATATAGTAGGTATAAGTGAGATGCGCTGGCCGGAAGTAGGAGATTTTTGGAGCGGTGACTATAGGGTAATACACACAGGATCGGTAAATGGAAACGCGGGAGTAGGGATCGTTATGCGGAAGAACGCAGGACAGTGTGTAGATAGCTACCTACAATACAGCGCGAGAGTAATGATGGTTAGGTTAGATTCAAAGCCAGTGGAAACAGTAATAGTGCAAGTATACATGCCTACTTCTAGCCAAAGCGAGGAAGAGTTAGAAGCCGTTTATTCGGACATAGAGCAGGTAATAGGATTTGTGAAGGGTCGTGAAAATTTAATAATAGTAGGAGATTTTAACGCAGTCGTAGGTGAGGGGAAAGAAGGAGAATTTGTAGGTCCTTATGGATTAGGAAACAGAAACGAGAGAGGTAGCAGACTGATAGAATTCTGTGAGAAGCACAAGATGGTAGTCGCGAACACATTGTTCAAGAATCACGTTAGGAGGCGGTACACATGGAAAATGCCAGGAGGGATAGACAGGTATCAGATAGACTACATTCTGGTTAGGAAGAAATTTAGAAATCAAGTAAAAGACTGTAAGAGTTATCCAGGAGCAGATGTAGACAGCGACCACAACTTGGTAGTCATGAAAGCTAGATTAAAGTTCAAAAATCTGAAAATCCGGATAAGAAACGTATAAATGTAGACATATTGAGGGATCAGAATATGAAAGATAAGTTCCAGGATAAAACAGATCAATTAATAAATAAAACGAGTAAGGACGAAATCAAGAACGCAGAAACTGAGTGGAAGGGTATCAAGAATAGTCTAGTTTCCGCGGCTACGGACGTTTTAGGACACGATAAAAGGGAAGCTAGGAAGCCCTGGATAACGGACGAAATCTTAAACTTAATTCAAAAGAGACGAGGCTACAAAAACAGACGAGACGAAGAAGGACTGAAAACTTATAAGTCAATAAAGTGGGAAATCATTAGAAAATGTAGAAAAGCGAAAGAACAATGGATAAAGGATAAATGCAAAGAAGTAGAAGATAAGTTGCAAGTAGGTAAGACCGATGAGGCTTACAAAATAATTAAGAGGAACTTCAGGGATATAGGAACAATAAGTAGAAACGTTAGGAGTCAATCGGGGGACATACTGATCGGAAGAGAGGAGAAAGCGGATAGATGGAAGCAGTACTTAGGAAATTTATACGAGGGTCAGGAATTAGGAGAGATATTAGAGGAAGAATCTAGCATCGATAGGGAAGATGTAGGAAAACCTATATTGAGAGAGGAATTTGAAATAGCACTAAGGGGGCTAAAGAATAATAGAGCGCCGGGTGTAGATAAAATACACGCGGAAATTTTGAAATGTGCGGGACAGAAAGTAGTAAATAGGATGTTTGAACTGGTAAAATACATATATGAAACGGGCGAGATGCCGGAGGATTATAAGAGGAACATTATCGTTACTATACCGAAAAAGAGAGGAGCCGACAAATGCGAGAATTTTAGAACGATTAGCCTAACTTCCCATGCGTCAAAAATCTTAACTAGAATAGTGCAGAAGAGGATGGAAAATAGAGCGGAGGAAATACTAGGAGAAGACCAATTCGGCTTTAGGCGAAATAGGGGAACTCGCGAAGCTATTCTGGCGCTAAGAGTAATGTTAGAGAAAACAATAGAAAAAGGAAAGAACGCTTATATAGGATTTGTAGATTTGGAAAAAGCTTTTGATAACGTAAGATGGGAAAAAATGTTGGAGATACTAAAGAGCGCGGGAATGAAGTATAGATATAGGAGAGTAGTACACAATCTATACAAAGAGCAAACTGCTGTTATAGAAGTAGAAGGGGAAAAAAGGGAAGTAGGTATTAGGAAAGGAGTAAGACAAGGATGTACGCTATCATAACTAATTTTTAATCTGTACATTGAAGAGGCGATTAATGTCGTAAAAGATAGAGTGGATTTCGGGATTAAAGTACAGGGACAGAAACGAAAAATGCTGAGATTCGCGGATGATATAGCAGTATTAGCATCTAGTAAGGAGGAATTAGAATCAGCATTGAACGAAATGGAGGCAGTGTTGACAGAGAAATACGGAATGAGGGTGAATAAAAACAAAACTAAAGTGTTAGTGTGCAGAGGGCGCGAGAGCAGAGCAAAAACGAAAGTACAAATAAATAATGAAAGGTTGGAGGAAGTTAAAGACTTCACTTATTTAGGAAGTAAAATAAATTGGGACGGAAGAAGCGATAAAGACATAAAACAAAGAATAGCGCAGGGTCGAGTAGCTTTTAACAAAAAGAAAGCACTTTTATGCTCGGGGGTAATAAACTTAGAAACAAGGAAGAGATTTTTGAAAAAATATGTATGGAGCACGGCACTATACGGCTGCGAAACCTGGACGGTAGGGGAAGCAAGTAGGAAGAAATTAGAAGCTTTTGAGATGTGGTGTTACCGAAGAGTGATGAAAATACCATGGACTGATAGGGTTAGAAACGAAGAAGTATTGGAGAAAGTCGGCGAGAAAAGAAGTATGTGGAAAAACTTAAAGAAGAGAAGAGATAGAATGGTAGGCCACTTGCTGAGACATGGGGGAGTAGTCCGCAATATTTTGGAGGCAGAAATAGGAGTGAAGAAAGGCAGAGGTAGGCCGAGATTAGACTACTGCTCGCAAATAGTAAGGGATGTAGGTTGTAGCACAATTAGCGAAATGCGTAGGTTAGCACAAGATAGGAGAAGCTGGAGGTTAGCGTCCAACCAGTCTTAGGACTGATGACCTAATGATGATGAGTTCTTATATTCAGGTAAATCCGATGTTTACAACAATTTTAATATACGTTCCTGCAATAAGGAACGTGTGTCCCTTTAAAGGTTCTAATAGTTTTCTCCCCTCTAGCTAATCTTCGTTCATAATTTATTTAATCGCCGCCTTTTCAATTTCATTTTCTATTGAAGTGTTTCACAAAATATCATCCCTAAGTCCAGTGGCGAACTAAGCCCCTCGGAGACCCGTGGCGGCAAAACTAAATGAGGTCTCCGGTCTGCTCAGAAATTAATGGATTTGTAGTGTACATTTTGTAAATATGAATAGACTTGGTAACAGGTGAGTAGGTGCCTACCTACGCTTATATTTTTCATACGTATGAGGCCTCTAACTTCAAACTGCCACTTACTTACTGAATATATTTTGACCTTGTTTGGTATTTGAAAGGATATCTCGAGATTTGGAGGCCCCCAGAACCCAGATATAACGTCAATCTTAAAATAAGTCCTAAGGTGCTTAAAATACTGGTGTAAATGTAGTCCCTTTAAATTCAGTAGGAGATTTTTCACGATAATTTAAGAACTGATGATACTTAATCCAGTATACAATGACATTCATGTATGTGAAAACTTAATTTGTGGACATATAGGCAGGCATATATTGTGAATATATAGGTCAGTTTTCGTTATCTCCAGATGATACCAACTTTGTTGGTATCATCTGGATTGTTGGCGAAAGCGTGTTGGCGAAACGCGCGTCGAGTGTAGTGTATAGTGTTTCGTGGAGAACTACGTCAGTGTTAACATATAGATTTCGTTGTTATAGAAATTAAACCGAAGCAGAAGTATAATAATTTTTTAAGTGACAAATTTACTAACATAAAAAATTAACCTCGTTATTTCTTATATTGTAAACTATTGGATACATTATTGTTTATGAGAGTCATATTATTTTCATAAGAGAAATATACGTTCGTTTCCTATTTTCTTTTTCTCCAAGTTCAATTTTCTAAATATTGTACTTTTATATTATCTTGTTGGTATCTATTCTACGTTTTCTTATTCTCTGACTGCTTTAACCTTTTAACACCTGATGGAACAGCTAATTTCAGTTACTTGTCTACTTGTTTAATTAGTTGATATTCCCACAGCATCAAATTCATACGGTCGGTGATTTTGGCTGAATATTTTAGTCAGTTGGATACACGATTCAAGAGAATTACAGCTTTCCTTTTGGATACCTTATTTTGGAGAGAGCATATACTAGAGAACAGAAGAATCTTCACTCACCAACATCGCTGGATACAACTTAGCAGCCACCTTGTCTGCCGTCTACACTTATTTGAGCTATGCAACAGGGAAACTCTTTATTATTTTATTTACTTCGTTATTTATATTGCAAATTTATTTTGTCAGTAATAATTCCTACTTATTACTAGTTATAAGTACATATAAATATTGTCATACATGCAAATCTTCTTTTGCAGCTTTCTATGTACATTTCTCATCATCATCATCATTAGGTCATCAGTCCTAAGACTGGTTGGACGCTAACCTCCAGCTTCTCCTATCTTGTGCTAACCTACGCATTTCGCTAATTGTGCTACAACCTACATCCCTTACTATTTGCGAGCAGTAGTCTAATCTAGGCCTACCTCTGCCTTTCTTCACTCCTCGCCTCCAAAATATCGCGGACTATTCCCCCATGTCTCAGCAAGTGGCCTACCATTCTATCTCTTCTCTACTTTAAGTTTTTCCACATACTCCTTTTCTCGCCGACTTTCTCCAATACTTCTTCGTTTCTAACCCTATCAGTCCATGGTATTTTCATCATTCTTCGGTAACATCACATCTCAAAAGCTTCTAATTTCTTCCTACTTGCTTCCCCTACCGTCCAGGTTTCGCAGCCGTAAAGTGCCGTGCTCCATACATATGTTTTCAAAAATCTCTTCCTTGTTTCTAAGTTTATTACCCCCGAGCATAAAAGTGTTTTCTTTTTGTTAAAAGCTACTCGACCCTGCGCTATTCTTTGTTTTATGTCTTTATCGCTTCTTCCATCCCAATTTATTTTACTTCCTAAATAAGCGAAGTCTTTAACTTCCTCCAATCTTTCATTATTAATTTGTACTTTCGTTTTTGCTCTGCTCTCGCGCCCTCTGCACACTAACACTTTAGTTTTGTTTTTATTCACCCTCATTCAAAATTCCTCTGTCAACACTGCCTCCATTTCGTTCAATGCTGATTCTAGTTCCTCCTTACTAGATGCTAATACTGCTATTTACATCCGCGAATCTCAGCATTTTTAGTTTCTGTCCCTGTACTTTAATCCCGAAATCCACTCTATCTTTTACCACATTAATCGCCTCTTCGATGTACAGATTAAAAATTAGTGGTGATAGCGTACATCCTTGTCTTACTCCTTTCCTAATACCTACTTCCCTTTCCTCCCCTTCTACTTCTATAACAGCAGTTTGCTCTATGTATAGATTGTGTACTACTCTCCTATCTCTATACTTCATTCCCGCGCTCTTTAGTATCTCGAAAATTTTTTCCCATCTTACGTTATCAAAAGCTTTTTCTAAATCTACAAATCCTATATAAGCTTTCTTTCCTTTTTCTATTGTTTTCTCTAACATTACTCTTAGCGCCAGAATAGCTTCGCGAGTTCCCCTATTTCGCCTAAACCCGAATTGGTCTTCTCCTAGTATTTCCTCCGCTCTATTTTCCATCCTCTTCTGCACTATTCTAGTTAGGATTTTTGACGCATGGGAAGTTAGGCTAATCGTTCTAAAGTTCTCGTATTTGTCGGCTCCTCTCTTTTTCGGTATAGTAACGATAATGTTCCTCTTATAATCCTCCGGCATCTCGCCCGTTTCGTATATGTATTTTACCAGTTCAAACATCCTATTTACTACTTTCTGTCCCGCACATTTCAAAATTTCCGCCTGTATTTTATCTACACCCGGCGCTCTATTATTCTTTAGCCCCCTTAGTGCTATTTCAAATTCCTCTCTCAATATAGGTTTTCCTACATCTTCCCTATCGATGCTAGATTCTTCCTCTAATATCTCTCCTAATTCCTGACCCTCGTATAAATTTCCTAAGTACTGCTTCCATCTATCCGCTTTCTCCTCTCTTCCGATCAGTATGTCCCCCGATTGACTCCTAACATTTCTACTTATTGTTCCTATATCCCTGAAGTTTCTCTTAATTATTTTGTAAGCCTCATCGGTCTTACCTACTTGCAACTTATCTTCTACTTCTTTGCATTTATCCTCTATCCATTGTTCTTTTGCTTTTCTACATTTTCTAATGATTTCCCGCTTTATTGACTTATAAGTTTTCAGTCCTTCTTCGTCTCGTCTGTTTTTGTAGCCTCGTCTCTTTTGCATTAAGTTTAAGATTTCGTCCGTTATCCAGGGCTTCCTAGCTTCTCTTTTATCGTGTCCTAAAACGTCCGTAGCCGCGGAAGCTAGACTATTCTTGATACCCTCCCACTCAGTTTCTGCGTTCTTGATTTCTCCTTACTCGTTTTATTTATTAATTGATCTGTTTTCTCCTGGAACTTATCTTTCATATTCTGATCCCTTAATATGTCTACATTTATACGTTTCTTATCCTTCCGGGTTTTCAGATTTTTGAACTTTAATCTAGCTTTCATGACTACCAAGTTGTGATCGCTGTCTACATCTGCTCCTGGATAACTCTTACAGTCTTTTACTTGATTTCTAAATCTCTTCCTAACCAGAATGTAGTTTATCTGATACCTGTCTATCCCTCCTGGCATTTTCCATGTATACCGCCTCCTAACGTGATTCTTGAACAATGTGTTCGCGACTACCATCTTGTGCTTCTCACAGAATTCTATCAGTCTGCTACCTCTCTCGTTTCTGTTTCCTAATCCATAAGGACCTACAAATTCTCCTTCTTTCCCCTCACCTACGACTGCGTTAAAATCTCCTACTATTATTAAATTTTCACGACCCTTCACAAATCCTATTACCTGCTCTATGTCCGAATAAACGGCTTCTAACTCTTCCTCGCTTTGGCTAGAAGTAGGCATGTATACTTGCACTATTACTGTTTCCACTGGCTTTGAATCTAACCTAACCATCATTACTCTCTCGCTGTATTGTAGGTAGCTATCTACACACTGTCCTGCGTTCTTCCGCATAACGATCCCTACTCCCGCGTTTCCATTTACCGATCCTGTGTGTATTACCCTATAGTCACCGCTCCAAAAATCTCCTACTTCCGGCCAGCGCATCTCACTTATACCTACTATATCTAATCCTAACCTATCCATTTCTATCTTCAGATTTTCTAGCTTCCCTGTCTGTCTCATGCTTCTGACATTCCACGCTCCCACTCGTGAAATGCTACACTTCTTATTATTATTGCACTCGATCACGTCTCCCGGAAGAGTCCTCACCCGGAGATCCGAACGGAGGACTATTTTACCTCCGGAGTTTTTTGTCCCAGGAGACGCCATCATTAATTTAGGATAAGCTTTCTGCTAGCTGTTCTGAGGATTATAATGTGGTGGTTTCCTCTTGCCTTCCACATTGCAGTCGTGTGTGTCATAGCACCATACCAACCCCCACGGTTTCTGCCACTATGACTACTGAAAGAGCTGCTGCCCTCCTTCAGGGACTTGTCTTAGTCTGGTTTTTCAATAAGGACCCCCCCACTATGGTTAAACCTATGGTACGGCTCCTTAAATCATTAAAACGCGCAAGCCTACCCACCCGTTCCAGTTTGCACTAGAACTTCGTCAAGGTTCAAGTCCTATCGGTTCAAATCCTATCCATATATGTATATTAAATTACTCTCTGTGAACTTTTTGAAAACAATTTTTATTTTAATTTTAGGCAAAGTTTTTAGTTAATGAGAGTATAATACTAATACTGTACTAATAGTATATTATCTGTCTGGTAGCCCCACTGTGAGTTTATAACCTCTATTGCGCTGACATGTGGTCTGCAAAAGATTCATTTGGAAAATAACATTATAAAATTTCAACATGCCATCATAAACATTATTTTAGTTATGAGTTGAAATTATGATAAGGTATATAGCAATATGAGGTTACAATTATTTGTCAGGTAATATATTGATGTTTTATGTCACCTAGGAATAAAAAGTTATGGAATAGAAAAACTTTTATAATTTTATGTCTTAAATGCAACACAATATTTTTATACAACTTATAATTTGCTTGAGAGAATATATGCTATAATAATTTTCAATTATAATTTTAGTTATGATCTCAATTGTTTTAATAGATTACTAGTAACCGGTTCTCTATTTACTTATATGATTGCCAGAGCTGACAATCAATTAGTGGTTACTATTAGTGGTTTTTGAAAAAACTGGAGATCTAATCGAACTTTTCTTCTGATACTAAGATACGTTCCTTTAGTAAACAACTGTTGTTCCTTTAAATGTTTTATGGTTTTCGCCCCTCTAGCTCTTCCGCCTAATCTTCTTTCATAATGAATTTACTTACCGCTTTTTTTTTAATGGGCGTAGCTGGCGCTTACGCTGACCAGACAAGTGGCCCGTACGCAATAGCCTCTAACCCCGGAATCATCCTTTCCGACATACATCATGGGTTTAGGCAAGTTTTTGTTTTCTTTTTACGACGTAGTAGGTTTTACCCTTTATAGCTTCTTAGGCGTCCTTTTATTTATATTATTGTTCTGCTCTCCCTTGTACCACCCTTATGTCTTTTTCCTTTTCCACCATGATACTTCTAATCATTTTATATATATTGCTCCAGTCATTCTTTGAGCGCATCATGATTGGTATTAGGTTCTCCTTGTTTAGGATCTGGTTTAAAGTGGCTTGCGCCACCTGTCTATAGTTATCCCACCTAGTACAAATAAATAGGGTATGCTCGAGGGTGTCGGTTTCGTTACAGTATATACATGTACTGCTTGTCGCTTTTCTTATTCTATGTAAATATGATTGAAAGCAACCATGTCCAGTAAGTGTCTGTGTGAGGTAAAAGTCTAGCGTTTTATGTCCACACTTCATCCAGTTTTTCACGTCAGGGATCAGAATTTTTGTCCATTGCCCTGCATCTTCGTTATCCTCCCATTCCCTTTGCCAATGTCTTATTGTCATTTCCCTTGCCGCTTGCTTAGCGCGCACAAGATTGCCCTCCGTTTCTGTGTATATCCTTCTTCTCTCCTCAACTAATAAGTGCAGTGGCGCAATCCCTGTCAGGACTTGAACTGCTTTAGCAGACACAGTTTTGTATGCACACGCGACTCTCAAAGCATTCTTCGCTGAGTTCTTTCCATCATTTCCCTATACGTCTTGATATTCATTATCTCGTACCATATAAGAGCTGCGTAGAGTCGGATTGATTGAACGACTCCATACAATATTTCTCTTTTCTTCGTGCGGGGTCCTCCCACGTTTGGTAGTATCTTTGAGAGTTTACTCGCTCTTTCTTCGGATTTGGCTGTGACGGTTTTAATATGGTTACCAAAGGTACCCCTCTCATCGAAGGTGACACCCAGGTATTTCACTGTTTTTTCGGTTCAATGCGCTCTTCTCTCAGGGTAAATATTATTTCCCGATGTTTTCTGGGGCCTTTTAAAATTATTGCCTCTGTTTTTTCAGGTGCCAGTTCAAGATCGTTGGCTTTCATCCATGTGTCTATTCTTCGTAAGGATTCATTAGCTGTGAAGGTTAGTTCATCTAGGTCCTTTGCTTGGACAACCAGGGCCAGGTCATCCGCATAAGCTAAGGCTCTGGCGCCTTGGGTAAGCTCTATGCGTAAGATTCCATCATACAGTAGGTTCCAGAGCAGTGGGACTAAAACTGACCCTTGTGGAACTCCTGCTGTTAGGCTCATTTCCTCATTTGCTCCTATAATTACTTTCCTGTCCCGAAAATAGTTGCATACTACGTTTTGCAATTAAAGGGGTATTTCACGCCTGGTAAGCTCTTGAAGGATCAGATCCCAGGAAACACTGTTAAACGCATTTCTTATGTCAAGGGTGATCAGTATCAACCATTTTGTTGGACATGTTTTCATTTCGTTACATATCTCTTCCAGCGCCTGTATTGTAGAGTGACCTTTTCGAAACCCGTATTGTGCGTCACATAGCTCCTATTTTCTTTCGACCATCTCTCACTCTAATCTGTTATAGATAATTTTTTCATACACCTTACTAATCGAGTTCAACAGACATATAGGTCTATATGCAGATGGCGAGCATTGTGGACCTTTTCCCTTTGCAATTAAAATGAGCTTGGCTATTTTCCATTCACTCGGGAATTCCTGGGACATTAAAAAGCCGTTCATTCTGCGCAGCAGGAACTTTGGAGCCATTTTCATTGCTTCTTTTATTGCTTCCGATGGTATTCCGTCTACGCCGGGTGCCTTTCCGTTTTTTAGGCTTTCCCTTGCTTCAAAGAGTTCGTTCATAGTAAAGGGTACTGGTTGTTCGTTGCTTGTTGTTTTTTCTCGCACACATTTTGGGCATCGATGGGGAAACAGATTGTTTGCTATTTCTCTCCGTTTTTCCATTGTTAGCTCAACAGGAGTATTGTTTACTAGTCGGCCCATGGCGATTCTATACCCTTCGCCCCATATGTCCTGATTCAAATCTCTGCATAGATCTATCCAGCATTTCTTTTTGGCCTCGGTAATGTTCTTCTTGAGTTCCTTTTTCTTTCTACTGTACATATCCTTTGCCTCCCTTTTATCAGATTCCGAGGCATTCTCTCTATTGGTCACCCGTGTGGCCCTTCTTCTTAGTGAAATACAGTCGGTTCTTATGGTCTCGATTTGTTCACTCCATCAGTATGGTCTCAAGCTAGATCTGCCTGGGTGGTTTCGGTTTACTTTGCTGCTTTTATAAGCCTCGTTTAAACGTGTTGTGCTTTCACCTGGCGTTACAGTCCAGTTCTCCTCCATTTCCTCCCACCTGGTAATGTGTTTCTAAAAACATCCCAGTCTATCACCGTCTTTCTTTTTTCCATGTATATTTCTTTCTTCCTGTCCTCCACTTCAAAATAAGTAAACTGATGGTCGCTGAGTGTCTCTTCATTTAGCACTTTCCAGTCAGTAACTTTGGCGGCTATCTTTCTACTTGAGGTTGTCAGATCTATGAAGGACTTACTGTTACCCCTGATAAAGGTAGGTCTGTGTGCGGTGTTATGCACTATCATGTCTCTGGATGCAAGCCAGTCAGACAGATATTCTCCTATCTTATCCCATATGGGGGATCCTCATTGTGGATATTTGGCATTTACATCTCCCATGATGGTTATCTCACCCTTGATGCAACCGGCATGTTCCATTATTGTATCTACCTTTGTTTTGTACTCTTCCCATGATATATTGGGGGATATATAGTATATACGGTTCATATATAGCATATCAACCAAACTTCCCTTAGTTTGATACAGATATAACCAGCCTGTTGAGCGATAATTTATTTCACCTCTATCTTTCTGTTCCTGAAGAGTACTGCCACATCTGCATTTTTATCCTTCAGCCATCTTGAGTTTTGTACTAGTTTCTTGTTTGGCTCCCCAACCACCAGTATGTCTACTTCTAGTATCTCTGCGCTTGCATGAGCCAGGTCATGTGCGGCTCTGGTTCGTTGTAAGTTAGTCTGTAGAATTTTGATTTTGTTAGTCATTGTGTCTGTTGGGTGCTCACTGAGGTTAGTCCCTGTCTTCCCTCTTGCACCAACTTTCTAAATAATGGACATCTTGTTTGGTCGGCCCGATGCCCCTCCTTTTTACATCATGTTACAGTATGGTCTACTTTTACACTCCTTTACTTTGTGACCTTTCTTCCCACATTTCAGGCATTCGTCTGACCTGTTTTCCTCCTTACAGTCCCTTGTCCTGTGCCCAAATTCTAATCATTTGTAACAGCGTATTATTGTTACCATTTCCAATACTTTACACTGTATCCATCCAATCCTTATCCATGCCCGTTTTATCATTTCCAGGGCTGTCTGTCTTGGCATCTCTACGGTGGCAGTTTGGTTGCCCGCGTTTCCCATTTTCAAAGACTTTACTCTTAATTCTTCCTTTTCCACTCCAGTTGTTTTGCTTATTTCATTCATAATCTCCTCGTCCGTGGTAACGCTATCGATTGCCGTTATCAATACTGTACGACTGTCCCGTTTTTTGTTCAGCACCTCTACATGTTTTACTTTATCTCTTATTTATTTTCTAAGAGTGTTTCCTTTTTCTGCTTCTCCTTCGACAACTAGTAGGAGATCTCCTGCCGCAGACTTTTTTTATTTGTTTTACATTGACCCCGATGTTACTTATATCCACCTCCTGCCTGATGTTTTTCAGCAGGTCAGCGTATGGCCTTTCACCAGCCCTAATGAGTATAGTCTCTGTAATTTATCTGTCTTTCTGCTCCTTGCCCTTTGTGCTTCCTTTATTAAACAGAACTGGTACAAAGTAAGTGATATCTAGGTCAGTACCTCGGAATATGTACTCCAGAAGCTTCCTCACCTTGATCTTGTCTATTCCTTCTCGTGATGCAATAATCAGTCTTTTCTTTTCTTGCTGTCGAGCTTGTATTTGTAGATCGAACAGCATATTGTACAGTATCCGGGTGTTTTCCTTAGTTTGATCTGTGCCTAGGGGCAACAGGTAAATATTTTTTGACGCCTCTTCCGTCACTCCTCGGCTTGTTCGTATTTTGGTAGTGTTACTGATATATTCCATGCTGCCCACCAGAAGTCCCTGCTTAACTAGGTCTTGTACCTCTGGATGTTTATTGATAATTCCTCTCAGGAGTCCTTTGTCCCCCTGGTCCTTTGGGTCATTGAGTAGCGTGATATCGCGTTCTTTGCTCCCATTAATGGGATTTCCTTCTTCCACCTTGGTTATTTTATACACTTCTTCTGGTCAGTCTTTGTCCAAGTACCCGACGATGTTCTCAAAGTTCTCCCCTGTATTTAGGATATTCATAATTTCCTCCCTATTAGATTCACGCTCATTTTCAATTACAATAGTTTGTATACTCGCGTCCTGGTTTACCCCTAGTGGAGTTTGGGTTTCTTTACTTACCGCCTTTACAATTATATTTTCTATGATAATGTCCTTAAGCTTATTTCACTATAAACTATCCATATGTTAAGAAATAAAGTATCTCTTCCGAAAACGATATGCTCCTCACGAATAAATAACACATATCCAGCAGTTTACCAAATTAAATGATATAAGGAAGAAAAGTTATTCTTTATTGTTCATGTGCAAGTAGATTTGTATTCAGAAGCCTTTATTGAAAGGGTTTCAACATAAACTATGAGTATCAAATTTACTAATACCTTGCGAATGTTATTCATGTTGGTCTACATCCATCATATTATTTGGTTTTACAAACATTGAAAATCTAATAGGACTTTTCTTATGTGCATAATTGTGTGGATTTGTTGATATCATCCTTATTGTTCTTACTAGTTTCACAAATCTATGTATTCTTACGTAGACTGGCAATATATAAATATCTATAACATGTATTCCTATCGTTTCTTTATATTTGTTACTTCTTAGATTCAGGTAAATATGATGTTTATTAGATTCACTTATTTATTAAAAAATATATTAACTTCCTTATAGTACCATTTAATGTAGTAAACTTCTGGAAAGATAAAGATCATTATTTACAGGGTCGTGTTGTTTTGATAGAGAGAGATATTATTTTTCAATTTAGGAATTATTTACTGTGGAACAAGGTTAATACCACTACAAAGAAAAGTACGAGTGTAAAGACGGTAAGTAAGTAAATTATTAAAGAAGATTAGCTAAAAAGAACGAAAGTTTCTTACTGAAAGAATGTATCTTAGAATTGTAATAAGAAATATTGAATTTACTTGAATTTAAGAACTGACAAGTATGAAGACTGAATAGTATGTATGTTATAAATACTTATGTATGCTGTTTTATGTAAGAGTACCCACATTTTTTACCTGAAAGTAATAAATATAGTAACAATAAGAGCCACAGATGTGTCCAGAAAAGAAAAATTAAATTAGATTTGTAGTTTCTGCAAGAACAAATTATATGACGGATGTAAACCGATATATTGAAGGTATTTCAATTGTATTAATAAATCTTAGATGGTTATTTTATTTTGAAACTCGTTATTATAAATATGTTCACTTTTGAATCACATACAGTGAGGCATCAGGGATCTGAATGGATTATGGAAAATAATTCAAATAATATCAAATTAAAATCAGATACGCTGCAACCTGACATTAATTTTGCTTTGTATTTGACTAAAGAAGAATGAAAAATGTTGTTGGGTATGGAAAGATTATGCATGGACAAACATAATTCCTTGATTTAAGTAAAACTTTTCTCATTTAAATAATTTCTTATAACGCCTAAGTCTTTCCAGTTCACTACCCTAAACCGTAGTACGAATAATATTGTTGCAAGTATTTCTACAGAAAAATATGGCAGGTCACTATCCATGTTTTAGACGCAGAGCAAGAGATCGACTTTTATTAATGCTGCCAAGGGCAGTGAACTGAATATCCACTGTATTATCAAATCGATTCACTGTTCGATTTATATAATAAATCATTATTTCTCATTCAATTGAATCGAATTATTTATTGAATCAAACATTTTTCTCTCCTCAACAAAATATTATCTGCAAATCGAAACCATGAATGTTTCTGCTAAGAAATGGCGGAGGCGCCACTACCAGTTTGAAGTATTTTGATATATTGCTAAAATTATAAATAAACTTGTAACTATCCACCCACTATGTCTCTATTACAATAACAGTGGGACCTTCGTCAACTCGAAAATAGTTTATTACAAATTTAATAACAAATATGAATAAAAATTGTACATAAAATCCATTTATCTTATCACCATACGTTTCATTGTCTTTCCTATTGGTGGTAACAGAAAAGAGATAATGTTACTTTCGCGAAAATTTAGACATTTCTTAGTTTTATTAGAATGATAGTAAAAGGATGTGATAAGGGCTAAATTGAGAAACGGACTAGGACAACTGACTGGCCTCTCTTAACTTTTTCATATGACATTTGTTAAAAAATCGAGTTTTACGTTAATAGATCGCACAAGGTTAAGGCATTGTAAGAATTTAGTATTGTGGAATTGTCAATTGGTAATATATATTTAGATTTGTAGTAATTATAGTAAAATATTTGTTAACGAGTAATTAATAATGTAAACGTGTTATGCTCAGAAAATAAGTACTCTTGTCACATTAATTGTAATAGTGTAAAAGCTTCATTTAGTATTATAATTTTTTCTATATATTTATTTTATAAAGGATTATAATATTAAAAAAATCAGATACTATCATACGTAATACAACAAAAATTTTAGCTAACTAGAGACGTAAGTTTCCAAAGGTAACCACTTTAGTATTTTATTTAAAGTAAAACCTATTTTAATAAGGAAATACAAATAAATATAAAACATAATAAAAGTTTAAATAAAACCTACCAGTTATAATTTGTAATAATAACATTAATAAAGACTTGTATTATGTTCCATATTCCTAACTTAGACGCCTCAGAGTATTTTTTCAAAAACTTAATATTGTTGAAAAAGAAAAAATTTTGTTTAATCCTATAAATTACTTTCCATGTACCGTTGCGGTATCACTGGTTATCAGAGGGATATGCCAATGAAATAGATCATTTATTTTACTTCAACGTGTCTGCATGATGCTGACTTATTTCTTAGTTTGATATACATCAAAATAAAAAACGACCTAAGACACAAAACATTTTTAACGTAATTTGTGAAGCAGTTACTTCGTGAAGCTGACTTTATTGATTTAAAGAGTTTTTAAAATGATACTGAATGTATTAAAAACAATATAATGGTTATAATATAAATTAACTTGATACAAATAGTTATATTCCTGAAATAGTGAATATTTTACCACTATCTAAATGACATTTATTCGTTTGTTTTTATCTTTGAGACATGATTAGTATTTATATATTTATTTTAAATAGTATAGTATTACATACAATTAAAGTTAAATTTAATATGTATTAGGGGAGTATTTATTGCATTACAAGTAATTCACACTGACGAATACGACTGGCATTCAGTTCAGATGCCCGGCGAAGAGTTAATAAAAGTACACTTCTCCTTGCACCTGTAACCTGGATGAGTGACCTTTCGTATTATCCTATGGAGGTAGTAGCTGCATCAATATTATTCGTAGTATGTATAATCCATAATTACGAAATGGCTTCAGTATTGGTGGTGTTATTGTGTTTTGAGTTGGAATCTCATTGGGAATAATTTTATTATATTATATAATAATAAATAATTTAAAAACATTATCAGTGATAAAATTTGTTTATGATCTTCACAATTTTCTTCATCCTCTTCATCTTAATCATTTTCCCTTCATCTTCATCATCGCCACTCGAATCTGGAAGAAGAGGATAATTCATTTTGGTAAACAGAGTTCTGATAGGAAAACGTTTTCTTCTGGAACCTTAATAGAACTCTGCACTTAACATATTCTTGACATACAATAATGTGTTGTACTGTAATTTATAATGATTTATCACAAATTATAATTAGTTAGGTTTATTTAATTCTTTTTATATTTTGTATTTATTTATATTTATTTATTCAAAATAAAGATAATTCCATTACGTTTAGTAACTAGTTACTGTACAGTAATACATTTGGTACTAGTCCTTGTATTATATATAATACAATTATTTATAATTAATTTCATTTTTATTCAAATAAAGAGTACAAATTCTCGGGGTGTTTTTTTTTAATATGAACACTATCATAGAAAGATACACAGACAAAATTTAATTTCAATTAAACCCTTACACTTCTAGAGTTAATGTGACAAATGTCCATTTATTTTTTGAATACAGTACATTCATTGATGCAGATTTTACGGAACTTACTACAAATCGATATACATGTTGCCAATTATGGTTCTTACAACCCCTTAATATTGTATACTCTATTAATATAAAACTAGACTTTTTAACAAATGTCACATTAAAACATCAAGAGAGATCAATTCAATTATCCTAGTCTATTACTCAATTTAGCCTTTACTTCATCCTTCTATTAGAGGAAGAATCATATAAATCTTCATGTGAATGGTGTCTAAAATAAAAAAATAATCATACTGTTACTGCCAATAGATTTGGGTTATTGTAATTTGAAACAACTACAACTACAATAAAATACAATATTACCAATAAAAAAGAGGTGGTATGGTGACTTATCAAGCAATTTACCAATACGAATAAATCGCTTTTATTTACAGTTCTTATTAAATTTCCTAGAAATCTATCTAGAACACTATTTTTAAAAATTTGGCAAAAGTGCCACTTTAGCTGTAATTGTATGTGTTACATACAAGTTGATCTCAAGTTCAAGAAAACGTAAGTATTATATATTTTTAAATACTTTTATATATATAGAACAAAGAGTAAGGTAATATTCGGAGGGAAAAGGATATGCCTTACACGCGGCCAGATTGAACTCTGTGGACATTCATATTCAATATATATTTGCTCTGAAAAGGGCTCAATGTGACTGAGTAAAGAAGTGGTCATTTACTTCTCACCTCTTGCGCGGTCCGATATGGTAGTTTTGTTACTTGCTCCTATTATTCACAATTTATTTTTAAATACTCTCTTTTTTTAGCTATAACCAATACATATAACGGTTATATAGGTTTATCTGCCATTGATGATTTTATGTATATTAGAAAATAAGGTTACAATAGCAGTAAATACATAATTAAATACAGCTTATTGGAATAATACAATGAAATATTTCAAAATCATAGAAAAATTATGGCATTTTTTGCGCCAGTGCCACTTGAAAGAAACAATTTATTTCCAATAATAATTTTATGTAGAGCTGTAACGGTGACAAGGATATATACAAATATAATCGAAACATTGCATATATTGATTCAATACAACACGACTTTACAAACGTGAGTATAATCTAATTTATAATTTAAGTATATCGACTAGCCTTGGGGAATTGTGTTATGCAGGAATGAATAAAACTTATCTCAGAATGTAGTTATCTCGTCGCTATAAAGACAAATATTATGGTGTGATGTACATACATCAACCTTTAAATAATTCATTACTAACATTTTGAAGTGGATGTCATGTATACGATAATATTACTTCTCGCTATCCCATAGCTTCTATGTAATGGTATATGTAAATGGATAAGACAAGATTAGTATATTCAGATTGACGATGAAATATTACTTTTTTGTACTACAAGGTCGTACTTACATGTTAATCAATTATCGTAAACAATAAATATGAATATAACATAATAATAAGTTTATTTGTAGTTATAAGGTTGTACAGTAAGTTATATTTTATTTTGTTGTTACAATATACATAGTATAGATACAATATTACTTATAACTACAAATAAGACAGAAAATAACATGACAGGAATATCTGCTGATCTAAATTCTATCTTGAAAATTAACTTTGCTTAGGAAAAATAGTCAACTGAACTAGTGGCGGCTCGTGATGAAATGAAACCGGTGTTCTGTACAGGGTCGATCCTAGGGTATTGGCCGCCCGCGTGCAAATTTCAAATGAATCCAAACTACCGGCGCCGTAGAGGCCGTAAAAAAATTACGCCGCAGACGAAAATTTTGAAAATTTTCAAGGTCACGCGTTTTCCTGATACTTCAGAATATTTATGTAAAATCCGTTTATACAAAAATATAGACTTTCACAAGAAAAATTTTTGGAATTTAATACCTTTTTGAAGAACATTCATGTTTGCCGTCATATTCTTTGGTTAAGAGAAAAGGCTTGTAAGGTGAATTTTCTACTAGAGGGTCTATAACACTTAAAATATTTTCCTAAAGAGTTTTAGCGTCACATTTTGTAGGCTTCAGGTATGTCCAAAAACGTTCAATCGGTTCACCATCGAGAATATATCTTAAAACTACCACTAACTGAGTTTTTGCAGATGCATCAGTTGTTTCGTCTGCCATAACTGCCAAAAATGAAGGTTTGTTAATTTCTTTAATTATTTCTTCATGACATACTTTTAATATACAGTCCAAAAGATCATTTTGTATATCTTTAGAGGTTCCTTTAAATACTGAAGCATTTTGTAGATGCTCGCTTAAAGTTACATCAAGCTCAGCAGAAAAATTTATCAAACCACGAAATATCCCCGGGTTTTGAGAGGTTTCAGCTTCGTGATGTCCTCGCAGCGCCAGTTCAAAAGCCCCACAAAACTTTATGCAGTTTATAATTTTTGACAAAACGTATCTCTTTTTTGTCACATTATCATTATGCTTTTGCACATTTATCCAATAAGCTGAATCTAGCTGCGCTTTAATATTAGTTGTTCCTAATAAAGCTAATTCCATTGTATTATGTAGATGGCTTTTGGAGTTGTCGTGCTTTTTTATTTTTTCATTTAAGTTAAGTGCAGCAAATCTGTCACCGCTACCTCCGTCCATGCTTTATCACCGCCAAAAAGTAAACAAGGAAATCAAAATAACGCATTTTTTTGTTGCACCCACAAATCCAATTGTTCTTCGAATAAGTGTCTCTATTAAATTGACGTTTATATGCTTTTCCGCGGCTAACACCTGCAGTCTCAATAACAATATCGGGCCTACCATTGTTTTTTAAATCAATTTTTTCTTCATAAGAGTATTTAAAAAATCGCTTCACATGAACTAAATTATAAACTAAATCCATTGTCACTATCACAGTATATAAATATTAATAATTAGTACAATAAATCACTACACAAATTCACAAAACAGTATTTAAAATCTCAAATTAACACGAAATACGAAATAGGTACGATTTACGCCCGAGATATGTTCTTCAAATTTGAACTTGGTTTTTTAAAAACACTTTATTTTCATTAAAACGACTTATTACAATTTTTAGAACTTTATCAAAATTTATTTAACGACTTAAGTACAACAGTGACGTGAATTCTATGAACTGATGATCATATATTATTCTTTACTACGTGGGGAACTTGCTTAAATAGACTAAGCTTATCTTTTGCTCTATAAGCATTTCATAGAATATAACTCCTCCCGACGTAGTATGAAAAATCAAGGAAAAACATCGTTTTTGTCATCAGTTGACTGATTTTTCAGATTTGTTTCCAGTGACTCTGATGGTTTTCCTTTCCTATAATTAACAATGAATTTAAATGGGTTTGTTTTTGTTTTATAACATTTTACAATATGATATATGCTGTAAAGTAATAACACAATTAATATAAATATAATCACATAAGTCCAGATAGATGTAGCCATTAGTTTCATTTCTATTAACGGTTTGACTTCTAACTGATTGATTTGTTTTTCAATCGAAGTGAGGTGGTGCAGATCTATTTCTCGATAAACATGGACTTCTTGTTGTGCTGATTCCGGCCTAACGATTGGAATTTGGGGGAGTGTGTATGGACTACCTATAATTTTAGTTTGATCGTTGATGAATACGTCGTTATTGACGTCGACTTTACATTGGTAAGGGATGCGAATTAGTGATGGTTGATGAATGTTCGTAAAACCTGCTTCGTCGCATGTTTGATGTATTTTCAATGTTTCTTGAGGGATGGCGATTATGTATTCGGCGTTGACAGGGCTGACCAAGTCGGTGTTGACGTATATAGGGGTTAACGGACACTCTTTGACTTGACCTCGAAGTAGATTGGCTATACAGTCGGGTTGAGATAACAGTTTGTCGGCATTTGCGATACAATATTCATCAATAAAATGGCAGGGTTCTTCTTGGTATAGATGATTGGTTGCATTCAATAACAGGTAAGGTTTTTCAGATATCAAGGTAAGGTTATTTATTGGGATTGGAAATAAGTGATATAAATCAAGTGTTATTGATGCTATGATAGGTAAGTGAATTAATATTAGAATTTCTGAATCCATGTATTTTACTTCTGTGAATAAGTATTTATAATAATTTCGTTCATTTTTGAATAAAATTTGATTTTTGTATAATTGGTTCATTAAAATTTTTATTTCTCTAATTTCTTTAATACTTAATATATTTGTAGTTAAGGTATGTATTTGGGCTAAGGATACTGAAATTTGTAAATTATCTATTGATTCCATTAATATTTCACAATTTTGCATTAAAGAGTTTAGTATATGATATGACGTTAAATATGAAGCTATTCCGTCAGTGGTAATTTGCAAAGTTGAAATTTGGTTTTGTACATATTCATTATTCGTTTTAACTTTGTTTAATAACTTACTGGTTTCATTTACAAAATCTTTCGTGACTGTTACTGATTTTTCTAAGTCATTATAAATAGAAAGTTGATTTTTTCTTAAGGTTTCTATTACATTGTCATATCGTGTTCCATCTTCATCAGATAGGGTACCAAAGAGCCATTTTTGAGTTCTACCTACGACATTAATTAGGGCTCTCTCATTTCTAGGTTTTATCTTGAGATTTTCTAGTTTTTGATATGTAATATTCACAGTTTCTTGTATTGTAATTTTGAGTCTTTCTAATGAAGGTAAGTTTCTTTTTGTTTTACATATTTTTGTATCTATCAATAAATTTTGAATCTGTTGTAATTTGTTTTCGTAATTAGTTAAATCAATATGTTTGATAAAAACATGAGAATGTGTCGTTATATGAGCTTCTCCTAAGGAGAAAGGGAATAAAGGGTTATTTAAAGGTGTAACCGTAATTTTATCTGTTTTAGTCGATCTTCCTAGAAGAGTGACTAGAAGAAGCAGAAGAAACATGACTGGATGGCCCTGCAAGTAAATTAATGTTTTTAGTTCCTATTCCTAAACCTGTCCGTCGTGTAGGTTTTATAATTTTTTTATGGTAATTTCCCTTTTCGGTTTCTACTATAGCATCTTTATCTTTAACAACGATTTCTTTAGTGTATCGAGGGGTGATTTTAGGACGTCTATCTGACTTAACAAATACTTCATTTCCTACCGTAATTTGCGATGGGTCTAATCTGTTTTCATTAATTTTGGATAAGTCTCTAGCTTTGGTTTGTGCGTCATTAATTTTGGTTTTCATTATTTCTAAATTTTGTGCATGATTGTCTAGGTAATTAGTAAATATTACTTGATCTGTGTAATCAGTTGGATTTTGATAGTTAATATTTCCTTTTATTATTTGTAAGGGTGTAAATTTCGTACTCGTATGGGTACTGTTATTATAACCAATGAGTGCGTACGTCATCAATTCGGTAATTGGAGCTTGTTTTTGTGCGGCACGTAAAATTCGTAATGATTCGATTAGTGTCGAATGGAATCGTTCGACTGGGCTGTTGGAATTTGGATTTCTGACAGTTGCATAATGTAAGTTAATCTTATGTAATTTGCAAAAATTTTCAAGTTGTACATTTTTGAATTCTGTACCTTGGTCACAGGTAATTTTAATAGGTATTCCATAATGTGAAATAAAAATTAACAAATTGCGAAGTATCTCTAAGGCATTTGTAGTGGTAGGGTAAGCCTGGGAAAATTTGGAAAAACTATCCGTTATAGTTAGGAATTTTTGTTTTTCGGCGGAAAATGTGTCAATATATATATGTTCAAATGGGTTTTCTCCAATTGGTGTATTTTTATATATAACTTTATTTGGATGTCTTTCGTATTTGTTTTGTTGACATAATGCACATGTATTTATATAATTTGTAATAGAGTCTTTCATTTTTGGCCAGAAATATATTTTTGAGAGGGCAGATAATGTTTCTGTAATTCCTCTGTGAATCGTTTTAGTTTCGTGATGGAATTTAATTTTTTCAATTTGGTCTTCTGTCTCGATATCTTTTATGAATACGGGTGATCTAATAAATTTAAAACTTTTCGCTTGAAAATGAGTTTGTATGATTTGTGTTATTTGAGGAATGTATTGATCGGGAATTAATATACCGTATGTGGCTTTTGGTCTGACGTAATTTTTTATATAATTAATTACATCTTCTCTAAAATTACGTATTCTGATAGTTACTAGGTGACGAGTATAGTTTTCAAATGGAGATTTAACACGAGTAAAAGAGGATAGAGTGTCATTTCCGATATAGAACAAAATTTGATTATGAAAAGAGTTAAGTGGTTTTTCGGTAACTTTTATTTCGAAAATAGGATTTTCTACGGCTGAATGAATTGTTTTGTTATCGAATTCATCTGGGGGTATTATTTCATTTATTGGATTTATTAAAATATCTTGTATCACGTTTATTTTTGGGGTCTCGTCTATAGATTGGTTTTCTAATGTTTCGTTTATTAATCGATCTATTTCTGAAATATCATTAATTGATTCATTTTCTGAAATTTGAACTATCGGTTGTGATTCATTTGTATGAATATTGAAGTCGGCTAATCTATCAGATTGTTCTAAAGGATCAAATTCCCCGTTTAATGAAGAATTTTCATCACCTGACGGTTTAATGCGTGAAAGTGTATCTGCAACCTTATTATTGCCTCCCTTGATGTATTTGATTTCTTTATAGTTATAATCTTGCATTTTGATTTTCCAGCGTAAAAGTCTAGAATTAGGTTCTTTTATGGAGGTTAACCACTTTAATGGACGGTGGTCAGTGAAAATGGTAAATTCTTTACCGTATAAATAAGGTCGAAAATAGGCGCAAAAATTAATGATAGAAAGCATTTCTTTTTCAATTACTGAATAATTTTGTTCGGCTTTGTTTAAAGTCCTCGATGCGTAAGCTGTCGGTTTATTATTTTGAGATAGGACCGCCCAATCGCATAGTTTGAAGCATCGGTGGTGAGCTCAAACGGTTTAGAGAAATCAGGATAGATCAATATCGGTTCATTTGTTAAATAATTTTTTAATTCATCAAAACTTTTTTTATAATTTGGGTTATTAATATCAATTTTGGTTCCCTTTTTTAAATATGCTGTCATTGGTTTAGCGATTTTTGCATAGTCTTTAATAAATTTTCGGTAATAACCGGTAAGGCCTTCAATAACTTCAGTGACAGTTGTAGGAATTTTCATATTTTTAATAGCACTAATTTTATTTGGGTTGGGCTTGACACCCTGATCGGTAATTATGTGTCCTAAATATTCGGCTGATTTCTGTAAAAATTCGGTCTTATCTAACTGGATTTTTAAGTTTGCTTGGCGCAAAACGTCAAATACTCTTTTTAAATGAATCATATGCTCTTGTAAGGAAACTGAATAGACGATAATGTCGTCTAGATAGACCATACATATATTATCTTTAATTAGATCCCGCAAAATATGGTCCATAACTCGTTGAAACGTACTAGGCGCATTTTTGAGGCCGAAGGGCATACGTAAAAATTCGTAGTGTCCTCGGTCACACGTAAAAGCCGTTTTCTCAATTGAATCGCGATGCATAGGGATTTGATGATAACCTGAAGCAAGGTCTATTGTCGTGAAATATTGACTTTTGCCTAATTTTGCTAGTGTTGTATCTATGTCAGGAATTGGGTATCTATCGTCAACAGTTTTGGAATTTAACGCGGAGTAATCTATTACCATTCGAAATTTCTTTTTTCCAGACGCGTCCATTTTTTTGTTTACAATCCATATAGGATGAGCGTAGGGGCTTTCGGAATGTCTAATGATTCCGTCCCTGAGGTATTGATCAATTGTTTCGCGGACTAACTCTTTGTGTACATGGGGGTATTTATAAATGTAAGGGTGCGTAGGAACTTCATCGGTTGTTCTGATAGTGTGACATACTTTATTTGTAGTCGTTAGTTTTTCATCGGTTTTATGAAATAAGTCTCGGTATTTGGTACACAGTGTATACAATTTATTTTTTTCTTCCGGGTTAAGGTGTTCTACTCGTAAAATTTGTTTCAAATCTAAAATTGGTGTTTCTGTAGATACAAAATTTTCTGTGAGCTGTTCTAAATTAAAAATTTCATGATTTTTCCTATTTAAATTTTCGTATGTGATATCAATGAATTTTAAAGTACGCGGTATATTTGTATGATTGTGAATGAGAACCGGGGCGAAATAATTGTCTACGGTTGTGATACCTTCTTTAATTAACAAACCTGACGGGGTTTGTTCATGGATAAGTATCGTTCCTTTTTCTATTTGAACTGGAAATTTTGCAAAACGTTTTTGAAAGGGTTCGATTATAATTTCATTATTTAGCGGTAAATTTTGTCTATTCAAGAATGGAATACTTATATAGCCGTCTGAAATAGTTTGATTCGAAACTTCAATATCTAAATTTAAATCTTTTAATATATTAATTCCAATAACTCCATCAAAGAAATCGTGAAATTCAAATGCTACAACTTCAGGTACATAATTAAAATAATAAGTGGCGGCATGATGAAATTTTGGATCCTGTATTTTTGGATGATTTCGTAATAAAATTTGGAATATAGGGATATAAGCTACTTCTTTCGCAATTACTGTGCCTCCTGTAGTTTTAATCTTTGTTTCCGTGGAATTTAATGTACCGGGAAAAAAGTGGTTAATTAAGTTTGGTTTTAACATGTTAATGCTACACCCTGTATCTAGTAATAACTTTAATTCTGGATCGTGATCAGTTGCCGGTATATAAATATATGGTAAAGGGGCGGCACCGGAAGTATGAACTTCTGGGATTATTTTTAAATTTGTTATATTTAAGTTGGATAATTCGTTTGCGTGGTGTTGCAAAAATCCTGTTGTTCCTCCGGTTCATATGAATCAGTATCATATGACGAGTAATAGGGTTCTGGGTCATTGCTAGCTGTGTAAAGTCGTTCTTCGTATTGTTCGATATTATTTTCTACCGCATCAGCTTCTTGGTACGTATTTATCTCTGTGTCCTTGCTTGCATAATGTGAAGGTTTCGACGTAAGCCTCGTATTAGTTGACATTGGCTGATTATAATTATGTCTATTTGGCACATTAGAAGGAATTGTTGAGACTCCGGACATAGGTACCGGTTTATTATGATTAAACGATTTATTTTGTGGATTCCACACATTTTGTGGAGGGCCAAATACCTGCCGATTTGTAGGTAATTGTGAATTTATTGGTCTATTAGTTGGTTGTAAGTTAATCGGTTGCGACGGAAAATTTGGTCTATAATTTTGATACTGGATATTTTGTTGTGGTCTTTGAGAAGTCTGTGGTTGATTTCGAGAAATATGAGGGCCTGGTAAAAGTTGATTAGGTCTTATTGGTCGCGGAATTAATTGTTTGAAATGGTTTTGGTTTGGATTTTGAAAAAGTTCGAAATTTTCATCCTCCTGTACTAGAGCCATTGCCGCTTCTAAAGAATTTGGGCCCTGAACTATTATTTTATCTCTTAAACGCCTATCTAAATTTCTAACAAAAATTTTACAAGCTAAAGTATTGTATTGCCGAGTATGTACTAATTAAGTGGCAGCATCCATACTAGTTATTGGTATTGTAGTAATTTCTTGGGCTAATTTAGAGCGTAATATTTGTAGTCTTTTACCGAAATTTTGATAATGTTCATTTTTTTGAACAGTACATGTCATGAGCATTTGCTCCAAGTTATCTAAAGATAGTTGTTCTCCGTAAACGTTTCTTAATTCTTCGCGTATTAAAGGCCATGTATTTAATTCAGTTCTTGAACCTATAATTAAGAGAGCATCCCCTTTTAATTTACCTATCAAAGCTTGGCGAATAAAACTACTCATATCTGCACTAGCAGCATTGTATTGATTGTAAAAATTATCTGCAGCCGAAATAAAAATTTCTAAAAGGTCTCTATTTCCTTCAAAAGATGGAATTGTTTCTAATACTAATCTAATAAGAGTGTAATTTATCTCTGGCATTTTTATTTAAAAAAAGTAATGAGAAAGAAAATGAATAAAATAAACGAATAATGTATTCTTAGAATTAATTGTTTAATTATTTAAAATCTAAATGAGTTCTCAACTTGAAATTGTTTTTCGTTTTTTGACTTAATTAGGTACCGAAGATAATTTACTTATTCAGTACTTGTACTGATTATATAAAATAATGGTACACGTTTTTTCCGAAGCGAATATTAAATGAATATTTTGTCGAATATTACTTTATTTATATTGCTTAGGATGGGATGGTGCACTGTATCGACCTCACCTTTGGCTCACCTCGCCACAGAGCCTTAAACTGCCTCCTCTCTGTGTTATGCTAAGTTTGTTACTGAGTTGTTGGTGACACAAATGCGGAATAAAGGATTAATTGAATGCAACTTACCCTGATGGTATCTGGATCCAATTATGTCCTCTGGTTTTTGGGTTGTCACGTTGTCCTTGCAGATAGAAGGTGTCGTAGATCCCAGCCAAATCGTTGAAACGAACCACTGAACTTCTTGGAGTTGGTGTGTTGGAATCCTGTTCGCAGCGCCAGATATGTTCTTCAAATTTGAACTTGGTTTTTTAAAAACACTTTATTTTCATTAAAACGACTTGTTATAATTTTTAGAACTTTATCAAAATTTATTTAACGACTTAAGTACAACAGTGACGTGAATACTATGAACTGATGATCATATATTATTCTTTACTACGTGGGGAACTTGCTTAAATAGACTAAGCTTATCTTTTGCTCTATAAGCATTTCATAGAATATAACTCCCGCTAACTGTACGAGAAGTAGGAAGGAGTAAACATTCATTGATGTTGCCTTAGCTGGAAGAAATACAGCTCACTGACCGTGTAAATTCGCGCATTTACGAGCGCCAAGTGTGGATTGTCACGGTAGTTGAGGGGGAGGACGGGTGTGCCGAGCCGTGCTGAGAACTACCTCGTGTGGCCCAGTTCAATGTAGCGCGACGCGTTCGCGTAGAGACCCAGATAATTCATCTGGTATACTACTCAATAGAGGACGGCGGGCAGAATGCAACTTTAACGCAATAATTTGGTTAGCTGCACCAACTAACCAAATTACTTTATTAATAAATTTTAGTAATTATTATGTCGGGAAAATATACAAATATCTAATTTTTTTGGCAGTTCTGCAGCTCTGCAGCACCTATACACGAGCCGCCCCTGAACTGAACAGGTATTCGTTTAATTCGTTGCCATTCGAGAAGACACGCTATTTCTGGAGAACATAATGTGAGTGTGACTACTACGAAGACTTGACTGATATCTAGGGAGAATTATATATTCGATAAGATGTCTTTATATTTGAAAATTGATAATCCTTTATAAGAATTTTTTGATCTGACAGGGTATGTAATTATAGGCAGTAACGTCATTAAATGTATTAATAATGCTTTCTTAATAGTACAAGAAGAGTAAGTGGTCAGTAATTAGGGGAAATCATTTATTCTAGGCAAAAGTTAATGAATCGTGTTGGAAACTATAACATATATGGATAATACAGAAATGGCATATCAATATTAATCTCCAATTTCCTCCAGTGGTTTAGATTTAATTTTCACAAGATGGCATATAATTTAGTCTTAATTTTATTTTAATATATACATTTTATTGTAAACTGCACGGTGCAATTTCAAATGGATCAAGTCACACACTCCATTTAAATAATCATTCCAACTTTGCAAGATTAAAATGAATCTATGTTAACAGTGATGATGTAAATAAAGTTCAAAGACTATTTTACATGTGCAAAAAATTTCGTTTTACTTATAAAATAATATTTTTACCGCTACGTATACTGCTTAAGAGCTCAACTGCGGAAACATTATCAACACCATTTGTGGCTGTAGTCTACGTTTTTATCCAGGCACTCCCAGATTTGTAAATACATTCACAAATTGTAAATAAATTTTATATTTATTAATCAACTGCTTTACGATATTATGATTTATATGTAATTGTTTTTACTATTAGATAGTCCCGATGGTACGTTCTATGGTCGTTAACTACAAATCTCGGCTGTAGCTATATATAATTCTTAAATAATCCATAAATCTAAAGTCTTGTAACATTATTTGACGGGCGTGTATCTATAAACTTCTTAAATCCACTGTAAATAGACATAACATGGAATCAATGCTCGGCATTTGAGAACCCATATCGAAACATTCCAATTTATTTTCCATAGAATGTTGGTTCCATGTGTGGGCTAAAATTATTGATAATATACATATTAGTTCATTTTTTATTGAATTTACAGTGAATGGCATACAAACTATTTGCACCAATTTCAACAAAATAATATTCTAATTTTTGTGGCACTGTAAATGGCATTGGTTTGCCTTTACTTTGGCTTTACAAATCTATCCGAAGAACTTAAAATTATGAAGAAGTAGTTTTATCAAACAGATGGATTGGTAGGCACATATCGGTAGAATGACCTGTTAGATCTTTGAATCTAGTTCTATATTACTTTCTGTGGGGTTGCCTCAAATTCCAAGTTTATTTTACCAAACCGATCTATAGTGTGGAATTAAATGACTTTAGTTTCATATTGGTTGCTATCAAATTGGAAATTGGTTTAATTTACAAAAAAACAAGTAATGTCATATGAAAGTTGAACACTTAATATACATCTCTACATAGTTCGTTACTTATCATATTTTACCGTTACAGTTATATAAGAGAACAATTATACAACAACAAAAAACTTTATATTTCAACATATACATATTTAAAAATTTAAACTGGTCCATATGAACAGTTATTTCTTCTCATCCTGTAAAATAATAAGAATTTTATTTCGATATTTACGTATGCACTTATGTATGTTTAGAATTATTTTCATTTGAATGAACGAAATAATGAAACTGTTTACTAAATGGTTTTTAAGTTGATAAGTATACCCATATAGAGCAAAGGAATAATTAATTTTTTTTAATAAATCACGTCTATATTACTTTAATTTGTTCATATTAAAGATGTTAAAGTCCAGCAAAAATTATATAGATCTATACAATATATTATTTTATCAGTAATTTTTTTCGCTTAATCGTACTATTTATTCTCGTGTCACAAAATAGTCCTTTGTAAAGTGTAAACTTATATTTTGAATACTCAAAATATAATTCTATAGTTAATAAATTCTATTTGATAGTAATTTGATTATACTAATCTATATATGTTTATATATGTATAATATAGACTATATAAATTAGTAGACTATATAGATTATATATCTATAAACGCAAAGTTTTCAGATGGTAAGTTTTACAAGATGTTGTAAGGAGACTTATACTACAACCATTTGTAGGTCCTTAAATATTAAGGATTAACAAATTAAGCCACAACACCTATTCCCCCGGATATATGCCGTCGACGGGCGCTGAATTACATGGCGAAATTTGCCGTATTTTATTTTAACATAGAAATAAAATACTGTAATTTGGATTGCTCGAAAACCATAAGGAAGATGCAAAACGTCCTCTATATTAGGATACCGCTAATGTAGACCGGCTTCGACCTTATCTTGGGTCTCATCAGTACAGTGTAAAGTATTGTCAAAGGCATACTTGCTTGCACTGTACTAACGAGACCAGGGGGATGGCACTCCCTATATGTCATGTAGTGCGACCTTGCAATTACGTGTACAACGGCCGGCAGGGGTGCTAGTGGTCTTGCAGGTCTTGCAGTCTCGCTTCTCCTTTTCTCTTACCTCCCTCACCTACAGTAACAGTAGACATAACCTTACGTGCATGTAAACAAACGCGTAATTGGATCAATTTTCACAGGTTTTGCTGTTTCCGGAATTTGTTATAGATATAGCTATTGTGGGTTTATATGAAACTTCAAGCATAAACATAGTTCCTCTCAGTTTAGAATGGGGGTTTAATTATAACGTAATTAAAGCATTTTATGATATATCTTTTTATTTTGAATCCGCTCCAAACGTAGTCGTATACGCTTTCCAAAAAAAAATTAAAAACTGGATAAATTCAAAATACGCTGTTTAATTCTAATAGATACTAATATTAAAATAATTATTTAAACCATATTTTATACATAATTTTCAATAATACTAGTAAGTGTAATCAGTCTAGGTCTTTTATGTTGTTTTATTTACTTTTCTTAATTTCTTGCTTTTGGTTGGTTGCATGGGAAAGAGGCCTAAGGCCCAATGGCGCCAACCTAGTCAAAAACGTTTCTTTCATAATTTTGTATTGATTATAGGAAATAAAGGCAATATTCTGGTTATAATTATTAAATCGAGTGTGAAATGCGGAGGTGCCATTGATTTATATATTTCCGCGTCTCTTATGTATTAAATGTTCATCTTTCGTACGTTTTTTGTACAAATTAAAATATGTTTCTTTACTAATAAAGTAACAAATGCAAATATCTGAGATTTTATTTTCACGTGCACGATTTATGTTATAAATGTTGGTTATGCAAGACCACTGAAATAAAATGAAATCACGCCACTCTGATGTTATCTGTACAATACACAGTTTTATTGGTTGTTTTTGTAAGAAAATTCTTATAATCGTCCTTTACTTATATCATAAAGTATTGTGCTCCGAGTGGTAAATTATCCATGAAATATTTCTGTGTTCTAATAAAATCATTTTATCCGGGCCGTAATGGTAGCTTGCCAGGTCAGTAGCAAGTAAGGTTCTTGACCTCAGTTCATCGGTCGAACTGCATACATAGACCGTTTCTATGCAACAACCCTAATTGAAAGATTATATATTATTTATCATATTTTGTTAAATTGCCCCATAGAAATAGGACATACGAATGTGTATTAGGGAATGCAGTAGAAGTAATATATTTTTCTGATAGTAATATGAATACTTGTTTGTGTTTGTTATTTGCTTTAAAGTCTCAAACAATAAATCACTGAAATAAATACTATCAATTGATTTATATGATGACGCAATGAATAACTGCAAATATAGAGTCCTTTTTAGCCATTTACAATAATAATAATGAGTAGTGCAAAACGTTATTAACAAATAACATGCTATAATCGTTTGGATATGGCGATTATTGCATGAAACTAGAATTACAAAACAAAACCAATTTTCTAATAGTTTAATAAAATATTTATGCCTACCAAACTCGCCATATATTATTTCTTAAATATGATAATTGCAAACAAACCTTGGCAATTGCAAATTAAAAGCTTCTATAACAAATCTACGTGTTATGTAACTAAATAAATTTCACACTTAAGAGGTTCACAATGACATACTCCAGCAATTTTTTACTTTTATTAAATTCGTTAATTAGACATTCGTAGTTTAGTATTTTATAATGTTGTGATGTTATATATTTAACTAGTACAAGAATATAAATGATAAAAACATGAAAATTTTTATCATCTTGCTATTCATTGTAATTTTAGAATCATAGAAGTAATTTAAGTCACTAGTAAGAGGTAATGAAATGGTAAATTGTTATGACTATTATAAAATGGATAAACATGTGAAAGAAATATTTAGCAGCATACTACGAGTATGTGAGTGGGGAGATCACATTCGATATGCTAATTAATATAAATAATTAAAATAATACGGCCAAGAGCAACAGTTACTGAATATAAATAACAATAATGATAAGACTATTGATTGACTATTTGTAATACAACCCAAGATAATATAAACTGCAAACAAATATAAACATATATGGTAAAAAGGAACTTGGAATGGAAAGAAGATGTTTCACCTAGATATCGAACTGAAAGGTAGTGAATATATGTCTAAATATCTAATGAATTTCCGAATCTAGACAAAAGAATATAAAATAGTTACCTATAAAAATAAGCTTTTCTAAAACATATTTTTATACAAACAATCCATAAGAAATATAAATATTGGACACGATATATCAATACATAAACAGTTGATCACGTGAACGTTTTACTGCTTATTTTTTTACACTTTCAAAAGTTTCAAAACATTATCATTTCTTCCTATAATAATTATTAAACATTTGTACTTCATTATTTTGACAAATTTTCAATACAATATATATTATAACCATAATTATACATATGCATTTCTTGATTTTTCATTTTTATTCTTAGTTGTACAAACATAATTTGTGACTAGTAGCAACAGTGTAAAGGACTTGACTATAATTTTATAAAGGTTGAATCCATTAACTTTGTTATTACAAGTATGATGAAGTTTTGTTGAAGTTCCGAAATAAATTCTAAATTGATTGAGTTCATATAGGTATAAACCTGTTTGAAATGAAATTTTAATGAATATTTGAAATGGTAATGGAAGTATGTGAAAAGTCGGCAAAAATAATTTTAAACGTAAATTATTCATTGAATAAAATTGTTTTTCACCGATTCTATTGAGATAAATGCATTTGATTAAAAGAAACATTGGGCCT
This sequence comes from Rosalia funebris, assembly GCA_037954035.1. NCBI lineage: Eukaryota > Metazoa > Arthropoda > Insecta > Coleoptera > Cerambycidae > Rosalia > Rosalia funebris. Next base: position 31,118,735 of record JAZFAV010000009.1, on the reverse strand, counting down.
ATTTTCATGATACCAAATATAAATAAATATGTATCGACAGACAGCACTTGCAATGGAGAGTAGTTCCAGAAGAGTGGATTTTCTCTTTTAAGAAGTTTTATGTTTTAGAGCAACATTGATTCCTGTTGTCATTGCCATAAATTATTACAGTCTGTATGAAAAATTTCATATACAGTTTTCATAAATGTGGAATGTAGTGGTTTGTAGTTGTCACCGTTAATACTCTGACAGGCGAGGCGTAGTGAATAAAAGGTTGCAGGTTATGCAAGACTACTGCTCTTTACTAGCTCAATTTACTTGTCTGTTGACTAAGAAGTTGTATATATCACAATATATTAATAGCTCCAAATAATATGTATATAATAAAATTTCTATCCAGACAGATTATGAGGATATATCCGAAATAACATCTCAAAAACACCAGACTCAGATATAGAAAAGTCCGAGTCAAATCTGTTACTGATATTCCTAAATCATCTACAAAAGAGCCACACTGAAACAGCAAATGCACTAGCTAACCATTCTATGATATATTCATGAGTAGCTCAGAGAACTATATTCCTGATTCTTTTACAATCAAACAGGAAATGGAAACCCAACTGATTTCGCAGATACTGAACCTATTCCATATAATGACCCGCTCTTCATAAGCAAATTTGAGGTCGTCCTCAAAGACTTTAAAAACTCATCTTTAAATATAGATAATATATCATACACGAACTAATATATCAACTGCCACTTTTCCATAAGTTACTAATCTTAGAACTGTTCAATCCAATCTGGAAAGATGACAAATATCTTGATAAATAAAGAGAACGCATTGTAATTCGAATAACAGAATAAAAATTCAAACTACCTTCAAAGTTATGGTTCTCTTATGTATCTCCTTTGTATTGTATGATTAATATATTAGAATATATGGTGAATACTAAATGAATGCAGTTCCTCGAAAAATATTAATGAATTTGGACCCGAATTTTCTAAATTCAAGTCTTATTTGGCAATTGACGATTAGCTAGTCAATTATCAAGAAGGATTTAGAAAATTTAAGCCCACAACAGATCAAATTATGCTCCTGGAGCAAAAAATTTAAAAGCAAGTTTTGCAGTCAGAAGTTATGTAGTTGAATTTTCTCCTGATATCGAGAAGGCATGTGGCAGAACATAGAAATACGGAAAATGAAAAACTCTATTATTATCACTAACTATTATGGAATTAGGGGTAATTTACTTATATTTATAAGGAGCCTTTTAAGGTACGTGGCAGAGATAAATTTTAAGATTCAAAGAGACAGGAGAATGGAATACCCCGAGAATTGACACTAACAATAAGTGTCAATCTGTTTGTAATCTCAAAAAATGATAATCGCTCTAAATGTAGTACAAGTAATCGAGACCAGACTTGAAGTGACAGGAGAATGGGATACCCCGAGAATTGACACTAACAATAAGTGTCAATCTGTTTGTAATCTCAAAAAATGATAATCGCTCTAAATGTAGTACAAGTAATCGAGACCGGACTTCTATAGACGACTTAGTTACTTATATCGCTGTCTAACGTATGGAACACGTAGAGAAAGAACTACAAGCAGCCAATGACGTTATCATACGAAGTGAATTTTTAACTTTCGAGAATAAAAATAACCATACGTTCACCTTTACAAACTAATAAAATGTCTGTTCAGCATTGATGATTAAAATCTTCAAATAGTTTGTTAAACTAAAGTGATATTCGAATCTCATATGATGCTTAGCACATACAATAGATAGCAAACAGTGAAACCCTCATATGTTTATAGAAATTCATGATTCTATGAAAAATTTATTATGGTATAAAAGCTCTGTTCTATTCTGGAATATGGAATATATTCATATGGAAGTATGGCTTATCCTGAGACATGAAAGCTACATATAAGAAATGTAGATACTATCCATGTAATAGGACTAAACTTATCGGCTTTTCGGACAAGCCCACTATCGGCAGTTAATAGGGGCCTTCTAAACGAGTTCATTACGAACTACTTAGCTACGAGCCCACTATTTGCCACACAGAGTGATATAGAAGTTTCACATAGAATAAAATTCAAATCCCTACTAAATTACATGGGCCTAATATACAGGCCCAACTCGAATATCCAAGCCATGACATAATATTCAATGAATAATGTAAAGAGATTCTTCAAATCAAACCTATAATCTGAAAACCAGTAGCACGGTAAAAATAAAATAGTACATTGATAAGCTAGGTATTAACTTTCTATATGTCTATACTCTAATATACAACAATATTTCATCATGGATACTTTCCTGTCATTTAGAGTAGACAACGCCTAATTTAGAAACTGCACCACAAATATATTGTTATATCGCTCAAGAATTCTTGAAATTGTAGATCGGAATCCCAACTCTTTAATTATTTATACGATTAAAAACAGAACACGGAGTGGATTGTGTTTTTTAAAGTCCATGTGAGACACAAGCATAAAATTTTTACCACTAGGATCTGGGCTGGACCTTCACTGCAGATAAATATTCTATTATATGTAGTATTCTATGCACTATTCTATGAGATATAAAGCTGAACATGTCGATCACACATCAATTTTAATATGTTTAGTTTATCGAATTCTATGCTATTATCTATCCTATGTTGAATATCCGCAGCTATATAGGAATAACTGACAACGACATTGTAGACTAGACAGAGAAAAATTCAACGAATGACGAACCAGATGAGGCTATAGATATTCTTCCAAGTGACATAAAAGCATATATTAACCCATGAAAGAAATTAACTCATTGATATTATGGTAAAGTGAATGGAACAGAATAGTCTAAATTAAAAACCATCAAACCAATAATAGAACGCTGGAACTTTTTCTGCACGATATCTCGAAAATAGAATGTGTTACATGTTTTAGATCAGGCATTCTAGGCTAACATATTCCCAACAATAACAAGGAATAAAACAACGGAAATAGTCGATGTATGAAGTTGAGTTAACCTTAAATTATATATTACTGCAATGAAGGGAGAAGGCACGGAAAACAAACGAGTTATCAGATATATTAAAGGGATACCTAACAGATAGACAACAGAACAGAATACATTATAATATATTAACATATATCTAACCTAACAAAATAAAATATATTAAAACGTGTCTAGCAGAAGACAATAAAATATATTAAAAGTTATTCAGTCGGCAGAGATACCGACCTATTATATAAAATATTAGAACAATACTTCATAAAAAATCTATGGTCAATGACGGCAAATGTCTATGCCACTATAAAAAAATAATAATGTAATTTAAATAGAAAAATTCGAAATACAGTTTATTGAGACATAGATATTTCACTCTTTGGACACCGATCCTTTACAAATCTTAACTATATATGAAACTTGCATAAATAATGTAATAACCAGAATGTATATATTTTCAACACAAATTCATGATAGATAATACTGTTTAACATAATTCGCAGGACCGCCATTTTATTAATTTTCGATATTTTTTATTAGCATAAGCTTCAACAAATATCATAGATTTTGTGAATTTTTTTGAAATTTTGATTTCAGATCTAGAAGTGCTAGATTGCCCACCGATTGGACGTCTTTTTTGTGACGGTCACATTGCCAAGCATATACCTAATTATGGTGTCATTTTTTTTAATAAAAAAAATGCTTTTATATACCTGAATGCTTGATAAATATGTATAAGAAATTTTGAGTACTTTATTTACTTCCTTCTATGAAAAAAAAAAATGAAGAAAATCATGTAATTTTGGGTCGCTTGATGAGAATCTCCCCTTAATACCGTATGCAAACACTGTTACATTACGTATTTATACGTTTCGTTATATTACGTATATAAGATACAAAAAATGATTACCATTAACTAATATGTAGAATAGCAAAAATTCAGGTTGTATTTTCCCTTTCGTCAATATGTCTTTCAAAAGATTATCTTTTTAATAACATAAACTAAAATCTCGCCAATTCTTTTAACGCTGAAAGAAAACTTATTTGTCAACATGTTATGAATTATATAAAAGAAAACTAATGATGAATATGACAACAATATCTCTTTGAACTACGGAAAAATACTGTAAGTCATGAGCACATTTTTCTGTTTCATCTAAGCGATTTTAGATAGTTGAAGATGTTTAGATAGTTTACTGTAGTCTATCTGTTCTCAATTTAGATAAAACAAAACAACTGTTGAAAAAAAGAGCAAATTTAGAAAAAAAATTATGATTTTACATTTTGAAAAACACATTTTTACTGACTTTAAACTTTAAATGTTACTTGTTATAGAATTGTCGAATGGCATTAAAAAATATTTGAAGACTATAATTATTTTATCACCATCTACATCAATTTTCAGGAACACTCTATTTGATTATGCTTCATCTGAACATTTGAATCTAAAAGTCTCCAGTAATTGTATATCCCTCTCTTTATGAATCACCTTGTATATACCTCAATTTGTATTAATTGTATAACGTCAATCTATATTCAACATATCTACAGTTATAAAAACAAGCAAGTTAGTTTTAAAGTTTGAAATATGATTGAATTATCAACCATTCAGGTATCCATACGATAAAGCTGGAATGCAGTTTTATATAAAACTATCCCTTCCTCCGTGAATGCATGTGATGATAATTGACAACATTTATTATTCTTTATTATAATAATATTAGTGCATCATGGCCGTTTCTCTTCCGAGAGGTTTACTAAACACAGATCTTCTAAGCCTATATGAAGAACGTCTTAGAAGAATTGTGGAGGAGTGTTACGAAGTGGCTTTTATACTATGTAACAGTGAACTTGAAGATTTTGGGCTGTCAAAGGTAAATTCTTTTAGAATTCGTATTTATCGTGATGAAACATGTGAATATATAAGTAAAAACATAAAATAGGGTCTATTTTATAAGAAAATGGCGAATATTAACGAATTAATCTCTTTTTTTATATTATTATCGATCTATGTTGAATACGGAATATAGTAATTATTTCCATATATAATATATTTGTAATATTAGAATTATATTATTATAAAACTGTTAAACTTGTTCTTCATCATTATCATATCTCAGTTATGAGATCAGTATAATAAATGATATTACTGTAATGTTCTAATATTTAAAAAAATAAAATTATTAAAGCATATCTGAGGTGCTTATCTAAAGAACATACATAAATAATCTACGGAGATAACCTTGTTTGTCCTTGTTAAGTATACAGGATGAGTCGGGAGTAACGGACCAAACTCCAGGAGTGTATTGTACGCGTGAAAATAATGTAAAAAACCTAAAATGTTGTTATCCGTTTATCCGTAAAAATGTTTATCTAGTATGCCATGTTGGAGGTTCAAAAATATTTGATAACTTTGTTGTTTCGACAATGTGTCGGTGTATTGTGGCAGTGATTTAAATTTAAGGTTTATTTTGGAGCTTGAACGATTAAAGTATTACAAAATGCCACACACATATTCAAATTTGGAATATGAAAATATGGTGTTTGTTTATGGTTTTTGCAATGGAAATGCTAGAGCTGCTGTTGAAGAATATCTTCAACGGTTTCCACATCACAGACATCCTAATAAAAATGTATTTATTAGAGTTTTCAACAAACTGTGCGAGACCGGAAAGCTTCCCAGTGTTCACGTTACATATGAGCGAGCTACTCGACAAGAATTAGAAGAGGTAGAAGATATTCTGGATGTAGTAGCAGAAGATGCAACGATCAGCTCACGAAGCGTTAGTATTCAATTTGGCATTCCACAAACAAGAGGAAGAAACACACTCCACGAGCAAGGCTTACATCCATACCATGTCCAGAGAGTACAGCAGAACGTACTACAATTGGAAGATTATCCTAAACGAATGGAATTTTGTCGGTGGATAAATAATAATCCTCTTATTGTATCCCGCATACTTTTTACAGATGTAGCAACATTTACCCGTGACGGCATTAATAAGACACAACTGTCATGGTTGATCAGATTAAAATCCCCACGCAACAGTCGAAAGTAACTTTCAACATAAGTTTTGGGTAAACGTGTGGTGTGGTATGGTCGATGGTTATTTAATTGGCCCTTTCATTTTGGAGAATCGTCTCACAGGAGACAACTACTTCTTTTTACAAAATGAATTACATGGACTACTAGAAGATATTCCTTTAAACATCAGAATGCAAATGTACTACCCGCACGATGGGGCTCATTCCGCTCGTCAGGTCAAGGAACATTTGGACGAAATATTTCCAGGGTATTGGACTGGTCGAGATGGTCCTATTAGTTGGCCTCCAAAATGTCCAGACCACACAGCACCGATTATTGTTTATGGGGCTGTTTCAAAGATGAAGCGTGTAAAGTAAAAGTGGACACTCGGGATGCACTAATTCAACGTATCAGAAATGCTCCAGCCGATATTAAACAAAAACGTGACTCAATCAGGAGAGCTACAGGCGCCTTTCGTAGAAGAAGCAGAAAATGTTTAGAGGTGAATTACGGTATTTTTGAATATTTATAACACTATAATTACCAAAACGTTAATATATGAAATTTTGTTTATTTCTAATTACGTTATAACTTGAAAACAAATAAAAATCGGATAACAACATTTTAGTTTTTTTACATTATTTTCACGCGTACAATACACTCCTGTAGCTTGATCCGTTCCTCCTGACACACCCTGTATAAAATAATTTTTTAACTCTTTTAATAATGTATTTCGGAATATAAAGAAAATACAGGGGATCTTCGATATTCTATAAATTACACTTCAATATACAAATCATCTTATCTTATTTCTCGTTTTTATAATTTTCTTTCCTGTGTATTAGTTCTAATGGAATAGTTTCGATACATTATTACACAGTAAATAATTTACTGTGTAATAATGTATCCAAATGTAAGTAATAGTAAGTATCTGAATGTAGTATTTTCTAAATATATATTTGTTGAACTTTGTTTAATTTTCTAGTATATGTTTCTTTAGTTTTTAATATTTTAAATAATCCTCGGTATCTATCATTAAAAATTATTTTAATTAAAATATTGTAACACACTATACTGAAGTAGGTTGCATTGATACCCAACAATATTCTCATACAATCCCCAAATTATTTAACCAGATATCCAAAGCTATATATGAACATATAAAAGTAGATCTGCCCATTTAGAAGCCTCATTATTGGTGGCGCAGCATATAAGCAGCTAAATATAATATATGATAATTTATATAACGTGTAATAACACCAGTTATTCACGAATACCTAGAGATTACGTTACTCGACGTACGTCTTGCCAACCAATTTGGTATTATCAGGAGATTATTAAAACTAATAACAAAATGGTTCCATTCACCTCCTGATTATGCTTACTTGGTTTGAGAAATGCGCGTCCAGTAAGGTGTAATCTCTAGGTCTTCGAGGAGAACTAGTCTCCTGTTGATCTCCTGCATGGAAATTTCCGACCCCTTACCAGGATAATATGTAATAATTGAGTGCATTTGAGAGATTGAAAATATACTGCTTTGATGTGGGGGTAACGCATTTATATCCAAATACACTTTCGAACCATTTCTGCTCTAAGATATAGTGCATAAAATATACTCGTAATCTGAATTAAATATACACAATTTTTTAAGGGACTGATAGAAAGAATACTTGTGGTACCATCACTAAGAAGTAGTAGCAGTTGATGGGCTGTAAGTTGAGATTTCTTGTTGTAGAAATTTTGACTGATTTAGTCAATATCATATGCTGAATTGCTTCGTTTTACTATATTTTTGTAGTCAATTTTATTGAAGTCTAACTATAATCCAAAATATGTTGTTGATAGTTATAAACAATTAATTAAACAAACAAAAACTGTGTTGATTACAAACATTTTACAAAAAATAATTACAAAGATACACCTTTACAATAAAAAATAAACTGATGTCTCTCTAAAGTCCAAACGAAGCTAATTGGTATAAGTTTAAGAAGTTTAGTAAATTCGACTTATTTTATCCTCAAGAGTATGTAGTAGCTCCATGTACATGGAATTTTGGGATATATGTACACCCTGTATTCAAATAGAGAAATATTTTCTCAGTCACAATATTGTGTACATATTCTAAATATGGTTTTTTAAGACACTAGAGTATTATATACCGATGATGTAATTCATGTATGAAACTTCATTATGGGTTTTGACTGTTCTTGGCAAATTGTGGGGGTATTTACCTTTGTTTAGTTTAAATTTATTATCTATCTGAGACTTCTTGAGTGTACTGATGAAAACCTACTAACTTACACTACTTACATATGTATATTCCTTCTTGTAAAGAAGAATATGAAATATACATAAGTTTATACGGCCATCAATTAAAAAAAAACTTGATCATAGTAGTAACTGTATTCTACATATTGTATTAATTCAAGTCAAGCTACTGACTTACACTAATACGTCTTCTTCTAAAGAGTAATAAAAAAGTTTACATGTTTGCTATTTAAAAAAAAAAAAACAGTTTTAAAACCTTAAAACAAACTTTTCCGCACGTACAACATTTCTATCTCGAAATAAGTGGCCGAGAAAAAATAAACCAATACACAAATGCAGAATATGTGTTTTATGCGACAGTTTTACTTTTTTCAAATAATCCACCATCGCTCTTTCTCATAACCCATGGACAGGGTGGGGTGTGTCCTATCCACCTCAAAATAAATAGATGTCGATTGGTAGACGTCCCTAATTAGAATCAGTCAAAGCCCGATCGATCCGACACGATTTAATTGAGTGATCGTGCTAACAAAAACAATTTCTCAAATAGTCCACCATTGTACTTTATTATGACCAATGAACATGGTACAGTGTCTTCTATCAATCGTGCTTTCTCATGACCCATGGACAGGGTAGGGTATGTCCTATCCACCTCAAAGTCAATAGGTGTCGTCTGGGAGACGTTCCCTATCAGAATTAGTCCAAACCCGATCGATCCAACACGGTTTAGTTGAGTGATCACGCTAACAAAAATAAAATCTCAAATAGTCCACCATCGTGCTTTCTCAGTACCCATGGATAGTGTGGGGTGCGTCCTATCCACCTCAAAACCAATAGGTGTCATCTGGGAGGCGTCCCCGATCAAAATCAGTCAAAACCCGATCGATTCGACTTGATTTAGTTGAGTTATCGTTATCTAACAAGAATAAATGCCGACGACAACGACAACGATGACACACACACACACAGAAAACATTTTTAAAAACCATTTTTTTTTGTTTTTATGCCGAGAAACGAAAAATAAACGAAAATTTTTTTTCAATTTTTCTTTACACGATTACATTACTTTTCCGCTAGTATAGCTGAGTGCGGAAAAATAATAACTTGATCAGAATAGTAATTGTATTAAATATGTTGTATTACTTGTACATTGTAGATCGGAATTATAATACGCAAGCACGTCATGATCGTTTATTAAGAAAATTATTACCAGGGTTGAAGGTTGCTCAGTATAACTTTATTCCATCCATGTGATTTTAGTAATCAAAAATTTATTTTATAATCTGGCTGATTAGACTTCAACAGCAGTATAAATGAAATTTATCTACAAAAATTATATAAATTTTATATAATTATCTCAAAATATCTCCACGTAACGTAGAGATATTCACTGTATATTGAATTGAATCATTCTTATTCTCATCAGTATAAGACTAATATTCTGGCAGAAATCATCTTTATAGTTTACATAAAAGTACCCATTGAAACTTTAAATATATTATTATATTTAAATATATAAGATAACCATAAATTCTGTACTATAGTAACTAATACAATAACAATTGAAATAATCGTCTTTAAGAGGACACTTTTAATATATAATAGAGATAACGTACTTTGCAAACTTAACAAATGGTATGTTGGTTGTCTAAAAATTTCTTCGGTTTTCCGAGTTAACCACTTACGTCACGGCCTATAATGTTATATATGTATACAGCTGCAGCCTTGAAGCATTCCTCCCTATTTAAGCCTGATACTTAACTGTTGTTTACTGCCGTTATGCCAGGGTAAGTGTGGGTATTTTTGCGGGTGTAGGTATTACTGCGTTTTTTTTCAATTCTATCAGAACTCAATAATATTTGTAAAATAATGAGCTGAAAAAAATCAGTTTATTAATTCAATACTCACACAACCTTATGAATCAAAAATATTACGTGTTGTGTATCGTTTGAATTAAAATTTTATCTTTGAAAATGAAAGTGCATCTATGAACGAAACTTCCGACACTTTGGCGCTAACTGTGGTCAAAAATGGACATCGGCAAAAATTGTTTTTGCAGGTTATTCCTCAACAATATTCACATTTTTTGTATTGTAGATGAAGAAAATACTTATGTTTTATTAAAAAAATAAATAAAAGCAAAAAAGGTTTAGTTTTCACCTTTAATTTACTAACGCAGTATTGGGAACACATTATTTGATGAGTTATTACTGCGGTTAAAACGCCATGGCCGCAGTATCACGTTCCCATCGTTTGAGGTGCGCGCATCTATTACTGCTGTTAGATTATCGCTAGGTTTCCAACCTACCTAGGTAGGTATAAAGCGTAATGGCGAAAATCCAAGACAAAAGTCCAGAGTTAGTGTGAAAAAAGTGAAAGTGAAAAATTGTAGGCGCAATTATGCAAAAGATACACTTGAAGTTGGTTATACAAGAAGCTTTGAGTGGGAAAAGCATTGCAGAAGTTTCTAGAAAATGTAATGTGCCGGATACTACAGTAAGAGCTAAAAAATGGACAAATACCTATGCTGATAAACGTCCAGGTCCTGCTACCGTAATTACTGAAGCAGAAGAAAATAAGCTTGTTGAGTGAACATTTCATTGTAGTCGACTTTGATTTCCAGTAACCAAACATCAATTGCTTGAGAGTGTCAAATTAATTTGTGACCATGACAAACGAAAAACCCCGTTTGTATATAATAAACCTGGGCGAAGTTAAAAAGTACATAAGTAAAATTATAAAAAACATGTGATTATTCAGTAAAAATATGGCTGTGATTGAATAGTATTAATATATAACATTTGTTATTAATATTAAAGCTTAAACCATTGATAAATATAATTATCGTTGTCTGGTTTATTTATTTTGTCTATGTTCTATTCTGCAATAGTAGGTGCGCAGTAATTGACTCAAGCCTACCTAGGACCCGCAGTAATACATGCATCTACTTTTTTCTTCAACTGCCTTTTATTTAAAGAAAATAGTATTTAATCGCGTCCGCGATTTTTTTTTCAAGTTCGAGACAAGACGAATATTGATTTAAAGACATAAATAAAACGGAAATTTCAAATTTATTTTCAAAACATACTCCGCAGTAATACCAACACTTACCCTATCGAACTTGTTTTATTATTGTTGTGTGTAAGTTTAATTGAAAATGAGTGAAACCGAGCATTTTAGGCAAGTGATCTTTTTTATTTTAAAGCAGGCAAGAGAGCCGCTGATATTTTCCTCAAATTGTGTTCTCTATACGGCAAAAATGTTATTCAAGATCGAAATTGTCAAAAGTGGTTCAAGAGATTTCGGGACAAGACGAATATTGATTTAAAAACATAAAGAAAACGGAAATTTCAAATTTCTTTTCAAAACGTACTCCGTAATAATACCAACACTTAACCTATTGAACTTGTTTTATTATTGTTGTGTGTAAGTTAAATTGAAACTGAGTGAAACCGAGCATTTTAGGCAGGTGATCTTTTTTATTTTAAAATAGGCAAAAGAGCCACTGAAACTTGCCGCAAATTGTGTGCTCTATACGGCAAAAACGTTATTCAATATCGAACGTGTCAAAAGTGGTTCAAAAGACTTCGATCTTCCGTCACGGACGTCCTAAGGTCAGACCGATCTAGAAAAGTCGTTCCAGAACATTTACGAGTCTTAGTTGAGACAAATCCTCTCAAAACCATACGTGAGCTTGCAGAAAAAATCGGCACGTCAAAATCTAGTGTACAGAATCACATTAAACAGCTTGGGATTGTTAGTAGATTCGATTTTTGGATTCCTCACGAACTCAGCGAATCCAACTTAATGGATCGCATCAACATCTGCGATATGTTCAGGATTCGTCAACGTAGCGATCCCTTTTTGACAAATATGGTTACTGGAGATGAAAAGTCGATCATTTACGATAACGCCAGTTGAAAATGATCATGGAGAAGTTCGGTGAACCTTCTTAATCCACACCAAAGGTAGGGCTTCACTCCAGGAAAGTGTTGTTGTCCGTCTGGTGGGATTTCAAAGGAATCGTTTATATTGAGCTACTCCCGAGGAACTAAACATTAAATTCGGAAGTTTACTGCGAATAACTACAAAAATTGAGCCAAGCCATGCAGAAAAAGCGTCCAGGACTTGTGAATCGTAAGAAGGTCGTCTTCCATCACGACAAAGCTCGACCTCACACTTCTCTGCAGACCCGGAGAAAATTGTTGAAGTTAGAGTGGGATGTTTTACGCCATCCACCGTATTCTTCAGACCTCGCGCCTTCGAATTTTCACCTTTTCCTCTCCGTGGATAAGAGTTTACGAAACTTAAAATTTGCCAATGACGAGGACGTCAGAAATTATTTAAAAAAGTTTTTTGTAAGCAAACCAAGTTTTTATGAAAATTGTATTATGAAGCTTACTGAGAGTTAGAAGAAAGTTATTGAAAATATAGGAACATACACTATTGATTACAATAATTTGTAATAGCTGTAATGTCAATAATAAATACTTATGAAAAAATCCAAGGAACTTCTTGGACAACCCGATAAATTAAACAATAAATATGTATACAAATGTATTGTTTATCACACGAGGAATAATGAACGAATACATATATCCAATGAGTAGTACTGCATGAAACGTATTTTTGGATATTTTTTGCCACCACAGTGTTTTTCTCTTAAATACAACTAAATATTGTGCCTTATTCTGAAGATTAGTGGATATATTTCTTCTGCTTTTCTCATACACGAGGCTTAATTAAACTAAATCCCCTAGTTAGCCCGGCACAATTGAAGCTCACAGTAAATCAGCTTATAAAAAATTCCAGGGACGTGTTATGCAACATAACCATCTACGGTATGAGCTTTCTTCTCCTTTTAGAGATTATAAACACGAATTTATCTTGTTAAACAAAGTTAAGAAAAAAGTTGTGTTAAAGAATTTCTACTTTCCTAAGCGTACATCCACAATATCTCTTTAAATTCATCTACTATTTACGATGTCAAAAAATATAAAAAATATGTCACTGCAAAGTAGTAAGCCGTGATACTGCATTTAATATAATATTGGTGATTTTGTTTATTAAATAATTCCCTGAAAACACATTTTCAAAAAGACATATAACCTATTCTTTTTTATGTTGTATCTGAACTGTGACGTAGTCATAATCTTTTTTAATACCTTTTATATCTTTAAGAAAAATGAATTTTGAATAAAGTTTTCCGATGACAATAATACCCCACGTTAGAGATTTCCTATTTACCGTTTATGAGATCGAGGGTGTTAAACTTAAAATTGTAAAATACGGGTACATTGAAAAATAACTACGTTTTGCAACTATATAAGTATCACAAATCAAGGATATCCGTAATTTCATACCGTATACTAGTTGTATTTTTAAAATTGAAAACGTAAATAAAATCAGTTTGGCTAAGTCAGACTATGTCTAATAAAATATTTTTTTTCGTAAACAAAAAAGTAACCGTAATAATTCTAAATAAATACCGTCGAAGAAATATCAGATCACTAAATTGATTAACTATTCGGTTACAGTTCCTGTCGATTTGACTTCGTCAGGTTGAGTTATTAAATATTCTATTTAATAAGTAAAAAAAAAATTAAATAAAAAATTACTTATTTAACTGTACTAGTGAATCAACCATATCTTCTTTTAACTATTTATTCACAGTTATATGAATACATATATTATAAATATTAAATTTATACATCACTGAACATATGAACTGATCTACAATATTTTTTATGAAACTTACTATATACTACGTTAGTATTTTCTTCTAGTATAGCACATATGGCACTTTCTTCTTCAATGAAGTTTTAATTATTTTCTGTAATAGTTTTCTTTAATATAACTCCACAACTTCCTGAGTCGTTTTAGAGCAAACTAATGTCAAAATAAAAATCAATATGATATATCTAGAATATATATAGAATTTAGTCAAAATTCAGTAACAATTGTTTACAACCAAAAATAATATTAAATGACTTTAGCGATGTTATTTTCATTGTAACTTCGAATATAAGACATATGGATAGCTATCTTCGAAATATAACAATATGAATGTCCAATCAATAATATTATTTTGAAGATATATATTATTGTATACTATAAAGTATTTAGATCATCAAATTAGTAAAATTAGGTGGATAATATAAATTTTAACGTTTAAGTGTATCTACGTCTGGTACCTAACTTGAGTAAATTTTATGATAATAATAATATAGATAACGAAAATGTACGATAACAAAATGTTTTTTGCGGTGTTAGTTTCTGTATCTTGGTCTTTCGAAAGCTTTTGACATAGTTAAACATTCCCTATTATTAAAACTGTTGGATCATATAAGAATGCCACACTAAAATTATTTAAAAGTTACTTATCTGACTAACAGAAATTAAAAAGTTTACGTAAATGGTGTTTTGGGTAGCGAAGGAATTATTACATGTGGTGTGCCTTAGGGTATTGTATTTGAGCCTATTTTATATGAAATTTACATTCATGGGTTATTTTGATTAAAATCTAAAGAAACAATTATCAGTTTTGCAGATGACATAGCTATATTTTATCGTAACAATAATTGGGAGAAAATTAAGCAAGATGTAGAAAATGATATAAATATTGAAAATGTAAGCCTGGTTTGATTATAAACTCCTATGTATGAATTTTAAGAAGGAAATCTATTGATCCTTATGTGGCCCTTATTGCCTATTATTCCATTCTTAACAGTCCAGAATAAATTCAATATTCATATTCAATATAATTAATTGCCATTAAAACAAATAAAATATTTGTTGTAAAAGAGTAATTTTGTTGTGTAAAAAAGTTTATACATCCTCTAATGTTACGTAGTTTGTCAAAGATGCTACAAATATCTTGACCCAAAATTGTTCATTTGAACCTAAGCTAAGTATTTATTTGAAGCTAAACTAAAATATTTCATGAGAAATTAACCATAAAATAAATTTGTAATTTCACTGAATTATCTGAAATTTAAATTATTAGTTAAAATATATATATATATATATATATATATATATATATATATATATATATATATATATATATATATATATATATATATATATTTTTTTTTTTTTCTATACAGCACCTGTTTGTATTTATATGTATTTATATGCTATATGAATTGAATCGTTTTTATTTGTGACATGTTTATTATTCTTATTTATAATACTTGTTGTTAATATTAATAGTTAAATTGACGGAATGAGATACAGTAAAGAACTACTCTATATTTTTATGTAAAGTAGTTCTTTATCATTTTATTACACTATGTTTTAAAAATAATGTCACCAAGATGATGCCCGTTAACATCAATATATTCTCGGAGGCGTTATCTGAAGTTTTATACAGCCCGACAATAATCTGTGATGGGTATGGCGTGAGTCTCTTTTATAATTCAGTACTTCAACTCTTCTAGAGTGTGAAGACGATATTTAAAAACATTTTCCTGTAAGTGCCTCCAAAGGAAAAAATAGCGAATGCTGAAATCTGGTGAGCGCGCAGGCCACTCAATATCCCCCTCAGGGAGATCTTCAAAACCAGGGAATCTAGAGCGCTCTACCCTGTATTATGTCTTAAGATTAAATTTATTTTGTCTATTTTTCACTCAAAACAAAAACATAAATCGCTTCTCCAATGTATTCTCCATTTATTTGCTACATAAATATACAAATATTTTGTCTAACGTAGATTTATGTAATAATTAATAGAACTATTTGTCGTATTTATAGCAAAGCACCCTGAATAACTGTTGATAATATTTTTATAAGAATACTACACGTCAATTTTAGTTTTCAAGAGGACATATTTTGACATTAAATTCTTATTATCACTGACACCTTCTCATGTAAGCAAATACCATTACAGTATTAAATAGGAACATAGATCAAAAAATGATATACCATTTAAGAGGTATCTCGGTGTTGATAAAGATGGTAGTTCGATTTTTCTCATTAGTCAGTCCCTAATCGCGATATTTAATGAAAGCTATTTCAGAAATTCATCAATACATTATAAGCCTTTTAAACCTAGTCTAATAACTATAAATGTAGATCACAACTGAATTTCATTTGTTCATATTAAAAAAAATTAAACAACATAACTATACACAAAATAAGATAAGGAAAGGAATAAAAATGTTCTTTATCATAAAAATCATTTATAATAAAATATAATCTAATGTGTTTTAGTCCTACATCAATAATTTATTCTCCGTTTTTTATATTTTTTGTAGTCAAAAATGTCTAATTCACCCAATAATAATAACTGCACTACAGAAACTGATTACGTTTTTAATTAACGTTTTCTCGATAGAAATCAAGAAGATCCAATTACAGAGTACAGAATGGAATAGTGTACTTGAACTTCTAGAAGTTTATGGAACTCAACGTTAAAGCATTAGACAGTTGTCAAAAAAAATCTGAAGTGCTCAGAAGTTTCCTTCACAGAATCCTTAAACTTACTATATTTCATCCCTATTAAATTAGCCTTTTATATGAGGTAACTGTGTATAACTGGAACCATCCTGCACTGTTTTGTGAAATCATGTAGGCTTTTATTCGAAAAAAAAAAATCAAATTTGGTTTATGAAATCTCTTTTTCACATGAAAGTTCATTTTGAATTACAGGGACTGTCACGAGGCACAACTGCAGGTATTGGTCCAACAAAAACCTTTATCTTTATAGGAAACACTATACGTAAAGAAAAGAGAAAAACCTAATATATAGGCAGACATTTGGAAAGATTATATATTATTCCTGGAAATTTAAATGAACAAATTTTTCTTGTAATAGGACCCATGATTATCTAAGTATTACAAGAACATGACAATATATATGAAGGTGGGCTATTTCTTAAGCCAAATGGTACTACTCTACATTATATGATATCGAAGTAAGTAAATCTCTGGACCAGAGATTTACTTAACGAAGAGGTCCAATGTAGTGACCGGATAGATCGCCGTATCTGATACTTCGTTTTTGATCTGACGTCTTTCTATGAAGATACTGTATAATAAAACGGTAGTAATACTTGTCCAGGGTTATTTGGTGTTATTTTGAATACTTAAATAAATAAATAACATAGTTTAATAATGTTATTAAGTAACTACTTTTTTTAGATAATTTTCATTGGCTTTGGTGTTTACTTACTAGGTTTCAATTAACTTATTTATTATATTATCCATCTTTAAAATTGGAAAATTGCGAATTTAGTTGTTACTTGTTTCTTTAGCTCATCTATCACATACATTTCTGAAACAGTTGTTATCAAATATCTCAATTTTGGATTAAGTAAGGAACGAAAATATTCCACCCCATTATTAAAGCCAGAAGACCTATCAAATCACTATGTTTAAATTTAAATATTGTAAAATGTTCGTTGTTTGTTGCAGGGGAGTTAACAACAGTAATGGCTCTTATGTCAGAAGAATCTCCTAAAACAGGAATTAGATTGTATTCTATATTAGTATTTTCTTATAAACAAATATATTAATAGTTCTTCTTGATATTTCGTTTTAAATTTAACATCCTGTATATACTGCAATAGTGATATATAAGTGTAGGTTTCATTTTATATATAATATATTCTAATAAAACAATTTAACAAATGGGTACCATGTATGATAAAATAATATTACACCATGAAAATATTGCGCTTATTACTCTTGATAAAATCATGCACTTGAAATTTTATCCCCTCAAGTTATTTTCACAAGCCTGTTCTAGAAGTAATAGCTTTCATGTCAAGTTAAATGCTTGAAAATTGAGTAGTTCATTTCTACCAAGGCTGTGAGATTGAAGGGTTTTCTCACGTTCGATAAAAGCTACAGAAACGCATACGTTTTAATGTAAGTCTAGGGAAAATTCATGTATACGCCTTTTCATGTAATTATGCTCCCTTCACTGTTATGAAATTTATAGTCGCGCAAGTTAATAATATTTTATAATGAAAAACTTCAACTTACTTTAATGGTCACGTGTGTGTTTACATTAACTTGCTTAAAGCACGTTTTCATTTTTTCAGATGTTCGACGTTTTTAACCAAACTTTTACTACAGCATTTATCCTGAACACAGGTTACTGGCCATTTTTCTCCTCCGTAAAGGGTAAATGTCTATGTGTTTGTGGACGGTTCGGATTGTATTGCAGACATGTAAAAAATGAGTTTCATTGGATCGATATGCAGCCTGTTGAAAATGAGCAAGGATCAATTCGATTATTTCCGAAAATACATGGAAATGTATATCCTCAGGTAAATAAACGTACAATTTTACATAAATCACAACGTAAATGATTGAGGGCTATTATTTATGTTCAAAATAACACTTTATTTAATTTTCCTAAATTATTTTCTTGGCCTTTAATCAAAGATCTGGAGATTTAACAGTTGTCATTCTAATTCCTAATTTGCAGGATTTGTTACATTTTTATGACAATACTAGAAGTTATTACACTATTTTAATTACCTGGAGCCAAGTTAAATATGTTGCTGAACGGAACCTAAAGAACATAAAATATAGTTTTATTAAATGGTTTTGTTGACTAACTTTAAAAAAATAAATACATACCATTTATTTATAACAAGACAACAAGTCCTACGTTTAAGGCTCTAAACATAATCAGTAACCACCGAAATAAACAATAGGAATATAAAATTTTGATTATCAAATATTCCAGTCTTATTATACTGGGAAACACTTTCTTATTCGCTGTTGTAAGAGCAAGTGTAACCGATTTTAGTAGTATTTTCATTGCTCATTTGAAATATGAAATTATTTTTTCGGATAATACTCTAGTTTCCATACAATTCAGTATAGAGCGTATTAAATTAAAATATTAATCGATGCACCACCTATCCTATAAGTTCTGACATTTTTTTGTGCACAGTATTATTCCCTTAGGACTGCTTCGTTTATTTATTAACATACTTTTTGTACCAGGCCTTAAATGTGAATTTAATACAACTCTATTGTTACCCTACTTTTATTCATCACGAGCATCTGAGGCATGATACGTTTTTAAGCAGGTCTCTGTTTGTTTGTAGACAAGTACTTACTTTAAACTATACTTAAATGTAAAAATACGTGTGTGTAAATGAATAGTATAGACCTGCACTCGCAGAACATTGTCAAGAATATGAATGGAAAGGAGAAACCAGCGTGGATATATTTCGTAGCAGTTATAAAAAATTTCTTGGCAGCAAAGAAGCTCCTAACTATGAAGTTCTAGTTATTATAATGCTGGTGGATTTTCGAAATCTGCACTGCAATTTAAGTGTCAAACACCATTACCTGTATAGTTTATTTTATCACTACTTGCCAAATAAAAAATCTCAAAACATACCGTGGCTTGTTTTATGGCTAGGCTCAGGTAGAATGTTCCATTTATCGGCAAGATAAGAGAGTTCATTATTTGGCAAATAGCGATGAAATGAATAGTATAGTCATATCGATCAGTTCTCAGACAACCTTGAGACTGTAAGTGACCTACAAGGCCTTCAGGCGTTTCCTTCAAGATCTTTCAACGATGGAGAAACACTACCCAAAGAGTTGGGACAATCATATGATTATAGACTACTGCTGGAGCATCAAATGATATTTCCCTGATAAGGTATATATACGAAAGCGTTAGAAGCGTAAAATTTTGCCCTAATAGGAGTATGTAAATTTTCGTCTATCAGTTGTTACGCAGGGTGAAATAATAATGTCGAATTGCAAAAAATCTAGAGTTTACTCAATGCAATGCTGATCCATGTTATATTAAAATTATTATTTATTATTAATGAAAATTACTATCCATTTCCCCTTGTTGTATTAAGACCACCATTAGTATGGTATAATGACCTTAAAATTTACTTATATTATGTTGACAAGAAAAAAAGGAAACCTCGTCCTTTTACAATGGAGGATGCAGTTACTGAAATAACCGTTCAGCTAAAAATTGTAAGTCAAACATTTACTAATGGTGATGGGATTACTCGCCTATCGTAGCCTATATACAGTTCGTCATAGATTAAAGGAGTAAATAATAAAATTGTATAAATACAGTTATTTACAACGTTGCTTAGATCCGTCCATTTTTAATTTTGAACCAGCATTTCTTTACCTACACGATAATTCCCTAGATTACGGTTTTTCGTTGAATGATATAAGTATTTCTTATTTTAAATACAATAACAACAAATAATTATCATTCCAATTACTTGTTTTATTACCAGTTTTATTTTTACGCCATTATTTTTTTACATCCGGGAACTAAATAAACATTATTACATTACATTATGTTATACGGGTTTGGGCCTAATCAACCACTGATCGCATGAGTAGTCCTTTGGCGATCCCCTCTTACCGGGTCATTATCCAAAAATGCTATCCCATGAAAGGAGCAATTTAGGCACGTCCCCCGCCTTAAGCCTCGCCTCCTCTAGGATAACAGGCGTCCCTGATATAAGGTACCTCTTCTCCTCCAGTGCGGGGCAGGTGTAAAGAAGATGAATCGAGGTTTCCTCGTCTCCTTTACAGTACTTGCAGGCCGTGCTGTCAGTCAGTCTCAGCTTATGCTTATATGAATTCAGAGTACCATGGTGGCCCGTTATGATCCCCACCAGGGTTCTGGCTTTGGACCTGTTCAATTTGATGAATTCTTGGGCCCATTTCTCAATCTCGAGTATTCGATGAAGAGTTTGGTTATTCGACAACCCGTTACTCCTCTCCATCTTTTATTGTGCTGATCTCTTGCCCAGCGATTGATGCGGTCTCTGATCAGATTCCGACTTATTCCCACTGCAGGCTCCGGTCCATAGAGGTTTTCTCTGGTCCCTAGTCTGGCAAGGTCACCTGCAACTAGATTTCTCTTAATGCCATTATGCCCAGGTATCCATAAGAGTTCCACCGGTCCCTTACCTGCCAAGTGGTTCAATGCTTCATAGCAATTATAGACCAGCTTCGACTTTGTCGTTGCTGAATTCAGGGCTGCCAACGCCGTCCTGCTATCCGAGCAGATACATACCTTCTCCTGGGTCCAATTTTGGGTCCCTTTCTAAAATTTGAATTATATTAAAAGAATCACTTCAGTAAGTTGATATAACTCCCGTAGGAACTTTCGTAGAAAGTTGTATAAAACTTAAGACGTAATCAAATAAACTAAACAACTTATAACACCGAAATACCTGAATATAAAATAATCTATTATAACATATTTTCCTCAGAATTGTTCGTTTTATATTAAGCATATTTTTAATAAAAATAAAAAAAAAAGAATAATTTCTTAACTACATTAACACGGTTATTTCGAAAAAGGATATGATAAAATTTAATTTTTTTTTTGTAAATAATCCATGAACTTGTGAATCAGTATATTCATAATAAATACACATAATGATAATATAATAGTAACTAAAATACAACATAAATCTGGATTAATTTTCAAAAAACTTGAAGTAATATTGGATATCGGAGTATTTTTCAGCTCATAAAAATAAAATTCTTGAAAATGATCTACTTACATTAGAATACGAAAATAATTTAATAAAGATTCCATGCAATTAAATAATTAGGTGTTAAAAGAAGATGATGATGATAAAGGATGAACTATGCTGCCGAAATTTATAAGAATGAAACAGTTGATTCTCACTGTTCGTATAACACCTCAAGTCCTCCAAGATTTTTCGTTAAGTCTATAATATTTACATTAAATTTATTTTATTGAACATACCTGGAAAATTTCTCAATTTTATTTATTGAAATGAATGTATTATTACTCTATGGAATTGCCATTGTGGTAAAAAACACTAATTTAATATTATAAATCCGTAGATATTAAGCATATTTGCATGAAAATTTGGAAAAACTTTCAATTTAGAAAGAAACTTAGACCATATTGAATACCGATTAAATCAGGATAACATGCATACTTTATTTTTTTTCAAAGCATAAAGAAGAAAGTCATTGAAAAATCATATAAAACAAGAGGCAAAACGTAAGGAAATGTAAAGTATATCATCTAATCATTTCGAATATATCTTACAATACATACAAGAACGAAAAATACACATATGTAAAGTATATAAAACTACACTATGTAAGTTATTTTAGTATTATAAAATCTACTAATAATCTGTGTATGAAGAAATGAAGCTCAGTTCCACTGTAATTTAATTTCAGAAGGAATTACAAACATGTTATATATTTGTATACTTAATCTTAATTCAACAAATTCATATTACATGAAGGATTATACGCAACTAAGTATGCACAAACATTCTAAGCTTAGATGTTGTTCTCGAGAAATGAATGATTACGTGATGGATGATTACGCTCTCTAATCCATCTTTGTTACATGTTTCATTTGATGTAAATTATTTAACTATTTATTTATGTGGTAAACTAATTGTCATAAAGGCATCAACTAAAGCATCGGTGAATTTTAAGTTTTCAATGATTTATCATTTTATTTATAGCCTTTTATGTAAGAGATATCACGAATTTAAGTTATTTGACAATTATTAATTTCATTTAGGTTTATATCACGTTGTTAAAAACATACATATTTTTATAATGACAGTAGCTATGTGGATAGCATTTTAAATTGAAACGTTGGTTTAATATAAAAGAAAGGACATTTCTTTATCGATTTTAATTCGTTGCTCAATAATTTTTGCAGCATTTGGTAAACAGGACAATTTATAATGGCAGTTACTAGAAATTATGGCACGTCATTACTTACAGTTCTATTGAAATTAGGGTTCTAAATCAAATATATTTTATATAATATCCAATGATATCTCTCAGAAAAATAAATGTATGTAAGTACTCATATATGTAAGCTAGCCCAAAGATATTTTTCATACCGTAGTTCAAAATTCAAATAAGGGATGATTCAGATCGTAAATCAATTTAGAAATTATTAAAAGCATGGTGAGTTAAATAATTAGCATAATAAATAAATCCCATTTATGTATGAATGAATATTGCTTTTCTATTTATCATATATTTTCGTTCTTCATAAAAAAATATTTATAAACACCAAAACGCTAACGACCCAATTGTAAAACGGTGTATGATGAAATATATTAATGTAAGGTAAACAGTGATCTTAACTGAGCAAGAATATTTATTTAAGATTTATAGTATTTATAAGTAGTTGCGATATGTTAGATAGATATAAATATAACGTACGATCAAATAAATTCGATAACACTAAAAGACAACCTTGAAAAAATTTAATTTCTTTTATAAAAAAGTAAAATTTCTGATAAATATTTAATATTCATTTTCCTTTAATTTCTGACATGGCATTATTAATCAAGTTGTTTAATAGTAATCCATTTATATTTTCAACATAAACATAAAAAAACGTAAAGAAGAATTATAAAAATTATGTTTTTATACTATAAACTCATATAAAACGAATTTAATCATGAAGTACCGTGTAAAATTGTTAATAATTTAATGTCATAGACAAACTTTACTAGTTTCATATAGAAATTAATCCAGGGGAAAGAGATACGAATATTTAGTTAGACATTTAATAGTTCTCTTACAAATAATCTATATATTAGCACATATAGATCATCTTATTAAAACATCTATATGTACAAATGTAACCTGGTATGGATAGTATTGCGAGTCTTCCTCATCACAACATGTTGTATGTTATTTCGTCACAGTGATACATGAATCAACAGGATGCAAATTTCAATTAATCACAATATATAACGTAATTATATAGAAATTGATATGGTATTTGGTAATACTCGTACTTCATTCGATATTCACAAGAATTTAATTGAAGCATTAAATAGATATGTCCTCATCCTGTTAGAATAGCAGAATTGGTATTCTAACGGGATGATCCATAAATCCGGGTTTGCCGTAAATATCTAACGGTATTTACGACAAACATTTGTAGTGACTGGATGTTGTGCTGTGGGTGTGTAGAGTGGATGTATATCTGTACCGACTTCTTGAAAGAGACTAGGACCGATTGCTGACATGGCCAAGACCTACCGTCACAAATTCCTAATCAACAAAGAGTAACACACAAGCGCACACTAATAATCGCTATGGATGTTGATGCATTTAATATATACACAATGTGAACATAGAAGAATATATATAAAAACCTTCTCCAAGGTAATGTCTGAGCCTCATAAATCCCAGATTGCAACCAAACATTAGTCCCATTAGGACATAACTGTTTCCATGCTTTAAAACATTAATTAAATGGCAATCTACTTTCATACCAACTCTAGAGTGGGGAGGTTGTAAACTATTCTTCAGCAGCAGAGACAATATTTGTACTTATGTGTAAGCTTTATCACTCTTATACTGTTGTTTTTGTAATACTATTTTCTTTTGCACACATATGTATTGAATTATGGCATATTAAGTACTCACATATTCACAACAACACAGGATATGTGAAATAAATTGGAGATTCATCATGCGGTGTTATTTGATGAAATTGAAACTTCAAGAAACTTGAAATAATTATTGAAAACTTTTCATTTTCAATAACTCACCATTAGTAAGCAAATCTGATGGTCATTAAAAATAGAGTTAGATCATAATAATTTAAATATTATGACTATTAATTAGCTTCCAGATGTTTTTTCGTTGAGGCTTTTTCAAAGACCAATATTCACAAATTGCCTTATTTACTATATTATTAAACTAAAATATAACTTTACAATAAAAAGTAATGTTATTTAATAGTCTTACTTCATGAATCATTCAGCGCCATACAATTTCGCAAAACTACAACCCTGATGATGATAGTACGCAGGCAATCTCGTATATGGTTTATTTCTAAACAATGTGGATTTACCTTACTAATTGTAGAATGTAAAAATGACATTCTGTACCTACATCTATATGTGCATATTACCAAAAAGATGCTATACTACTTAATATGTTCAAGTTCTTCCATAATTGATCATTCAATTAAATGTTCAGTTGTAAACTCCTGGATATATTGGTAATGAATTTATTAAACAATTAACTGAAAAATTTAATGTGATAAATTTTACAAAGTTAAATATTTCTTATACTCGTATCTCTTATCGAATCAATATTCCTTTTTAAAACCAATTTCCTTAACGATTTTTATGTGATTGTATATAGAAAAATATTTCATTAAAATATGAAAAAAACAACACGAACAAACATATTTAGAAAACAACCTTTTAATATTAATAAAATTGATCCGGCTTCCAAGAAAAGTTGTATCGGATTTATTTTAAAGTTGGCGCCACTGTATACTTATTATGTTTCATGAAATTCATAATCCGAACAAACCAGCAGTAAGTCATTAATTCTTTGTAGGACTATGAAATAATAATTAAGCCGGTGATCGATGAAGCTTATGGTTATAATATTAGCACCGTTCTGAATTTGCACCACAAGAAAACTGAAAGGGGTCGACCTTTGCGTCGCGATAAGAATGGAAAATTGATTAGGGACCCAACGGCAGTAAAGAAGGAAAAGGAAGATTATAGGCCACCTCATTCCTTCACCATTAATGCAAGGTAAATTATTGACGTTATATATTATGTATGTGTATATCTCCTATAATTTATTAATGTGCAAATTAAAATCCAGGACAAACTAGGGCATAATTCAGCTTGTGTAACGACGTTTTTATTTGATTGTTTCATTGAAATTGATTTTAAACTAATTCCCCGATGAGCTAGAGCCTTGATATCTTTAAACATAGCTCAGAGCTGGATGTCAATGTAATATTAACATGCTTCTTGTCTATCTACTTGGTCGTTTGTCTGCTCAGTACAAATTGTGCTATAAATTTTGAGCTAACTTCCCTATGAGCTATAGATCTGAAATTTTAAACATATCTCAGAACTGGATGACAGTTGAAGAAAGTCAATTTTCAACAGGTTTCAGATTGAAAAAAGTAAATAAAAAAATAAATATAGTTATAGTGAAGAGAGAGAGAGAGAGAGAGAGAGAGGAATAAAAAATAAATAATAATAAATAATTATTTGAATAAAAAAACAAGATACCATGTTCTTAAAACGGACTAAAATGTATAAAATAATTATTTGAACAAAAAAATTTGATACCACCTTCTCTAAAGAGGACTAAAAGGTATAAAATAATTTCTCATAGCCCCGTAAGACTCCTAACCCCATACATATAGTCCTGAGAATGAGTATGCAACGAGGAGCAATGGGGAGCATGGGAGATAATTGATACATGAATAATTCGTCTAAGTCACTAACAATTTTATTGCACTGTACATGATATAAACTGTTGTATGAATTTTCTCAACGACAGCTACTTCTATACTTTTTACTATTATCTATTGCATGTACCCCACATTTTTCATTTTAAATATTACAACTACTATCATAGCTATTGAAAATTCACAATCACTAATCCTTAAGATTATCTGTATGGGCTTAGGAGTCTGTATGGAGCTATGAGAAATTATTTTACATATACTTTTTAGCCATTTTAAAAACGTGGTATATTAAAATTTCATTTTATTCAAATAATTAAATATGCTCTCCCTCATTAATAACAATATTGATTTATATGTTTTGGTACACAATTTCAGTTATATATTATTCTTTAAAATGATTCAATATGAGTGCTATATACAATAATTCAATTCATGGCAATAAATCTATTACCATTATATTACTACATCCTGACAATCATATATTCTTCAGCAACGGTGGTCATACGGCCGAATATTTTCATTATTAGACATTCGCTCAGTATATGAAAGCACAAAGGTCACCCAATGAATGTCTAGTATCTATAAACTGTCAACCTTAAAAAGAACAATTTCCTGGAGAATGCAAAATATTCAAACTAATTTTGTTAGAAAAACTGGTTTGACCGCATCAAAATATACTCATAATAAGATACAAGCCAATATGTTTCCTGAATGGATTGGAAGCACGTCGTTCTTTCTCTAAATGAAATTCAAGATAAATTATGAAGCAGCTATTAAAATACCGATTAATAATAGAAATTACAAGAGATGGAGGATTGACAAAACCGCAGTATGGAATCACTGTGGTCTAATCAAGACTAGAGGTATTGCAGAGAAGTTAATAGAAATAAACTTGCTACCATACTTCGTAAAAATCATAACTATTAATTTCACACATAGGCAGCTAATTCTAAAAAAGAACGACCAGATGGTCAACTCATCTGAAGTAATGCAGGGCTCAGTATTGGAGTCTATATCCTGAAAAATCTAGTGTAGTAATATATTACCGCTACTGCGGTAATGTATAATGCCATAACACTAACTGCATCTTTATTATATTGGTTCTGGTATGCAAGTTAAGTTCTATGTTAGTAATTATTATTAAATCCGAAAATTTCCGTACAAAATCCTTCTACATCTGTGTGAATTGAACTAGTTGTTCTTTGTGGTATATTTAGTATTTCTATACTTGGTGATATGATTTAGTAGGTGGTATATTGTTTTTCAATGGCTAGTTCATGCACTTATTAAGTGAAGATAACTTGATAAGTTATTACTTATCAATTAATAATAAAGTGCGGAATCTTGTTGTTGAACATTGGCTTCAATAATAGGTCAGACGTCAATTTTCCTGATTTAAATAACTGGGCATTAGGGCTTTGAAATTATGTTCCTTTGACTCTTGGATCAAATACGGCTCCAGTTTTTTTAATGCTATTAACAGATGGTAAAACTTTTTCAACTATCGATATGGTTAGAAAAATTGTGTAGCTGTGAGTTATGGAAGAGATTATACTCGCTTCAACTATCTTTAACCCCCTGAAATTTAATGTACTACCCGACTATAGTTCGAGAGTAAATCTGCTTTCATCAATATAAAAGTTTTTCTACGTCATAGGTTTTAATGTTTTGTACAATTTCATTTGAAAAGGTAGCGGAAATTTAATTTCATTCCTCATTGCTGCCTACATATGATGGGCTTACATAGTAATTTTACACTAGACAATTTAACGAACTCTTTTAGATATTATTTAACTAATTATCTAGTGTGCTTTAAAACGTTCTAATGATATTTAATTTCCCTTTAAGGTCCATTATCATGAATCAATATTGTAAATAATAGTACAAAAGTCAACATATTTCAGAGAAGCTGTCAAATACATACTCTGAAATGCGTCCGTGAGACTTTTCTTTTCATCTTCCACTAACGCCGCCTCCCACCTAAAAAATTATTGCAATGATTGAACTTTCCTGAATTTTATTTGAACTATTAACAAAAATCTTTTAATTTTACTAAATCTCCAGTAGTTAATAGCTTTTTCTTTATATTTCATAACCACACTTCCCACTTCAGAAGTTCAAGGAATGCATTCTAGTTCTACCTACTCTTTTATTTCAATTTAACTTCTTGATGGGGTAGTGGAGTTTCTTTTATGTTTTACGCGTTAAATGTTCGACACAATAGTCATTTATATTTACTGAATTTATTACAGTAAATTTGGTAAATATTTGTTGCCGTCCAGTGTGTACACTATAATACTGTAGAAATATGTTTACGGCTACCCACATGCATAAGTCGTAATAAATAATATCAAAAGTAGTAAACAATATCATATGGGTAAACACCATATTGACGTAAATTATGGATGACACAAAAATGTATTTGTAGTTTTCACAACTAAAATAATACGTATCTCAAATATTGATAGACATAAATTTTGCAGAATGAAAGGAAGAAGAAAGATGTATCCAAAATCAAAGATACCTAGAACAGGATATATCTCCCAAAAACGTATTTGCCTTTATTTATTTATCATTTTATTTCATCAAAAGAAATTCTATGATATTTGAAATAAATGATATTTAATTTCGGAAATATTCGGGTGGTATTTTCAAGTACAAGTATACGATAATTTGAACAGATTTTTTTAAATCTTTTATACTCTACAATAAGGTTATAGCATTAAGTAGTATGAACCAACGGCCAATTTGAATCATTTGACAATTTTTTTTATTGTGACGTCGCCTAAATTCGTGACGATGAAAATATTTTTTTCACGTACGTCTTCAGTGACTGTTTAGAAGACACATCCTTCTGATAATTTTCTGCCTTATTCATCTCCATTGATACGTTTTTGGTAATTATAAAGTTATTGTGTTGGAAGATAAACATAGGTATTTTGCCATATAAGCATTAATAAGTCCTATACTATAAGGACCAGAAAGATATGTACATTTATAATAAAATATAATAAAAAAACACGACTTTAAAGTGGTGCACGTATGGTGGTTAAAAACTCAGAGTCAAATATATTTAGCAGATTTTTTATGACGTCCCTAAACAACGTTTCTAAATGGCAACACCCTTATTCGAAAATAATGTTTTGGAGAGCACATTTTTATATAACAATTACTTAAAAAAATAAAAAGTATTTTTTAACAAATTAATCAGAGCAGTATTATAAATAATAATAATTAATACAAACAATCACCGTTAAATTAAGTATTTCAATTATTTGCCATTCACCTTTTGACAATATGAAAGTTGAAACTGAAAATGTAATTCCATCATTAGCCTTAATTGGTTTCTATTTCTGTCTTTTAATAT
Organism: Rosalia funebris; assembly: GCA_037954035.1. Taxonomy (NCBI): domain Eukaryota; kingdom Metazoa; phylum Arthropoda; class Insecta; order Coleoptera; family Cerambycidae; genus Rosalia; species Rosalia funebris. Next base: position 31,088,865 of record JAZFAV010000009.1, on the reverse strand, counting down.
TCACTAGTATTTGGTCTGTTAAGATAGACTTGGATTTAAGGTAACCCCACAAAAATAATCCAGCGATTTAAATACCGAGCTCGGAGATCAGTGCCATAAGTGCGGGAACTATATATTATAGCAGCTGCACATATTTTTATAGCAGTTAGTTAATGCGCCACTACTAAGCATAGTCTATTGTGGAATCAGCAATTCCTGCCCAGATTTGACATTTCTGTGTAAACTAGATGTGTCCCTCTATCTTTCACTATAGTATCTGTCATTTTAGTAAATAAAATTGTTGTACATCCTCATAAACACAAGTAACTAAGTAAATCGAAAACATAATTAACATTTAAGTAGGAACAAAATAAATTCTCAAAAAATGGCCACAACGAGTGTCGGAACGAGAGAATGAAAATATATATTAATTAGTAATTTTTTCTAAACAGTTGGTATGTAATTCGTCATAAAATGTAATACATACACCATTGCTAAAAAATCTGGTGTTTTAATAGTCATCGTGAGATGTAACATTATTGTTATTTAAAATACTATCAATTATATCATGATTTGTGAATTTTGACAGCAACATATGTTTAGTAAGAAAATGTGCATCTGAAAATCAAAGCTGATCTGGCCGAATATTTTTTCCTACTCATCCAGTAACAAACTTGTTCCAACCTTTCCGCACTCACTGTATAAAACTTGGATGATGATAAACATGTTAGATTTAATGTACTTCTTGTATGTACTTAAATACTACAACGAGAGCTATAGAAAAATTATTTTCGTAAGAATTTTTATTTACTTTGCGCTTTTACATAAATGTGATGCCTAATTTATTATACAGGGTGTGTCGGGAGGAACGGACCAAACTCCAGGAGTGTATTGTAAGCGTCAAAATAATGTAAAAAACTCAAATTTTGTTATCCGATTTTTTTTCAAGTTATAGCGTGATTAAAAATGTTTATCTAGTATGCCATGTTCGAGATTTAAAAACATTTGATAACTTTGTTGTTTTGACAATGTGTCAGTGTATTGTGTCAGTGGATTGTGACAGTAATTTAAGGTTTATTTTGGAGTTTGGACGATTGAAGTATTACAAAATGCCACATATGTATTCAAATTTAGAATATGCAAATTTGGTGTTTGTTTATGGTTCTTGTAATGGGAGTTCTAGAGCTGCTGTTGAAGAATATCGTCAACGGTTTCCACATCACATACATCCTAATGAAAATGTATTTATCAGAGTTTTCAACAAACTGTGCGAGACCGGAAAGCTTCCCAGTGTTCACGTAACATCTGAACGAGTTACTTCACAAAATTTAGAAGAGGTAGAAGATATTCTGAATGCAGTAGCAGAAGATGCAACGACCATATCACGAGGAATTAGTATTCAATTGGGCATTCCACAAACAAGAGTAATAAACACACTCCACCAGCAAGACTTACATCCATACCATGTACAGAGAGTACACCACCTACAACCTGAAGATTATCATAAACGTATGGAATTTTGTCGATGGATAAATAAGAATCCTCGTGTTGTATCGCGCATACTTTTTACAGATGAAGCAATATTTACCCATGACGGTATTAATAATACTCACAACTGTCATGTATGGTCAGATCGAAATCCCCACGCAACAGTCGAATTCCAGAGCGCTGGATTGGTCGCAGGGTCCTATTAGTTGGCCTCCAAGATCTTCAGATCTCACAGCACTAAATTATTATTTATGGGACTGGTATCAAAGATAAAGTATATAAAGTAAAAGTGGACACTCGAGATGCACTAATTCAACGTAAAAATGCTGCAGACGATCTTAAACAAAGACGTGACTCAATCATGAGAGCTACAGACGCCCTTCGTAGAAGAAGCAGAAAATGTTTAGAGGTGAATAGCAGTATTTTTTTAAATTTATAATGCTATGATGACCAAAGCGTTAATGTATGAAATTTTGTTTATTTTTAATCGCTATAACTTGAAAACAAATAAAAATCGGATAACAACATTTGAGCTTTTTACATTATTTTCACGCGTACAATATACTTCTGGAATTTAGTCCGTTCCTCATGACTCACCCTGTATAATATAAGAATATATACAGTATTCAATTTAAAAAGAGCATCTGCCCTGCATTAAACAAACACAAATTAAACATACATTGTTATGTATATATAGAATTTCGTTTAGAAAACTTTAGATTAAAACTCGCCCTCCATGAGTTTTCGTAAATGTCTAAAATATGAAAAAATACAAATAAGGTATTATTTAAGTAGGCGATACTTTTAAATAAAATAAAATAGTTTTTCATATTATATATTAATAAAATAAAATAGTTTACCATATGAAAGTATGTACACAATTGTAACTATATGTGATACTTGAATCAGATATATATGGATTTTCTAAAGTATTTATTTTAAATTTTTAGGTATAATATTCATCCAGAATATTACCCAGCAATGTTCACCATCGTCTTCCAACCGAATCCGTTCTTTCACGATCAATATGGAACATATTTCACAAAGCTATGCAATCTTCGTACCTTCGAATGGTCTAAGTCTTCCAACGATCAAGATAAATTTTATCACGTTTCTGTTGGGCAAATGCCTACATCAACGTTAGTTTTACAGCAAGTTAATCTTCCTGTATTTTATATGCCCAATCAGGTGTTAGTTATTTATCCGCAGTCGCATTACTTCGGTAACAAATCGAAAGTAAAGCGCAACAAAAGCTCTCAGACTCCTTGGAAGCTAGTTGACGAAGCTATGACGGATTTAAGCACTTGGATCTGCCAAGATGGTACTTCACATGTCCTAAGCGATTCCATAAGGAGCATCGCTTCTTCCGCAAGCAGTGTTATTGGTAGTAACAATGTAGAAGGCGAGTTGATTATAATGGATGATTCAGAGGAATATGATAATCAACTACCAAACATAAATTATAATAAGGCTATTAAGGGTTCTTTCTATTTCCCCTGCGTTGAAGCTCAAAACGATCATTGTAACCATTCAATACAAGGTTTTGGACAAGGAATAAAACGAAAATATTCTTCATGGTCAACTACTAGTCTTAACAGTGAATTTGATTCAACAATTAGTTATTCAGAATCAACAGACATAAAGCCTTTTGTTGACTTTAACTTTGACAACAAAGATAGAAAAACGCAATGTTTCTTGCAAGGCGAATTTTCTGAGAGTACATCACTCGGCTTTGGTTGCAAACGAGCATTACCACATTTATACGATGAAATGTCGAAGATTAACTTATCCATAGAATCAAAAGTGTCATTTCCTTACCTATCCAATGAAACTCCAAAAATGTCAACTTCAAAACTTAATTATTCGAGGGCATTAAAGAAATCAGTAATACAAAGTCATGACAGAGAAGTGGAATGGTTCGACAAAACGTTTCCCCCATTAAAATCTAAACTAAATCAAAGCGAAATAGATGAAGAATTTGATCTGATAGAAAAAGTCATACAGGAAGATGTGTCGCAGAAAGAAAATAGTTTAATTTGGTGGAATGCAACTTGTAAGAAATAAGCATAATATGGGATTTTTAATGGGAACATTTTAAATCACCTATATGAATATTTTATGATGGTGACCGTGGGATTAATTACATAAATAGGTATATATTATTTATTTTATTCTCTATTTTATTGAAAAAATATGTATACGCTTTATTGGATCGAGTATTATTAATATAATATTAATGACATGTTATAAGTCATACAAATAAATATATTTAATATTAAAATAGATACGAATCGAATTAATTTTACTTCTATCCCTCACATTCATCCTTGACAAGAAGTAACAGTTATAATGATTCTTAGATTTATTACGTGATTCAATGATTGACATCGATATATCAAATCCTTGATACAAAACAATTCGTTTACTAAAATTCACACTTTCTATGACAAAATTATCATAGGAAAGTATAATCGAAAAATATAACCTTAGATACCCCACTCGATCAGATGTATGGGACAGGTGTCTAATGTATATAGCATAGTTCAGTACTCAAGCCTCTGAAAAATATATTAGCTTTATACCAGTAACCAAGAGTTCCAGTCAAATAGTAAATGGCCTTCATCTGCTGTGTTCTTGCCTTGTATTTAGTTTAGAATAAGTAGTCTAATTCAATTCACCAATTTCATTCCCTTCAATAGAAAAGAAAAGAATATGTATTAATGCCTACAAATTCCTTTTGAGGAGTCTAAGATCCTGATACCATATTTTCATTTTAGTCCGTACTAAACTATTTCCTTCCTACAAGACAAAACGCATTAGACTGATGGCCACAAGTGTAGTTCTATTTTTGAACAAAGGAAAATTTCTAATGATAGAAACAAACCCAATTCTGAATATAATTCCCATCTACATAAGTAATGGTATATCACTATATACTAAAAAGCAAAAGGCTAAACTAAACTGAAAGCCAACGATAATATTGACAAAGGTTGTTATACTCCTACTTAGTTTGAACAGTTATCAATTAAAATCAATGAAAGACCTTTATTTACTATTATATATACACTAACGTATGACAAGAATTTGTTGGTATATACAAGACACGTAATAGTAATGTATTATGTGCCGGTCATATAGCTGTCGCCTTTTGAAACAAACAAAAGGAGCTATGATGAAGCTGCCATATCACGCTGACCCGATTTATACCATTTTTTTTTATTTGATATGTTACCTTTTATTTTTCATAACTAACTGGATTTATATTAATGTAATCTAACAACCTTTTTATAATGTCAGTTTGTGTTGTGATTTGTATTTAGATTTAATTTTGACGTTTTCTTACATAAAAAAAATTGTAGGAAAATAAAAATCTATTTTATAGTATATATGTTTGTTTAATTATATCTTATATGTAATTTTTTTTATATGTAAGTTTTATTTACCCATTTAGGTAAATAAAGGGTGTTTTTTTAAGCATGATAGAACTTCCGATAGCGACGGCTGTGAAATCAGCTGTCGGTTTGCACCCAATTAGTAACATTTGTATCAAGTATAATGTGGCAAATTATCATGAATAGACTCACGCTTGAGCAATGCTATCAAGTTGTTCAAATTTACTTCGAAAGTCAGTCGTCGATACGGGAAACGTATAGACTACTTCATGAATTTTACGACGCACATAATCGTCAATCTGAGAAAGCCATCCATCGCATCGTAAATAAATTTCGTACCACATACTCCCTAATAGACGCAAGAACATCAACATGTTGAGGGAATGTACGTACTGAAGACAATATTGCCGCTGTGAACGAAAGTGTGCAAGAAAATCCAAAATTATCCATTTTTCGTCGGTCGCAGCAGTTAGGGCTTTGTCCGTCCACTACGTGGAAAATTTTGTACAAAAATCTTGGTCTGCACCCATCTAAGATCCAGCTGGTGCAGGAATTAAAGCCACAAGACCATCGCTTGAGTTGTTCTTTCGCTGATTGGGCTTTAGAGCAGTTACAAACCGACCCATTGTTTTATCGCAAAGTTATGTTCAGCGATGAGGCTCATTCTAGGCTTAACGGGTTTGCTAATAAACAGAATTGGATATGGATTGGAGTGATACCAATACAGAAGAGATCCTACAGACCCCATTACATTCAGAAAAACGCGCAATTTGGTGCGGTTTATACGCTGGTGGCATCATTGCACCATATTTCTTTAAAAATGAAGCTGGAGATAACGTTACGGTCAATGGGGAACATTACCAGATAATGATCAACGAATATCTTTTTCAAAATATGAATGACATTGATCCGCATGAGATGTGGAAGCAACAGGATAGGGCAACGTTCCATACGACAAACGAAATTATCGAATTATTGCAAACAAGATTTGGTGATAAGTTGATTTCAAGAAATGTACCTGTCAACTGGCCACCTAGATCCTGCGATTTCACGCCTCTTGATTATATTATATGGGGCTACGTGAAGTCATTGATTTATGCTAAGAAACCAGCAACACTGGACGCCTTGGAAGCCAATATTGCTCGTGTGATTTATGACACACGGCGACCACTGTTCGAAAAAGTGACCCAAATTGTACTGACAAAATGTGCTTCATCAGGAGCAGTCGCGATGACCATATCCCTCAAATCATTTTTAAATATTAATGCCATACATTGATCTTTCAAATAAAAACAGATTGTTTATCAAAAGTTAATTTTTATGGTATTGATTCAAGTTAAAGTTCTATCAAGCTTAAAAAACACCCATTGTTTTGGTTGTTTCGATATTATTTTTGTTGGGAGACAACCGCAGTCCTACTCGTATCGAATGTTACTGAGGCAGGCAAGGCTACACGCTCAGTTTGAACAGTTATCCGGTATTTTGACGTATTTTAACATTCTTAATAACCCTATAATTTCATAATTTACTGTATCATGTATCGAGACTAAAGAAAATATTTTTTAGGGAACCCTGTTGTTCATAGCCAATTAAATTATTAAAGCAAACATTTGTCATAACATTTTGACCTTAATTTACGTTATAATTTAGTGCATAATAATTACTTTCAACGTCTATAATAATCGAATTATACAGGCCCCTTAAAATACATCAACACAAAGTTATTGTTTGAGGATAGCGAAATATCCAGAAATTATTAAAAGAACTGTAGTAACAGAAGTTTAGCTATCTTTTGATATACCTCAAGTAGGTAAGTATTTTATACTTATATTATGGATGATATGACAATAATGAATTTTGCTACCTTTAAATCCAGAAAACACTAATTTTTAAATGATTTAAAAGGTAGTTTATCTTTGTTTATGTTATTCAATTGTTAATAAAATCACATTATAAAATACATTCAGTTGTTAATAAGATCTAGGATATTTAAAGTGTTATTAAGTGTTAATTAATTAATAAAAAGTCTATTGTAAGGGGATCGATCTATAAGTAAAAATAATACAAAAATATGGTTAAAAATTGGTATTTGGTAATAAAATACCTTAATTCAATAAAGCGTTTAAAATTAGCTGGTGTATAAACTTACCAGAGAATTTCATAATTACAGATTTAAAATGTAATACCTCTACAGTTGATAAAAGTTTGTACCACTAACTGTAAACTTCAAAACATTTTGTAAATAAAATTAATTCTAAAAGATGAGCAGTAAGAAGCACTATCATAATTTATCACATGTCTATAAAAAATAGTTGTCTTAGAGTGATGTTGAGAGAGTATAATAAAGAATATAATAAGTGGATTATATTATATGCCTTATATTGTTATATTTTAGAGATACATCACTACAGTTTATCTCGTTTAGTCTTAATATTATAAAAGATTACATAAATGAGAAAGTTTCATGAAAAACTAGAGTTTTTTAAATTCCCTACAATGGAGAAATTAATAAGCATGATTTTTGATATAACTAATAATTAAACTAACTTATTATATTACGATAGCTATTAAAAATAAACAGCTTTAAACTGCTGTAAAACGGACTTTTCCGCACGTAGAACATCTTTATCTCGAAATTGAGTGGCCGAGGAAAAATAAACCAACACATAAATACAGAATATGTGTTTTATGCGGCAGTTATACTTTTTTCAATTTTTCTCAAATAGTTCACCATCGTCCTTTCTCATGACCCATGGACAGGGTGGAGTGTGTCCTATCCACTTCAAAGTCAACAAATGTCGTCTTGTAGACGTCCCTAATCAGAATCAGTCGAAACCCGATCGATACGACACGATTTAGTTGAGTGATCGTGCTAACAAAAACAAATTCTCAAGTAGTCCACCACTGTGCTTTCTCATGACCCATGAACAAGGTAGAGTGTGCTCTATCCACCTCAAAATCAATAGGTGTCATCTGGGAGACGTTTTCGATCAGAATCAGTTAAAACCCGATCAATCCGACACGATTTAGTTGAATTATCGTGCTAACAAAAAGTATTTCTCAAATAGTCCACCATTGTGCTTTCTCATGAATCATGGATAGGGTGGGGTGTGTCCTATCCACCTCAAAATCAATAGGTTTCGTTTGGGAGGCGTCTCCGATCAGAATCAGTCAAAGTTCAGTTTAGTCAGAGTTATCGTGCTAACAAGAATATATTCCGACGACAACAACAACGACACACACAAAATGGTTTAGTAACCTTTTTTTTTGTTTTTAGACCGAAAAGCGAAAAATAAACCCTAGAAAAAAATTTTTTTTACACGATTACATTACTTTTTCGCGTATAGTGGAGTGCGAAAAGGTAATAATCAATAATATTGTGGTCGGTAAATGCTTATAGCACAAATTATACCATCTTCTTGGCGTAAATCCTAATCTTCTTAAATTAAACACCTTAGACCCCCCTTTTTTTCTTTTGTCCTTAGCCACTTTCAATCCTGTGGATGTAGACCTCCATAGGATAGTCATAGTATGCGATTTCTGTCGGTCTTATATGATATCTATCCATTTCACTCCAGTTGTTCTATTAATATCATCGTAGCAACGTATCTATGTTCTCCTGTGTGGGCGTTTATCACCCCATGATCTTCACCTTACACCTTCGACAAAGTGTTAATTGGTATGGATTATAGTTGTATAGCAGCTTAACTTGTTTAGAGATGGAGTCTTGGATCGAAACGAACATTAAAGAACTTGAATATTAATGAAGAAGATTGAAAATCAGTTTCATGTATTTCTTCGATTTGTGTGATCGGGAGAAATTTGATTCTAATATTTTCAATAAACTCATCAAAATATTCAATTTATGAATTGCACTTTTTATAATTCATATTAGTAGTAATGTTAAGTATTGTGTATGTTAATAATGTCAATTTCCTTATACAAATTTACCAACTACCACATATATATTCTACTTTTATGTTTTAAATACAACACTGTACAGGACTAACTTACTACGCTTCTATTCTGATAACGAAATGCTATTGACTGTGGTGGAATTATATGGTTCGCCATATTTAGGAGCTTGTCAAAGCTAGAAACCTCATTTAATAATATTTCTTTTTATTTAACAAGTATAAATGATACTTTGACAATAATAATAAAATAAGAATTTCAACAAACTCTCAAAATACTGACTACAAATTTATTGAACAACAACTCATTATATCATTGTCTTATGGAACTTGTAACTCAGTTAAAAATTTTCAATACCTATCTGTAGTATGTATTGTTTTGCAAGATCTTTATTAGTGCGAAGGAAGCTATAATATAATACGTAAATTTTGTCTCAGTGGTAAAAATTTCCAGAACGGATTTCTAGTTGGATTTGAAGTTGATCTTCAATTTCAATTCAATCTTTGGCTAATTCAAACATTCCAGTGGAAATATAAATATATTAATATATACCAAAAATTCCATTCCTATCACAAGAACCACGTATCTAGAATAAATACATATTAATATTACGACACTCAATACATAAGATCCTATATTATAACGATTCCCGAGTCTTTAAAGAAGAGTCTTACCTCAAACGGGAAACTCAGTTGGTTAGAAGTGGATTGGATAAATATAAAGTTTCTTCATAATATTAAAGTAAAACAAATTTATTAATAAAACAAATACTTTGCAATAGCAATGACATAAACTTTTAAAAGTCAATTCTTAAATATTGTTAAATAAACCAATAAACTAAATTGTTGAATAAGAAATAATTAAAATTAATATTGTTAAATATATCACTTTAAGGGGTTTTTCATATAACAAATCATTATCATAAATTTTTATTCATATAAGTCACTTCAAAAATGCATCGGTATAATATATTCTAAATAAACCTACTTTAATGCAATTCAATGAAATAATTCATACTATCGCGACAACAAAAACAAATATATTTTGGTGAACACTTAATTTTAACTACTGTGTGAAATAAAAATCCATATCACGTGTGCTTTCATAGAACTATAGCAAAGATTTGGCGCTAATGGTAACACAATAATTACAGGAAACTGCATTAACCACCCTGAAGCATACAAGATTTGCGCGCCATAAAGAAACAATGGCTCTAATGGTAACACAATAATTACAGGAAACTGCATTAACCACCCTGAAGCATACAAGATTTGCGCGCCATAAAGAAACAATGGCTATGTTGTTAATTGTTGATGACTTGTTTTGTCTTCTCGAGTGTTTCAAATCAGTTTAAGTTTTGTACCTGTTGTTCCTCTTGGAGTTTCTTGGTACGTATAATTATTTGCAAGGTGGAAATATTAGGTTTGCTTATATATTTTAAAATAATTTACATTGTATACCTTATTAAGAATCCTCAAACCAAACTAATTACTACACTCATTAAGAAAATGTACAGGGTGTTCAAAAATTAAACGGATTTAAATATATTCACCATATTTCTATTATTTAATTTGAATGTCATGCCTAAATAATGTAGTTTATTAACCCATATTGAAATTAGGATTACATTGGAATTTTCCTAACTGACAACAAAATACATATATATGTAGATATAATGTTCGTTCAGTTAAATATATTTTGTAGAAACATAACATGTACATGAAAACTATAGGTATTATGAACACAAGTGATTTACAGATCAAACGTAAATCAAATAATCAACCTGTGATGTACATTTGGAGCCTTTCATTTAGCTGGGCACCACCAACGATGTTTTCATTTTTCTTCTGCGTACCTACGTTTTAGAGAACCTTACAAATTTGTTAGTTACTATTTTAAATTTACGTGAAACTTGCTACAATAGTTGTAATTGATTTAGTACTCTCTTAATTTTTCTGTACATTAATAATAGTACTATTAGACAAATTTAGAGGAATATATATGGTTTGCTATATTATTTGTAAAACGTTTTTGTAATCAAATTCAAGTTAGAATTCCAGATTTAGTAATTTTTAAAATAATTCTTAATATGCCTACGAGTATATTTTTTTAAATCAATGTTTTGTAATAGTAATCTATGATAATATGTAGGTGACGCTTACTAAACAGTTTGTGTATTTACCTTTATAACAATTTTCCACTAAAATTAATTGCAAGTTAATATAATAATTAATACAAGCCACCACTCATTGATTGTCTGTAACCCAAAGCATACATAAGAAAAATAATGATAATATGTCAAATATTATTGTAACTAATATATAATACGAGTATATATGCAGTATAGTTAAATAGTTATAAAGAAATATATAACTTATAAATGTGCCCATCAGGTAGAGAAAACCATATACCATCCTAAAGTAGAGGTTCTTTGAAGAGATTTAAAAATAATTATGCACTGTACTCCTGTCGATACAGAGAAGTACGCTTCACAAAATAACAATATTGTTGACAAAAGTATTTAAGATAATATTTATTTTTCAGCAGCATGCCACCTTAGGGATGCTTATTAGATTTGTTTCATATATGGTTTTATATATGATATTATATTTCATGCTTGGTTATTATGACTTAGTTCTTGACAATTTAGTTCTTAGTCCAGTACAACAACCTAAACAATTTTAATATCTCTTGATTTTGCAAACTTGGTTGGCGGAAAACTCATCGAACAACGTATAATATTTTAGTGTTTGTAGAAAGATAGCTTCCTGTTTCTATTGCCCTGTGGAGTGTTATAATTCTCTCTTCAGATTAATAAAGGATTAATAACAATTTGATTAATGATATTTTTCAATGCAACCAAACATTGTAGAGTCGATACATGATCTTATAAAAAATTGCACTTTCAAGGTGGTCATTCTCCGACACTTTAATGCTGTTCACTTGACAGTATGTAGTGTATCTTACATATGTTTTACTCTCTTTTCAATAATCTACCATAATCACTCTACATCAACATATCATATAAAGAATATAATGAGACACTATCGATGCACTTTTAATTATTATGTTAATTATTATTATTCTAACTTAATTGTTAATTAAGTTAATTAATATACTTTCAGTCAATAGAGGGAGTAGCAAGTAAAACCAAGAGCATATTTAAAAATTAATGCATTATTCTCTATATTTCAGGAGAGCGCATCGGGAGTATCTCATTCTATTCTTTCCTGATGGTGCATACACCTTGGTCCCAAAAAATAATGTAAGAACCTCCCCTCTAAATTTTTTAACAAATTTATATTTTCATCCAAGAAAACCAGCATGTTTACATTATTTTAATAACCATTTTATGATAATTCATCATTATTTCGTCTAAGTAATATTATATCAATTTACCTAAAATCGTGTTAAACATGTTTCAATATCGTCAGAAGTAAATACAGGAGCAGCTTTTCAAAATTTTTGTCATTAAAGTTTGATCTTCCTCTTTTGCAATTTTGTACACCTTTGTAAATAAATCAATCCTAGTAATTTAACCTTCCACTGAGCACAGCATGAATCCAAACATATTGGGGCACACTACATCTGAGAGATCTCATAATCAAATCTTACACAATTTAGATTCTAATGAGGTAGACTTAATTAAACGCTTATTTTAATTAATACTATACAATAATAAATATTTCACACTAGTATTTAATCACAATAATTAAATTTATATAAAGATACTCATTTAATGTTGTAAAACAATAAATTTTACAGGACAACCAGCTATTAATAAGTTTTTTCTATTTTAAGGACAAAACACAACAAACAACCCAACATAAGAATACACAACACACAACATAAATTAGTATTGAACAATATTTTGAATATACTGGGCTTCTCAGATTTAAACGGACATACTCTAGTGGAAGGTAGAAAACACTCAGCTGAGTTCAAAACCCCCCTATACTTACCATTGAATGTGAACCGTTTTTGAGATACGGGGTGTTTTATGGTTTTTGACCAGAACTTTAGTCCGCCATATTTTTGAAATGACTGCACATATTTAGATAAAATTTATTACACATATTATATTCTTTTAGGTTAATAAATAGCTTAAGTGATTTTGGAAAAATTCAAGAATCGACCTAAATTTTTTTAATATGGCCCTTTGGGTCGTTAAGATCACAGTGTATATTATTTTGTGTTAGTAAACTTTTAAAAAGCCTATGGACCAGTTTATGAAATAATGTCATAATATTTGATGGCACGTTTATGCTTATTCTTTAATAAATTTTCAAATGTATTGAAAAACCAAATTTGACATTCTACAAATAACACAATCCAGTTGCTAACATCATTATTTTAGTAATTTTAGCTAAATACCATACAAAAGAGATTTTTGTTTTGACACTCAGTGTTTTTAAGCTTCTTTTTGTTTAATTTCATCCAAATATTTATTATTTTTTAGAACTTTAAATAATTGACAAAAAAAATAAAAACGGTGCAAATAATTAAAACTATAACAGGTTTTCAATATGAATGCCTCCAGCGTCAATACATTTTTGAAAACGTCTTAATATATTTTTCACTGACCTATCAATCACTTCTGGGTTATTTCTAATGTTATCACATACAGTAATAATTTTTTATAGAAGCTGCCATTGTGTATTGAACTCTTCATTGTACACCTTGATGACTTGAGATGATCCCATAAAAAGTAATCTAGAGGTGTAAGACCAGGAGACCTAGGTGGCCAGTTTACTGGACCTCCGCGACCAATCCATCTGTTGGTGTAATGCTAGTTCAGATGATCCCGGACCGGTGCAGAATAATGGGATTCAGCACCATCGTGCTGAAACCACAAACCCCTATGATTGACGCCTTCTAATAAATCTGGCAAGATATCTCTAAGGAAGTTTAAATATACCTCACCAGTTAGCCTTCCTTCAAAAATGGGGGCCCTATTAGATGATTATTGTAAATATCACACCACACATTAATGTTAAATCTGTATTGGGAAAGTTTCTGAATCACTGCATGTGGATTTTCGATTGCCCAAACATGCTGATTTCTACAGTTATTAATTCCGTCATGTGTGAATTGGGTTTCATCCGTGAATAGAACTCTCGATATTGTTCTGCTGTGAGTCAAAATCCACCTACAAAACGTTAAGCGGGGTACGTCGTTGCCGTCTTCTAGACGTTAAACTGTTTTAACATGAAATGAGTACACATTTTCCTTCTTTAATGTTCGCCATACTCTTGTCTTAGGTACTGCTAACTCATTACTTATTTTTCTAATACTTATGGATGGATTATTTCCCACAACATGTAATTCTTGCTCTTGTGGAAAAGCTCTGGGAACATGTTCATGCTTTGTCATTGACGGAAATTGTACATATTCCCTACTAAATTGGTACCTCTGAAAACGTTTTGTGATCTGGTACACGGCGATTTGGAAAACGCCTTTGATACTCCTTTTTGCAGCTCTCCCATTTCCGTCGCATAAGCCATACACAAAAATAATATCCGCATATTCTTCATTACTAAATTGAAACGGCATCTTAAAATTTTTAGTTTTATAACTGGTTTTTTATCATTTATTCTAACAGTTACTAAGAGTGAACAGCATTTCTTATTTGTAAAATTACACATTTGACATGATTTACACATTTGACTTGGGATTTTTAATGCAACAATGTCATGTGTTAATCGCATTGTTTTATTACTTATTTTTTATTCATGAAATAAATGGAATGTGCTTTATTCTGGACGGAAAAAAATACTGAATGTCAAAACAGAAACAAGTAACAACTTCTTCTGCGGAGTATTTAGCTAAATTTAATAAAATAATGATGTTAGCAACTGGATTGTGTTATTTGTAGAATTTCAAATTTGGTCTTTCAATACTTTTGAAAATTTATTGAAGAATAACCATAGACGTGCCATCAAATATTATGACATTATTTCATAAACTGGTCCATAGGTTTTTTAAAAGTTTACTAACACTTATCACAAAATAATATAACAGTGTGATATTAACGACCCAAAGGGCCATATTAAGAAAATGAAGGTCGGCGTTTAAATTTTTCCAAAATCACTTAAGCTATTTATTAACCTAAAAGATTATAATACGTATACTAAATTTTATCTAAATATGTGCAGTCATTTCAAAAAAAAGGCGGACTAAAGTTCTGGTCAAAAACGATAAAACACACCGTATATCAAAAATGATTCACATTCAACGATAAGTATAGAGGTGTTTTGAACTCAGCTGAGTGTGCTCTATCTTCCACTAGAGTATGTCCGTTTAAATCTGGGTAGATAACAAACCACCTATTTTTTATGTAAAAGTCATGAAGTTACATATAAAAAATATTCGAGGTCAATTACAAAGAAAAGTGATAAGTAACTACCTATCTTAAGTTACAGGTATTTTTGGTAATGATATTTAGGATAAACCAATAATTTAACACTCAAATATATTGATTTTGAATAATACTACCATAAAAAGCCAGAACAAGAAAGTGTAGATGTCCCAAAAATATTATTAAATTAAATAATTACAGAAATCCAACAAAATATAAAAGTGAAAATAATAACGTAATCAGGCGCAATGCATCTGACAGATCGGGGCAGCTCATACAAGGCCAGAAAATGCACAATAAATATTCGACACCATATCGAGAAGAGTGGTTTGTAGCTAGGAAATTATGAGGAAGTTCGAGTTAATATTCGTAATACACACGAAAGGACAAAGAAGAAAGTGGCTGCCATATCTTACAAATCGGTTGCGCCCAACGAATAGTTAAAATTAAATAAAATATCCAATTATATCAATTATAATAATAATTGATAATTAATAATTAATATTATAATAATAATTTATATAATTATGTACCTAATAAGGTACATACCGGTATTATTGTGAATTATGACAATATCCTGAATTATAATACATTGATTTATGTTTAGTAATTTCTTGTTTTTTATTTACATTTTAATTTCCAGTTCACATCCAGAGCATCAGACAAACAACGATTACATCCTTCTCCTGATACTTAAAATTATTTTCAAAATAACATGAAGTATTTTGCTTATATCTAAACAAACAGAATCTACCTCAGGTCTTATCTAAACAGACACATTACTGTATTTATTGCTGAATACTTGATTGCAGAATGCATAACTTGCATAAATTACTCACATTATTTTTATTTTAAGAATTTATTACCTATTGAATTGTTCTCTAGCCTGATATCAGAACTGCACTGTGTATAGTTTGGCTGCTGTAAAATTTGCATGTTTATGTCGAGCACCTGCACAATGAATTGTCCGGAAAAAGATAAAAAAATTATCGAGCTGTGTGCCAATGAAGACGATCCTGTTACTAATGTCAGCCCGTTGGATAGGGAAGATATGGTACGATTAATCAGGCTGGTCCTTGAAGGGCTGGAAGTTGCCCTACATTTGTGCAATACATTTTTAACAAAGTTCGGACCCTCTCGGGTAAGTGCACGTTACTCTAAATTGGTGTTCAGTTTGCTTTACGTACTACATAAGGAATTTGTATTAATCACGCGTAGAAGAAGTACTTTTTACGGTGTTGCATAATTATTATTAAAAAATAGCAAACTAGTTTTGTAGTTTAATCGGAATTAGCAAAAATATTCGTTAATTTTGAGGTAATTGTACATATCTGACTATATTTGTAACTATGTAACAAGGTAAATAGTAAAAACTAAATACATATACTGTTAGAAGAAAATATAATGACTTATTCTAACAATCTGACTTATCATGACATTTTCAGTACCTTTTCGTGAAATACAGGTAATAGTAAATTAATTTTGGTGTTTTTTTCTGGGAAAATATACAGATATGTGTCTGTTTTTTCGATTCTATAATGAAACTGCATTCAAAATTGTTTAATCAGTTTGATAAAATATTACACTGTATGAGTAATGAGTAATGTGGGAAGAGCGAGGGAATCAGTTATCTCCTCATTGCATTGCGACATGTTAAATTATAATAAATTCCAACTATATAGAAAATCGAATAATAAATCCATTTTTGTAGTTCATTATGTTCTTAATCTTAAAATCAGCATGCCCTCTGTTGCCTAAAAGTATAATTAACTCAAAAGTTTATATACTACATATATATATATATATATATATATATATATATATATATATATATATATATATATATATATATATATATATATATATATATATTTCAAAACATAAAACCTGCCACAGGTAGGATCTCTGTAGGTAGGGACACAGGTAGGGACATCTGTACCGGATCGGAACCGAACGACATACAACTGTTTTGAACTTATTAGTTCTCATCAGTGCCGTACACGGTACGCCGATCCAGGACAAATGCCGAATGAACTCTATGGGGTATACATCTTTATCGATACAATCTCTGCCAGTAACACATAAGTCGGAAATCGAGAAAGGAACCACCAAGCGGTTATCAAAGTAGTACCCGAATAGCAAAGCTATTACACAATCGCTCTAGGAAACAACTACTCCTCGGACTAAAGCCCCGCCATTCACTGAATTATACCTAGAAGCGAACCTCGGCCCCTTTCTCGTGTTTCTGCACGATCAGATAAGGTTTCAAAAAATAAAACCCACCACAGGCAGGATTCGACATCTATCCCGGATCGGAACCAAACGACATACAGCTGTTTCGAACTTATTAGTTCTCATCAGTGCCGTACACGGTACGCCGATCCAGGACAAATGCCGAATGAACTCTATGGGGTATACATCTTTATCGATACGATCTCTGTCAGTAACATATAAGTCGGAAATCGAGAAAGGAACCAAAAAACTGCCAAGCGGTTATCAAAATATTTTGATAACCGCTTTAATATTTTAAATATGTTTTCTAATAACGAATCTGGGTCAGAGATAATAAATAAAGACGGTGCCTTATTCTATGAGGATATCTCCAAAATAGATGCAAAAAGTGTACAAGTTTACATACAATACATATAATTGATAAAAGTTTACAAGCAATATTATAGATTAAAATTTTATAAAAAAATGTTAAAATGTGTTTTGGTAATTATCTTAAACAAAATAGAAAATTGTATACCTTTATAGGAGAAAGTCCCACTACTTTGCATTTTTTGCAAACTTTGTTTTGTTGTACCATGTAACATATACTAATCACATAATTTTATTTTCATAAATACAACAAGTACAGTTAGAAAATATTATATATCTACTAATAAATAGAGGTAATAAGATACAGAGGGGTCACATATATAGAGTGAACATTAGTTAATATAAATTGAAGTTACAAAACGAAGGAATATAATAGGGTATTATCCATATGTACCCTTACAATATAGGTAATAGTGAATCAATTTTTGCAGTTAATTATGGCTTTAAAACAGCTACTCTCCTAATCACTAAAAGTTCGATTAAGACGAGAACTAATTTACTATTGCCTATATTGCAAAAATATATATCAAAAGTATTTCATTACTACACCTTCACATTTGGCTTCCTTATCAGTAGCAGCACCATATATAAACAACTCAATATATACTTGTTAAGTAGAAGATGTTAGTTTTAAAATTCAACGTTCTATGAAATGAGTATAAGGAGGGAGGCTTATTTCTCGTTAGAATTCGGAAATTCCCGTTCTGTATCATTGACGTTACTTGAAAGGCGCAAGTATCATATAAATTTAATTCGATATTTAAATTCGCACTAGTGGATCTTTGATCGTTCGCTTCATACTAGAATATGTATTAAATATCGTTTGTTAGTAACTAAATATTAAAATTTATATAGGTAAAATTTATAAAAATTAATACTCGTAGCAATTATAAATATTATAATTAAGATTATAGATATATCAGATTAGATATTAAACCAACTGAAAATATAATACTAACACCAACTACTACAAAATTTATATACCAGTAAATAATTTTTTTACACTGAAATATTATATGTATATTGAAAAATATATAATATTTTATATGAATTTTATATATAAAAATATATAATATATAATGAAATTTATCTACTTTCCGTAATTATGATCAAAGAATTATTTTGTTAACGTTGATATTTTTGTTTTAATTTTATTAGAAATCGTATGTCATGTGTATTTGCCAGCTTATGTTTTAATGTGTATAATATAAACCTTTTGATAACATAACTGATGAATCCGGAACATATTTATATTGAAATTATTACTGTTTCTGTAACTACTATAAAACTATTATCGAATTTGTTAATCACTTTAGTTGGTTATAAACTGATTTTGATGGTTGTAATGGAACAAACTTATATACGACATTTAATCAAAGCAAGTTTTAACACGTTCTATTGTACTTGGAATCTTATTTAGAAGTACGTAAAATAGTTTAATGAAGTCGTGAATTGAATAATACCGATCAGTAATTATTTTAAAGAGCTACTTGAAAACAAAAGAGGTGTTAGGATAGGTGTTAGATACGTAAAACTCTTAAGCAGGATAATTAATTTATATTAATTATTCCTGAAGAAAACATAAATTTTCTACTCCCTTTCAGTAATGAAGCGAACATTCTTTATACATTCTTTATACTCTTTAGACTATAAATGTTAAAGTTAACTGTTAAAATTTAATATTAAACATAAGTATAGCTTACTAATTAATACATAATAAAAATAAAGGTATACAACATAACAAAGTGAGTTTGACTACCTTTTATAAAATATTTTATTTACATAAACGGCATATACCTATTTGTTCTTTCAATTTTTTAAATAAAAACACGTTAATTATTTGAGTCAAATAAATAAAAAATAGGAAGTTTTCTTAACAACACATAAGTAGTTGAGTTTGAATTGTCATAAATAATAACAAATTATACGTGGTATTCGAATAGATATATAACGTGATTTTTAAGTAAATTACAATTAACTCTTAACGTCTTTTACTTCAAATTACAACTGCTCGACTACTAAGTAATAATTACAAGACGAGATTCTTGGAAAATATTCATAACCACCAAAACAGCTACTTAAGGTTAAAGCTTTCTTTTTCAATAATTTACATTTACCAAAAAGTGATTGCAACACATTTTAAACACAGAAGTGTTATAAGCTATAGTCAAAGTAATTCGCCAAAATTTTCTACGAGACAATGATTTGAAGCTGTCGTAATTCAAGTTAAAATCCTGATTAATGATCATTGGAATTGATTCGCAATTATCCAAATTATTGAGGGACCGTAAAGACAAAAACGAAGAAAATTATTTAAAATGTGGAAGAGTATATTGATAGATGGAAGGTTGGGTGTTTCTGCTGGTGCAATTAAAGTAACTATATCTGAACCACTAAAATGAACGCTGAATTACAATGTCGTTTGCACCAGAATACAAACTTTATATGCGAGAAAATTTCAACAGAAATCTTGATAAATTCGTTAACAAGTCAAAAATAAAACTCTTGCACCCGTCGAATATAATTTTAGTTTGGCAATTTTTAAAATATAACTAATATATACAGGGTGATTCGTATAAGAAGTATGACGTCATCGAAATTTTTAATGGCAACCTCCTCCTCTTTTTATAGCATAATGTGAAAGGGCGCACCATTAACATATTCTATGGTAATTATATTAGCATGGGTATAGATTACATAAAAAAATAATAAAAACGATTGAGCTATTTGAAAATATAATACTTAACGGCAATAATTATTTGAAACAGCAACTAAATTAAATGTTCAAATTACGTACCGTGGGCTATTTAATAGTAATCAAAACGATTAATAGAGTCTTTTTGAACGTTATTAATAACTCCAGGAGGTATAAGTTGCATTTTCTGACGAATTGTTGCTTTTAAATCTTCTAAATCTCCGACTTAGTAACGTATACTTTGCTTTTTAAGTATCCATCCCTACAGAACATACTCTAGGGGTGCCAAATATATCGATCTGGCTAGCTATTCAATTGGCCTCCTTCTCCCTATCCAAAGATTCAGGAGCATCTTTTCTAAATAAGGGTGGACAGGTGCTGCATAATGGAGAGATACACCATCTCGTTAAAAGAAATTTTAATTTCTCGGAAGATTAGATTCCTCTACATCTGGATAAAATATAAATAATATTATAAAAATAAAATAAATGCATACGTAAAAGTTAAATAAATAAATAAAGTTATTGGTTAGAAATAATATCGTCTCGAATAAAATCCAAATATCTTGCACCCGTTAGGTTTATATCAAAGAAATAGGGACACAGAGTTCTTCCATCGGCTAGATCTGAGTGCGATCTATTCATTCATTTTATGGGGATTTTTAATGAGATATTTCATGATCCATCGGGGATTATCGGTAGCTTAATACCGGCAGTTTTGCCTATTGGCATGGTCATTCGATACAAAGGTAGCTTTGTCAGAAAAAATTGTGTTTTTTATGAAATTATTATCATTATTGCATAGCTGTTGCATTTTCTCGCAGAATTATTTATTAATTAATCTGATCAATATCAGAGAGTTCATAGACAATGCATGCCTTATAAAGATGGTACTTTGCTTTTTTCATAATTTTGTATACTGCTGCTATATTGAAGTCAGAAGCCAATTAGTTAAATATTGAGTGATGATCTTTTGCATTGCCCATAAAACATAAAATTTTATGGGCCTGAGAGTTTTTCCTAAAAATTATTCTTTGATTTTTTAACGAATTTATTCATTGCGTTATGAAAGACTGTATATTTCCTAAACATAAACACCAGTGAGGTAGATATTCTTGGTTTCTATTAAGGACTGATACTAAGGAGTAGAAAGCTAATTTTCAGATTTATTCCCTTTGCTCAATACCCTGAGGTACGCTGGTTACAATTATTTTATTATTAGATATTTCATGTAAATAACAGGGGCAGTGATAAAATGAGAGGAGATATGTGCGTGTCATGACACACAGCACGGTCTCCGAATATTCCTCTACCGCCATCCTCACCAACTCCGAATATATACCATCCGGTCCTGAGGCCGCTTTCTAACCTGGCATACTCTTCCCGGAGCTCCCCCTTGGTGAACGTACCGGGCTCTGTCACCTCCGGAAGTTTTTAACGCCCTTCCTCGCGGTCCGGGAATCCACTTCCATGACGCGAACCGGACATTCATCCGTTAGCGCCAGAGGGGATGTAAACAACGATCTTATAACTATCCTCCAAAACATCTCTGTAGATGTCCCGACACAGCACCTCCCATTTCATCCACTTAGATCTTTATATCATCTTTTCCTGGCTCGCCTATTCTCTGGCTCATCGTTCTTCTCCTCCTGCCATCCTTGTTGATGGCTGCGGTGACCTCTGACTGTCCTTCTACGGACAGTCAGGTGACGCGCGCGCAAGTAAGCGATCTCGTCGATCCACCAGTACACGTCGCCTTTTGCCCTGTGTCTGCCCTTTCTGAGCATTGCCACGTTACCGTCGCAGGCTTTGGTGACTGCCCAGGTGAGTTGGGCGGGGAGATCATAGAGTTATATAACTGGACGATGCTCCTCTACAGCTCCCTCTTGAAGGCTTCTGTGTCCAGCCGATCCAGCTTCCATCCACGACTCACAGTCATCGTGACCTTCTCTCGGTGACACAGGGCTTCGAAAATCACTGCAGTTCTCGAAGTCTAGGACCCTCCATCCCTCCCCATGATCTGCTACACCCAATAACGCCTAAGTAAAGTCTTGTATTGACCACGAGTTCCGTCTTATCCAGGTGAATGTAGTTCCAATGTTAGCGATGAAGGGGTCCAGTTGGGCCCCTTCATCATTCCAGAATAATCCTCTCTGGCGTCCATCCTTGGCATGGCCCCCAATCAGGAGGCCTCGCGTTAAAGTCTCCCGCAATCACGACCTGCTTCACTGACCATCTAACGTGATCGACAAGAACGTTTAAGCTGTACTGCAGCGTATGTCTACTATCGTTGAAAAAGTAGCATCTATATACCACTACCCCTCTTTCCTCGGCTCATACAAATCCAGGTCCCCTTCCTGTCCTCCCTAGAGTAATGTCGCTGTTTGAAATTCCGATCGCGGCATCCTCACTTCTATCCGCAAATCGGGCACGTTTATTCTGGAAAACCACCCGGTTCGATTCACGAACAACAACTTATCTGTAACACTCGAACGTGCTAGGTTAATCTCACCTTGTCACCATCCTTCTCCGCTTTCTCTTTGTGTGCTGCCAGGCATCTACATAGATGATTCCGCTCTGTGTCTCTCCTTCCATTATATCGGGCATAATTCGGTGTTAAAACACTCTTCCACCCTGTACCCCTCTTCCTGCATCTGAGACACAGAGTCCTCTCATCCTGTTTGCTAAATGCACGGCTAAATATATCTTATATTTGGCCGTGCCTCATGTTGTACCTTATCCGGTACCTTACCTTACGGCTGGGTGTGATCCGACCTCCAGCGTTTTGGGTACCTCTACTTTTGGGACGTCTGGGGCAACTAGCACGGTTTCTCCCTCGTCTCCGCCATCATCTGCTGCTATGCAAACCTTCTCCTCTCCAGATTTCGGGGTCTTGATGACGTAATACCCCAAAACTTCTTCCTCTCCTCTTCATGAAACGATCTTCGTCCTCGTCCCAGGTCAGATCCAGGACTAGGATACTCCGAGGGGACTACTCGCTTACCAGTGGTTCCTCGGCTTACCGGGCTTCCCTCATTCTCCTCCAGATCAGTTCTGCCTCCGATATATTAGAGCTGTTTCCCACTATACTACCGCTTTCCCTTGTTCGTTACCATTGCCATTGCCATTTATTAAAGCTTAACCGAGCCGAGTCGCTCGAACCGAGTTGAGTCCTTTATATTATTTTCGTTGAAGTCTTTTAAAAACGATGGCCTGTAAAATCAGCCGTCAGTCATTACAAGAGCTAGAATCAAAATATAATTAGAAAAGTATATTACCAAAGTTGATACCTATCTGCAAATGCAGGTATTATTTTCCTAATTATATCAACAAAATGTCATCCCGAGCAAAATATCACACTGTAGACTCTTACTTACACTTTTTCTCTTATCAAATATTTAGATAACAGATAATATCGTTTTTCAGTTAATGGACGTCCTAGAACAAATTCTTCCAACCGCTTACATAATAAATACATCCTACTGGCCTCTCTATAGAACAGAAACAGAGCAAAGCATTTGCGTTTGTAACATTTTTGATATGAATTGTCCTCATATATCAGATGGACTATCCTGGATTGATTTAGATCAAGCATTAAATGAACTGATTACCTTTAAAGATGGAACTGGAAGAGTAACACTAGTAGTAAGTAGTAAAACATAATTGAAATAAATACGTTGCGTTCCAAGTGCAACTGATCAATTAATATCATGACTATATGTACGTCACTCCAGAGTTATAATTTCAGCTGCTATTAATCACTCTTAACAGATTTCTTTTTAATTTATGACGCTCTTTACTTAATATTTATTTTGCGGGAATATATCAATCACGGAAATAACGTTATCTGCCTTTTCGTGAACATAACACCCACTATCCTTTGTTTCGCTTTTTAGACACTTAACTTGCACCCTATACAACAATCAAATAGGTTTTATACATTAATTTTTAAACGTCTAAAAGCACGGCATTGTTGAGATACGAAGGAACAATGTGCAAGGAACATTTATAGAATCGGAGATGAAACCCCTACGTCGCTCGCATCTTATTACTCCTGTAATGAAACAACACAACCGTTGAGACATAATACAACAAAGATACCATATAACAAAGAACATCTGATATTCTGAATTTCACCAGGATGCCTTTGATCTTTTTTATGAAGTCGGTAGGGTAATTAATAGAGTTACCCACTTAGATGCCTCATATAGTGTCGATGCCGTATATGAGCAACTAAGTATAAATTATAGTAATTTATATAATAAATATTACTTCACTGATATATGTAGGTGGTCAAACACGAATACAAGGTTAGTTACGCTGAATTGCTTGTATCAATTCAATAACTCGACGGCATTTTAGTTACCGCGGAGTTACTCGAGTAACACTACTTATGTAGCACATACTTTAAATATTTTTACTAATTAACAATTTCATAGAAATATATTAATTATATTAATTATATAGAAAACATATTAATTTTATAGTAATATAGTTTATATAGTAACTATATCATATTCATAAACTAAATACATTCGTCAGATAAGTAGTGTCTTTTGTACTAGTAATTTCGGATTTCATAAACTGTATTTGTTCATTCTCCAAATACAATTTATAAATACGATACGATATATTGCATCACAGTTTCAAGCCTATTGACTTGACATCACGCCTACTTTTCAAGCCACGATATATGTATATGTTTCGGCGGCGCATTATGTAATGTCAACTGTATAATGCAAAAATATGATTCAATTTATTTTAATCTCTCAAAATCTGAATTCTTTTTACTTTTCCACACTCAACTATACCAGAGCGGAAAATTAATGTAATCGTGTAGAGAAAAATGGAAAACAAATTTTTTCTAGTGTTTATTTTTCATTTTTCGGCCTAAAAATCAAAAAACAATAGTTTTCAAAAAATATTGTCTGTGCGTCGTTGTCGTTGTCGACGGAATTTTAAAACTTGTTAGCACGATAACTCAACTATATCGGATCGATCCGGTGTTGACTTATTCTAATCGGGGACGTCTTCCAGATGACACCTATTGATTTTGAGGTGGATAGAACACACTCTACCATGTTCATGAGTCATGAGAAAGCACAATGGTGGACTGTTTGAGATTTTTTTTTTATTAGAACGATCACTCAATTAAATCGTATCGGATCGATCAGGTTTCGACTGATTCTGATTAGAGACGTCCACCAGATGACATCTACTGATTTTGAGATTGATAGGACACACCTCACCCTGTCCATGGGTCATGAGAAAGCACGATGGTGGACTATTTAACTTTTTCTCGACCACTGAGTTTCGGGGTAGAGATGTTCTACGTGCGGAAAAGTCCATTTTGAGGTTTTGAAACTGCTTACTTAAAATAGTAACAAACTTTACTATAACGCTATTATCGCTATAGAGTTATTATTTTGTGCATCCCTTAAACCGTGTATCTATACATGTACAGCACTTACTATTTTTATTAACTCCACTAATGATAAGGAAGGATTTTGTAATTATTCTATTGCCTCAGTAGTGTTGTATAATCCCTATAAATAGTTGTTAAAATAGTAGTGTAAGTCTGCTTCATCTTAATGACCTTGAAATGTCGTTT
The DNA here is from genome assembly GCA_037954035.1 of Rosalia funebris. Lineage (NCBI taxonomy): Eukaryota > Metazoa > Arthropoda > Insecta > Coleoptera > Cerambycidae > Rosalia > Rosalia funebris. The sequence goes on along the minus strand of JAZFAV010000009.1, from coordinate 31,062,827 downwards.
GCTTTACTTTGACAACAGTTGCCTCTTTAGGATAAAATTGTAATACTACAGACTCCATTTTGTGGAATTACATAAAATAATGAAATGCTGCCTGTAACCATTGTGATTAAGAATCGACTGTGGTAGTTCAGGGGTACTGAGGCACGGTCTATGAAATTCTCGAATACGTTTAGGAATTTGAAAAACACCACTTTTGTAGATAATATTTATTCATTCAATATAAGTCCACCCTCGTAATTGCTTTGTCAGTACATTTTTGTAATCGTTTACTAGCTAGTAGGAATGAACGTGATAGTTTAAGAAGTTCCAGTGTACATGTTATAACATTAATAACATCAATATCATATTTTTTTATAATCAGTTGCTTCGTGCACACATAACCACAATTTTTATTGTATAATTCAGATTTTTTATTGTTATCGATTTATTTCTGGATAGATAACACATACGCCTGCAATGTTTTTTTGGCCTGATAACTTTATGGTGAGATTATATTTATTCTAAATGTGCTGAAATGCCTCTTGGTTAAATTAGATAAGTGGTAAACTACACGACATTAACATAAGAATTAAGCCAAATATAAATTCAGGACTCGGGCTTAGGCTTTTATATTTGTGCTGCGTACTGTTTAAATATTTCCTACAGTTAATTTTGTCCCAGCACAACAAACGTTTATTTCAATCTAAACACGAAGTATTCGGACAATATTGTTAGCATTTTCCTTTTCTATATTGAATGGTCTGAAAGTTTTTATTATAAAAAAATCATTTTGAAACAATAACAGTAACCAGTAACCGTATTTATGTTTTAAATGGAAAATTCAACTAATAGAAATGGACCTAATAGATACAGGATATTACGGCTGCAATTGTTGATCTGTAGCACAGGGACTTATGGTATATGCAATAGTTCTTTAAGTAATTTGAAAAAAAAACATATCCCTGTGTTACTGATAAAGTTTAAGAAGAAACTAATGAAAAGTGAAAACTAGTGCAAATGTGATATGTAAATTATATTTTTTACTCTTTCTGAAATAGTCTGATATATCTAAATTGCCTTACTTATACTAATTTATTGTTAAGGTTTTAACGTTTTAAAGTTTTACATATGAAAAGAATTGTTTATATAGGGATATATTTATACTGCTTTGATTTCAAAGACATAAATAAAACAACAATATTTTTACTATAATAATCAAATGCAATGAAACTTAGCAATTCTTATATTCTATTTAGATTAGTGATTTAAGTAAAATATGTAATGTTTCAGGATTTAAATATATCCATAATAAAACAGATTGTAAAGAAGCATTATCTTGATTCATCTGGTCATGAGCGTTATAAATCTCAAAAAGTTTACGAAATTCATGTGGAATTCACACCAAAAACGTGTTTGGTTGATGCTGTTGATGAATATGGTGCTCCCATTAAATGCATGTTAAGGTAAGACGTTTTATAAATGTCATTTTATAATAATTAATGATTTTTGTATGGCACATTATTTGCGATATTCCACAATATGTTCTGCTTTTAAAATTAGGATAACTTTATTAGAGTAAATTATAATATATAATCGCCATGATGTGTCTTATATCAACTTGTTTCAAGAAAATTTATGTGTACTTGATTTTAATTTTAGTAGATGCATAAACTTGTTCTCAATTAGTTTCTATAACTAAAAATTTTGTATCTTAATAGACAATCTAAGACCGAAAATCGTAATTACAGTTGAATTAATTATTAACCCACGAGGTGGAAAATACAGAAAATATATAGTAAGAACAGTATCATTTCTCTTTCCTTTTTTTTGGAAAATAAAAATAACATCCGCGAAGGAGAATACGAGGGACATTTAGGTCAGTTACCAATTGCGCGCAGACACCTGAATTTTCCAATCTACGAGTAACAAGTAAAATAAAAACACCAAAATAAGCGACAAAAAAATTGTAGATTATTTAGAAACTGATAGACAGATGAAATATAAACCGATTGTAAATAAAACTACCCAACAAACATACATATGTAACTCTAAATAAACTTTATCCACTGTTAAATATATGAATTCCGTTGAATACCAGTAATTTCAGAGGAAATTCTAAGATTTATTACAAAATCGAACAGGTACGTGAGTACTACAATCTACACGAACAAGCACAAATATTATTAATTCTCCAATGGGCGCAACCGATCTGTAAGGTCCGGCAGTCACTATTTTCTTTGCACTTTCGTGTGTATTACGAATATTAACTCGAAGTCCCTCATAGCTTCCTAGCTCAAAACCACTCTTCTCGATTTGTTGTCGATTTTTTTAGTCCATCCCCTAGCCTTGTATGGGCCACCCGAACGGAAGGTTGGCACGTAAGTATTCTGACGTAGTTGACCGGTCGTTTTGTGAAAAACTGATTTACTGTTTATTTTTGCAACATCAAATATTTCAATCCTCTTCCAGATTGTTATCTATTGTTAATTTATTTGCTTTTCTCAGTAAATATACTATATTCTCTAAACAGTAAATAGAAGACTCCTAACAGAATAATCCTATTTGCATAAAAGTCCTTGAAGCAGTAATTCTTCATATTTCTGTTCAAAAAATTGAAGTTCTTGAACAGATCGAATAGAACCGAACAGAACATTTACACCACTAATCTTTTTATTTAATACTTGCCAAACTTAATACTGAATGACAATAAGTTTCATGAATTAAGAATTAAATATTATTTTCATGTTACTAAAACAGTTTTGCATTACAATCGTGTTGCAAATCCTCAATATCGAAACTCAATTAACTACTATGTATCGTCTTATACATATTTACTATTCATTTCATCACTATTTGTCAAATAAAGAACTCTCTTATCTTGTCGATAAACGAAACAGAATGCCGGAGCCTAGCCATAAAAGCAAGCCACGGTATGTTTTGAGATTTTTGACTTGGCATATAGCGTTGAAATAAACTATACTAGTTCCATTAAACAAAGTTATTTAATAACCGCAAACTTAATAATTCATTAAGTTTGTGGTTAACCACCGACTGTGTTAATTAACGTATGTTTTCTTGTATATAAATTATTTAAAAGCCATTAACTTGTATGATAGGACTTACAATACTGAGATAAAGCTGGCTAATGAGCGTTCAGGTTAAAGTCGCTATACAATAAAAAAACAAGGTACAAATGATATTTTCCCAAAAATTGATAAGAAGTTTTAAAATCAGAAAAATTATGTATGAAATCCATAAATCTTTTTGCCGTTTCGTATTAAGAAAAGACAGTTTAACTATTCCATAATCATTTTCACTTTTTAGTGACCGTCATACATATAATTGTAAAGAATATTATATTGTTGTTTTAGAAATTAATTGTAATTAATAAGATCAATTACTTTTTATAAAAAAGGATGGGCCAAAAGTTAATCGTGGAGAACTACAATACGCGATATCCGCGCATGTTTCATTTAAAATGAAGACACCCGGATATTTCCATCATTTTTTGAAATCCAGATTTAAGGTTTATCACAATTATGGTCCCATATAAGACGAACATTTCGAGGAAATCAACTTAAATTTAAATGATAAACTGAGATAACGGCAGCCCCCGAAATGGGACCCATTCGCGGTATTTTACTTCGCGTTGTTGTCGCGTTGATTGAAAAATGTTATTAGAAAAAGTTGTTCAGAATCTATGTTTGAACCCCAACACCATATTTAGTTTTTTCAATATTTTTCCGCAAAGTTCACACACGGCTATAATTTTGATTTTAAATTTAATAGAATGCCATGAAAACAAAACATGATTAAATTAAATGTCAGTCTGACAAGACTTAGGGTTTTATGAGTTATATTTTGTAAATTTCTAGTCACAATTTATTAAACTCTTCAACTAAACTATATCAACTTCTTTAATTAAATAGTAAACTAACTAGTTCAGATCATAATTAGATGGTCTATGTGATGTAATGATGTACCCCATTCAAAATAATATTTATTAAAAAACAACTATAAGTTTATTCAGGTATTCAGATCATTTCAATAGTGGATGGTTTATGATACAGGCACAAGTTTTTATATTACAATCAATACTCATCTTGGCAAGAGCTTATTCAAATTACATGCTTATTCACTTTTAATGATAAGTTTTAAAAAAACTTGAGAAAAGAGTAACTTAACTAAAAATCGAGGTATAAATATTTTCTACAATTTAATATTTATTTGTTGTTCCGTTTAATGTAATTAAGAAATTATTGTTTATTATGTAATTATTATTCTGTCCTCTTATCTGTTCTTTTAAACCTATTTTACAATTTTAAGTGGTGGGGACACCTACATAGGATGCTTTGCGAATAAGAAAACGACGTCTACTTGAGTATGGAGTTCCGTTGTGTATTTTCAGTCTAAGGGCTAATATCAATTAAATTAGGAAGAGACCACATTGGAGCTATAGTGAACCCAACGCAAAAGAATAATTAAAATCGGTTCTTAAACACAAAAGTTATACCAGAACATACATACAAAATATATATACAGGCTAATTGAGAACGTCCTCTTTTTTTCAGGTCGGTTAACAAAATTTCCCCTGAAATTCATAATACAATTTATAGAAAAGTTATCAGTAAAATTCTTCTAGTTATAAGTGACGTAGACTTGGACTGGGGAATTTATGATTTATTTTGATCGTATTACAAGAAGATTTGGAAATTTTTTTGGATGTGTTGATTAACTGAAAGTGCATTTGGTGCTTGATATTATTTAACATGACTAATTAAAATTGTCCCAAGTAACATATAATATAGTAAAAATTGTCCCAAGTAACATAAAATTGATGTAGCCCTATAGTTTTATAGTATTACATGATTTTCTGTTCTCAGAATAGGGCAACTACGAGCAATTTTTCACATAAATGGATAGATTAAGGTAGTAATAAATGAAATTATATATTAGTGGTTCAATTAAAAAAAAATACAGTCCTTGATTATGAGTTGAGAATGTCCACTGCGTTAATCACATCGTGTTTCGTTACTTAATTGGATGGCCTTATTGAGCCAACTATGTCATTATTGTTTTGTATTGTTAATGTTAGTATTCTTATTTCTAGAAAATAAGAATTTTCTAGAAATAAGAATTATTTTTCGTTTAATGTAGGATATTAATACATTATTTTGTTTCCTTATAAGAAAATGTACCGTACCCAAGTTTCCACGCCATTTTAGTAGTTGCAAGGAAACTTAATATTAACTACATCTGGGGTGTTTGGTCAGCAATAAACCGCCGCGCGCCATGAACGGAGTTTTAACGCGACATTTGATAACATTTTATTTTTTATCGTTTATGAAAGAAAACTTATAAAGCATTCTATAAACCCAAATATATCGCTAGCAAAATTTGTGTACGAGGGAGTATCCAAAAAGAAAAACGAGAATTATTTACTTAAAAATTTTTATTTTAAGATAACATCTTCAATCTCTTTCAAAATTAAATGGTATGTACTTGTTTCAATTATTTTTTCACTATTCGACACATTTTTCATATTCTTCTGAACTAATGCTGTTAAGTGCCTTCAGCGATTTTCTCTTAACCTCTTCTACGTCCCGAAAACACTTTCCTTTCAGGTATTTCTTAATTATTGGGAATAAGAATAAACCGAAGATGGCTAGGTCGGGTGAGTAAGGGTGATGAAAAACTGTTATCATGTCGATTTTTTGTGAAAACTAGGTTGATTTTTAAGCACGTGTGGGCAGAAGCGTTATCATGATGAAGAAACTAGTCCTCTAGTCTCTATAATTCAGGTCGTTTTTCACTGTTTTCTTTAGCAAGAAACAGAATTTGATATTGGCGCATTGCATTTTAAAGATTTCCGTCGCAAAATTGCCGAAAGCGTTGGTTGGGGACTAAGAAAAAATCACTCTGCATGCATGATACTTAGCTAACTAAGCTGGAGGAGTATCTACTAAACGTACCTAGTGGAAGAGGGCAATGCCGCCAACCTTCTTGTCTACAGAAAATAATTCTCATTTTTTTGCTAACCCCCTCGTATGTATAAACACACTTTGTATTTCAAACAAAAGTGAACCTGAATAGCATACCCAATTTTTCCTCAATCTTAATTATGCTTGTATTCTAATATTTTGATAATTGATGCAATTTGATAGTCCAGATATGATTGACAAGTTAGTTTAAACGTATGTTATCCTTTTTAGAATATGACGTTACTTACCCATAGTATATTTTATTCCAGATTCCAATTGATGGAACCAAAAATTGCGTTTAATAAATTTTGTTTATGGCTTACACCACACCCACTATTCAATCCTCTGTATGGTCTTTATTTCCCTTGCCTGGTGGATAATTTATCGACGAGCTCGTATCCAAGTAGTTTGGTAATCACGTGGGACAAATGCCCAAAGTATACCATGAAGATCTTAGAAAAGTGTGTATCGAAACTTGATCAAACTTTGCCTTTGAAAAATATTGAACCAGGGGAAGTATCAAGAAACACATCTTGAAAGGCAAGTAAAACTTCTTAGGAAGAGACTGGAAATTCGATGCAGGAACAGAAACGGAAGACCAGTTCTTCACAGACACCGAAAGATTACATGTTTCTTGAAGTGTTTTTGATAAACCAAGTCAGCATTATTGGGAGATGATTGAAATTTGTTGTTTTATTAGTTTTAATTTTTATCATTCCACAAATTTAATCATCATCCGATGATGCACACTTGGTTGGCGAAACGCGCGAGGAAAACGTGTAACCTTTTAGTGTTCATATAAAACTGGTTTACTATTTTATTTTCAGGTAAATCACTTATAAGAAATTAGGAGGTGCTGTTGATTTACTTAACATAAACTCAAAATTGCAACTTAAATATTAAGTATTTATTTTATATTATTGTTTTACTTGCACTTTCATAAGTCACATATTTTTACTTCAGTCAATTAATTCTAAACATAAGATGTAACATATTCACTCATTCAAGACATGCATTCACATAATTTTTCTCAAATTTCTTGTGAGAAACATTTGTTGATTTCCTTAATAAAATTGTATTAATTAAATGACGAAATACGCTGTATATAGTCTTGGGAACTTATTTGATTATATAGATACAGTTGTCTATAGAATACCGGAAGGATAAGGAATACGTTTTGTTGATTTTTTATAAAAAAAATTTTCATTCTCAGAAAATATTGCGCATATTACTTTCAATTTATTGCACATATTAGGGTCTTTCAATAGGGACCCTCGAAATTTGTTAGGTTATAGCGGTCAGTTTCTTAAATTAGAATCTATAAAATTTATTAGAATTATTCAGCAGTATATGGCAAATTACAATGAGAGGTTATAACAGCACGAAAGGTCATAACACCACGGAAGATTTTAGTCAACGATATATGCAAATTATCAAATTTTATTTTAAAAATCAGTACTCTGTTAGAAAAATGTTCCACACATTACTTAATTTTGTATGTGTATATTTTACAGATACCTATGTACCTATAAAATATGGATGATGGATTACGTGTAGTTTTCAATGTTACAAATATTTGTAAATGTGTGTAGAACTAGGTAACATTAGAAGTGAGATAATTTAATAAAAAGTGTTACAAAAGAGAGCAAGATATAGATTTTAAATAAAACATGGTTTTCTGTATCAAAGTATTGAACTACTTACTGATTTATAATGTAAATATTTGGAAATTGTGTATGGAACAACATATGTGGTAAATGACCGCCACGGTTTGGTGGCACACGAGTATACTTATGATGCGAAATTTTCAATAACTCTTATGCATAAATTTGGCGGCGATTCATTGATGCAGTGTTCAATTTCGGCCTTTAGTACTTGGCTGATCGTGAGCTTGTTGGTGTAAACCCGAGACTGTAGAAAACCCCACACAAGAAAGTCCATAGGTGTTAAATTGCAAGATCGTGGCGACCAATTCTGGAAGATGGCACGACCAGGAAAAGGCTCGTGCAAGACCCTCAATGTTTCAATTTTTGTTGGGTGGTATGGCAAGTGGCACCGTCTTGCTAAAACCACATGTCTTCAAAAGTAACATTTTCCAATTGAGGTACAAAGAACTTGGTTATCATGTCATGATAACGTTCGCCAATTACCGCCAATGCATTTTCCTGCCGCGTTATCAAAGAAAATTGGTCCAATGATTTCTTCAAATCACAATGTACACCAAATAATGACACATTGAAGATGCATTTGTTCCTCATGAATCATTCGTGGCTTTTCTGGAAGCCATCCAAGCCATTTTCTGGAAGGTGAAAATGGGCCCCGTCGCTGAAGAAGATTTTGTCCACAAAATCAACATTCACTTGCTGTTCAATGATCCAATTGGTGAACTATTTTCTCTGTACGTGGTCTGTTGGAAGAAGTTATTGAGTGAATTGCATTTTGTAAGCATGGAGATGCAAACATTTAGTAAGAGTATAATGAGAAGTGGCTGTTGGAATGTCAAATTCTTGTGCTTGATAACGAATTGAGGTCCCTGAACTCTCGACCACACTCTCCCGAACTGCCGCGACGCTTGTTTTGAACAACTACTAGGAGCTCAAGTCGTGTATTTCACATCAATAAATAAACCAGTTTCAAATTTTTTGATTATTATTTTCACAGTTGATAAATTTGAAACATTATTTCTACCGAAAATTGAATACACTTTACGAATCATAGGAACCAAAATTTAGTCCATTTAATAGTAATTTTTAACAATAAGGACGAGTTGCTGTATCATGTAGTGCTCCATATTTACTAACTTCTATTTGTCTCTTATCGTCATGTCATAATTATTGATCTATCGAAGCAAATGGATTATAGACAAAATGACGCGTAATTTTAAAATTTAGTTTTCAATTCTCTTCAATTTACGTATTGAATAAGCACCTCGAAGTATTGGTTAAAACTCCTCCACAAACCGTAATTATTAATAATTATTTTTTATTATTTCATCAAATTATAGTCGAAACCAAACATTCTTCTATGGCTAACCCTGTATTCATTATATAATTTCTGGTTCTAATATTGATTTTGAATAAATAATTTCACTAGGCGACGAGACCACTTTAATACTCTTGTTATTTTACTTAAATCCGCAGAAACCTTCCGTGATAATTTTTCACAGAATTGCTTTTATTCATAAAAGAGGAACTTTTAATATTCGGGTTTGACTCACATTTGAAGGCTAACCGCCATATCATAATTAAAACAATTAATCACATTAGCTGTTCGTTTTTCAACTTTTATAAATTAAAAGAGTACAATTTTATCGTGTATCGAGTCTTTTCATATACAATATCAATTGTACGACGAAGATATAAATTGCTTTATTAAGGTCAAAGACAGCCAAGGGTTTACACACGTGTCCCAAATTTCATCGTAACGTGGGTATAATTCTGTCGTGTATGGTCGCAGCTCATAAATTATCGTCACACTGCTCCGGTTCGTTTCACGTCTACTTTCATGAAAGCTATAGGTCACTTACATGGCTATCAAAAAATTATTGGCAATATAAGCCAATATGATATTTTACAGAGATAAAAAAATGAATTATGAACTTTTGCAATGATATAAGTTAGATCAATTGTAATCTGATAAAAATACTAGTTACTCCTCTAATTCCATTTGATTAGTAACCGAAACTGATAAGGAAATAATCGGGAATGAATTGGCAACATTAAGTAAACCGTTTCTCTTTCACACAACTTAAAAAAATGTTCCAAGAATTTGACCAATGTTTGTTGACGATCGTTTTCTTTAAAGGTAGATGTCAATATCGCCATTAGTAAAAAAGTTAATAGTTACTGAATTTACACATAATAATTCTCACACACAGTACATATTCTTGTGTGGGTTTATTTTAACTTTAATGTAAATTATTTATCTGGTAAATGTGATGCTAAATTTTATTATCAATGCTAATGACATATTAGTATTAAATAAAATTCTATTTATTACATATTCTACTGTAATGCGGAAGATTACGAGTACTACTCACACCGTCATTAATAAATTGTTGCATACTTAAAATGTTACTTTTATATATGCTAATAATTGAATGAGATAACCTATTACCTACTATTTTTTCTAGTTCTAGACAATTATTATTTATAGAGTGCTTACGTCCTAATTTTTATTTTCAGGTATTCTAGTTGAAAGTAAAATACTGCTACAACCAATTACATCAGCTAAGGCGCATTCATACTACTGGGGGTATGATAAATTTGATTGAAATTTAGTTTATTTAACATTAATATCTGTATATAAATTGTAATTACATTTATTTCACTATTTAAGATTAATACTTAATTACTTTCAATTATAGAAATTTAATTATCTTTAAATTGAACTTATTTAAGAATTAAAGAGAATACACATAAAAAAGAACACGTCTGTAGATATCTAATGTAAATGTCTATACAAGTGTATAACTCTATAACTGTTACTATTGATCTACGTAACTGATAATATTTACTTCGAGGTTAAGCAGTAACTGTTCACATATCCAAAATTCATATCCAAAATTTGGATATACATTATGAACAAATGGAAATGGCACAATGGAGAGCAAAATTCTGAACACATACAGATTGTGATAGCTTAGAAAGCATTATAAGATATTAGTTCTGTTTTGCTAACGCATATATGTAATATAAATTATTAGAATTCTGGTTTCAGAACGTAACTTTGCATTTTTGCGAAAAATTAGTTCTATGCAACAACAGATTCGTCTTCCACTTGTTTCAAAACCAGGCATATCCGAGGGACGTTAAGACTAAATGTCAATAAATCCAAATCATCCAATCGGATTCTAGTTCCATAAAGGGGGGAGTAGAGAGAGTTCATATGCACTCAGGCCATTATATTGAGCCCATTATGCTTTAGGTAGCATAATGGGCTAATAAATAGAGTTAATAATGTGTCATCAAACAACGACCTCACTCTATTAGCCATCCCACTACGCTAATGTATTGAAGAAGTGCATTCGGTAGTGGCTAACGAAAATCGACCATTTCCTATCAATACTTCCTCAGACTAGCTCCTCGTTGCATTGAGAGTGGAAGCAGTTCTTCGGGATATATTACGCAGTATTGTCGTTCAAATAGCATCCTCTACTGGTGGGATTGATAGTACAATCCATAACATAGAGATGATTGTTTATCAGTGGAATGGCCTATCAACAGTCCTATTAGGATTTGTAGATTGTATGAGACAGATCGAAGCAATATCTTGCTATCAAATCAACTGAACATAAAATCGTATATTTTAGTCGGAGCCTATTAATTACATATAACAGTGTTATATTTAGCGTGTTTCAGCAGATAACAGTCAAGCCCGTGAATTTCAAAACTCGACAAATCCACAGTATCTAACCCCAACAAGTCAATTTTGTTTTTTCAACTGTTGACAATACTGATGCTTAAAGAAATTTTTAAAAAAGTTAGATTTGTAATAACGTAACTTGCCTTTTAATCGTCCAAATAATAAATGCTGGTAAATAAATGTTGGTAACATTAACAATTTTTGTACATTTCTCAATATTTGACTTAGGTGGATTTATCGGATTTTGAAATTAGAGAAATTATGTTTAATGTAGAAACAACGATATTCATTATCTTTTTTATAATAATGTTAAAATTTACAGTTTATATTACTCTCAAAAGTATTTATTTATTTAGATTTATTTTATTTTTGCTAATATTTAAAAAGTATGTCAGATAAATATTTTCTTACTAAAGGCTTTAATTGAAAGCCATATATTTACTCGTATGGTAACAATACGAAATACATGTTATTATATGAAGTAAATATTGATGAAGATAAAGATACAGTATTAACAATAAGAAACGCCGAAATTGACTTCCTTTCCTTTCCTTTCCGTAGAGGAAGTTTATATATATATATATATATATATATATATATATATATATATATATATATATATATATATATATATATATATATATATATATATATATATACACGAGGACAACATTACTATACTCTTGGAGTGGTGTGAAACTCCCTGAATCCAATCATTCAATGACACCACTAATATTGAGACCAATCCATCACCCGAACCATAGTAGGAAGGACATTGCCATAGTTACCTCTGTGATAGACGATAAGGTAATCTATTATGTTATATATTATAGAAGTAGCTACAAAACAATATCTGCTGCAATCCATATTGTAGACTCAGAGCAAACGCTCGAGTTTAATTAACGTACGCTAACTGAATACCCACCATATTCTCTTTATTAATTCCGTTTATTGAAGAAATATGATTCTAAATAATTATTTTATTATTTCTTATTAATCGAATATTCAGCAACTCTTTTAATATATATGTGCACTAATTTTAGACATTATATTATGCTTTTAGGCTAAAGGATTTCCCCTGAGGGAGTGAGGATTTCAAAATTTTATGTTCTGCTTTAATTATTCTTTCTTTACATATTAAGTTAGGACTTTATAGAACAGAACATGGAGTCAGACGTAAGGGTCAACGACGTCGACTGTATTATATACTTAAGCCAATTTGAAAGCAAGTCGCACAACATTATTTTTGAAATTTGTTGAATAAGAAATTACATAATTTACTTGAATGCATGTATTATGGTTACACCGGTTCCGAAATTGGTAATGAAATTGTTTAATATGTTAACGTAGGAAACGTTAACGTTACTTATATCACTAATAATAATATCAACGATATATTATATTGATAATTCGTATTTTTGTAATTTTAACTTATTGTAACGAATTTACTGGAAAGTTCTTTATTTCGAATACTTATGTACAAATCAACTATTTACAAGCCCAACTAACTAACTAACTTTCTTTCCACTTTAACTTTATAAACTAACTTTCGCACACAATGTCACTTTCTTCACACCGTATCGCTCACTATCGCGGTCCAGATTCAACTAACTCCTGAATGGACGACACAATTCTTATATAGGTAGTAGAACGTCTCTCCAGACGTTTCTAGATAAAGAACTTTGGCGAACCTTTTAGTATAGAACGCACTGGAAGTCAACTCCGCATGCTCTTGATGATTTCGAATATGCCCGGCGTTCGGGATCGCTCGAGGCGTTCGTGACATTATATTTATTTTTTCTGCAAGTAAAAGTAGATTAAGTACGAGTATTCGATAAACTAAATTTATTACAGATTAGAATGAAAATGCTGAACCAAATAAAATGCCTACTATTGTTTATCCTATGCATCCTATGTAATAAATAATTCCAAAAAGAACCATTTTTCGTACTTATCGGAAGAAGCCTTAATAATAACTCTAATTATAAATAGTACTCTATAACCCTTTGGAAACGATATTGAAATAACACACCTCCTTAGTGTGATTGAAATTTTCTTGACCTGAATATTTTGAAATGTAAAATTATTATGTACATTTTCCAGGAAAATAAGTCTATAATACCATAGTTATCATCGCAAATAACAACTTAGGAAATTTCGACTATATTGACTTCAGGAACTCTATATTATGACAGAATGAATTTTACATCTTATAGTTTGTGGTTTTGTTGTAAATCCTCACTCACATTTACTATTATTATTTAACTCCTTCTTTATGTTAAGTATATTAGAATACAGAAGTACAATAAGGTAACCCACTTATCAGGGTCATATAAACCAGCTATAAATGTAACAAAATTGTAAGGTTTTTGATTAAAACATAATATTAACCCCAATTATATTTCATTTTATTTTCTTAGAAATACATTGAGCAACCTCACGATCTTTAGATAAGATTCCAAAATTCTGTCAATTATATTCTAAACACGATTTGCCAGAGGATTCAAAAGGGTTTTTATAAGTTTGGAAATGATAGTGCACTATCCTGGAAACAACATTTAAGATATCACAAAGACGCTATTTAAACAAGGAAAAAGTCTCAGATTTATCAAATAAATTACCAAGATTATAATCATAAATATACTGGATAGATAAAAAGTAATTGTAAATAGTTTCAAGTAGCACATGGCCCTTATAATGTGTGGAACATTAGAAAAACCTTCGGTTGATCAACATTCTTTCAAAAATAATCATAGAATAGACTCCAGTAACTTAAAGATAGTTAAAAGTATAATCAATAGCAGACGATTGGATGCTTTTCAAAGTTTCAATATAGTATGAACAGTATCAAATGTAACAATATATGTCAAATTTAACAATATATTACAAAATCAAATTTAATAATTGCATGAACAATGATAATGGTTCTATACATAGTAGTCCGTTGTTTTAGTTGATAGACTGAATCACGACATTAATGGATCAATAAACTGAATGTTTACTTTCTTATGGTTCATTGACCATGCATAGAAATAGTTATAAGAGGTTGGGTATTATTAGCAGTAGTGTAGTAAACCGTAATATTATTCCTTCACTGTTCACTGGCTACGAAGAAAAAACAGTTAAAATTTTAATAAATGAGTTAGTGGACAATATATACAATCGCAAAAAAAATATATTTAGTGGTTTACTGAACTTGAGTAAAACTATGGAGGCTAGAGACTATACTACTTATTATTCCTAAATCCACGGTTTTCATTTAATATCGGATTTTTAAAAATTATTATTTTACTTACACTGTTTCTTATCATTATGTTTACATTTATTGTGCGGTATTATACTGTATCTTATTAATTTGTTCAATTTATTTTCTGTTTTTAATTGCTTATTATATAATCAGTAGTTCCTTTGTACGATTTAGCTACTAACGTTTACTGTACTACTACTAAATACATAAAATACATTGTAAAGGTTATAAATAAACGTTGTATATTACAAGACAATTCTAGTCAGTTATACAACACACAAATTGATGATCATCAATTTAAAACAAAAATTTTGAAAGAGAATCGAAAATATGACATTTTAAAACAAAGACTAAGTAATTTCTAAGAGGACTTGACGCAACTGAAATCTTAGGTAATACTTTCTAATAGTAAAAATTGTTTAGTTATCAATACTCTAGATATACGGCACCCTCAATATGGCCATTAGCACTCTCTTATAAAATTTGAAATTAAAATTAGTAATTAAAAGAGACAGGACCGGCGATGACTACTATATGAAACATACTTTACTGTTATCGGAGGATATTCTTTGGGCACTGAAATTTTTATCAATATTATTTTTTAATTCTATACCAAAATATAAGTTGAAATAAAAACCGTGAAAAACTACATTTCACTTTGAACATTGTTCGCTGACCCCACTGAGTCAATAATTCCCACTGAGTCATAGTTCAATAAAACAAATTGACCTATTTCTCTCATAAAAAAGCTATTTTTTCGGTTTCAGATTCGTACTCATTCCTTGTTAATCGTACACCCTAAACATAATTACCAAATTAATATAATTTACGAATTATAAACACTTTAACTTGATAATAAGCTTGTTATAAATTTTATATGATTTATTTAATAAATTTTACTGCTTTGACTTTTGAATCAATCTTTGTACAAATTTATTTAAGTTTGTATTAACATTTGTTTACGTAATAATATATTCATTTCTCATTACAATTCTCATTTAAACAATTTCTCTAATACTTTATAATAATTTCCAGTGCATCCTAAAACTCTCTATAAGTATGTTGTAATTTACGTTTATTTTGAAAATTGAGAAGTCACCAAGAGAATTTTAAATGATATATTTACTTCAACACCACTAAGCTCGAAAATAATATAAAAGTTTACATAATTTATGCTGAAATACCGTGAAGTCACTATTACTAAACGTAAATCTCTATACAAAAAAACGCCCAAGCAGTTTATTTTCCTATAATGATTTGAACGTGTAACTGGCGACTTCGCCACAACCTCAAATTAGTTCGAAAAACACTGGTTATTTTAGAAAACATCATTCACCAATGTATTTGTGTTTAGTTGTATTTATTTTATTCTTTAGTTGTATTAAAATTACCAATTTTAGTTGTATTCTGTTATAAATTTTTATATTAAATAGCAAAAAAGCTCTCATAGAATAGTATCAAAGTGAATTCTAATAGTGAACGATTTCAACTATACATTTAAAGAATACAAATGTATTCCCTCGAAAATATATGTCTGTCATCTTCCAACACCGATAAAGGTAAGTTTACTTTATGGTGTCAGTGACGGTTAGATGCCTAGGTTAATAGCATCAGTGTTTTTACCACAATAAGTTTATAAATGTTATACATAGTTTTTGTTTTGTTTATGAAGCCGGCAGATTATATCAGTGAAAAGCTCATTAAGTTTGAATCCTTTTATTCGCTAGGTCAACGTTCTTACAATCCGATAATTCTCTGAATTCCGCTAAAATTCTCTATACTGCCCTCAGTTCTCCGTATAGATAATTTGCTTGAGAATCAAATCATCGCACTTCGGTATTTTCTATTTATTCATGTAGTAATTTAAACACTGAAAATCGGTAATTAAAAGACGAATGTTTCCTTTTAGTTGTCCGCGAAGGTTTTGTTCCACTTAAGTTACAGCTTTCTATGTTCTGCCTCATTTGTTTTTAAATATAGTTAATATACACATTAGTGTGTTAAAATGTTTGATATAGCAAGTAAGATATAATTTTAATTAAAATCATGCGTGATGGTATGAACAATAGCTTTAGCTTGTGGAAGCTGATGTCAATTTACAATTAGTATTGCTTTCTGATAAACGCGATACTAGACAAAGACTTTATTCCATGAAAGTTCAACATACCTTTTAATGAAAAAACATCAAGGAAAATAACGTCATACAGTATGTTATCTAAAATTGTTTTAATAATATACTACTATTCACTTAATCGCTATTTACCAAATAAAAAACTCTCTTACCTTGCCGATAAATGGAACAGCCTACCTAAGCCTAGCCATAAAAACAATCCACGGTATGTTTTGAGATTTTTTATTTATATATATAGTGATGAAATAAACTATTTGAAACAATTGGGAAGCAGACCGAAAACATTTTAAATGATATATTTACATCGACACCCCTAAGGGCGAGAATAATATAAAAGTCTAAATACTTTGGTATTTAAAAATGATTCCACATTAAGCGCCTGAATTATTCTGAAATGTCGGGAAATTATTTATATTAAATGTAAATCTCTACAAGAAGGCGACTAAGCAATTTATTTTTCTTTAATGTATTCAAAGAACGACTAGCGACTTCGCCAGAAATTGAAATTAGTTCGAAGAACGGTCTTGCTATTTCAGAAAGCACCATTAACCACTTTGTTATTTTAGTTCTATTCTACTATAAACTTTAAACCAACCAAATTCATATGAGAGAGCAAAGGAGCGCCCACAAAATGTAATCAAAATCAGTTCCAGTAGTGAGTGATGTTAAGTGTTAAGTAAGAAAATTAAAAATATATGCTATATTACATAAATTTATAAAAAGCATACAATTATATAATATAAAATAATAATATAAATTATTTATAATAATATAAAACTATATATTTTATTTTTGTTACAAATATAGAAAATGCTTTTTAAAAATATTGAATTTATTTACTTATACCTACTATGTTTAAATAAAATTAACTTTTTAATAGTTTCATCTGAAAATGCTTCCTTGTTATATAGACTATTATGTTGTACCATGCAGGTCTAATTAGTCCTAGATATTTTATATTAGGCTGGAAAACACTAAATACATTTACGCTGAATAGCATATTTTTATTTATTATATTCTGGTTGGCCGTAATTTAAATTATTATAAAAAATTAAAACCTTCGCTAGCTGGATTTTCACCTTTTAATTGTTAAACATAACAATTGTTTCGCCAATATAGTGGCTTCTTCAGATGTTGAGTACATAGATTAAATGTTACGGTGTGAAACTGCGTTTATATAACTAGTGTAATTTTAGGTTACCTTAACCTAAAACTACAATAAATCTAAAATTACCCTAGTCATATAAACGCAGTTCTACAACGTAAAATTTAGTCTATGTACTGTACATCTAAAGAAGTCACTGTGTTGGCGATACAATTGTTACGTTTAACAAATAAAAATAAAAAATCCAACCAGCGATGGTTTTAATTTTGTATAAATGTTAATTTTTATCAAGTAACAGTCCAATAAATTCAGAATAAATTATTACACATGATTAATATATATTTTGGTCGCAATGGGTTCCCACAATATGTTCATCATCTTTATCATTTCCATTCTATTAAATGAAGATGTTATGTATTTTTATATTTTCTACTATTAGGCAAGTAAAAATTAGTCGTCCCGTTAATCTTATTTCCCTTCTCGGTAGTGCTTTCAGATTTAGGTTGGCAGGGGCCCTAAATACTAGCATGAAAAGGGACCCTAAAATCTAACACCGTAAAATTCACTAACGTTCACTCAACCATATCAATTCTTTCACAAAATTGGCGAATTTAATGTTATAACGTTAGTAACCGCAATACATTTCTTATGGCATTGTCATGATTACAGCCGCTCCCATTGACATGCGCTATGGATTTGCGTCAGGGAATACCAGTTGCGCTAGAATCTCCTATTGTGCCGGAAATTCAGTTTAAACTCAGCAAATCGCTAAAATAATTTTTTCCACTTCTGTATTTTTGACAACAAATACTGTTTTAAAACTGTACAATTACAGTAACTACGGTAACCTGTAGGACTTAACCAGGAAAATAACATTAACGACTTTCGGCCCCCCTCCCCAGACTCGGGACCCTAAACACGTTCTTATCTGGCTTGTCCGTAAATCCGACCCTGTCTTGCGATGTTGAATGTTAATATTATTGAACTGTTCAAGTCTGCTGTTTACTCATTAATCATAATGAGTAAACAAAAGCCTTCAAAAGTTCAATAATATTAACATTCTTACCTGTAAATGTTGATTTTTATAGAAATTGCAACTTAAAGTTGTTACTTTCAAGTTCTACTACTTACGTTGCTTAAAAATATTTATGATACGATGTTACCGACCTCCTCATCTTTAATTACAAAATCATATATATTAAAAAGTATATAGGTGGTGGCACGGTCACATGCCCCTGAAACTTTAATAGTTTGATTAAATTAAATTGGATTATGATTCTCAAGAGGAAAACTCAGAATAGAGTAATGAAACGTCGAATTTTTGAAGAAGTTTACAGAAACTTAAATAGCATATATTTTTAATTAAATAGTCAAAAGCAATGGCTCATGAATGCTATCATATTTTTTCCTTGGTAATCTCCCATTGTCCCCATCTATGATTGTTTTATGTGTTTATTGTTTTAGTTAATTACATATCGATACAAGAGAGATAATTTTTTGTCTCTAAATGCCACTACTATTGCCAATTTTAATCTCAGACATTTTGTAATAATCTCCGGTACGTCTTAAAGCTCTCAATATGTGGCGATTATTTATGTTTATCTTAACAATTGAGAAGTACATCAAGAACATTTCAAATAATATATTTACGGCAATGCCACTAAGTTCGAGATCAATAAAAAAGTCTAAGGAATTAGTAATTTATTAATTCTAAACCTCTATAAAAAGTTGCCCAAACAGTTTATCTCTCGGTAATGCATTGAGGAGATGACCAGCGACTTCTCCAGAATCACAAATTAGTTCGACGAACGTTTTTGTTATTTTAGAAAGTACCATTAACTACCATTAACTGATTTGTTATTTTAATTCCATTCTGATATAAGTTTTAAACTAATCAAATTGATTTGAAGTAGCAAGAGTTTTTATAAAATGTAACACAAATCAATTCCAATACTGGAAAGTGAATACGACAGGCGTTTATAGAAACTTAATTAGCTTATATTTTTCAATTTAAAATTCAACAGCGATGCCGCATAATCTCATAATTTATTGGTAATATCTCATAGTTCCTGCCAATATGTTTTTATGGCTTTTTATTACATTTAATTACATATGAGGCATAAGAAAATACTTACAATTTTATTAGTATAATCTATTTTAGTATTATAACAGTTAGTAGTAACTGTCATCACCAGTACTTCTTAAGACTCTCTGCATATTGTGATTATTTATCAGTAACATATAAGTCGGGAATTAAGAAAAGAACTACCAAACTGTCGAGCGGATATCAATTAGTTCCCGAATAGCAAGGCTATTACATAATCGCTATAGGAAACAACTACTCCTTGGGCTAAAGCCCCGCCAGGCACTGAATTATACCTAAAAGCGATCCTCGACCCCTTTTTCGTGTTTCTGTACGATCAGACAGTTTCAAAAAATAAAGGCTGCCACGGGTAGGATTTGACATCTGTCCCGGATGGGAACCAAACGACATACAGCTGTTTCGAACTTATTAGTTCTCATCAGTACTGTATATGGTACGTCCATCCAAGACAAATGCTATACATACATCTACATCGATACGATCTATGTCAGTAACATATAAGTCGGGAATCGAGAAAGGAACTACCAAGCTGCCAAGCGGTTATAAGCCGGGAATTGAGAAAGGAACTTTAAAAAAGGGCTTTAGCCCGAGGAGTAGTTATTCCTATAGCGATTATGTCGTAGCTTTACTATTCGGAAACTACTTGATAACCGCTTGGCGGTTAGGTAGTTCCTTTCTCGATTCCCGACTTATATGTTACTAACATAGATCGTATCGATGTAGATGTATACCCCACGGATTTCATTCGGCATTTGTCCTGGATCGCCGTACCATGTACTACACCGATGAGAACTAATAAATTCGAAACAGCTGGCTATCGTTCGGTTTCCATCCGGGACAGAAGTTGAATCTTACCCGTGCCGGGTTTTATTTTTTGAAACCTGTGATTATTTTTGTTTGTCTTTAAAATGACATAGAAATCTTTAGTTAAAAGTTAGAGAAGAACACTAAGCACATTTTAAATGATGTATTTACGCCAACACCAATAAGGGCGAGAATAATACAAAAGTCCACATAATTTGGTATATAGTAATGATTCCACATTAACCGCTTGAATTGTGCTGAAATGTCACAACTTCTTCTGAAATAGCAGAAGCTCTTATAGAGGCTTATAAAAATCAATTCCAATGATGTTAAGTAACGTTAAGTACACATTTATAGAATATAAATAAAATTTAGAAAATTAAAAAGGCATATAACATTACATATAGGTATATACTATAAAAGGTATCCAGGCAACTCGTAAAAACAACAAAAATAGAGTGTATTCTTTGTTCAAATCTAGAGTAGACGGAAAAACACTATTTGTTATATTACATAAAGTTATTAAAGTTAGAAAAATATGATCAAACTTAGAATTTTAGAAAGGCGTTCATAGAAACTTAAATAAAACATCCTGTTCGATTCAAAATTCAACAGCAATGCCTCATGATTTGTACAGATTTTAATATATCTCTAATAAGACATTCTGTATTTCATTTCTCATTGTTTCTTTCTTTCCATCCATACCCCCTATAATTAATATATTTGAGTTCTTTATTGTTATTTAGAAACGTAATAAATTAACATTAACATCGAATATAGTGTGCTATAAAGAACATATTTCGAGCAGTTATAAGTTTAAGGAATGTAATCCTTTATGTGAATAGCTTCAAGTTATTTTAAACAAAAGCAATTCAATAATTTCAAGTTTTATTTCTCTAAAGTTCTTGGTGTTAACATTAATTATTTTATTACCATTTTTTCATTCATTGTAGATATTTAAACTTATACAACATTCATTTTCCCTTCATGAGAATGAGAAAAGATATATTTAAAGAAATCATTTCAGCTTTCATGTTCATGTACTTTTCTTTTTCCTACTTGAATGTGGATAATTATTCTCATAACTGGGGGTTATAGAGCCGACTATTTTTGTCTCAGTGGAGGGTGGTTCTATTTCTCTTTCAGAATACCTTTTTGAGTAGAAAGTTTAATAGTTTCTAATAGTTTATAATAATATCTTGTACTTCTTAAAGGCCTCTGTATAATATTGAAAATTGATAGTATATTAAGAAAATGTTAAATTATATATTTACGTTGCTACCATTAAACGCAATAATAATTCTACTATTAAGCGTTTGAATTATTCTGGAATGTTCTTTTTTAGTTTTTAAATGTTTTATACTACTGCACAAGAAGACGCCTGAGCAATTTATGTATTAAGTGAATGACTGGCGACTTCGCCAGAAATTCGATTTTGTAGAAAAATACTTTTGTTATATTAAAAAGCGTCTTTAAATAATTTGTTATATTAGTTCTATTCTGCTATAAATTTTAATGTAGTTATAGTACTATTTAGGAAGCGCGGTCCGAGCCGCCACGCGCAAGCACAGACAAATACACACTTGCACAACTCATAAATTCAGTCGTGTTCGACTTTTGTGTGGACATTCTGGTTGTGTATAGTGTGCACGATTTTCTTTTTACGATTTAAGATCTGTTAAAACATGTTAAGATGAGTGCAATTTAATACAGTTTAAATTGATTCCAAAACTTTAAACGCGTTTTTCTCGAAACCATGTTTTTCAGGACGATTCCTAAGATATCTCAGTACAGGATACTTCGATCTTCTCTCTTCTTTTTTGTCTCAAAGTTTATGAGATACCGCGTCGTTTGGCATGTGATTTTTTCGATATCCCAATTTTTTCCATTTTTTGCCATGCCTTAAAATGAAATTTTTTGAAATAAAACGCAATGTTAACTTTGACCGTTCGCCATTTTGTCATAAATTCGAAATTAAGAAATGCCCACGTCAAACGATGCGCACTCTCATACATTTTAAGGTGCCGTACCGATTTTCGCTTTCAGATGTACCGTACGTTGCCAGATCTACGAATCATGAGCATGGTCCGATCCGGAACGGCAGAATTCACGGAACTGAGGGGGAATGGGAGCGGGGAATTTTAGCTAGATAGAAATGTTTTCTTAAAGATCAATGTATATGTATTTATTCGCAATAAACCGTATGTTCTTATCTTTATCAGTTGCTGTGATAAAAATTCTTAAAACTCATTGAAAAAAGGTGCTGAAAACTGACGTGACCCATTAACTGGAAACTTTAATATACGTGTAATATATATTCCAGTAACTACCACCTCGGGAGAAAATGCTGATTTTATTTGAGTCTCAAACTTAAAGGTGACACAGTTTAATGTTTACTACTAGCATTGTTTGAAAATATTCATGACATTGTTACTAATATTCTATTTTTTACTTCATAAATCATAATATCGTATAAAAGAGAAAGTACATAAGCGAAGGCATGATGATGTGCCTAACAGAGTTTGAGAATCTACAGTGATCAGCTTCATGTGGCTCGGTTGATAGTTCAAAATTGGGTTAAAATAAATTGAATTATAAAATTTAAGAAAACAACTCAAAAGCGAAAGATAAAACTGGAAATTTTTAGAAAGGCATTTATGGAAACTCAAATAGCATGAATTTTTCAATTAAAAATTCAGTAGCAATGCCTCAAGCTCTGTATCATTTGTTGATAATCCCAAAGTGATCCCACATACGGTTTTTAATATATTTGTTATTTTGGTTAATTTTAATTAATATAATTGTTCTGCCTGATATGCCTTCTCATTAGAATATGACCTGATATAATAACCTAAGTGGCTACAAAATTTTAATTTGAAAATTCTCTAGTATAATGAAACATACGTTCATGCGGAGTAGAATTGGTTATAATACATAATAAAAGATGAATATAATATAAAGAATCCTCTCGAACCAACTTCCAGTGCTTAATTTTTAGTTTTCTTATTTTTATTGCCAAATTCACTTTTGCAAATTATTTCATTATAATTTTCAGTTTGACTATTTTATTGTAAGGTGATAATATGAGGTGTGTCTGTGTTTGAGTGACAAGGAGTAGTTTTACTTTCGGAAATTCCTCGTGAATGCAAATAAGATAATTTATATGACATAAATGATGATCCTTGGTTTAAAAGAATATTATATGCCATTCCAGAAAGAGGGAAATGTTAACATCGATGCAAAATTTTATCATATTTGGACAAGAAATATATAAATAGAAAACGAGAACACTTAAGTCAATTATTACTTAAACTATCTATTATTAAACGCTACCTACTCCCATTTCTACCTATCCCTTGAGCAGATTCGAAGGTGGCACAGATTCTTTAAAATGAAGATTTAGGTATTCAGATGGTGATGTTGCTTTAATATCCAGGACTGGACAAGCTGCAGTCATCTTTTGAATATCTCAATGGAGTATGGCATGTTTAATGATCTGAGCCGAGGTGTTAATCTCCTCATTTTAGGATGATATAATGACTTAAAGTAATGACGATTGTATGTTTATTGCACAAATCCTTGATATCTTATCAGCAACAGTATTTTCCTTTTCCAACACATATTCAACATCATAGCTATAATGGGATAGCTATAATCGATACCTTAATATCTACTCATATTTTTTACTACTATTTCCTGCATTAAATTTAAATGAAAAATGTCTTTGATCCATTATAAGCTTAAAGTGTCTACAAATTAAGAAATGGCGCCACCTCCTCAGTGCTTCCACAATACTTTCTTCTCTACATCTGATTCTTTTGTTCACTTGATAAAGTTCGTGAAAAAGATGCAACTGGTGTACCCAAAGAATAACCGCAATTGATCTGAAGTAACAATATCGACAATAAATGGAATATCATATTCAATTATGTTACTACTTCTATGGCATTCTTTAGCCTCTTAGTATCAGATACAACATTAATTATTGGAATATGATTTTTTTAGAATGTCTTGATATACCCTATGATCTCATCCGAAAACATGCAAATATACCAATTGCTTATTTTAATAAAATGGAATCGTGAAGTACTGGCAAATTCAACAACGGCTTAAGTCTAGTAGTATCAGGACGGGCTGTTCTACTTTCAATTAGATATCCATGTAATGTTATCGACCTCTGCGAAAAATACACTTGTTTTTAAGTTAGAACTTGTAAATATTGCTAAATAAATCCCCCACGCTATCGTTTTATTATTGTTAATCGATAAATTTTATTTCTAGACTTTTCATAAAGATAATTCCAAATTTTAACAGCTTCCTCATAGCTTATAGATTCTGCAATATACTCATATGTCGAATAATTTTGACATAGTTTATAGGAAAGTTTAGTTTAGGATCTATCCAGATCTCCAACAGATGAAATTAAGTTTTGAAAAGTTTTTAGCCGCTGAGTCTATTCCATAAAGTTTTATCTATTCTTTCGCTGCACAATATATAAATCTTCTGGATTAAATTGTAATGAAACTGGTCTTTACTTTAGTTTTTAATCAACAAAATTCGTGACAAATTCTGATCGACATTCGTGACAAATATGTTAATAAAATATAAGATCAATACAATATAGATAGTGACTATTACTATAATAATTAATTCATCACAATATGTAACCTTACTGTCCACATTGAAGCTTTAAAGAAGAAAGGTTCGGTTTTATGTATGTCTGAAACTTATCAAAGACATTTTATGTAGAACAAGAAGTTTTATAAAATGTAAGACTTTGCGCCATATGTTTGACTGCTAAAAATTTTTTTCACAATATATAGATGTATCATATACTAACTTTGTGTTTTCTAAAATATTGGTCTGTTAAATTCAAAAATTTTTTTTCCGTGTAGAGATCAATTGAAAAAGTAATCCTGTGTTTAATTTAAAACTCTATAAATCGGTTTACATGAAGAGATTAAGGGCATATATAAAAATAATATTCTTAAACAACAAGTACATTGTTAATGGAGGAACATTTTTATATACATATAAAAAAACTATATGTTGAACGTATATAAAAGAAAGGTAAAGAAAAGAAAATAGAGAAAGCCATTCTAATTATTATTCATTTAAAGTAAAAGTTTCAGTAACTGCAGCTTAAAACCACACATTAATTTTGCCTTATGAATTAAATTGTTATGGTTTGTATAAGCGAATCATAATTTTCTAAAAGGTTTTTAATTTTACAACTTTCAATAGGGTCATAAATAGGAAATTGTAAAAAAATGTGTTCCACAATTTCTGGTATATTTAGATTATATTTCGCTGAAATTTACAGTATATAATATATACTATAATATATATAATATAACATGTAAAAATCGTTATACTAATTAATTGAAATTGAGAAAGAATTTGTATTATTTGCTTATCATGCAGGAGTCCGTATTAAATTTTATGTGGATTTGGGGGATGAAAGAATAGAGAAATCTTGTAGAGCAAGGGGTGCAAAAAGTATGTCAATTTATTACAGACTAATTTAAATTACAATCTTTTATATTTATTTCAGAAAAGGTTTTTATTTTACTTTATAGGGACACCAAAGACATATTTTATTATTGTTCTGAACATTCCCAGTCTATGAAAAGGAAGGGACCTATTTAACCCAGTTATTTAGGTTGCTGGTATAAATTTTGTTTATACACTAAAATTAATCATAATCATCGTGGACTATATAAAACCAAATACAAAACTCCCATTTGTTCCTTTGAAGTATACGGTAGTATCCAGAGGAGTGGTGGACAGAGAGAAAAGGGAAAGACGTTCTGGATATACCCTGTGGGTGTTCTAATTAACCAAAAGGACTTCTACGTGACGATTTTGTTTACACTTACTAGGCACTTTCTAATACGTATATTAAATAAAAAATTCTAATTTTGTATTTGTTGTATATGTGGACAAAACCTTTTACAATTTTTCCCAGCAAAAGACATAACCAAAATAGCAACGGAATGTGGCTTAAATGAACCAACGTGACAAATACACAGCGTCAGCACCAGTTATACATGGGGTCACAACCATTGTATACAATTTTACCTACCTCCTATTATTACTAATTACCAGGAGTTTCAATAACCAATTGACTAACTTAAAAATTACTAGATAACTTTCATCTGGTGTATTTATTAATGTATTTATTGGCGAGAATAAAATTCTTTTGAAGAATCGTATTTATATCCTTTTAAGTATGTCCAGATATAGGATTCTACAAATAAGGGCACTATGAGTAGTAAATAGAGTTTTATATTATCAGAGAATATTAAGGACAATATAATCAAGACAACTCGGCACAAGAAATACTAGGGTCTGATTTCGCGATGACTGATGATACTGTTCATACACTTCGCCTCCCATTGGCCATGGTTATATCTGTCATTTGTATAAAAAATGAAGATGACGCAAATATATCTACCAGATGCTTGTATTTGAAAACTATTTCAGTCTCGATATTATTAAGAAAATCAAGAGAAATATTATTTTTATTATCAGATCTAGTAATCACATCATTTAATCAAGAACTTAGCATATTCTTTGCTAAATAATCTCAATATTATCAGGTTTCCTCCAATTACAATATTTTTCAAGCATCCCCATAAAAAGAGAAGTCAAAGGCGTCGTCCTGAGATCTTCGGCGACCACTGAAATTAACCTCGTCACCCAATCTACCTATTTGAAAATATCTTGTACAAATATTCATTTACGGTTACAGTATAGTAATGTGGGACTTCATGCTGTCAGATTATATTCTGGCATCATATAGATCTGGATCTAATTTATTGCGAAAAAAAATCGACCAAATTTGAAAAACCATTGTAAAAATGTATAGAATTATATCTTTATTTTGTGACAATACCCTTTTATTCATATTATATCATATTGGCTGTTGAATATAATGAGCATCAAACAAAGATATGAATTTTCTATTGCGTCCATACGATTATGAAAGAAATTGAAGTTTTTGACAATGAATCTTATACAACGCAATATTATCAAACTAATGGGACTTCGATTCATTTAGATGTATTACATTTAGTCAAAGAATTGCTCTATATGGCGGCAGAATCACCGGAACGTAAAATATAGTAATTCTAATCTGGTCAAACCTCTCGTATCGAAGAGAAAAGTCGTCGAGACTGTTACAATACAGTAGCACTAATACATTTAGGAATTGATCATACCTATTTAACACACTCCTACGTCTTAAATCAAATTTAATTTATATATGCAATTAAATCCTACATTAATATAGTACGTGGAGTGAATTTAATTATAATCATATAACAGAATAGCGTATATATTATGAAAACTGTCTCAGTGCACTAAATAATAAATAACGTGATTGAAATCAATGAGCGTAAGTTTATTTTACTATATTAACAAAATATATCCATAACATAAATTGACTAATGACTGCTGTAATTAAAGCCAATATAATTAAAAGAAAATAGTAAACATTATTAACTAAACACAAATTTTCTTCTCGCATTTTCATACATTATCATCATTGTAGGTGATTAATCATCTACAATGATTATTTATTGTATGCCAATAAGTTATTATAAAGTTGATGCCTACACTAAGATAAAACTACTTCTTCCAACCGGTAATTTTGACGCAGATTTATATCGATTTATCCATCGCGAGATGTCGATATTAAATATTAATATTTGATTAAACATTCCCATTTACAAGAATTAGTCTACCAGTTGATACTTCTTTTAAGGAAGATAAACACAGATGTAATGTTTATTTCTGAATATTTTGATGAGAGCACACTTAGGGGATTCATAAAAGCATCATATACTTTGCTCAGGGAATGTAATCATAACTTGTTCTATATATGACTATAGAGAGTATATTTGAGATTCGTATATGCTAACTAGTAGACTTGAAATTCTTGAATCAGTGTAGGTACAAGTAATTCAATTTAGCTTTGACATCGCGTTTGGTGTCCTGTTGCTTTGTTCATTGTGGCAATGTGAATCAGGTATGTATTTTCATTTCTTAGTGTGTGCCGTAGTTATGCTTCTACTAGTCATTCCTTCCAAAATATGTCTTTTTCAAGGTGTATTACGTAAACTATATACAAACTTCATGCCGCATATCTTACAGCAGAAATTATTTATAAGTTTTATTCATATACATGTTTTATTTATCTATTTACTACCAAATATTTTTTAACTTGATTTCTATTCCCTTATCTGTGTATAGATATAATATATTCGTTGCTACAATTACCCTTTTAAACTTAAATATTTTACGAATGTTTGTTGTATATAATTTTTGTAATCAAATGTGTTGCATTTTTAGTTTTTATATTATTTACCATATTTACATACTGTATCCAAGGTAGTTAATAAATTTTATTATAAGAACTGAATATAGTTAGTCGTTACTTTGTGATAGTTGATCATAATGATACAGTTAAACACTTAACTTTGTTACTATCACAGCTTTTATTGTAAATTAAAATTATTGTGATCATTTTCAAAGCGATTCAAAACGATCATTCTTTTGAATCGCTTTGAAAATGATACGCTAAAGTATCAAAACTATAGTAGCGTTAAGTTACAATAAAGTATGTGATAGTAACAAAGTTATGTGTTTTACTGTATCAAATTTTATTATAATTATTTTATTATAATTATCCGAATGTAGATGCAAATACCCTCAATCGCATTAGGGAATTTCATAAAGAGTTCTTACACGATGTGAAACATAGCAGCAACATTTCATTATTTGTAAAATTTAAAAAAAATAAGTCTTCAGTTATATAATTCAGTTCTAAAGAATAAGTTTCCATTAGAGAAAGTCAATTTCACAAATAAATTATTATTATTACAGATACATTTTAAAACGCAGAAGTGGAAGTGAATTTAAAAACTATACATAATAATTAACATACAAAACACCTCATTATCGTTAAATAAATCATTGCAATACAGTATTTGCAATGATTTATTTACATGCAAGAAATACTATAAATGATGAGAAGAGTATTCGCGTTAGAGAGGAAAATTGTAACCTGTAATAAATCAAGTTTCACCAATGTGAGACATTATAATAGTAACAGTATAGACGTATATTCAATAAATAATTTTAGACACCATTTTAACCATAAAATATTACATCTTTGGCTGCCGAATGGTCGTTTACTTTATGCTAGAACACATTATCACCACACCAGACATTGATCACAAAAACGTCTTTAGAGACATACCCAATACTGCAAGTATTTATCCAAGCCAACTCGGATTTTTGGTGCTAACTGGGTAAGTATGACATATTATATAAACTACATCAAACATATATAAACTACAATATCATTAATTTCTTATATACGGCGCCGTTACGGATGAGGCATTCAAGTGGGTGACCCTAGTGATTTTAAACCCTAGTGATAGACCCGAAATTTGTCTTATTACTTAACTTAAAAATGTTATTTGTTCCTCATACTACCTCGGGGACAAATGGACAGCATCCAAGAATAACAACAGTAATGTGAAGTAAAGAATGCGTTCAATAGTATTTCTGTGTTTAATCAACGCA
Organism: Rosalia funebris; assembly: GCA_037954035.1. Classification (NCBI taxonomy): domain Eukaryota; kingdom Metazoa; phylum Arthropoda; class Insecta; order Coleoptera; family Cerambycidae; genus Rosalia; species Rosalia funebris. The sequence goes on along the minus strand of JAZFAV010000009.1, from coordinate 31,032,518 downwards.
ACATCTAACTGGCACATACACGTTACGATTTTTGCAAACAATCGAAGAACTAAAGATAATAATAATAATAATAGTATTTATTGGTTTATTTATACTAATTTTGTATCTATAAATTTCTAATATCTATAAATTTATCAAGTTCTTTGGAACTATGGGAACTATGTCCTGTAATCTCGAGGCAAGAAAAGCGTATATACGTTGCCCAATTGTTTAAATGCCATGGAATCAACTGTTAATGTATATATTATGAGCTATTTATGCTCCTTAAGTGTTAGATGACTTCTGCTGTTATGTTGCTATGAGACCACTTTGAAAAAGTAAATTTGTCTTATGTTTAATATGTTTACCTTCTTACAAAGATCATCCGTGGAATAAATAGAGTCACTATGTAATAATATTCTTAAAAACTATTTGTACAGTATTTCATTTTTTTAGACGTATTCTAAGCAAATCACCCCATCCTAAAATTTCATAGGCCAATTTAGATCAATGAAATAATTGTAAATAATTCACATGTGGAGTAAGTTCAGTATTCTGTTTACATAATTAAATTTGTACATCATGCTTTTCAACGTTTTCATAGTTTCGTTTATATGAATATCCCATTTTAAATGCGCATCAATGTAGATACAAGATATTTCATATTTTCATAGTGCCTAGTTCATATTTGCCTATATTATATTTTTAAATATTAAGTTAAGCATAATCTGGTAGACCATTTATATCAACTAAATGAAACAAATTTTGCTTTGCCCAATTTATGGTTAGCAGCTTATGATTAATATTAAAATAATATCTTCTTCTAATTTTATTTTCAGTGATTTCTAATCTGTGTCTTGATAAAATATACAAGTATTATCTGCAGAATCGATTATAGTGCCTTGTATTCTGAGAGAATAGAGATTATCTAAATATATAGAAAATAGTATAGGACTTAGAACAGTTCCTTGTGGTACACCACACCGAACTTCTCTAGAATAGCTTACTTCATCGTTAATTTTATACTAATATACAGATAAGGTAGAATATTATAAGGTAAATTTTGTAAAACTATTAGTAGATTCGAAGAAATACTGCAACAAGTTCAGAGCCAATAAAATGACTGTTAAAAAAAACAAAAGAGGTCACGTAGCTTTTAGACATTAATGACTTTTTATATTATACCACAGTAATAATAAATTTAAAAGGCGAATAAAATTAGAACAAAACTCCTATTTGCATTTTATGGTCCATTAGTTTTTCAAAAAGTAAGTCAAATGTGTATAGGTCAGGTGGTTCGTAATTTTGTAATGTATTAAATCGATCGGACAAAACGCGCGAGGAGACATGCGGCTCTACGTTACCAGTAGATTTCAGGTCTCAGTTTGTGTGCGCTCGGTCTCCCAGCTACTCGCTTGCACCCTCTGTGTATACAAGTGTACCAACAAAGTACGATAGAAGTTGTAATCTTGTTTGCCAGCTAAACATTCGTCGTCTTCACTCGTTTTTTGGTGGATTATTTTGTTCGGTTGTTCTTACGTATTAGGTTTCAAAAGCTAGCTTGAATTTCCTTTCGAAATTTGTATGTGAAACGCCTGTTGACATATATAGAGAAAACTACCGAGCCGTTTGATGCACCTGCATGAAAATAATATACAGCGTCTATATAAATAAATTTTTTACCATGTACTTAAACTATAATAATATAGATATTAATCCGCAATAGAATATCACTGAAACATAATATAACTTGATCATTAAACCTGTGATAAGAAAAACCTTATTAATTAGTAAAATTGGTGTGCATGAACGAAAATGATGAACTTTACAATCTTACTGTGCATAACATTGTTAACTCTTAACGGTATTCGATGTGACGTTTTGGTTAATCCGTCTGGCTCTGGGGGTTCTTTAAATGGGGATCCTGCCCCAGGTCGTTCCCCAGGCCCTCCAGAAGTGACCAGTAATGGACATGGGATAGATAATAATCATCCAACGATTGTCCTCACCTCGGATAAAACCGACTCCAATTGTAATCTACACGGAGATTTTAGATCCGTTGAGGAAGAAGTTTTGAATATTACAGTATCTCATCAGTTATTTAAAGCTGACGTACTAGTCCCAGGAGTAACTTACCAAGGTAAATTTTAAAATAACTTTATAAAGCAATATATGACGCAGCAATTTTTTTTCTTTTCAACTACATTTGTACTGTTATTTTAAATTATTTCATGTTATAAATAGTTCATAGGATATTTATATATTTTTATTGCTTTATTGTTTTAAATTGTTTATTATAGTTCAAGTAGTGATACATGGAAGGTATGAACTGAAAATTACATAATATTGCACATAAAAAACACAAATACTGAAAAAATTATATATAGTTTTCCTGATTTCAAAGAATTAATATATATTTTTTATTTCGATGTGTGGAAAATTATACATAGGTTAGTGTAATAACTCATTAACTTCGAAAGGAAATGACGCATTAAATATAAATTTTAGTTCTCAAATTTTGTATGTAAATTCTTCTCAGTTTCTATCGTAGTACACGAGTTATAGTAAATTACGAAAAAATGCTATTTCGGGAGTACATTTATTTTCACATAACTATATAAGAACGGACATGAACATTCTACTGCTAATTTCAAAAAATTTCTGCAAATGTATATTTTTTAACTTTTTAAAATAATAAACGAAATACATTTTGATAATCAAAAATAAGTGAAATTCATTACCGTCACATATGTATTTCTAAGCACTGTTCTCATGGGATCATTATATTATTATCTGTAATGACAAATTCTTTTTATTTCATTTTTAATTTTCTTTTCAACAAATTGGCCGGGTTTGCAGAAAGTTTATACATTTACAATATGTTCAATTAATTGAATCTATTTCACAATTATATTGGTAATATAATAATTTCATCTTATGCACGAATACCTAATATATGAGCTAAATGTGATAATTACTGTAGAACAAAGAAAATGCTATTATCGTAATTAAATTTAACATAGTACACATAACATAAATCTACAAAGTACAACATTTGCTACATCGAAGTAATCTATTCGGGGTTGTATTTTAAGATGAACATCAATTTGTTTCAGACAAGGCAGATTACAAATAGAGCAATATATAACTGAGATAACAAGGCGTTCCTTCTAATTAATTCCTAAATGTTCTACGAAAATAAAGTTTCTATTTTAAAACTTTGCTTTGCTCCAAAACTGGTACAAATGTAAATTGTAGCACTTTAGTTAAAAATGTATACATTTTCATTCGAACTTATATATTGAGTTTTAAATTCTATTCAGTTATTTATACTCTATTTATGAAAGAATAGGGGATTTATTTTTTGAGACAACATATAAATATATGACAGGGATGGTTTTCTTTAATTGATTCTATATACTGCATTATAATTATTTTATAGACATATCCAGAAGCTTGTAGTAGTTTCGTATATGTGAAAATTATTTTTTAATTATATGAAAACCGTACCGTATTATATACAATGCGCAGTATATTGTAAAATGTACACAGTAATGAAAATGTATACAGTAATCAGTCATACAGGTAAAATTTATTTGACACATGAATCCTCTTGTGACGTAATTTTCAGGTGCTCAGTTTCCATGGATAGCTGACGTGTTAGTTGTCGATTGGGTAACTTTGGAATGAACGGGAACAGTTGTATTCCGGGAAACTCAATAAGATTTCAAAATAACAGTACATCAGCATATTACTAGCTATTTGCTATATATAATTAGCCTATATAGAATTATTAGGGTCGATAATAATAACTTTTTCGCAATATGAAGAAAAGAAGAGAATTGCATATACAAATAGACGGAAGTAGGGCAAGTCAGCTATTCACAATATCTTTAAGTGGTGATGGAGAAAATAGGGGCACGGGAGATGGAAGTAGGAACAAGGATAGAGAACCCAAATAAAATATTTTATGCGCTCAATAAAGGATTTCTAAATAAAAATCGGGTTACCAAGGAAATGAAAATAAAAGCATTTAAGATCGTCAACAGATCTATACTGATTTATGGAAGCGGAACTTCCATAAGCAAGGTACGATCTGCAGAAATTTCTTAAAAGTATAAATGGTGTACTTAAGGGGAACAATATAAGGAACAAATATATCACGAGGGAATCGATGGAAAATTTTATGTCGTAGAAGCAACTTGGTCGATGGGGATATGAAATGAATGAGAATTACAGTGCAAGTAAAAAAGTTTGGCTAACCAAAATGCAAGATAAAAGAAGAAAACCAACGGAAAAGTAGAGCGAACAGGTGGGAATAATGTTAGTGAAGCACAGTTAGGAGGAGGAGGAGAAACAACTAGCGGAAGAGTGGAAAGAGTGGAGGATATTTGTGGAAACAACATAGGCAAATAGGAAATTTGTATGTCTTGCAAATAAGAAATTTTTTCTTAATTGCTGTCAATTTGAAAAAATATTGAAATAGTGTAATAGTAATTTCTGACGTTGTTCTAAACTTAATTTGGTTATCGTTGACTGTTTATTACTTCTTGAGATTAAGGATGCTTATAATGTTTTCATTATGATAAATAATTTAACAGACTTTAAGCACAAAAATATTCTCTTTAAAGTAGACCTATATAAATGGAAGTTTAGATCACAAATCTATTTATATATTTATATATTTATGTATCAGTATACCAGGTAAATATGAAACCAGAATTTGCCCATAGATGGCTTAACTGCTAATGCAATTACCGGCATATCGCGTTAATGCCTCCATTTTCTTGTTTTGACGTCTGATAAAGGTTTCATTCAGCAACATCGTTTTCAATAGCGTTGAACATGTCGAATTTTGTGCCTGGAAACTACGATTTGCGGGCAGCATTGATTATTTTAATAATTTTTATTGAAATAGTCTATATCGTAGTTACTGAATTTATTCCGATTGGATTTTCAATTTGTATATGTAAATTGTCTCCTAATATTTTTATAATGTTTCCAAAATCTATTTACCCTTATTAGTATAAAATTGTAATTTTACTGATAGAAACCTTTCTTAGTATTTAATATTTTTAGTTCAGTTTTTCCATGATAATTTGATTTAAGCAAGTATGTACACCCGAGGGTGCTCGTATGAAAACATATGACTTAAGTTATAACTCCAAAGAGAAACCTTGCAGCTTAATACAATTGTTTATCAGCTTTAAATGCGGTATATTGCCCTTTATCGTCCCACAAAGGCAGTTAATTTATGTCTCAAGACGATGGTGATGATTACTGTATTTAGAACAAAGGTATCATACATGTTATATTCAAGTAAACAGTGTAAAGAAATTAACGATTAGATTAATTACACGAATAACATTTTTTATTTACTAATATACTTTTAAATCTATTTTGCTGAAGAACATTGTTATATTTTCCGAGATAAATTCTAAATATTCATTTTAATGCCGAAATTTTATTTTTAAATATCCAAAGGACAAATTTTTAGATAGTTGAACCAGAGAATATATGGTAATCAATTATATTAACGAGATACGATATAAATAAGTCAAAAGAATCTTATTTTGTTGGTTTTCTTGGAAATTCAAATTTAAGATATGCAATTAATATAAACAGTAGAAAATACGAATTTACTCAAAAAATAGGTACCTAATTAAATTTCCAAATCAAAGCTGTTAATTGCTTCGATGATGTATATTAGTACAGCGGCATTCAAGAACCAAATTTGGCACATGTAAATGATTTTTATTTTTCTGTAGTGATTACTGGGAGACTCCGTTGTTGTAAATATTCCAGGCCGGCTGTGTAATAATTAATGATTTTTTCGTCAAATATTTTTAATAAATCTGAGTGCCGAGGCAACATCTTCAACTTATTATATTGAATTTTAGTTTATATTCCTAAAAATTTGCCTTGAGCTCGGTCTGAAAGTATCTGTCCAAGACTATTTATGTGTTATTTGACTTCTATGATAGTAATATTAGATTTTTCAATTTTACTTATGTTTCTCAAATAAAAATGGCTGAGCTATGTAAAAAGAGGAAGTAAACTTGCGACAACGGGTGATTGAAGAAATCAACTAACACTTTCGGTGGTCTGTCTTCACAGAAAAGGAAATCTCGTAATGGTTCCCACAACTTTAAAATACGTTCAATCACCGGCAACAAGGACAACTACCTACTTCTGGAATGAGACTGTAAACTGGAGTAAACTTTATCCGCTTCCTCACAAAATAATTTAAGTCTTTTATTACCTACTGTAAATTTGGAAAAAAATTTTAATTTTAAAAACAATTGACTCCACATCGACAGATAGTACGTCGGCTGATGTCGATGTTGTGTTATGTAAGATGTGAGCTGGACTACCAATGTCTTCGATATATCTTGATAATTTAGTTTTTAATTTGTAGGGAATATTGCCATGCCTGTCTCGTCCACCAAAGTTTGTATTATCTTCTATGTATGCAATTAGCTTTGTCAATTAAATATTTTAATTATTTAGAGTATTTATGCAGTATGTAACAACAGTCTTGGATGCTTCATTTTCCAATGAGTCTAATTTTATCAATTTTAACTGCATACCTTTTGTTTCCGACAAATATTGCACAAGAAAAGGAAACAACTTTTCAGTATTGTGTTTGCTTGAATCGGTTAGAATTCCATAGAAAGGAATCTTTTCAACATATTCTTTTGTTTTTAGCACAGAGTACGACGCCAATATATTCTTCATTATTGCCGTAGCATTTGTTCGTGCAGTTGACTGGATAAAGAGTAGCGCTCATTTTACATTGCAGTCCAACAAATTAAAGGACTAATGGTGATTAATAACTTTGTAAGCAGTAGTTAATTTTGCTGCACACACTAAATATCTTCTGGTGTGTTTTTAACCATAAATGATGAAATATCTCTTGAAGTAGAAGCTGCCGATACTTTGGACTTCCCACCGGGACATTTAGTAGATCAAGCGGGACGACGGGGATTAGGGTTCTAAACTGTTGACATGTTCCGGTGTACCGGGACGTATGGCAACCCTAGACTAGGTACGTTTCATAAGAGGAAAACTAATTGCTAATTAAAAATATATTATGTTTTGTGTATGTTATGACGTCATTATGGTAATTTTTAAATCTTAAATCCCTCTTTTTTTAATAGAAGTTAATACCTTAAAATGAAAAAAAGAAGTACAATGGTGTACCGTATTAGTGGTTTTTTATTTATCGTTTCGTATTTATCCTTAAGGTGGATTGGTAAACTTAAATTACTAAATACAGTTATTAACGCAATAATAAAATTATGAAATACGGTATTTATTACTATTATAAATAACATTTTCTTGCAACATTGCCAAGCTGTTACGTTGTGGCCTTTTAAAGTTTGTTTTCTTTTCTAAGGATTTCTTTCCTTGAATCGTCCTCATTTCAGAAAATCGTCGTTGGATTCAAGAACCGCAAAGCCAGCGTGAAGCAAAAGTAAATATATAGTCTGAAATGATATGGTATCGGCTTGTAGGGCTTTACTGCTGCCAAATATTAGAATTTCTACATTTCGAATTAGTTTCAGCTTGAGCGGTTCCTTGTTCAAATAATGAGGACGATTATGTTTTCCACCAAAAAAGTTAGTTTTAGCAAGACGAAGCTCCTCTTCAATTTAGATTGATATCCGACCATTTCTTAACGATACCTTAGCGGATGGATAAGACGATAAATATCAACTGGTTGGCCTTTTAACTCTTCAATGTCTTGTTGTGAAGTTACTTAAAATCGCGGGTCGATATATGTACATTAAATAATTTAGAGGATCTAAAGCAACGAATTCAAATCGAAGTGAGAAACATCATCCCAAGTTATTGAACGTTCAATGCAAAATAATTATACGTGTATTGATCAATGGCAAATTGTTAGTGGCAAATATTAAATGAATATGTATCCCATAGCAAGGACAACTATGATCTCTACAAAAGAAATTCAACAAGACGAAGATCCTCTTCAATTCCATGTTGATATCCAGCTATTCCTCAATGATAATTTACCATGTAGATGGGATAATGAAGACTAGTTGACACATTTATTTAATTTGACTCCTTTCAATTTCTGATTGTGAAATTACTTAAAATCGTCAATGAAATAGACGAAATAATTTAGAGCAGCTAAAGCAACAAATTCAAATCTAAATGAAAACCATCAGCCCAAAAAGTGTTTAACGTTTAATACAAAGTATTTATACACAGAACGGCCAAAAGCAAATTGACAGTGGTGGATATGTTGAACAACTTAAAAATTTCTGTTATATTTTAGAGGATCTGCAAAAACTAAAGTCGTCCTTGCTTTATTTGTATTGTTCTCAAAAATAATCTCTATCTTGTAACCATATCGTAACCAATGAGGTTTATCCAAGGTGCGATTATTGCTAGCAGAAAATTTTAATTTAATTTAACTGGTATAATTTAACTGGTAATTGGTGAAAACACACCGTCTAAGAAAAATATAAAATATATTTTCTTAAAAACTGGCATTGACATCAATAATACTTTTTAATAAAATTACTTATTGTTAATTAAATAAAAAAATGAATATTGTGCGAACATTTTTAACCACACTGTATATATAGGCATCAAAATTATCCTAATTGATTACAGTTAATAATATTTCACGTATCATTTGTGGATATATTAGATGTTCCTATTGTATTATTTTTTTGTATGGTGTCGAAGTACAGTATTTTAATTTCAAAGATTGGATTTGCTAAAATTCAAAAATAGAAATATTATATACTATTCATTTTATTACGGAAATACTTAGGTCTACTCACACCAACAAATATCGTCCAGTTCAACAACACTAAATTCCTATCACGCACCTACTAAGCTACTGGACTTTAATGAGTTAAATCAGGGAATTACCTGTGTATAATGTACCTAATTAATTTTGTTTAATTAGTATAGTTTTTCATATGAGCCAGGAACTAGGAATATATTTCATGAGAGGACTGGAACAGAGGAATTAGGTTAATATGTTAGGATATGGTGTAGATACAAGAACTATTTTTTTACAACCTCCGTATTAAAGCATAGGTATATAGAAGATTTCGTATCTAAACTATTATGCAAATAAAGTGGCAACAAACAGAGTAACAACTCCGTGTAGTATGGTCGTACTATTTGACTACCGCTTGTTTGGTTTTTATGGTAGAGTAAAAATGTATATTTCTATCTCGTGTCTATGGCTTTTGTATAGCACAAATATGCCAGTATGAGTTTGCACTATCAAATAACTATTTGAGAAGATTTACGAATATATGGGTATTTCCTGGTTTAAAATTTAAGAAGATTTAGACAGGTATTTCTGATCACCAATCAATCACTATACGACATTGAATAAGCGATTCGATATCGCATTGCTCTGATATAAGAGTTTCTATTTATTTTCATAGTACATCTTCCATGTGATTTCGCTTGTCGTGTATCAACTGTTGCATCAGTGTAAAACCCGTCTTAGTTTTACAGTTCGGTACTAAATTATTAGCTGTCAGAGAAAATCAAATAAAATTTCAAGGTGTTCAAGTGGAAGTAGATTTAAAAGAGATCCATAATAATTACGCAAAACTCTCAAAACTTATAAAAATACTTTACTATTCAATGAAGTAAATTATTGCATATAGTAGATGACAGTGTTACAGGGGTTATATAACGAGAAAGGTAATTTAAAAATTCGATAAGGAGAAACAATATTTCGCAGAATTACACCATGTTTCTTGTAACAGTGTTGACATGGATCCATTAAATAATATTACAGACCATTTTAACTGTACTCATGTTACATATTGAAATGCCAAACGATAATTTTTTTATATAAGCACGTTTTTTCACCGCACCGGACATCATTCACGTAAACGACCTTAGAAACAGCAATTCAGAAGACGTTTAGCGAATCAATCCGGATTCTTAATGCTAACTGGGTCTGTATTATACATATAAATTATTATAATATTATAAAGTTTATTATACATATTTGGGGTCGCCAATGATGAGGCATCCATATGAGCAGCTCTATTTCGGAGTTGTGAACAATTCTTTCAGTAATTAGCATTAACCTCTACTTTATTATAATTTTATCACCCATCGAATCTGCTCTCTGCTTTACTTCACATCGATCTTAATTTACTGTACTTGAAAATGCAGTTGCGAAATATTATTTTATAAAATGGCAGAATTCATTATATAATATCAGATTACTCCATACCATTAAGCACTTTATTACTGATTGTCACCGGTTACGAATCCCATGTTTGCTCCCGTAATAATAAAACTTTTAGATGATTTTAATGAATTTGAAACTGGCCTTCAAAATTCGTTACCTCAAACTTCTACATCATAACCGATTTTTTTATTCTGATATTATAAGTTGTAGAGAATGGAAGGTCTATTCAAAATATAATAAACATATCAAAATAGGACACGCCTGAATAGAGTTACGTAAACTGAAATGCAAAAAGAGAAGCATTTGGAAACAATTTTAAGCCGCGAGATATGTTCTTCAAATTTGAACTTGGTTTTTTAAAAACACTTTATTTTCATTAAAACGACTTGTTACAATTTTTAGAACTTTTATCAAAATTTATTTAACGACTTAAGTACAACAGTGACGTGAATACTATGAACTGATGATCATATATTATTCTTTACTACGTGGGGAACTTGCTTAAATAGACTAAGCTTATCTTTTGCTCTATAAGCATTTCATAGAATATAACTCCTCCCGACGTAGTATGAAAAATCAAGGAAAAACATCGTTTTTGTCATCAGTTGACTGATTTTTCAGTTTTGTTTCCAGTGACTCTGATGGTTTTCCTTTCCTATAATTAACAATGAATTTAAATGGGTTTGTTTTTGTTTTATAACATTTTACAATATGATATATGCTGTAAAGTAATAACACAATTAATATAAATATAATCACATAAGTCCAGATAGATGTAGCCATTAGTTTCATTTCTATTAACGGTTTGACTTCTAACTGATTGATTTGTTTTTCAATCGAAGTGAGGTGGTGCAGATCTATTTCTCGATAAACATGGACCTCTTGTTGTGCTGATTCCGGCCTAACGATTGGAATTTGGGGGAGTGTGTATGGACTACCTATAATTTTAGTTTGATCGTTGATGAATACGTCGTTATTGACGTCGACTTTACATTGGTAAGGGATGCGAATTAGTGATGGTTGATGAATGTTCGTAAAACCTGCTTCGTCGCATGTTTGATGTATCTTCAGTGTTTCTTGAGGGATGGCGATTATGTATTCGGCGTTGACAGGGCTGACCAAGTCGGTGTTGACGTATATAGGGGTTAACGGACACTCTTTGACTTGACCTCGAAGTAGATTGGCTATACAGTCGGGTTGAGATAACAGTTTGTCGGCATTTGCGATACAATATTCATCAATAAAATGGCAGGGTTCTTCTTGGTATAGATGATTGGTTGCATTCAATAACAGGTAAGGTTTTTCAGATATCAAGGTAAGGTTATTTATTGGGATTGGAAATAAGTGATATAAATCAAGTGTTATTGATGCTATGATAGGGAAGTGAATTAATATTAGAATTTCTGAATCCATGTATTTTACTTCTGTGAATAAGTATTTATAATAATTTCGTTCATTTTTGAATAAAATTTGATTTTTGTATAATTGGTTCATTAAAATTTTTATTTCTCTAATTTCTTTAATACTTAATATATTTGTAGTTAAGGTATGTATTTGGGCTAAGGATACTGAAATTTGTAAATTATCTATTGATTCCATTAATATTTCACAATTTTGCATTAAAGAGTTTAGTATATGATATGACGTTAAATATGAAGCTATTCCGTCAGTGGTAATTTGCAAAGTTGAAATTTGGTTTTGTACATATTCATTATTCGTTTTAACTTTGTTTAATAACTTACTGGTTTCATTTACAAAATCTTTCGTGACTGTTACTGATTTTTCTAAGTCATTATAAATAGAAAGTTGATTTTTTCTTAAGGTTTCTATTGCATTGTCATATCGTGTTCCATCTTCATCAGATAGGGTACCAAAGAGCCATTTTTGAGTTCTACCTACGACATTAATTAGGGCTCTCTTATTTCTAGGTTTTATCTTGAGATTTTCTAGTTTTTGATATGTAATATTCACAGTTTCTTGTATTGTAATTTTGAGTCTTTCTAATGAAGGCAAGTTTCTTTTTGTTTTACATATTTTTGTATCTATCAATAAATTTTGAATCTGTTGTAATTTGTTTTCGTAATTAGTTAAATCAATATGTTTGATAAAAACATGAGAATGTGTCGTTATATGAGCTTCTCCTAAGGAGAAAGGGAATAAAGGGTTATTTAAAGGTGTAACCGTAATTTTATCTGTTTTAGTCGATCTTCCTAGAAGAGTGACTAGAAGAAGCAGAAGAAACATGACTGGATGGCCCTGCAAGTAAATTAATGTTTTTAGTTCCTATTCCTAAACCTGTCCGTCGTGTAGGTTTTATAATTTTTTTATGGTAATTTCCCTTTTCGGTTTCTACTATAGCATCTTTATCTTTAACAACGATTTCTTTAGTGTATCGAGGGGTGATTTTAGGACGTCTATCTGACTTAACAAATACTTCATTTCCTACCGTAATTTGCGATGGGTCTAATCTGTTTTCATTAATTTTGGATAAGTCTCTAGCTTTGGTTTGTGCGTCATTAATTTTGGTTTTCATTATTTCTAAATTTTGTGCATGATTGTCTAGGTAATTAGTAAATATTACTTGATCTGTGTAATCAGTTGGATTTTGATAGTTAATATTTCCTTTTATTATTTGTAAGGGTGTAAATTTCGTACTCGTATGGGTACTGTTATTATAACCAATGAGTGCGTACGTCATCAATTCGGTAATTGGAGCTTGTTTTTGTGCGGCACGTAAAATTCGTAATGATTCGATTAGTGTCGAATGGAATCGTTCGACTGGGCTGTTGGAATTTGGATTTCTGACAGTTGCATAATGTAAGTTAATCTTATGTAGTTTGCAAAAATTTTCAAGTTGTACATTTTTGAATTCTGTACCTTGGTCACAGGTAATTTTAATAGGTATTCCATAATGTGAAATAAAAATTAACAAATTGCGAAGTATCTCTAAAGCATTTGTAGTGGTAGGGTAAGCCTGGGAAAATTTGGAAAAACTATCCGTTATAGTTAGGAATTTTTGTTTTTCGACGGAAAATGTGTCAATATATATATGTTCAAATGGGTTTTCTCCAATTGGTGTATTTTTATATATAACTTTATTTGGATGTCTTTCGTATTTGTTTTGTTGACATAATGCACATGTATTTATATAATTTGTAATAGAGTCTTTCATTTTTGGCCAGAAATATATTTTTGAGAGGGCAGATAATGTTTCTGTAATTCCTCTGTGAATCGTTTTAGTTTCGTGATGGAATTTAATTTTTTCAATTTGGTCTTCTAATGTCTCGATATCTTTTATGAATACGGGTGATCTAATAAATTTAAAACTTTTCGCTTGAAAATGAGTTTGTATGATTTGTGTTATTTGAGGAATGTATTGATCGGGAATTAATATACCGTATGTGGCTTTTGGTCTGACGTAATTTTTTATATAATTAATTACATCTTCTCTAAAATTACGTATTCTGATAGTTACTAGGTGACGAGTATAGTTTTCAAATGGAGATTTAACACGAGTAAAAGAGGATAGAGTGTCATTTCCGATATGGAACAAAATTTGATTATGAAAAGAGTTAAGTGGTTTTTCGGTAACTTTTATTTCGAAAATAGGATTTTCTACGGCTGAATGAATTGTTTCGTTATCGAATTCATCTGGGGGTATTATTTCATTTATTGGATTTATTAAAATATCTTGTATCACGTTTATTTTTGGGGTCTCGTCTATAGATTGGTTTTCTAATGTTTCGTTTATTAATCGATCTATTTCTGAAATATCATTAATTGATTCATTTTCTGAAATTTGAACTATGGGTTGTGATTCATTTGTATGAATATTGAAGTCGGCTAATCTATCAGATTGGTCTAAAGGATCAAATTCTCCGTTTAATGAAGAATTTTCATCACCTGTTAGTTTAATGCGTGAAAGTGTATCTGCAACCTTATTATTGCCTCCCTTGATGTATTTGATTTCTTTATAGTTATAATCTTGCATTTTGATTTTCCAGCGTAAAAGTCTAGAATTAGGTTCTTTTATGGAGGTTAACCACTTTAATGGACGGTGGTCAGTGAAAATAGTAAATTCTTTACCGTATAAATAAGGTCGAAAATAGGCGCAAAAATTAATGATAGAAAGCATTTCTTTTTCAATTACTGAATAATTTTGTTCGGCTTTGTTTAAAGTCCTCGATGCGTAAGCTATCGGTTTATTATTTTGAGATAGGACCGCTCCAATCGCATAGTTTGAAGCATCGGTGGTGAGCTCAAACGGTTTAGAGAAATCAGGATAGATCAATATCGGTTCATTTGTTAAATAATTTTTTAATTGATCAAAACTTTTTTTATAATTTGGGTTATTAATATTAATTTTGGTTCCCTTTTTTAAATATGCTGTCATTGGTTTAGCGATTTTTGCATAGTCTTTAATAAATTTTCGGTAATAACCGGTAAGGCCTAAAAATGATTTAATTTCAGTGACTGTTGTAGGAATTTTCATATTTTCAATAGCACTAATTTTATTTGAGTTGGGCTTGACACCCTGATCGGTAATTATGTGTCCTAAATATTCGGCTGATTTCTGTAAAAATTCGGTCTTATCTAACTGGATTTTTAAGTTTGCTTGGCGCAAAACGTCAAATACTCTTTTTAAATGAATCATATGCTCTTGTAAGGAAACTGAATAGACGATAATGTCGTCTAGATAGACCATACATATATTATCTTTAATTAGATCCCGCAAAATATGGTCCATAACTCGTTGAAACGTACTAGGCGCATTTTTGAGGCCGAAGGGCATACGTAAAAATTCGTAGTGTCCTCGGTCACACGTAAAAGCCGTTTTCTCAATTGAATCGCGATGCATAGGGATTTGATGATACCCTGCAGCAAGGTCTATTGTCGTGAAATATTGACTTTTGCCTAATTTTGCTAGTGTTGTATCTATATCAGGAATTGGGTATCTATCGTCAACAGTTTTAGAATTTAACGCGGAGTAATCTATTACCATTCGAAATTTCTTTTTTCCAGACGCGTCCATTTTTTTGTTTACAATCCATATAGGATGAGCGTAGGGGCTTTCGGAATGTCTAATGATTCCGTCCCTGAGGTATTGATCAATTGTTTCGCGGACTAACTCTTTGTGTACATGGGGGTATTTATAAATGTAAGGGTGCGTAGGAACTTCATCGGTTGTTCTGATAGTGTGACATACTTTATTTGTAGTCGTTAGTTTTTCATCGGTTTTATGAAATAAGTCTCGGTATTTGGTACACAGTGTATACAATTTATTTTTTTCTTCCGGGTTAAGGTGTTCTACTCGTAAAATTTGTTTCAAATCTAAAATTGGTGTTTCTGTAGATACAAAATTTTCTGTGAGCTGTTCTAAATTAAAAATTTCATGATTTTTCCTATTTAAATTTTCGTATGTGATATCAATTAATTTTAAAGTACGCGGTATATTTGTATGATTGTGAATGAGAACCGGGGCGAAATAATTGTCTACGGTTGTGATACCTTCTTTAATTAACAAACCTGATGGGTTTTGTTCATGGATAAGTATCGTTCCTTTTTCTATTTGAACTGGAAATTTTGCAAAACGTTTTTGAAAGGGTTCGATTATAATTTCATTATTTAGCGGTAAATTTTGTCTATACAAAAATGGAATAGTTATATAGCCGTCTGAAATAGTTTGATTCGAAACTTCAATATCTAAATTTAAATCTTTTAATATATTAATTCCAATAACTCCATCAAAGAAATCGTGAAATTCAAATGCTACAACTTCAGGTACATAATTAAAATAATAAGTGGCGGCATGATGAAATTTGGATCCTGTATTTTTGGATGATTTCGTAATAAAATTTGGAATATAGGTATATAAGCTACTTCTTTCGCAATTACTGTGCCTCCTGTAGTTTTAATTTTTGTTTCCGTGGAATTTAAAGTACCGGGAAAAAAGTGGTTAATTAAGTTTGGTTTTAACATGTTAATGCTACACCCTGTATCTAGTAATAATTTTAATTCTGGATCGTGATCAGTTGCCGGTATATAAATATATGGTAAAGGGGCGGCACCGGAAGTATGAACTTCTGGGATTATTTTTAAATTTGTTATATTTAAGTTGGATAATTCGTTTGCGTGGTGTTGCAAAAATCCTGCTGTTCCTCCGGTTCATATGAATCAGTATCATATGACGAGTAATAGGGTTCTGGGTCATTGCTAGCTGTGTAAAGTCGTTCTTCGTATTGTTCCATATTATTTTCTACCGCATCAGCTTCTTGGTACGTATTTATCTCTGTGTCCTTGCTTGCATAATGTGAAGGTTTCGACGTAAGCCTCGTATTAGTTGACATTGGTTGATTATAATTATGTCTATTTGGCACATTAGAAGGAATTGTTGAGACTCCGGACATAGGTACCGGTTTATTATGATTAAACGATTTATTTTGTGGATTCCACACATTTTGTGGAGGGCCAAATACCTGCCGATTTGTAGGTAATTGTGAATTTATTGGTCTA
Source organism: Rosalia funebris (assembly GCA_037954035.1). Taxonomy (NCBI): domain Eukaryota; kingdom Metazoa; phylum Arthropoda; class Insecta; order Coleoptera; family Cerambycidae; genus Rosalia; species Rosalia funebris. Next base: position 31,015,822 of record JAZFAV010000009.1, on the reverse strand, counting down.
TTAGTTGGTTGTAAGTTAATCGGTTGCGACGCAAAATTTGGTCTATAATTTTGATACTGAATATTTTGTTGTGGTCTTTGAGAAGTCTGTGGTTGATTTCGAGAAATATGAGGGCCTGGTAAAAGTTGATTAGGTCTTATTGGTCGCGGAATTAATTGTGTGAAATGGTTTTGGTTTGGGTTTTGAAAAAGTTCGAAATTTTCATCCTCCTGTACTAGAGCCATTGCCGCTTCTAAAGAATTTGGGCCCTGAACTATTATTTTATCTCTTAAACGCCTATCCAAATTTCTAACAAAAATTTTACAAGCTAAAGTATTGTATTGCCGAGTATGTACTAATTTAGTGGCAGCATCCATACTAGTTATTGGTATTGTAGTAATTTTTTGGGCTAATTTAGAGCGTAATATTTGTAGTCTTTTACCGAAATTTTGATAATGTTCATTTTTTTGAACAGTACATGTCATGAGCATTTGCTCCAAATTATCTAAAGATAGTTGTTCTCCGTAAACGTTTCTTAATTCTTCGCGTATTAAAGGCCATGTATTTAATTCAGTTCTTGAACCTATAATTAAGAGAGCATCCCCTTTTAATTTACCTATCAAAGCTTGGCGAATAAAACTACTCATATCTGCACTAGCAGCATTGTATTGATTGTAAAAATTATCTGCAGCCGAAATAAAAATTTCTAAAAGGTCTCTATTTCCTTCAAAAGATGGAATTGTTTCTAATACTAATCTAATAAGAGTGTAATTTATCTCTGGCATTTTTATTTAAAAAAAAGTAATGAGAATGAAAATGAATAAAATAAACGAATAATGTATTCTTAGAATTAATTGTTTAATTATTTAAAATCTAAATGAGTTCTCAACTTGAAATTGTTTTTCGTTTTTTGACTTAATTAGGTACCGAAGATAATTTACTTATTCAGTACTTGTACTGATTATATAAAATAATTGTACACGTTTTTTCCGAAGCGAATATTAAATGAATATTTTGTCGAATATTACTTGATTTATATTGCTTAGGATGGGATGGTGCACTGTATCGACCTCACCTTTGGCTCACCTCGCCACAGAGCCTTAAACTGCCTCCTCTCTGTGTTATGCTAAGTTTGTTACTGAGTTGTTGGTGACACAAATGCGGAATAAAGGATTAATTGAATGCAACTTACCCTGATGGTATCTGGATCCAATTATGTCCTCTGGATTTTGGGTTGTCACGTTGTCCTTGCAGATGGAAGGTGTCGTAGATCCCAGCCAAATCGTTGAAACGAACCACTGAACTTCTTGGAGTTGGTGTGTTGGAATCCTGTTCGCAGCGCCAGATATGTTCTTCAAATTTGAACTTGGTTTTTTAAAAACACTTTATTTTCATTAAAACGACTTGTTACAATTTTTAGAACTTTTATCAAAATTTATTTAACGACTTAAGTACAACAGTGACGTGAATACTATGAACTGATGATCATATATTATTCTTTACTACGTGGGGAACTTGCTTAAATAGACTAAGCTTATCTTTTGCTCTATAAGCATTTCATAGAATATAACTCGCGTTAGTTACCATCAGCCAACAGTTCACCTGCAACAGCTCTTGTTATTTGCAGCAATAGATTAGAACTTTAGCTTGAGTTATATGAAATATTTTATATTTTATTATCGCTTTAATGAGATTTTAAGAAACACTAATTATCCTCCTAAAGCTTTATTAGATTTATTATATATTTATGTTTAAATATTTATTAAATATGAGGTATTAGATATTTATAAACATTTTTACTTCTAGAAGAAATATTGCCAACTTTTTGAATGTGTCGAACCACTTTAATAATTGAGTCAAATAGATAGTGAGTTAACCTGTTTAATAAAATAGTGCACAAATATTTCGACATTCATGTCTTTATTTTGCTGTATATTACATACATATGTCATACATCTTTATTTGGTGATACAGGTTTAAACAGTAATCTATAATTTTAACGTTTCGTATGTCATATATTATAAAAAATAAAGTAATGTACTTAACTTAACAAAAAAATATATCTAGATAACAATATTATTTTTAGTGAGAAGGTTGACATATATGGATCCTTACATTAAATTGAACACAATTATCCAACTGTTTATTTGCATGTCGTTTGCGGTATTTGCCCTTAACCACTTTCATATTGGAGAAATAATATTTACACAAAAATAAGTAGAACAGAATAATGCTTTTAAGGAAACATTCGCTACCGCTGAACATTTATTTGTCTTTACTTACTAAAAGGCCAGAAAATGTTGATATATGACATTAAGGATTTTAAAGTTAAACCATTTTTAAGCATAATAATTTCTATTTCTGTTTCAGCAATATTTTTATCACAGTATTATATAAGTAACGAATTGTTCAATATTAACTTCAATGAAAGGTGAAGCAATGCATTGTACCACTATTTCGATTTCAAATTTCAAATTCTTTAAAATGAGATTTAGAGGCATTTTTCAACTTAGAAATTGGACATGATATTTACTGTCATAAGGTTGCAATGGATTTCGAGATAGATTTCTGAAGAAAGAGGAAGTGCTTGCTATCGCAAGTAGTTCAAGTTTGTTCCCAAAATCAAGTTGGTGTGATAAATATTTTTATCAGAAATCATTTCTGCTAATTCTTTATCATTTCGTTGAAGTTGTAAATACTTTATAAATAAAGATGGAAGTATCAATTCAATATATGATAAACAGTCAAAATGTTTTTAAATACCCTGCTTAAATCAGATATAAATTTTAAATAATTTCCGAAAACATTTGAACGAAGTCAATCTACATAATATACATATGTATATACAGAAAATACGTTTCGTTTGTTTAGGCACTGCTTCCCGTATTTTCATGTTGCTATTACATATCGGAATGTTGACACAAGAAAAGCAGTATATACGTAAGTATAAATAAATAAATAATCGTATCTCGTTTCTTAATTGACAAAGGAAACGTAAAATATATATTGACATAAAGACTGAGAAAATTGTACTTTTTAAATAAAATATTATATATCAACTGAATGTAACTCATATTTGCATATTCTACCGACATGATTTATATTATTTGGTAGATTTATTAATTAATATGATAAATCGTATCCAAAATTACTTCAATACTACAAAAAATAAACTACAACCTCGTATTCAACAAATACTAAAGATTAAAAATGTTATACAAAAAGTTGAGGAAGATTAAGATTATTTTATAGACTACCATAATATCATCTTGGAAAACAATATTGATTCTAACAGCATTAATTTATGTTCAATAAAAAAGACCTTGAACTTTGATAATTATTATATATAGAGTGTACTGTGTTAAAAGAAAGGACATGATTTCAGTTATGAATTAACACTTACATAAAAATAATATTAGGAAGATAGATAATTTCAAATTTACTTTCACTATCATTCCAATATATTTTCTGTATAGGTACGATGATTCAAAATATTTTTCAAGAGAGTATCATACCAGTAGTACAATATGATTGAGGGAAAATGAATATTCCCTCGGTTTGAGGATACAAGCACTAAAGTTTGTACTATTTGCCTTAGAATTATAGTGGTCGTTTAAATAAATGTTCGTCAAATTATCGTTATATATTAATTTTGTTATTATAATATTTACTGCCACTTCTATTACTAAAATAGTAGTATATTTGAATTAAAACCCAAAATATTAGTCGGGTGAACTACTTATAATGGACTTTTTGTAGCTAAATTAATTTACATGTATATTTTTGCAAGATTATGTTTTCCCTCAAGATTTCCTATTGAATAATTACGCCAAATAGATGATTCGTAGTGTTTACGTAATCCTAGTTTTATAATAAGGATAATTGAAATATTTGTTAATATACAAGGTGATATTTTTAAACTTACTTATCAAATGCCTATTTTTATAATAGGTTTTAAATTAGGATATATATTGATGCGAGTATTGTATTTTGAAATGAGAGTATTAGGATGAAATTAAAATTGGTATTTTCCGAACCAATACTCTTCTGAAGAAAATGAAATGGGAGTATATAAAAATATACATGCATGATTTTGTGAAGCATAATAATATTTATTATATATACTTTTTGATCGGTTCTATAGATATACATTTTGTGGTACTTTATAAACTGCTGACCATTTAATAAATATTTAACAAAAAATTTACAGTCAAAATAGAATATCATTACTACTATTATTATTAATAAAAACTCAATACTACTGTTTTAAAGACTGCAAAAAGCTTATTTTCCAACCCGATAGATCATAGAGAGTCTATTGGATTGGCTTTATTTCAGACAAATAAAAATAAATCACTTTCCTAACCAAAATACTACTATTGATCTTATTCTATTATAATATACTTGTTACTATGAACGATAATTATAATCTTAGCTATAAATACGTCCTTTATTGTATTTAAGTGATTTATATTAACAACAAACTCGGTTTCAATATATCAAGCTAGAATAGAACTAGATTGATTATGTTAATAACTCACTTGTACAAAAATCATGTTTTTCTTGTGTTTTTAATATGTTTCCAAATGTTTTCAACAAGACTTATCGTTGATGAATGGCGTTTTACCGTAACACAGGAAACCGTAAACAAAAATTACATCGATTATTAAGCTATAACTTTTGTATGTATTGCTTTAATATCTATTCTCTTACGTCCCTTACGTATTACAGGAAAAAATCTTACCTTGTACAAAAAACGGTGTCCAGCTCGTTCGGAACCTACCTACAAAGAAGCATATATATTTACTTAATTGATAGTTACACAGCTATATGTAATTACTTCATAGACAATATAATAATGCCAATATTATTTATTATTTTGATTTTTGCCTTTTTTTTGTTCACATATTGGTATTATGTCTAACTATTTCAAAGTATGTTTTACTTACAACAAAGTCAGCCATAACTTTTCATTAACAAACAAGAACATTATTTTTATTTCCTATGACATTTTATACGCAATATATGTATCAATATATTATTTGTATTGTCTCCAATTTGAAAAAGAATAATCCCCTTCGACTGCTATTTTTTTCTTCAAAAACTATTTCTTATTTTAATTAATGCTAAAGTACTTAAATAGTTAACTTACCTATTTAACTCCTTCCCTAATTCCAGTCGTCTAGACCAGTTTCCATCACACAAATCACAAAATATGTCCAGAAAATTGTTTATGCGCACCCACTATATATTTACACTGTATATATTTCCGATTTAATTAAAACATAACTTCAACCGAATTGAAAAAAGAAAAATCACAACTGCACTTCACATTCACCTTCACTAAATATCGTCTTTTGACGACTATTCAATAAAACGCCCAGCAAATCTAAACCTTCAATTTTTTTGCACGTATAAAATACCATGAGGTGATATCTTTTCAAACCTTATATAAAAAAGGGATGGCAGGAAATCTTTATAAACTGTTATCGGCTGCCGTGGGGCTTACAATGTTAGTTTTTATATGGACGACAGATATATGATGGAAAAAAATGGACAACCGATACCCACACGGAGATAGCAATTAAAATATATATTGATCGCATTTTCTTGTCCTAACTAAGCATTTTTAGAAACCTTTGGGTTTTGGTTATGGAAAATTATAAAATAAGTAATAAGTCAATAATAAGGATTATTGACTTGTTATTCACAGTAACAGTTAAATTTTGTAAAAGAAAATTTCTATAATAGTTCCTCTTTCCACCTATCGTACCACCATTAATATTTAACTTATGACAATCACGTGGTAAAAAATTCCATATATGTATTACATTATATTATAATATTTATATTACATTATGTTGTACTATAACTATAATACAATTATATTCTTACCTTCATTTACATTAATTTCGCAAGAGGAAAATACCTTTATTTGGGACTCCTCAACAGTAATTATGTTATTACATACACTTGTATGTATCTGTATTAACACTTTAATACGGTAACTAAATACAGTTAATAAATATTTTAACACTTTAATACATTTATTCTCAACTATGAAGTATTATGAAGACAATCGGTAAATATTCTTTTTGGAAATACTATAATAAATAATAACATCCGCCTTAAATTCGAATAACTGCAGATATAATCATTCTTTATCAAGATAATTGGGATATCTTACTTATATAGAAGATAGATACATACACCTTACATATGCATACGTATATCTTCTACACCATTTATTTAATTTCAGATCTAGTGAATAAAGAAATATTTCTAAGAATACTGACCAAAAATGCATTGGAAGAATGTAAGAAAAATATAAGGGGGTTGTATTAACTCATCCGGCATTTAAGTAAACAAACCAGTTATTGACGTTTTCTATAGCAGTCTTTTACAATTACGTAATTTGAAAATAATTCTTCTAATGTTTACATTTGTTGTGTTAATAATCTCAATGACATTCATATACATCGATGTCCATCTTTGGCTATTAAGTCGACAGTGCGTATGAGAATAATGAATATATAAATTACATGTAGAACCTCTACGCTGTACCCGACAGTTATTTGCAAATGAAAATGTAGGTAATAGGATTTGTGAAGGGTCACGAAAATTTAATAATAGTGGGAGATTTTAACGCAGTCGTAGGCGAGGGGGAAGAAGGAGAATTTATAGGTCCTTATGGATTAGGAACCAGAAACGAGAGAGGTAGCAGACTGATAGAATTCTGTGAGAAACACAAGATGGTAGTCGCAAATACATTGTTCAAGAATCACGTTAGGAGGCGGTACACCTGGAAAATGCCAGGAAGGATAGACAGGTATCAGATAGACTACACTCTGGTTAGGAAGAGATTTAGATATCAAGTAAAAGACTGTAAGAGTTATCCAGAAGCAGATATAGACAACGACCATAACTTGGTAGTCATGAAAGCTAGATTAAAGTTCAAAAATCTGAAAACCCGGAAGGATAAGAAACGTAGAAATGTAGACATATTGAGGGATCAGAATATGAAAGATAAGTTCCAGGAGAAAACAGATCAATTAATAAATAAAGCGAGTAATGACGAAATCAAGAACGCAGAAACTGAGTGGGAGGGTATCAAGAATAGTCTAGATTCCGCGGCTACGGACGTTTTAGGACACGAGAAAAGGGAAGCTAGGAAGCCCTGGATAACGGAGGAAATCTTAAACTTAATACAAAAGAGACGAGACTACAAAAACAGACGAGACGAGGAAGGACTGAAAATTTATAAATCAATAAGGTGTGAAATCATGAGAAAATGTAAAAAAGCGAAAGAACAATGGATAGAGTATAAATGCAAAGTAGTAGAAGATAAGCTCCGAGTAGGTAAGATCGATGAGGCTTACAAAATAATTAAGAGGAACTTCAGGGATATAGGACCAATAAGTAGAAACGTTAGGAGTCAATCGGGGGACATACTGATCGGAAGAGAGGAGAAAGCGGATAGATGGAAGCAGTACTTAGTAAATTTATACGAGGGTCAGGGATTACGAGAGATATTAGGGGAGCAATCTAGCATCGATAGTGAAGATGTAGGAAAACCTATATTGAGAGAGGAATTTGAAATAGCACTAAGGGGGCTAGAGAACAATAAAGCCCCGAGTGTAGATAAAATACAGGCTGAAATTTTGAAATGTGCGGGACAGAAAGTAGTAAATAGGATGTTTGAACTGGTAAAATACATATACGAAACGGGCGAGATGCCGGAGGATTATAAGATTAACATTATCATTACTATACCGAAAAGGAGAGGAGCCGACAAATGCGAGAACTTTAGAACGATTAGCCTAACTTCCCACGAGTCAAAAATCTTAACTAGAATAGTGCAGAAGAGGATGGAAAATAGAGCGGATGAAATACTAGAAGAATACCAATTCGGGTTTAGGCGAAATAAGGGAACTCGCGAAGCTATTCTGGCGCTAAGAGTGATGTTAGAGAAAACAATAGAAAAAGGAAAGAACGCTTATATAAGATTTGCAGATTTAGAAAATGCTTTTGATAATGTAAGATGGAAAAAAATGTTCGAGATACTAAAGAGCGCGGGAATGAAGTATAGAGATAGGAGAGTAGTACACAATCTATACAAAGAGCAAACTGTTGTTATAGAAGTAGAAGGGGAAAGAAGGGAAGTAGGTATTAGGAAAGGAGTAAGACAAGGATGTACGCTATCACCACTAATTTTTAATCTGTACATCAAAGAGGCGATTAATGTGGTAAAAGATAGAGTGGATTTCGGGATTAAAGTACAGGGACAGAAACTAAAAATGCTGAGATTCGCGGATGATATAGCAGTATTAGCATCTAGTAAATAGGAATTAGAATCAGCGTTGAACGAAATAGAGGCAGTGTTGACAGAGGAATACGGAATAAGGGTGAATAAAAATAAAACTAAAGTGATAGTGTGATAGAGGGCGCGAGAGCAGAGCAAAAACGAAAGTACTCTGTATCTACTCAATATAATTACAAATAATAAAATATTCTTTAATTAAATTATGTACTTTCTTACAATTAGCTTGTGTAGTGTTTGTATATGTATACATACCATGAGAACAAAATTATGATTTTTTATTCACTGGTATTTAATTACATCTTTAGAAAAAGGAAAGAACAAAGTCAGTACCAGTACATTCTTATATTATCATAAAAATCGAGATGAAACTTGATAAATGTTCCGACACGGCATGCTCAATTAATTATTAACCCTGGCTAGCGATATTCGTCGATCTAGAGAAATAATTAAATCAGTTACGTGAACTTCATTAGTCTCTAAAAATAGCTTCGAAATATCAACGCAGGTTATTAGATTATATCCTGAAATTAACTTACACGGGAAAATGATGAACTTTTTCCTACGATATTATTAGCTTATTTTAAGTGTAGGATGATAATGTAGTTAGGAAAATGATATTATGTATTATTTTAGAAATTTTTAATAATTCTTCTCAATAAAATCCTTTTTACGTCACGTTAGAACACAGTAATATTTTATTATATTATTTTTAACAGATATTTAGTACTTATCGAAACTCGTTCCAAAAAACCCCCCTCCCCTTAATTAAATCTAAAAGGGATGCTAGCATACACTAATTAAAGATTAAATATATAATATTTTAATTAATAAATAGGGATATAATTATCAAATATGGCGTTACGGTACCATTTTTAAAATTAGTTGACCACAATTTTGAAAGTCGCTTCAAATATCTATTCAAACGTTATTATTATTTTAATATGTCTTTTGATTTTTGAAAAAATTGATTAAATCTAATATTCGCGTGCCATAACAGTTTCTGGGCAGTAGCTCCCTATAAAAGTAAAATGTCAAGTTTTTTCTGACAGAAATCACAGAAACAGTCCCTTAAACGTATTTGGATTACATTTTGTGTTTACATCAAAAATAAATTCTATACTAATGAAGAACAATAAAGTTAATTCACTAATAACCGAAAGATAAAACAAGAAATAGTAACAGATATATTTAAAGCATTTTAAAATAAATGTTCAAACTGTGCATCTCCCTCTTACTGATAATACAATATTTTGTAATAATTCTCCCAGTAACATATAAGTCAGGTTTCGAAAAAGGAACTACCAAACCGCCAACCTACCAAAGTAGTTCCCGAATACTAATGATATTACATAATCGCTATAGGAAAGCGCTACTCCTGGGGCTAAATCCTCGCCAGACATTGAATTATACCTAAAAGCGATCCTCGACCCCTTTCTCGTGTTTCTGCACAGACATTGTTCCAAAAAATAAAACCCGCCACGGGTAGGATTCGAAATTTGTCCCATATGAGAACCGAACAACAGACAGCTGTTTCGAACTTACTAGTTCTCATCAGTGCCGTACACGGTACGCCGATACAGGACAATCGATAGTAGCGAGGTATATAGCACTCACTAATACCTCGATATTAGCGAGTTATATAGCATATACCTTAGATTTAGAATAGCCCCATAAAATTAAATCTAAAGACGTTAGATCTAGAGTCCGAGAAGGTCATTACATTTGACCCTGGCGTCCAATCTACTATTCATTAAAATAAACTTACTCCATCATATAATAATCTCCAAATTAGCGGCTAACCTGAAATATTCAAATACACTTTCCCATTAAATTTCGATTTAAAAACACAGGTCCAAATTTACAATTATACAAGATCCCTGCCTACACACTGAGTTCTGGAAATTTTGAACGACTTTCATAAATAATATGAGGATTCGAATCACTCCAGTCAGTACTTTATGTTGTTAGTACTCACATTATCCTTTAGGAAAAATATGTATTTATTGGTAAAATAAATTAATTTTTAAATATCGAAGTTGACGAGCTATTTTTTCCGATATCTTTTCACAATATTAATGTTTGCGATTTATCATCATTTATGAACTGGTAAATCATTTATAATTTTTGTTTTCAACAACTCTATGCACAGTTTTTGCATATAATCTACAAACAGTTGTAGTTTGAGATTTAAATTATGTTGGATTTACTATTGTTTCTGCGACAATATTTGTTTGTTAGTTGTCTGCGATACGTGGGTATTCAGTTCTTTTTTCATCCTGAATACTGCCTGTGGTCTGTAACTCCTGCAGTACCGGTCGTGAGTATGCTCTAAAAACAGGGCAATTAGGATATCACATTAAAGTAAATTTTTCAATGTAAACACAATAAAATTCGGATATATCTAAGTGACTTCTTGCTTGATTTCTATTACTTGGTACGTTTACAGGGAGGTACCGCCTAAAATGTTTGATGTAGGCCAATATTAAATTTGGTCGGTTTTTTCAAAAATCAAAACATATGTTAAAATAAAAACGTTTGAATAAAGATTTGAAGCAGTATATGAAGCAATATACAGTGCGGAAAAGAACTATTGACTGCCCCTAATAATTTGGTAGTCTTCAGGTTTTATAGAAAACTTTCTTTTTTTTCTGATAAAACAAGGAAAAGTTATTTTTTTACTGGGAATTAATTTTGAGATAATATTCTCAATTGAATGGTCGCCACTTTGAAACGGCATGGGAGAATCGCAAAAAAATCTATTAACTTACTGAGTGATACAATAGCTTTCAAATGATGTATCACACGCCATATATTGTCATTTAGGAAAAATCTCGATGACGTCATATTTTTTACAGATGTCAGTAATAAGACAAATGAATTCTAATAAAATATTACCACATTCTGTTAGAATGTGGGAAACTGGGTAGTTTTCCAATAAATTAGTATTAAATTATTCCCACTAAATAAGGAGTTATTAGGGGTATTCCATATTTTTTTCCATACTGTATTTTTAAGATGGCGCTGCAACACCATCCTTGACAACTACATCAATATGTAATTAATTTAAACATTGTTTTTACACCCTAATGCATGTATGTCAACTTTCTACCTCTCAGTTCGAAAATTAAGGGGGGGGGGAGGTTTAGATGCATGTAGTTTATTTCATCGCTATTTGCCAAATAAAAAATCTCAAAATATACCGTGGATTGTTTTTATAGCTAGGCTCAGGTAGACTGTTCCGTTTATCGGCAATATAAGAGAGTTTTTTATTTGGAAAACAATGATGAAATGAATAGTACTACGTATGGATAAATTTAAACCTGAGCATTGTCTTTTTATTAATCATTTATATCAATTTATTGTTAGTTTTAAGTTTAAATTCCTGATACTATCTACTACTACTAATAGTACTAAAATCTAAAGAAAGTTTTGTTTCTTATTTTTTAACGTTTCAAAGTCCTTTTTGATTCATTAATTAAAAATGTAACGGATAATGTAACAGCAATAATGGATATTCAATTAAAATATTAGAAACATTTTTAACCATTTTAAACGGTGTAATGCATCTGAATAGCGACAATTATTAGTTTAAAAGTTAGTTGCAATCATCGTTAAATTAGTTTCATTAATATTAATCACCTGGTGACGACAACTTGGTTAGTGAAATGTACGTCGAGCCACGTACAATACTGGGGAATAGTCAATTTGTTTCCAGGAATTTAAGACTCAATTTTGAGTACATCCCTGATGCTGAGCCCCTGAATCCGAAAATAGCATTATTTATTCTTCGCTGGCTCTAGTTTCTGAAATAAACATACATGATAAATATTAATGCAAAGTAAGAAAAACAAAATAAAATAATCAATTTCTGTTGTTTTCAATTGTTCATATAGAAATCTAATAAGAAAATAAAGAATAATTGGAAATTATAAAAAGTTTATTTATACTATTTTCTTTTATATTTTTATTGTGAGCAGTTCCTCTACAGACTACAACAGTAGTCGACCTTCATGTGACGATCCGGTTTTCCTTGATACCTTTCTTACATTATTCGGATATCCTGATGAAACCGTTCACCTTGTTCCTTACTATAGTATCCAAAGTTAAAAGGAAATTTGTGTAAATGACTGCAAAAAATGCAATTTAATACTCATATTAGCCCTCAATTTTTCAAAAAATTTTAGCACCTTATGTACTAGTTTTTGGTGGTTACTTATCTTGTGAGTGTCCCAAAAATTTTGAATTACAGATATACAATTCAATCATGCATCACATTCTACAACGGTCACAGATCCGTTACAAGTTGGATCTTTTATCAGTTTTCGAATTTGTTTACCCTCAAAAATTCCTGCTTTTAAGTTTTGCATGCTCAGTGATGGAAATGCTTGGCAAATATATTTAAAATAATCACCTGACTTGTCCAGCGTTTTTACAAACTACTTTATTATACACAGTTTGGTGTGAAGAAGTGGTAGTATTATTTTTTCCTCCCTTTATTAATGGCTCTTGAAAAATGTTGGCTTTCTCAATGGTCAAAACGTCTCTCAAATGCCAAACAGATTACTGCCAATGCTTTTCTTTTGCATGACTATTCCATAAACAGAAATGACAAAGATATTCGGTATATCCAATTTACTGTTCAAGAACTATAGTGACCATTTTTAAATCGACACCAACGAGCCACTAATGCTGAGAATAAGCAATATTTTCTAATACCAACTTAATGTCTTCATATTGTTCTGTTAAGTTCTGTTCTAATAAGTTTTGTTGAATAAGCGATTCAAGTGAATACAAACTTAATTTTATTGTGGAGTAATGCATATTTCAAGCTATTTTTAGAACTATCTATGAAAAGCCGCCAATCTACTAGTTCTGAACCCTAGCCCTGACTAATGGTAAGCAACTCAATATGACTTTTAAAACTAATTTACATACTAATAATAATTCATGTAATAATCAGTGGAAATACTTTAAATACAAGATTGGGGAAGTCAAAACTAAATACTGAACTAAACATAACTTTAATGTCGTTTCAATGTTTATCCACAATCAGTTAAATGTCACTTATTTAATATTTAAAGGGTTTCAGATTTTTGTTGAATTATTAAAGGACAGTAATTGGATCAAGAAAAAAGTGGTTTAAAGAAAGTCTCATCGAATATAATGATCTGATGGAAACGTTATTTACACAATAAACGATATGTATACCTTGTGAAACTTCTTTACATATATAAACTTTTATAAATAATAATTTGGAATTATCTTGACACTTTTAAATACCTTGAAAATTAATTTTCCTTATTACCGTATATACAGGGTAGTTGTAGATAATGGATTAATTGAAGGGATCACTTATAAACGTTAAATATGGATAAGCCTATTGAAAAAATAAATTGACGCATATTTTTGTAAGTTCCTTTGTTTATTATTTTCAAAGAGATTTATTAAATAACGCCTAAACTGCCTCACATCACTAGAACTTCTAAAACTTCCATGGATATAATATTTGTTAATAAATAATTTATCAGTTATCATCAGTAATGTGTTACTTATTAATGTTATATGATTATTGATTTAATATAACATAATTCACTATTTCTATAGTTTAAATTAAACTGTACCGAGGGTAAAAACTATACTCTTTAAATATAGAGACATTAAGCATTTATCATATAAAAATATAAGTAACATTCATAATTTTTCTTTCATTGACGTAAGTACCATATTCAAGAAGGATATGTCAATATATGGCTAATATAGAAGACAAAATGATGTATGTACTTGGCTAAATTCTATCATCTCTGACAAACATATAACGTACAAGTCATATCACGTTATAACTTTCAAGGGCATCACTATTTTAAAATTCCAAAACTTTTAAAAGTTTTGGGACAGGTATACTTTATTATGAAATATTGCAATATGTATACAAGATAGTCGCCAGCAAAAATTGATTTAATAAAAAATAACTGCACATTACAAATAAAATTCAAAGTAGGAACTTAAGAGAAATACTTTAATTTATTTTTTATTACTTTACAAAACCATATGATCATTGGTTAATTGAAAATGTGAAAAAATCAATAAATGGAAAGAAATAGGAATATATCAAAATGTAATAAAACGAATACAACTGTAGTCCTATTAGTAGCTTCCCAATATCACAGTACTTAAGGTAAATACAAAGTGTTTCTTGACATAACAGATAATAATTTTCAACTAATTTTAATTTTAATGATAGAGAACGCTAGCTATATCCTACTACTTGGGTAAATCGCCAACATTTCTTCATTTAAAATTATGAGCAGATTAAAGTGGATGTTCTTATGTAGTTAAAAAATTAACTGTTGTTTAATTTGGATATATCTATCCGTTTTCGAAATATTTTCCCATAAATGTCTCAATGCATTTCTATTTTATGCAATTTTTAATCTTTAAATTAAAACTGTGTTTAAAGCTTCACAAATCCAGTTGCTTTCAAAAATATATGCAGAAAGTGTTACCATAGTTTATAATGTTTATTAGGACATGATTACTTTAATTGTCACCAAGTTTTCCAAAATCGAAAATTTTGTTGCAAAATTTAAAAAAACCTGGAGTATATGTTTGCTGGATATTGTGATAGACATTTAACTATGGAAGGACACGAAATAATACATTAAGAGTTCAAACATTATACGCTGAAAGATTTCTCAATAGACAATTACGTAATTCAAAGACTTTCCAATGTATCAATCAGGGGTTACGAGAAACTGGTAACATATGTTTATTATTTAATTTTGAATGGTAAATGAGTTTGTAATTTCTAATACATTTAACACTAACACGGCGTTTATACAGGAAAGTATTACTGGCACTGGCACCGTCATGACAGTCAGCTGTGCTGCGTAAACGCCTACTGTTCTTCAACAATCGCTGGCGTGACAGTTGTCTCATCGGCTGTCGTGAAAATTTTCATGACAACGTTTAGGACAGTTTGTTGACTTGTTATGAAAATAAAAATAGCGGAAATTAAATGTCGTGGGCAACAACAGCTTGTTGACTTTATTAAAAAATACCCAGAATGTGAGTGTTTATGGAACATAAAAAGTAATCTTTACAAAACGACTCGATTTAATACAAAACATTTACGTTTCTTTTTTTATTCTTCGAGTTCCAAAAATTGTGTGGCTAATATAGTAGCGATAGCTTTTACTTGTTTTCCAGTTAACGCCATTTTAAAAATCTTTAGCCGGACAGTTGCAGTAAACACTATACAAAATATTTTCATGATGGTGTCATTGTCTCTGTGTAAACGCCGTGTAACATTATTTAAGGTATTTTATGCCCGATATGGACGATATTGTGAAATTATTAGAACTATTCGTATACTTGAAGTTCAACAAAACGTTCTAGAGTCTGTCGCTGAAAATCCTACAGTTAAGATCAGGAATCTAACACATGAGTTCCATCTTGTAAAACATACAGTAAATAATATTCTTACAGCTGAAATGCTCCATTCATGCCACGTGCAAAAAGTCCAAGGTTTAAGCGAGGATTATTATCTGCAAGAATACAATTTTGTACATGGCTTTCGGAAAAGTTTAATCAAGATAATGAATTTACTGCTTTAATATTATTCTCCGACGAAATATGTTTCCATAGGGACGGGCCCATCAACTTGCATAATCTACACATTTGTGATTAAACTCTTACGGTATAAAACAAACCCGGCGTCAAGTGGGACTATTAGATTACCGTCTACACTAAATAGTCAAAGGTATTTGCAATTTCTTCAATAACAACTACTCAATCTGTTGGAGGATATTCTCTTGCAATCCAGAATTAACATGTTGTTTGTGTACAATGGTACTGCACCTCATTTAACCTGATATTTATTAGTTAGATATTTAATTAATAGAGTTTATCCAGATTAGCGGATAGGCCGGTCAAGACCAATGTCATGGCTGCTTATTTATATCCACTAAATGTATTCTTATGAGATAAATTGGAAACAAGTATTTGCGATACTCCTGTGAAAACTGAGGATAAACTTCGGTAGAGAATTTTCCACCACAGCACATTTTATTTTCCAGGAAACAAAAGATAACATCCAAATGTTTTGGATACTGCAACAAGCATTAGTTCGAAGTGCTTGAAGAATTGTGAAAGAATTTTTCTAGTTATTCTAGTCTAGAATTAATTCAAATCTTTTTAAACTTTTATAAGAAGAAATTTTTAAGAATTTTTTGTTGTGTTATATACCAATTATTAATTATTAATTGGTTTTAATTTGTTATTTGTCCTTTATGAATAGTTTCTAACAAAAGTGTTATAATTTTCGCAATTTATAATACTCATTAAGTGTTAAAAATTTCTCGAAAACGGATAAAGATATCAAAATTAAATAATAGACATTTTTCATATAAAGAAGGGAGCTCTTTCGTATTTTCAATTCACTTTGTCCAAAATTCTAAAGAAAAAAAGAAAGGTGCCTCGATTTACCAAAGCAACAGGGTATAATTAGCGCCTTATATGAGCAACATTAAAATTAAGTGAAAATTCTTATTTGTCATGTCAAGAGACGAAAAGTTTATTAGAGATTATTGAGAAATTTTGAAATAAAATTCTAACATTAAATACCCCGTATCTTAAATCCAACATTTATACAAGTCATATTTGGCTCAAACTCCGTGGCAGGAGAAAATCTGACGTACAGACTTTATATATTTGTAGAATATTGTATTTATGTAGGTACAAGAAATTTAGTTTAATTTTGCCCTCTTGTTTGACCACCTGTTATTTTGTTTATAAATATAAACAAAATAACAGGTGGTTAAACAAACTAAATAGTCTCTGCGACTTTAAGAAATATTTATATATAAAGAGTGTTCAATAAACAGTGCAACAGATAAATAAAAAAAATGGCCCAGGACATTATACGGAATTTAACTTCGATTTAATATTTATGCTTTGTTCACGTACTGTGCCGTTATTGATATCGAACACAGACCCATTTATTTACAAAAGTCTTTGGCTTTAGTTCAACATTAAAGAATCAGCTGAGATGCCATGTGTAAAAAAACAGATAAACTTTCAAGAACCTCAAGTGGAGGCAGATTGAAACGCTTTTCATTATAATTAGCATAGTAATCTATAGAACTAGCGGATGCCATAAACAAATTACAACATACAGTACTTCATTATACTTTCGCGAATTATTGCACGTAGTAGGTGATGTACAAATAGTGGGACAGATTTTAAATAACGAGAAAACTATTTATGGTAGAGGAGAAGTTAATAGCGCAATAAGGAAAAATACCCAGAATACCCCAACATTAAGACATATTTATAATAACAATGCTGACATGGATCCATTAAATAATTTCATAGACCATTTTAGCTTTGTAAGTGTTACATCAAAACGGTTATTTTCATTTGTTTCAACGTTTTTATAAGAATTAATTTTCCCTGCATCGAACATCACTAACATAAATGACATTAAAACAATCGTAATACTGCAAATGCTTCATCCAGCCAATCTATATATAAATATTATAAATCTTGTGCTACAAGTCAACATCCAACACCCCAACTGTAGCTATTATTTATATATGTTCATCAAAATAAATATTTTACTGATAATTAAAAATTCTAATTTCCAGATTCCTAAATTGCCTAATTAATTTTAATTGCCTAATTGTCTAAATCATAACAGTAATGTAACATCTTTCGCACATATTCTTGCTAAAAGAAATTGTAAAAGGGTCATCTGTCACTTTATGCTATCCCACAATATCTTCATATTCAATACAGAAGCGGGATAAGAACAAATGATTTTTTCTTACTTACATATATACAAGATGCGGAATGCATTTGAACAATATTTTCTATTCCTTTACTTCATACACACATTTATATATAAATGTCAAATATTATTCAAGAGAGTATCTTTACTGGATTAACTGGGTCAAAGGCAAATGGACTGCGAATATTGGGGTGTAGGATAAGGACATCTTGTTTGTGGTTATCTGCTTGAAAACAGTTTTTATATAGGTCAACAATACTATAAAGCTTCTTTCTTATATTGCCTTGTTTTCATACCATAACTTGCTTCTCTGGTTGATATTTTAGCAATCGGAATTTTTTTGTAGTTATTACAAGTTCCCACGTTTGATCCTACAAATAATGAGGCATAATGTATGTTGAAATGGATTATGGTATACCGTATGTACAGATACAGTACATGTACACAGCTACCCATAAACTCAAAGCTATATCTGTGTTAAAATAAACATACAACCACCTGTTCATAGTAAATATGGATAGTAAGTAGTTCACACTAAGATATCATCGTAACTCACTAAATATAATATAGATTCAATTATGAGAATATACCACTAAAGAAAGAAACTTTCTTGAGATTTTTAGAGATATTTGATTACTGCTTTTAAAACTTGATATGGTGAAGTACTTATAACATGTATTTTAAAAATCGATCGATCGTTTCTATGAAAATAAATATATTCATACGGTATTAAAGACTATCCTTTAGCACGTTTTTTGTTCAAATTAATTTTAAACTTTACTGCTTGCATGTATCTTTACTATAAAATAAATTGTCAACTTTGTTTTCCAATTCCATTGGTCCACTCATTGACAATATTCAACTCCAAAGTGAATTGAATTGAATTCAATTCAATTTGATTAATAAATATCCTACATATTTCCCTATCAACATAATATTTACCGTTTTTATTTATTTTTACATTTACATTACAAGCATATTTACAGTTTGATTGAATGTATAACTTTTGGTAATATTTACTAAATAAGTTTTCTTCTTTATTCATTTCCAACAAATTTCATATGATTAATGGTTAACAAATGCCCACCATTATTAACTAAATAATAGTACAACCTATTCTCGAATTCTTGTCGGACATTTTATAATGTGGTATTAGTATAATACAATATAATCACTTTAAATATATAAGTACATGTGTTTAATGCGATTTCATTAAAGTAGCTGTCAAAGGATTATATCAATACCCCCAAATTTATTTTTATACATTAAATCTGTTATTATAATTATTAATGCTATATATTTAATAGAGTACCGCAACCACAAAACTCCAATAGAAATATTTCGTATAAAACTTATTTCTTTTACATGCTTACATTTTAGAATGTCAGTTTTAAATAGTTTGCTTTTTTATACATCCAGTTTATCTCATTCAACTGGTGAATTATTTTCCTCATACTCTCGTCACCATTTCCTCTTTTACCATTATTAAACGCTTTAATTATATTTCCCTTCAAATTAAAATAACTGTCTAACCTCAAATTCCTCGTATGTCTCAGATTACGTTTCAATGTTTGCCCACAGTCAGAAAAAACACTGACTCAAATTTATGTTTCTAATTTAGTGACTAGCGACATGTGTACCACCCAAAAATTAGTTTTGATTAGCCAATCAAAACAAGTGATCTGTCTTCGAGTTGACATCAAATAAAGGAAAAGTATCCAGTTTTCCCATATTTAATTTCAACTCAAAGACAGATCACTTGTAAGGTATATCACAGCACTATTGCATATTACCCTAAAATTTTTCGATTGAAATTTATCGTTTCTAATTTGTTGGCCAGTACTATATATTTTAAATCGTTCTACTTTAAACACTGTCTGAAACATTAATGGATAAAATATACAGCATATGATATGCAACTTTAATGACCAATATGCACAACAATATCCAAACTAAATAATGTATTCCATGAAACGTTTATATTTGAGTTAAATGTAAAATATTTTAATACTGAAAACACGGAATTACCTACCCATATAAAGCGTCGTAAAAATTATACTTTTATGTGGATGGAGGAAAATTCCAGTGAAACAGAAACTCTGTTTCCATTAGTGAAATACGTTTTTAGATGGCCGGTATCAATCTAGTAAAAAGTTGATTTTAATCAAGAGTTTGATAACTTCCAACGGACCTATAAAACGTGTATCATTCACAAATATAATATGTATTACGTTGCCTAATGACTTGAGCGTTGAAAAAACATTAGGATGAGATTTATACAAGTTGACTTAAAATTATGTGTATGTATTTCTTAACTTTATTATGATTCTTCAAAAAGTATAAGAAAATATTCTTCATTCTAGGCTATTTGCAGTTATACAAATATTTCCTAAACCGGAATTAATATTTTACATATATATTTAACTTCTTGTTTTAGCTATATACTCATACATACATATATTCAATTTAACATTTTTCTTTAACTATAACGTGATCCGTTTAGTTTAAAAGTGATCGTTTACACTTTTAAACTAAATGGATCAAGTTATAGTTAAAGCAAAATGTTAAATTGGATATATGTATGTACGTATATATAGTTAAAACAAAAACTTAAATATATATGTATCATATTAATTTCGGTTTAAGATATATTTGTATATGTGCACCTAGCCCAACCAAATCTTAAAATAATATTTGAAATACTACTTGTGATTGTTTCATTATGATTTTTATTTAAATATTCTAGTTCAGTCGTCTTAGGTGGCGTTTTTTCTCGATATCACGTTAATATCGAGAAACTTTTAGATATCCTATTAATTATTACTTTTATAAAGGAACTAATTTTTCACATAAATAATTATGTAATAGTTGATACATTCTTGATTAGATTAAAACATTATTAGTAATAAGTGGACATTAAATAAGAAATGGCAGATGTAAAATATTACTTCGTTTAACAGCATATTGCAAAATATTTACGTTTATATCAGACTATTCTGTTTCCTAAATAAAATCTTTAATTTAATTTTAACATTCATAACATTAACATATTCGGATATAATCTATGCACTTGTGTTACTTTGTTTCATTACTGTGAAATTTAAACAGATTAAATTTAGTAAATATTTTTGCACATCTTCAGTAGCTGTGAAAAAATTCTAGAATAATAATTATCATAGGAAAACTGTAGAAAACCATTATTATCACTTAGTTTGTTTATAAATTCCGGTAATATAGCAGCTGCCCTATTAGCATTGTTATATATGTTTATTTGACATAACCTTTATCCATTATATTTTCGAGTTATTGCCATTGCGTAAAGTTCTAAATGTATTCTTGTCTAAATTTTCTAATAGACGGTTGTTTGTCACGTTCATAAGTTGCCTACATTTGGTCATGGAGCAGATATACCATTACTATTTAAAATGAAATTGGCCGACACATCTTTATGTAATTTCGATGGAATTGTAGAAACAATTCCACTGGAACTGCGTACTTGTTTCATAATTTAATTAATAATAGAGTTTCGTTACCCTAAAAGTATGGGTATCTCTTCTTTTTATTGGAAATAACAGAGCGGTGGGTGAAATATTTCAGTAATTTTTAAAACCCGCTGAGAGAAATCTCTAAATTATGTCAAGTTGTTTCGTATTTATATTATCCTATATTATTAACCTGTGTATTATAATTTAACCATTTTACGTCCCGTTTACGACTGGAACCTTGACGTAAAGAGAATATTCATGTGTAATCCTTTGTAGTTTTAATGTGTGCTCATAATCTTATTATTTTGGTAGGTAAAATAGGGGTTGTATGTCGTAGCAGACTTTGTTCCATTAGTTGGGATGTTACTCGTAGAATTCCTAAGTGTGAACATGTAGATACAATCACTCACAATGAAAATCGTCTACCCACTTATAACATCGTATAGTTGTAAGTGATTAGGCTTCTAAGAAATCAATTAGAGAAATCATGTAGGCATTTATTGACTATATATTTATTAATCATGTTTAATGAAATTTTGGAAAATAGATACACCTTAGAAGTAAAATAATATATTTTTCTGTTTTACATACAAAATCAACTTCACGGTAAAAATCGCTCACTAACAAAATTATCATTATTTTCATCTTTATAATACAAACGAAAAAAATATTTCGTTGATCCTCCCTTACAAGATTATACGACCTGTAGTCAATTGATTGAACTAATTTTTTTGTATATTCTGGGATAATCTTGTTCCACTCTCTTGCAGTGCTTGGTTTAAGACATGTTTTTTAGAAATTGTGTGTTTCTTCACTTTAAGCTTCAGATTTCATCACAAATGTTCTATGACGTTAGTATCAGGAGATTGAGGTAGAGGATTACTATCAGGAGATGAGGACAACAAATCAACCGTTCTTGTACTTCCTTTGCTATATGTTTCGGGTCATTATCTTGGTAAAAAGCACAGGTGTCCAAAATATTTGATTTTTCGGCACAGTTATATATACGTTTTATTAAAAATTATAAATATATAGGTAGTATGCTATATATATGTTGAACCAGACCGGCAATTAGTAATAATTATAAAACAAAAATTCAAACATATAAAGGGCTGGATGATTTTCACTGTGAGTGACTGTATGTGCATGCGTAGACGAGTGGGCACATTAACGGTGTGTGTACGTGTATATTTTCGTTAAAACTGTACTATAGTGTATATATACAAAAAATATTCGTTACTGAAAGGAAATTGTCCAAGGCCGAAAAATAATCTAAATGTTTTATTTCTACCCTAATTGTGAAGTTAATTTAATTTATCAATTATTTATGTTAAAGCCAGCTGTTTTGATATGGCGTGTTTGCACCTTTTAAAAGTATTATTTTTACATATTATCATCTGCTTTACGATAATGAAAACTCTCAAAGAAATTATATGCATTAAGATGCATATTGTTTATAGGTGCAGAAATGATATGATTCCTAAGAGTTTTACATTTTATTGAAAATAAAAAGTAAATCATTTATTTTTCTTTACATTTATATATGTATATACAAAGACCTAGGTGTAATTCTTGAACTAAAGCTAAGCTTTATAGATCTAATTATGACACAATCGTAAAGCGAGCCTATAAATGCCTGGGATTTGTGATACGAAATTCAAAAGATTCTACTTCCAGTGACAAGTTGAACCTCTTATTTAATGCTTATGTTTGCACTCGACTAGAGTATGTATATATCGTGTGTGCTCCCATTCATCAAGTACACTGTGAAAATATCGAGAGTATACAAAGGAAGTTCTTGAAGTATATTAGATTTCGAAGGAATGAAGTATATCCTGTATGTGGATATGAACAACAAAATGTATTAGATTCAGTTAATGTCATATCTTTAGAAAAAAGGAGAGTAATGCATTCGACTATATTTATTTATAAGATTATTAATTATTGTTTTGATAGCCCCTCAATATTGGAGCAGATCAGGTTAAATGTACCCAGAATCACATCGCAATTTTCAAGAACATTTTATTTACAATCTCCTCGTACCAATTTACTTGAATCAGCCCCAGTCTATCAAATGTTTACAAACTACTCACTAGTGCAAAATCAAATAGATTTTTAACACAAAATGTATAATAAGGAAAAATACCTATATTGGTAACGCATTTGCAATGTAGGATGTTCCTGCTCTTCTTATTAATGATAGTACTTGTTTTTTTATGAATATACAATTTTTTATTAATATATAGTTACTGTAATTATTGAATTTTATATTTTTATATAAGTATTTTATTAGGTATATAATTAGAGTCCATATAATTAGTTTAAATATTAATTGTATCCTTGAATATTTAAAACTCTAGTGTATTTGTAACATATCATCATTTGTAACATTGTATTCCTACCCTGTGATTGAAAATATCTCGTTTCTGTTGGATAGATGTATTTTAAATAAATGAATATTTATGAATATTTAATTAATACATTCGTCTAAACTGCTATTCTACTTCTTTAAATCTAACTAAAAGCAAATGTTGTATTTTAGTGCCAAATAATAGATTATCTGCCAATGAGGGCGCAGGCGCTCTTACACAAAAGACCCATCTTATATGGACTATTATTTGTTGTTGTAATTATATCATCATCATGAGGTCATCAGTCCTAAGACTGGTTGGACGCTAACCTCCAGCTTCTCCTATCTTGTGCTAACCTACGCATTTCGCTAACTGCGCTACAACCTACATCCCTTACTATTTGCGAGCAGTAGTCTAATCTAGGCCTACCTCTGCCTTTCTTCACTCCTATTCTGCCTCCAAATATCGCAACTATTCCCCCATGTCTCAGCAAGTGGCCTACCATTCTATCTCTTCTCTTTTTTTATGTTTTTCCACATACTTTTTTTCTCGCCGACTTTCTCTAATACTTCTTCGTTTCTAACCCTATCAGTCCACGGTATTTTCAACATTCTTCGGCAACACCACATCTCAAAAGCTTCTAATTTCTTCCTACTTGCTTCCCCTACCGTCCAGGTTTCGCCGCCGTATAGTGCCGTGCTCCACACATACGTTTTCAAAAATCTCTTCCTTGTTTCTAAGTTTATTACCCCCGAGCATAAAAGTGCTTTCTTCTTGTTAAAAGCTACTCGACCCTGCGCTATTCTTTGTTTTATATCCTTATCGCTTCTTCCATCCAAATTTATTTTACTTCCTAAATAAGTGAAGTCTTTAACTTCCTCCAATCTTTCATTATTAATTTGTACTTTCGTTTTTGCTCTGCTCTCGCGCCCTCTGCACACTAACACTTTAGTTTTGTTTTTATTCACCCTCATTCATAATTATATAACATACTTAAATTATAACCTATAATCTATCACTTATTTTTAAACTGTCGCATTGTTTCAGTGGGTGCGACTTTTAGCTGTTGTCCAGAAGGTCAACAGCAAGGAAGTGAGGATGCACTGCGCAGGTCGCTATAGGTATTTCACCCTGACGCACTTGACTTCATCTAAAACAGTTTTAGTTTCCAAATCACCATCCAATCTTTTGTTACGAATCAAGGAACATCATTGATGGTTCTTATTGTTAATGATTTGGACTGGAATCTTTGTAGGATTTCGATATTTGACAAACTTACAATTACCCACAGTTATATATCATAAAACCACACAATTTCATAGATTATTTCATACAGTCAGTTTTCTAGACAGTGAGAATTTAGGTTTTCTGCGTCGTAGCTAGTACACTTTAGAAAGTTTTAAGTCAAGCTGTTTCCTCTTAATAAATATACTCGTATGATAATATGATGTCTTCAACATAGCCTTCTGCTAAGGTGCATACCTCAATATTTAAGTCTGTTGGAGTAGATTACCACGGATAATAACGCTAGGACATTCTTTCTTCAGAGTGAAAGTTATCTATTGAAATTCTACCTCTTTGACTCTTATTCTCCATTTTCTCATCGGCTACTAGATGCTACGGATAGCTTCTTGAAGTTTATAAGTTGCATAACTTGGCGCTATACTGGACGGTGTCTGATCGAGTAGATAAATCGGCTGTAAAGAGTTATAAAATATTTACTAATATTAATTTGTTTACGTCATTACCATGAAACATTTTAAACATATACCAAATCAATATACCTTAACAATTTTTTAACTACACATATCTCGATTATCTATATAATCATTTTTATATACTTTGCCTTCACTATTAAAGCTACCTTGTTAGAACAAAAAACATCAGTTTACATTATTTTTACGCCATCAAAAGTGGCAGATTAGCAAATACTGAAATATTTAATTTCATGTTGTAGGAGTTCTCTAAACGCTTAACAAAATTTTAATTTCAACGCCGTCGTTCGGTGCAGTTAACTTCTGTTGATGGGCGTTTATATCTCAATTTTCACGGATAAATTACATATCATTTATTAAAAGGAAAATATCTCCGTAGTCCAACCTCCCTTAAGATTACAACACAATGGATTTCAATTAGAGAACGCATTATTTAGAAGGAATTATTTCGAAATATATTAGGGAAGAATGGTAGCAGTAGTCGAAACTAGATCGAAATAATATTTTCATAGAAAAATTTAAAATTTTATAAATACTTACGTGAGATGGTACTTTCAGATTTTCTAAAATATTGAATATAAATAAAATAAGGAGAGGTCGATATTTACGGGGCCCACCCCATATGTTTTCTTGAGTTTATTGTTGATAACTTTAAGAACTACCTATATTAAGTTCAAACTAATTTTAGTTTGTGTGTTCTTATTTTATGGTCAATAAAGAACGTTGCCTACCAGAATTTACTTAACATTGAATAGAATGCGTGTTGCCCTTTATATAATGTCTGGAAGTCTGTTTAAGAATATTATTTTATTATGTAATAAAGTAGACAATTCGTACCAACACGTAATTTTAAAGTTATTTAAATACAGTCTAAATAAATAAAAGACGAGATGATGTCAGCAACATTTTAGCTGATTATTATTTATATGACGTTTATGAAGAATTTTTCGAAAAGTTAGCTGTGAGTGAAGTATGTGTTTCGTATGAGATGTCTATGCTATATGAATAGAATGTTTACTAGAAGATAATGTTAGTAGAGCTAAGTTAGTTGGAGAAAAATTATCATTCATCTGTAAAATACAGTCAAACAACAAACAGGGCTACTAACTAATTTACAAGTGAAGAGCATAGGCCACAGAAATGGAAGGGAAATACAACGAATATTTTACACTTCTTTCCTTTTATTATTGTATAATTTCGTGATTTTAGATCTCCTTCAGCTGTGCTATATCCATAAGGTCAATGACTCCGGTATATCGAACTATACAGTTACCTCGTCCTCTTTAGAGTATTGGCACGACATGTCTCCTTTATATTTATACCTATATAAATTTCACCTAGCTTTTATATAAGATCAAATAGAGCCAAATAAATTATCGATTTATCTACAGATACATAACTAACAACGTGATAATTTAGAGTATAAGGCTCTTATGTACCCATATACTCCAAATTATTGTCAGCATGTTACACCCTCTATAGGCTAAAGAACATTACCAATATGAATATGGTACTATCCTATTACTATGCCTAAGTCTATTCTAGAATAAAGTAAGGAGATTCCCAAATTGTTTTGAATCTTTATATATTTTACTGAGACTTCTCAAAATGAGAGAAAGGGTGCCATTTGTGTTGTTAATGACGGGTCAATATTTAACTACTGTCAACTGCAAATAATATTACGTCAACATGCCGCAGTTAGCGGCAAATTAACAGTTCAACAACGAATAGTTTGTGTACAACTGTTTTATGAAAGTGAGTGATCATTTGAAGAGACTGGTTTTGTTATTGATAAGGCAACAGCAATACGTCGTCGTCATGGTCGGTCAGAAAATACTGTTGCAGCCAGAGAAAATATACGGGAGTACCAAGACACATCAGTTCGACGTCGTGCTCAATATGTAATTGATTCTGTCAAAAGCCACCAAGTATCGGATTTTAAAGTTAGATCTACATCTGTCAGCATACAAAATTCAGTTGATACAACAATTAAAACTACAGAAATTTGTACAACGATTAAAAGCTACGGACCATTTACAATGTCGTACTTTTATTAATTGGGTGTTAGAAAAGAAAGGTGGAGCTGATTTTTGCAACAACATTTTGTTCACCGTTGAAACACATGTTCATCTTTACGGATACATCAGCAAACAGAATTGTCAAATTTGGGGTGCTGAGAATCCCATCCATTTTCTCAAAAATATCACATACATGTGATATTTTTGAGAAAACATTGTATTTTGAATTAAATTAATTTTACTTTCTGTAAGAAATTGCCTAAAACATTATGTGGAAACTCATGTTTTATCATTTACACAATGTGTATTCTAAGTAAGTTACTTTCACTACGCATTCGATCTTTTCAGGCTATCCTAGAATGCAGGAGCTGTACAAATTTACAGAAGTTGCAATAATGACAAATTGTACCAAATGTCTGGAGTCTTCTTTCATAATTTATATAATGATATCTGGAGAACGGTTGGGTTGGGTATCAATTGTTAAAATAATGGCAGTTATGCTTATTACATGCTGTGTCATCTTTCTAAATCCGTTAGATTAAGAAGTAGTTTTAATGTATTTAAAAATGGAATGACAATTTGCTTGTTTAATATATTGAATGGCGATTTATCTATTATCAAAGAATATCTAACAATCGTATCCATCCTATCATGATGAAAATGAAGATTGCTTCTCTTTCAAAAGAAAGTAAAGACTTAGTGAATTTAATATATGGAAAACTTCTCATAATTTTCGGGTATTTGAGACGAAACGAAAATTATGCGAGAAAAGGTGCAATGCCATATTAAAATATATAGGATGAAAATTATTTGAGAACAGTCCTAAACGTTTTAAATTATCTTCGTTGTCTGCTATTTCCTTATTATATTTAAAATAAGTTAAACTTTATTCTTTGTTATTTCTTGAAATAAACTTTAGTAGACGGTAATGCTTTTGTGATTTATAAATTATCGATTAGAAATTGCTGATAACACTATTTTAATAAGATATAATAATGTAGTAAAGAAAAACAGAAATAGAAGTATAAGTGAACTTTCCCAAGAAAATAGTTAACAGAAATGCATAATTAATTATTCTTTGAAAATAGTTTTTCGATTATTATTTCCATTAAAACGCTATGAAATATTTTATACCACGAAAATATTATTGGCGATATAAATGAGAGCTCAATAACATAACTAAAAAGGTTTTTAAGTATATTATAACAACAATAACACCCGCTCTTAGATGGTGACGTAAATATTCCACGTCATCAGTTTCGTAGCTAACAATACGATAGCGTGACAAAGACCAGTCAATAAATGACCTAAGTTTATTAACGAAGGTCTGTTAGTCAAAACAAACACGTAAACTACCTTTCCAAAAATGATATCAACGTCAGAGTAAATAAGCGGAGTTTCTATTTACGGTTTATTACGACATTTCTCCAGTCTGTTCAGTTTCTACCACTGATATTTAGTTGCCATTCAATGACAAAAGAATATTTTAGAAATATTCTTTTGTCATTGAATGGCAACTAAATGGCAAGGTCAGAAGAGATACTTTTGTTTAATGCTTGTCTCTCTGAATATGATCACGTGAACTTCCTTATTAGAGAAAATTAATAGGATAATAACTGAAGAATATTTACCACTTTTATTATAATATGCGAAAATTAATAGTTTTATCTACGACCACTATATTAGGAGGGTTTAATACTTCTGTTTCTCGTGGATTAGAGGCCTTCTAATACACTAGTAGATTAAAATTTATAATACCACGCTTATATTTTATAGAATTTTATTTAGAATTATTGTTAATATTAACATTGACATTTATCTCAACCATGTTGTCATTTTGGTCGAGATTGATTTCGAAGGGCTGGAAGGGACCACAACTTCGCCAATATTAGGACCTGCATTTTTTCAGCAATTTCCATCTTGCTGGACAATGATTCCTCAACATAACTTTCCGCTACCGTGTCGATTTCCAACCACCGTGATGCTTGACAGTGGTAATATTGCCCCCAGCATTGGTCAATAATATTGCCGAAGAACGCCTCATTCCATGTCCGGTATAACTTCCGGGTCAGGGAGCCCAAGAAATGAAGCCACTTTTTTAAAAGGTTTTCAAAATTGTGTTGATGCTTACATGTGTAGTAGATTTTTCAGCCACATATCGCAAGAAATATCTCCCACCGGCAGTTTTATGTCGTATACTGATGTATTTTCGACACATTTTTACAGAATTGGCCGAAAAAGCTTCTTCTAAGATAGTAAAAAATGTTTGTTTTCGTATCCGGAATGAGTATGTACAAAGTAACTGCCTTTGTCTTGGACATGGCTGATATCCAAAAGAGTTAATGCATTGCATCGATAAGCACTTATGTGCTTAAGCACCTTCTTTGTTTTATAATTTCTTGATCCGGCTTTCAAATACGAAGGAAGTTTACCATACTTCGAAATATCAATACCTTTGTGCACTTTCAATATCGATTTTAGTATCTAATACTTTTCCACATTGAAGAGACAGCAAACCGTTTCTGCACATTGAAAAAGTAGAATAGTAGTACCTCTTCTGTAATTGCTCTTTCTTTCCCCGTTTTTTCGACAGTTGTCGAATTCCACCAATTCCTTCTCATATACACTTTTGATTTTCGCTGACAACAGACGTAATATTGCTTCTTGAGCTTCTTGCTAGATTTCAGTCGGAACGAAGAAATTCTCAGCATTATCACTCATTTTTTTGTGACGATTTGGCAAATAATGTCGGTCTTGTTGACAAATAAACAAACGCATGTCCTAGAGACCACTCCAAGACTTTCTAATTTTCAGCTCAAAATAAATATTCTTGATCAAAATAAATCTGTTAAATCTGACGTTTTTCAAAACCAGAAAACCAGAAAAACATTCGGGAATTAACAGCCTTTAATCCCCTCGAAGAAATAGGCGCTCTCCTCTGCGCCTCAAGTGCCCATTTTTTCTCGTGGATTAAAAGCTTGTTAATTCCCATATATAATTAATAACTATTACGTGTTTTAGTGAGTTTCTGAAATGTTTGAATTTACAAGAACAATGTATAAAAATCGCTATTACAATTAGACCGCTAAGACAGCTAGGTAACTCATACAGATTTGATATACATTTTGTTGGGATAAACATCTTTGCTATTTTATCAGATTAGAAACAAACTTACTTCGATGTTACTATATGTATATAGCAGACAATACAACCATGTATCAGATGATATTTTTCGTACCGAACTCCTTCGAAATATTGGTAAAATTGACAAAAAAAGAAGTAGAATATATAAATTTATGACACATTAATTTCTCCTTTATAGCAAGAATATGAATCGATTCTAGTATGAAATGAGCAGGTAATAATCATACAAACTACATAAACAAAGTATCAATAGTTATTTCTATCTGGTCGCCATAATTATTATACCTGTTAGTTGTCTCTTATTCTGTCGAGAAATTTTGTAAATATTAAGAAATTAATGTTAAAATATTACGACTCAAGTGTTAAGTATTAATGAAAGGAAAGGAGCCAAGGTATGGCTCTACCGCCCACAGAACGTAATCAATTTATGTTGCTGTGCTTCCATCTTTGTATATTATATGGCATTCTTCTTTCTTTTGAAAATATGTATTTACAATTGGAACATCGAAAAGGATTGCGATGTTTAGTATATAAGTTTCCTGGCTATTAAGGGAACCATACCCGAAATTTTCGCCTACAGCTGAGTTTTCTGGTGCACCTTTGCCGACATGGCCGTTGAAATCACCTGACATTATTTCCCTTTCTTCCAGAGGTATTGTTTGTAAGAAATCTTCTGGAAGTTTTCCGAGAATATATCTTTTTCTTCCTTTCTACGTCCACATTGGGGAGCATACATCGAGATTATATTTACAGCCGATTAATTGTGAAGTGCAAGTTTTACGCATATTATTCTGTAACTAATTTACTTGAATATTTACGAGTTCTTAGCTTCGTCCGGTCATGAA
Source organism: Rosalia funebris (assembly GCA_037954035.1). Taxonomy (NCBI): domain Eukaryota; kingdom Metazoa; phylum Arthropoda; class Insecta; order Coleoptera; family Cerambycidae; genus Rosalia; species Rosalia funebris. The sequence goes on along the minus strand of JAZFAV010000009.1, from coordinate 30,984,175 downwards.
ACCAATGTTTCAAGTAGCTATACGTATCTTGTAAGCGCTGCGTCTAGTTTCGTCGCTTGCAGGGGACGCCTTAGCATTTTTCGCATGTAATAGCTTCTGACCATCGTTTACGGAGGACGCCTTAACAGTTGTATAATTCGTTCTCTTGTTTTGCACATTCATACTAGGAGAAATTGGGAAATTAATTTGTTCTGGCTTTTACGGCCGGTTGCCACCTGACGCCAAAACTGTCGACCTTTACTCGAATGTGAGTACCGCCGTTGACCCCCTCAGGGTTCTTCCGCCACCAACTATCCTGGAGTGTTCCAGCTTAAACCTTCAGCACTGCCCGCGGCCTCGACTCTAAAATATGTCAGAGAATCCCGCAACATGGATTTAATGTCGAAGTAAATGTTAATGAAAATATTAGTATAAAATGATTATCGAGATTGGCCACCTACTTAAAATGTAAATCTGTAAGTAAAAAGTATAAGAATTTGATGAGACTAGAAATCGAAATATTTATTCGAGAAGCCCTTAATGGAAAAATTTTATTAATGAAGCAGATTTAGTAATGATTACATAATAGTTCTCTATGATTTCTCTATGAATTTTGTTCGGGTTATTTTAATAATCAGCATTCACAGAGCTTATTGAAAACAAAGATTATGTACTTATCACTAAAATGTCTGCCTTAAAGACAAAGACTTGGAGGATATTTTTTATTTCAGATGTATTTCATATTGAATTACATCGGAACTACAATTCTTTGCATCCTAAGTTTACTAAAAGTTGTAGATTTTTTTTATTAAATATGTTAATAGGAAATGTAACAATCAAATGCTTTTTATTAATGAAATAAGAAACACTCCAAGAGAAATCTCTGCGTATTTAAAATTACCGCTTCTCACCGCATCCGAGACTATCAGGGCTACTGTCTTAGAGCCTCCTAGCTAATTCTGAGACATATATGACTTCCATGAAGACATGGAGGTTGGATATTATTTTAGTGGGAGCACCCTACATTGAAGACCATTGTTTTCAGAACAAAATTCAAGTTTCGAATAAAATGTCTACAGAAGTGGTTGAAGTGTTTGATTTAGTAGCTCAAGTAATTCGTCGAAAACTAATACCTGCTCCATAATTAGAGCCTTAAAACAAGATATGGTTATAGGAGGTTGCCTTGCTTCTACGCCTGGAATAAACTTGATCAATCATAATATTGTAAACTTCAATTTGCAATTTTTGAATAAAAATAATAATGACATAGTTGATTAGTTTTAATTGTAACATTTGTTATACTGAAATAAATAAATTTTCAGATATAAATCTCTATTTACTAAACGGCCGTTTTCGTGTGTGTGTTACGAAATTTTTAGGTCTCTGTACGAAATACTTTTCGTTCGAATTTCGGCATTAGGACAAAATCAATATAGTAAATCAACCCTTGTGAACAACGTGGTAACGTGGTAACTTTTGTCTTGAAGCCTCTAGAGGCATGCTCCGGAGGTGCCTTTGATATGAGCGAGGGGGCGGCGCAATATTATTGCGATTTGCTTACTCAAATTTGTATTATTGTAGCAATTTATGCAATTAAATTAATAAGTAATATTTGTACGAATATGACCTTTCTGTTTGAGAATAGAAAAAGTACTTTCCTTTCCAATTAACCAAAGTGGCATTTTGATAGTACTATAATGAAAATTTCATTATAGTATTATCAACATTTTATAACAGTTTTCAAAAAAAAAATTATTTTATATCGGAAATATTTGTATATTCCCATATAATTTTTTCATGTAATGAAATTCTTCTACGTACTATTACATATGTACAAAGTTGTAATTATTACTTATGGATTATTAACCACTTAAAATTATGTTTAACGTTGTTTTAGAGATTTATGAAACTCGCTCAGATATGTCGGTTTTAATCTCAGCAGTACCTCTTTTCAATTAAATTTTAAATATACGAACTTTTAGCGTAAATTAAGTTTTAATTATGTTTTAAATATTTATGAGTTGAGGTAAAATTTTGTCTAGTTTGATGTTTATTTGTTTATATTATTAATATTCAAGTATGCCGGGGGGTCTGTTAGAGGCTACAACGCCTCTAACATTGTTAATATTTAATTTTAGCTGTTATTTCCTGGAATATTTTTCATCTTGATTTGTAAACTATCTAAAAATTACTGAATATTTTTTTAATAGTAAATAATTTCGCAAACAAAGCTATATATATATATATATATATATATATATATATATATATATATATATATATATATATATATATATATATATATATATATATATATATATATATGTGTATATTCTACATACACAATTCTAGTCTATTGATAAATGATCGCCTTACATTCACAAACATTTCACCTCTCATTTCAATAACAGTTCGAAATTCTTAAGTTATTTAAAACATTTTGTTGTTCAAAAAGGGTTAGATCAGACAACTAAGCCGATACCATTTTACTACTTTTCTGCGCCATGTACTTTACATTTCTAATATTTTTATATATTTTTTTATTATTATGGGTATATAAAACTGAGTAATATAATTCGGTTGAAATAAACTTCACTAAATAATATACACACTTCTTGTTGCGTCGGCTTGCGATCTCCATATCGAACCATTAATATACTTTTAATTTTATTTTATTCTTTTAAAGGAAGAATTTTAATTGCGAGGTAAAAAGAATACAGACAAAAATATAGCATATATTGCAAAGCAAACTATCTGATAACATAAAATTAGTACACAACGGATAATACTACTAAATACAGTAAAAGAGAATAGTACTATGCATAATTATATTCTAGTGTATTTAGCTTCATATATAATAGAAATATAAATAATAAAGTAAATAAATTGTAAATAATACATTACAGAACATTAGAATAACTCATGTTTACTAGAACTATTTCATGTAGAAGTTGGTAAGTTATACTTTATATCAGAAATTTATAAATTTTCATTCACTTTCATTTTCGAAAATCATGATAAACTAAATTAAATCTGATGAAACATCTGAAAATGGCTCTGGCATTTAATATAATTAGGTACTAACTATATTAAATATAACTAGTAAAGCGGTACTTAATAAGAGATAAGAGACATAAGCGCAGGACAACTAATTTTGTTGTTTATTATTCTGTATAGAACATCATGTATTATTCTTCTTGTAGTAGTATTGCTCATTTGAAATATATTAATAAGCAGGTCATATGCTTAATTTCTGGCTGGGTGGATACTATCTAAAATGAAACTTCCTGTCTGGAAAAATCTACACCATACTTTGTCCAGTAACGCGATGTAACAGTTATAATTTGAATACCAAACGATAGAGGCATGTTCGAGCCCAAATCTTTGTATACATAGTATACAAAGTATACAGTAGCTTACAATATTTTAAATAGGAGATATATCGAAAATTCTTATCTCGTGGAAAATGAAACTTGGAGTGCCTATATTGCTAGATGCTGTTCTTTGATGTCATATATTCAATGTTTTATTTTCAATCACACTCCATGAACTTAAAAACTTTCAATGTAATGCATATATATATATATATATATATATATATATATATATATATATATATATATATATATATATATATATATATATATATATATATATATATATATATATATATATATATTACACTAGTCTCTACCTTCATTAATAGACCATTCGAATACTAATATAAGGTTTCTAGTGCGTTCTAAGCTAACCATAATCACACTGTATCGCTGTGGTACGGTGTGATTGGCTGGTGGAATTCACTGGTCTGCAAATGTGTCCTCTGAGAGACTTATTAAACTAGGCCGCCAGGCGGCGCAACCAGCTGCGTCACTGGCGACTCCGTGCAGGGCAACTAGTGGCGCAGCCAATCACTCATTCAGTGTAGTTTCGGTAGTTCTCGCCAGCCGACCAGTCTAATTTCTATTTTCCTTGAACTCTTTTCTGTGATTTACGCGAATTGCATACTTCAATATGTCTAGTCAGATTACCACTGTGGAAAGGAGTGGAAGTGACGGCGTAAATCAGACAAGGAGGAAAAGCAAGAAGCAGGAAAAAGTTCTGAAAGAGTGGCAGAAGTTATTGGACACAAAAGTAAATACGGAAGATTTCATTTATGCATTTCAACAACATGCCGCAATTTGAGACGCCAGTTCCAGTAATAAGGAAGTAAATCTGAATGCTTGGACAGAAATTATTTGTACATTCCTACCGGATTTTGAGAAGCATTCCTTGGTGGAGAGGAATAACCTGAACACAGTTCATCAAAAAGAGTATAGTACAACCCTTTAGATTCACTTAACGATAGCATAGGGTATACGTGCATCTTGCTCTCCCTTCGCCTTTTCTTTTTCGTTAAGAATACAAGGAGGAGCATAGACGTATACTTGTTGTCCGACATGTTATCTCATCACTAGTGCGTAGTGGACTGACCTCGTGGTGGTCAAACCAAGTGGTGGCTGGACTGGCTGCGCCGCCTGGCGGCCTGGCAACCCAGTGTAATAGACTCGGTATGATACAATGTCCCGCCACGACTCTTCGCCACCCGTGGCTGGCGACGTGGTCGCGAGGCACGGCAGCCAGTCAGCAGCTAGTTTGTGGCGACGCGGCAACGCCACCGGCTGCCCTAATCTAATAAGCTCCATAAGGCTCCTTTCACACTATACGGTTTTGTCCGTACGGCGAAATTATGTTAGTGGTGCAAAGAAGACCATGACAAGAAGAATGGCCCCTTTTACATTAGATGGTCACGCCAAAATAATACGCGGTCGCCGTGTAGTCGCCATCCACTGTCACTACAACCCACGGCAACCGGGTATATAGTTATTTACGTGGCCAAATGAACCTTTTCACATTGGACGGTTTAAACCGTACGGCAGTTGCTCTCGGTAGTTAACTTCTGTAGTTTCGTTCTCCAATTCGAATAATTATTTTATAAATTGTACAATAAATATTAATATTATTCATTTTAATAAGTTATTAATTAATAAATATTCACTTTAATTAGTTAATAATTCAGTTTCATTAGTTTAATATTCATTTATTTCTATTTGGACAATGAAGATTGATGATTCTTTCTTAGACGATACAACAATAATTCAGTAATTTGCTTACGGTTCGTTGCACACCAGTACTTTTTACTAGGTACTAAAAAGGTAAGATGCTTATGATGGAAATAAAACCGTGTATAAATCGTGCATAGTGCGAATGAATTGCCCTTTCGGATATTTGCCGTACGGTTTTTGCCGTACAGACGAAACCGTATAGTGTGAAGGAAGCCTAACAATCAATGCCCAATGACGAGCAGCGTCACCGGTTTCGCGGCAGGCTGCGCCGGCTGGCGGCCTAGTGTAATAAAGGCCTAAATATTATGTAACTTACCTTACCTTGCCTAACAAAATTGCACCTGGCTGGGCAATAATTTTTTATCACCACATGGTAGTTCTTCGACGAAATATCTTTAGGTAATTTAAATTCAATTTCTTGTCTATTAAAACGTCACTACGCTAGATTAATTGCTATGAAAACCTAAATATTATAAAAGAGATTTTTTGTCTATTCTCATGAAGAATGCAAACTATTAATACGTAAGTCTGTCAATTAAGACTCAATTAAAATGTCTTTTTTTAAATTTATTCACGATTAAATTATGATGAATGTGATTCTTTAAGTGTATAGAAAACACCCAAATGACTTAAACGACCTGAGTTGTTGACCCAGTGAATAAAAAAGGTCACTGTGATAGCAGGGACATCATAGACGAAATAAAAGTTTTAAGGTCTCCATCATATGTTACACTCTGAATCCAATTACCTATAAGTTACGTGGTTTTCAATACAAAAACTAAGTCACTAGTCTATTCGAGATACTAAGGAACAAAAATAATAGTTCTACTGCAACATGTTATATGTTGTTGACAAATTCAATCACTAACCTAGAATATCTGTACCGTTTAAATATATAATGTAAATGAAATTACACAGCAAATCGATTTGTACAAAGTAATTAAATTTTATGTACATGTTTGTTCAAATGACAGTCCTATACACGATGTGTTCCATTTGTCGAGTGCACTTCAAACATAAATTGGAGTTGTAGAGCTACAGTGAATATAAATTAATCAATACATAATTGCCTTAAAATTAGCATATTAAAGCAACTCCTAAAAACACAATGCTCGGTTCTCCATTCCAGCACGCGTGACAAAAACATACATAAGATATTTTTACATGATGATTCTAGGTTACGTTTGTAATTCGGACACGTTGGATCAAGATAACATCATTAGACCCAACCTTGTGCATTATTAAAAGTCTAAAAATGTAACTAGAATATAATGTAAAAGTATGGCAAACAAATCAATGGCATAGATGGTTTTTTAATATAGTTAATTTTAATATAGTTTAAGCAGTTAACACCCTAGCACCTTTATAGGTGCTAGGGTGTTAACTGCTTTATAATTAGCGCCTGTAAATGGATTAATTAGTATTCACGGATGTTCATTCCATTAAGTAATTTTTATAATTGCTGATTAGTATTATGGTTCACGAAAACCTATATTGATGTCTTTGAATGATAACCGGCTATCTAGAATTAAATGAGCTGTAATGTTATATATCATTAGAAAGCTGATTTTATTCTCTTTATAGTCATGTTGTTAGGTTCTGTAGAAAATTAAATGTTTTGCCAATTTTGAGCTTTGCCGCTTTAGATATTAGAAACGAACTTTTGTCAGATTTTCATTACTGAGTTCAAACCCAGCTATAATGCAACAGAGGCAGCTCAAAGTATTAATGAAGCTTAGGGCCAGATGAAGAACCTCGAAGGTAAGGAAAGTCGCGGGCGTCCTACTAAACTTGGTAACGATTAATTTGTGGCACTAATGGTCTTCAATTCACAAAATAAATCCACGTACGACTATTCGTGAGCGTGTAGAGGAGCTTCGCGAAAACGACAGTTTCCGATCACCTCAGTCGAATTGGAAAGTCAAATAAGCTTGATAAGTGGGCGCCGCACGATTGAACGAAAATCAAAAGAATATCGCCGTATTGAAGTAATATCTGTCCCTCTTCTCCGCAACAAAAACGACCCTTTTCTCGACCGACTTGTGACGGGTAACGAAAAGTGGATTGTCTACGAAACCACGATCAATCTCCTCATGCTGCATCAAGAGAAAGTTATGGTGATGGTTTGGCGGTCTTCCGCCAGTTTGGCCCACCATAGCTTGCTGAATCTGGACGAAGCAATTACGGCAGAAAAGTATTGTCAACAATTTGAGGAAATCCACTACAAACTTTGACAACAACGACCAGTATTGGTCTACAGAAAAGTTCAGATTCTTGTCCACAGAAACACCAGATTGCACGTCTCAATTATCACGCGATAAAAACTACAAAAGTTGGGGTATGAAACTCTCAACCACCCACCATACTCGCCCGATTTCTCACCAACCGACTACCCTATGTTCGAGCATCTTAACAGCTTCCTTCGTGAGAAATATCTCACCAACCACGACGATGTCAAAAATGCCTTCAACGCCTTCATCGCCTTCAAGTTCAAAATTTTATGCAACCGGGATAAATAACTTTGTTTCTCGTTGGCTAACATGTGTTGATTCGAATAGTTCTTATTTCAATTAATAAAGTTTTGTCTGGAGCGAGTTGTTGCATTTTAAAGATAAGAGTTGAAAACGCTCATTTATTTTCGGACAACCCTAAGAATAATATCTACTTTCCCATAAGTTAAAACAGATTCAACAGAAATGGTCAGTAATAAAAGTTAGATTTTTTTAGTAGTGAAATATTCATAAATATTGTACAAACATCGTCAGCAAGAAGCTATCCTCTTTTAAATATTGTTAATTATCAGTGTTTTATATAACTAGATACATCATTGAACATTTTCAATGCTAGGTGAGTCAGAAGCCACATTGAAACGACACAATTGTTTCTGAAAATTATTTGTTATAAGGTACGAATTTTAATCTAAAAACATCTTTATACGTTCCTCTAGGGGACACCTCTTATCGAAGGTCAACATACACTTTGGTATCCTCTTTTGAGTAATAAAAACATGCCTTAAATAGGATACTATATATAGTGAATCCACTCGAACATAATATAGTTTTTTTAGTTGGTCAGTGTTTAAAATATTTCTCAAATCTTTTACTTTAATAAGATAATATAATTAATTTTTGAAATTAAGTTAAAATAATGCAGTTGTCGACTTCATTCATCAAGTTCATTCAGACATTCATGAAGTCAATGGTTAAACCTAAGAATATAACACTATTTTTACAGGAAACTATAAAAATATTAATATTTAAAACAATATTCATATATGACTTCTATTTATTATAAAAGCACATGAACTTTATCTTTTAGTGTTTAAAAATAAATAGCTTTGATTAAATCGATCAAAATCGTATAGCAGTTTATGGCATTTTTCCGTTAAAGCCTGATCTGATTTATCAGAAGCAATTACTGATCAGCATACAAAGTGAGTTCAGCGAAGCTATATATAATCAAAGTCATTGATACATTCAAAAAATGAACAGTTTTAGAACCTTAAAACGGACTCCTGTTCCGCACATAGAACATCTCTATCTCGAAATTGAGTGGCCGAGAAAAAATAAAGCAACGCATAAATGCAGAATATGTGTTTTATGCGACAATTTTACATTTTTCGAACGAAATTATTTTCTTTCTCATTCATTCGTATATGATACAGGCCGAATATATGTATATATTTTTCGTTTAATGCAAAATCGGCAAATTTCCATTAAAATAAGTCCACCATCGTGCTTTTTCATGACCCATGGATGGGGTGGGGTGTATCCTGTCCACCTCAAAATCAATAAATGTCGTCTGGTAGACGTCTCTAATCAGAATCAGTTGAAATCTGATCGATCCAACACGATTTAATTGAGTGATCGTGCTAACAAAGAAAATTTCTCAACTAGTCCACCGTCGTGCTTTCTCATGACCCATGAACAGGGTGGGGTGTGTCCTATCCACCTCAAAATCATTAGTTTTGATCTGGGAGACGTCCCCGATGAGAATCTGTCAAAATCCGATCGATCTGACACGATTTAGTTAAGTTATCGTGTTAACAAAAAAATCTCTCAAATAGACCCAAGGGAGGGGGTGGTGTGTGCTATCCACCTCAAAATCAATAGGTGTCATCTGGGAGACGTGCCCGATCAGAGTCAGTCAAAACCCGATCGCTTCTACACGATTTAGTTGAGTTGTCGTGGTAACAAGAAATTTTAATGCCGACAACACAGACAGAGTTTTTTTTAAACCATTTTCTTTTGTTTTTAGGCCGAAAAACGAAAGATAAACGAAACAAATTTTTTTCCAATTTTCTGTACACTATTACATTACTTTTCCGCTAGTATAGTTGCGTGCGGAAAAATAATAAATACATGACTCAAGCTTGAACTTTGTAGCATTCCAATATCGATATTTTTGCTAACGTAGGGCATATTATTTCTATATACACATTATCGTCAGATTTTAAGAAAACTCTTTACCCAATTTTAATTTATTCATAATATGAATGAATGGCTTGAATATGAACTTGTTAAGTTCATATCTAATAAACAATCTTGATTATATAAAACTAAGTTATTTTGTTCCATAAAGGGTAATAGCACATGTAAAACAGAGTCATAAAGTTTTTGGTAATGGGTTTACAGTTTTTCAATCCATTAGTTCTGCATCAGTCTTCTTAAGTATCAGCGTAGTTTTTCTATTTTCAAACAATTACGAAAATATCCTTCTGTAAAGAGAAGTTTATTAAATAAACAAATCGACGGACCAAAATATGTAAAACTATCTTTATGAGGAATGCTGGAGGAATGGATCATCAAAAACTGAAGAATAATAACACTAAAGTTTCTTAGTTAATAAATCATATAGCTCATCGTCAAATGACATTAGTGTGTGAGAATATTAAGAATTTGGGACTTACGTAGGGAGGATAACTTTGAAAATGCATTTATTTGACCTTAATTTGTTCAATATACTTGTAAATGTACTAAATTGTAGCTGATGTAATGAACATTGCCATAAAATGATCGCAAACTTTGTCAGCTATATATTCCTTCTTTAGGGAAATGTTTACATATGTATATGATAATCCTATGCCCATCTTCCTGCTAAAGAAATGTGGTAGACATAAAATTCAGCCAGTAGACCTGGAGTCATAAGACCTTACCTATCTCAGGTATTTAGAGTATGCCTTGTGGTGAGAGTAATAGCCTGATTACACAGTGCGAGCTAGTATGCGAGCTGGCCTAGTCAGTTACTGCAGTACAGCTATTCGCACTGTATGACGGCCTTATACATGTTACTATCATGTGCGAGTCGGTCATTAGCTTGCATCCGAGTTAATTCAACATTTTTTGTTTTTAATCGCCCATCGCCTTCCCCACCACCCACAGGGCAGCAGCTCGCATGTGATTCGGACGTCAACTCGCACGATTTTGCGAAATGTCAGTAGCTCGTATACTCGGTACATTTGTACACAACGAAATTCACAGTCTCTCTGGGCAGGACTTGACTGCAGTCTCTCTGGCAATACCTGATTACCTATTTCATAGCAGCTACTCTCATCGTATGACCGGTCGAGGCCAGTCGACCTACTGCCATGCAAATGTATAGTGTCAGTAGTTGTCTACTGTCACATCAGCAGCTCATACTGAATATCCAGGCCTTTACTTGTGAGCAGAGTTTCTTTATACAAAATATGTAAATATTTAATATAAAATTATGGCTTATCACTATATTTTTTATAGTACAACCGCATATTCTTTTGAACAGAGCTTTCTATGGAAGCCAAAATATAATTTTAAAATGTTTAATATTAATTTAGATTTATTTTAGTATATTAAAATGAGTATTTCCATTAAGCTGAGTACATGTAGAGATAATTGAAATATGTTATGAAAGGCGCCGATTTATATTACGCTAATATAAGGAACCCGAACATTGGCTATATATACGATAGAGGGAGAGTTTCATAATTGAATTAAATTAAGCGTATAGATTACATGGCCTACATATTGTTATGTTTATTATTGTTATTATTATTATTATATCTTTATTCAGGCGTCTATTGGAATAATATTTACCTACTATTCATTTCATCGCCATTTACCAAATAAAACACTTTCTTATTTTGCCGATACACGGAAGTGTCTACCTGAGCCTAGCCATAAAAACAAGCCAAGGTTTTGTTTTGAAATTTCTTATTTGTCAAATAGCGATAAAATAAACTGTACTTCCTTGATTTTATAGTAGGTAGATATTAGTACAAGTATTCCTATCTATTTTAATACAAGTTTGAAAGATAAAATTAATTTAAAATAATATATTGCGTTCGTTAATGGAATATAACTTAGGAATAGAAAATTGGGAAAACATATTCCATTAAAAGTTTTTCATTTTTATTTTAATAATGTAGTGAGAGATTTAGAAACTGTAGTACTTTAGGAATTTGTAGGAACTTTTCATTTATTTAAATCACTCTAATATTTTATAATCAGGATATTTTTCACACAACCAAGATTATTTAAGTATCACTACTTGATATGTTACGAGTACATATTAACCAACCAGTTTTATTTCAATGTTATTACTGAAATATATTTGAAGATATAACTTGATCAGGAGGATCTTCTATTTGTTTTACCATATTCGAAATCAGCTTTTATACCTATATCACAAACGTAAATAGATAACAACATATAAATTGTTGTTTCGGCATTCTATTTATTTAGCACGATTATAATCAAAAGTGTATTAGACGAATTACCAGATTTACTTATTTATTCTTTGAGTGTATTAAAGAAACAAAGCAAGATTGAAAAGTTCGATATAATATCATTAATAATGATAATAAGTTCCAATACCTTCCTGTTAATTAAAATAATAACTAATATTACAGAATTAACGTCTTCTAAATATATTAATATAGTTAAATTTATAAATAGAATAAACAAAACAAATAAATATGTACTTGGTGATAGTGAAAGTTAAGGGGGCCTTCCCGTTTTTTCTTCGAAGAAACCGAGTTTCTGTAGGAATTAGTTGTGGCGAGACGGTTGAATGGATTTTAAAATTTTTTATTTTATTAAAAAATACATTCTTTCAGGTTTCTAAAAAAAAATTTATTTTACAAACTGAAAAATGGCGGAACTCTAGCAACGCCCCTTTATGGTTTGCTATTGCGGACACACTTCCACTAAATGCAGTTTTTCGGCGAATGGTGCTATCTGATATCAGTAAATAAAAAGAATTTTTATAAAATATAGGGTTATAGCTAAATTTTTCCATAGGAGTTTTTTAAAATTTTAATTTTACGCGATTTAGCGCAACTCTGAAGAAAGAATTACGATTTTCACAACATATTTTCACATTTAAATTGTTATTAAAAATTCAATTTTTGCAATATCGAAAAGATCCTATGGTAGGATATAGCGACATCGATTGTGAAGACTTTAAATGTCTTTTTCTCAAATCTACGTTTTGCATATTAAGTGTAGTTTTCCCGAGGTATCAATGAACCGATTTTAATGACTATAAGTTTGCAATGTTCACAATCGATGTTGCTATATCCTACCATAGGATTTTTTAATATTGCAAAAATTGGATTTTTAATAAAAATTGAAAGGTGAAAACATTTTGTGAAAATCGTAGTTTTTCCTCCAAAGTTGCGCCAAATTCCGTAAAATTTAAATTTAGAGTTTTAAACTCCTATGGCAATATTTAGGTATAACCCTATATTTTATTTTAGAAAATTCTTTATTTTCTGATATTAGGTAACACCATTCGCTGAAAAACTGCACTTAATGCAAATATGTCCCTTGAAGCAGACCATAAAAGGGCGTGGCTCGACGCCCGCCATTTCTGTTTTGTTTGTAAAATAGACAATTTTTTTAGAAACCTGAAAGAATGCATTCCATGAAATTGTATGTGTACATATTATATAAAACACGAATTAGTAAAACTCGTTTCCCTACAAATAATTCTTACAATAACTCTGTATTTTCGAAGAAACAACGGGAAGGCTCCCTTAAAAGAACTAAACTAAAACCGTTATAAGTTTACCACTACGTCACGACCATACGGTAATATCACAGACAACCCCCTATCCCTATGAACGCATTTGCTATAATCGGTAAACAAGAGACAGGTGTAGTTACGTGTATCTTCGGTCATCGGAGATGACCTGAATATATCACCGACAACTGTTTTCATATTTTCACGCTGATCGGTGAGAAGACAAACAGTAACATACGTATTAAATTAGAAATATGAAACTCTTCTATTGACTAACGCAGTAGATAATTTTCGACAGATATTGATAGTTGTTGGACATCTGACTGCTAACATCGTTTCGTTTTATGCAAATTTTGGAGCCTATTTCAGTGCGTATATATTAATATTTGTCATATATCCGTTCTTCTTAGAGCAACACTAGTCTCATAATTGGAGTTGATGTAAGTCAGCAATATTTTATGACAGTTACATGTACGTCTTGTATTAGATGCCGGGAATAACGTTAAATTCTCAAGCACAGCAAATGGTGTTAAATCTCCTGGAATACTTTGAACAGGAGAAAAGAAACGGAGGCCCTTTAGTATCTGTTACAGCCCATGGATTATAAGATTTGTCGCCGTGATAACTTATTTGAAAGGCATTTCCTAGTTTCCTTTGGTACCGGTAATACAATTGACTGTAAAAGCGGTAAATTTAAATTACGTAAACAGTCACTCACTTAACTGATTTTTCATCTTATGTAGTTCATATGAATGTCGCTTGTGACGTAGTGGTAAAGTCATAACGATTTGACTGTATATTAATTTTATTTTATACCATTATTAAATGTCAGTCTAATTCCTGTGTCACGCTTATCAGCAATGCTAACAGACAAGCTACCACTAAATAGAGAAATTTTCCCTGCTTGCAATAAGTTAAATATGTTTTACTTACCTAACATACAATAGACCTCCGATTTTCAAACTTATGGGAAGGCTGGTGTATCATCAGTTATATGTGAGCCAAGTTAGCCTACACAGTTGCTGATACTAACTGTGTTCATTATTATATCTCGATTACTTCTGTATTACTTATATCTTAGCTACAATAAATCTTAACTATATTAATTCACATCGACCATGTTTATTCAATTGACGGAAAATGATTCTGCTCGTACATCCTTATAAAGTATTTATAGTAATGGTTTTGTTTAGAGCAAATTTATCTATTGAATTACGCTGTATATTTTAGATAAAAATTATTGATGATCAAGAGAATACGCGATTTAGAATCCAGAAATTCGTACGCAAGAATCCTTAAATATAATGTAGAGAAGAGGTCGCTGCTAAAAATGGGAATAAATCAATAGGAGGGGTGCCAATAACAGGGGTAGTATAGTATAAGTTATACAGTTATATTTTGTTAACTTTTCTATTTAAATAAATATTTTGTATAACTGCATACAACTTTTATAGATAAATAGATTGCTGTTGAAGATTTATATGATGGATTTTTCAGCTTGTTAGAAGCTAATTGTCAAAGTTCCATTAATTAATGTTTAAATTATGCCACTATAGAGCAACGTAAGGAGAGACTTTTTACTCTTCTTGTCACTGTTTTGATTAAAAGAAAAAGAGAGAACGACGTTTCAACCTCTCTATCGTCGTCTCCAGGAACACAAAGCATTCATTTCTTAGTTCCCCGAAGGCGATATAAGTATGTGGAAACATCGGATTTTCACAAAACAAAAGGCGATATATAGCCACCACCAATCTACAACTAGTACGATTATATTGCAGAATAAATAAAAAAAATAGCCACATTAAGAGCTTGAGTGAATTTATATCATATATCTGTGAAAATTCCATAGGTGCCAGTATCAGTTGGTATAAATACCAGAAGAGACCTCGTGTATCATGATGGTTGACAGTTCGTAGCTGAATATTTTTTGTAAATAAAATAACTATTCCGATTTCGAAATTGTGGATTCGATAATTCAAAATTATATTAACCATTTCATAATTTATGGAAATATGAAACCAATGACAATCAAAATGTTCTAATTTCGAAGAAAACCAGAATACTATCAGCTTCTGCCCACTCCCTTGCACTAATTGAGAAATGCTTTGCTGACTTAGATACTATGTCTTTCGGGATATAATAAGTATGACTACGGTATTCGACGGGATAACTATAATTCAGTCAGTGAGAATAGTTTGTAACACCATCATAGATGTCACCGAAAGTAGTATTTGTGAACCTGGGGGAAAGGTCTTTCACGCTTTGACTACATGCCTCTTACATACATTTTGTCTTCCTTTTGTCGCCCGTATTCTAATTACTATGAACTAATATTATGCATGAAAAGAAGTATTATTAAATATACCATATTTTCTTTATCATTGATAGAATTTTAAAATAGTTATTATTTCATAACTCTATTAAAAATTCATAAGCAGTATTTATCATAGTAGAAATGGAGAAGTCGCTGGGTACTTGGTGAAATATTTTTGACTAGTAAATGAAAGAAAACACTTGGTAGGTTTCACAAAAATTGTAAATTATATTTCTAAAAATTGTTTCCAATTTTATGCCATTCTCAAAGAATAATAAACTTATACTAAACCTAATAAGTATAAAATTCAGTTTATATAGGCAAGTGACAACATATGCTGATATTGATACTATGGCTGCTTTTATTGTTAGGGAAATTCCAAAATCTGTTTGATCATTGGTTATTACTTCTTTATTAAACATTGTTTCTTTATTTCTAATACTTTATTGGTCACAAACAATAATTTTTCGGACTAACAAAAAATAAAACTTTTACACAATGAACGTAAAGGCAGAAGATTAAATTAAGTATTAGAAATAAAAAAATAATGTTTAATAAAAAAAAGTAATAACCAATGATCAAACAGATTTTGGAATTTCCCCAATAATAACAGTAGCTATAGCATAAACATCACCATATATAGTTACATACCTATATAGACTGAATTTTATACTTATTAAGTTTAGTAAAAGTTTGTTACTCTTTTAAAATAACATAGAAGCCTAAACAATTGTTAGAAATATAGATTGCCATTTTTGTGAAACATGCCGTTTCTTTAATTTACTAGTATTTATAATACTTACGATGTAGCGACGAAACTATACGATGAACAGAAAATGAATAAACACACCTAAAGCCAGATGTAGGTGTAAATGCACAAACTCAAAATGTAAGTTAAGTAACCTTAATAATTTAGAATCTTAGACCCGTAAGTTGTTGAATTGTAAAATACACGTACCATCATATTTCTCTATTTCAGTATTTCGATCTGGCATAGCAAAATATAGACACCATCCTGTCCTCTACAACATATTTCATTACGTTATAAAGCTTTGATATAAAGGACGTTATAAATAAAGAGTCATAACTAGAGTTGCTTCCTCATAATTATTCGAACACGAATACCTTTTTCGTTATTTAAAATATGTAGCACTTGTTGCGCGTCATTTGTTATTTGTCATGGTTCACCTAAGGGTAATGAAGTATTCTATAATTTGTATATGGCATTCGCTAATTTTGTGTAATTACTATGAGCAGTTTTTAAATCTGACTGCCACTTGAATATCTTGAAATTTTATGTAACTTCCTGTAGAAGCAAATATTTTTTTAGCATAGAACTATGAAACTGTTGTTCACAGTTATGGATGTTCTGGAATACCAGAACACTGTTTATGAATATGTTATTTGAGCTATTTGATAAAAACATATTTGTGAGTTACTTATTGTTAGTTGCATATCTATAGCTAATACTTCTGCTGTAATATGTACTGGATTTATGAGGGAACGGCCCTTAAACAGCATAACTTTGACGACATCACCAATAAATAATTCAACACTTTCTGTATTGAAATATTTTTGTAATATATGATAATTGCTCCGCTTGTCTATTTTTCCAACACTTTATTGACTAATAAACAAATACGCTGACAACAGTTAAAGTGAATTAAATACATACACTATAACTTTGACCACAGAATGTTTGTTTTAATCGATTGTCTCGTCTACGGCTAATCACAGTTTTCTATTGGGTATTTGGGATTTAATATTATTTCCAATCCTCCCGCATACAGACAGTAAATGCATTTGCAACGTCTGACAACTTCCATTTAACATTATATCGCATTTGTTCCAAAACTAACTAAATGATTATTTATTCCATATAATAACCACTAACTAACGAAGATTGAATAAGAATTAAATGGAAGATAAATTCGGCATAAGGTTTTTGGACAATTCATTTATTCATGTTTTGCACTGTCTACAAGCTTTACATACATGTGTATAGTTTATTTCATCGCTATTTGCCAAATAAAAAATCTCAAAACATACCGTAGCTTGTTTTTATGATTAGGCTCAGGTAGACTGTTCCGTTTATCGGCAAGATAAGAGAGTTTTTTATTTGGAAAATAGCCATGAAATGAATAATAGATTTCTTAAAGTCCACTAAACCTCTACGACTAACCAAAGATATTATTTGAGACCCATGAGGATATTTGAATATAACTTTTTCCTGTTACTGCAAACTTTCGGCATATTTATGCTATTCGAAAGTCACAAGGACGAAACATAAACATAAAACGACTGCATATCAGCTGCCACAGAGTTACCAGCATGTAACGCCACTTATTCGGTACTCACGAAGAGCAACTTAATCATCACATAATAATAATACAAATATAATCGTGTAAAATTATACCGCTGTTACATTTTAATTCCAAGTACAAACTTCTCAAAAATAGTTACTATCGACACCATTTGTGTAATTTACTGTAACACACTTAGTAAATTATATTCTATTTTGGATATAGAGGCTTACCAGTCCTATAAATATGTCAAAACACAACCTTCTTCAAATGAATTATGAGAGGAACTTATGAATTGAATATATTACATGTGTAATAAAATAAGTGTATTTCAAAGTAATATTCAAAATGAATATTACTTTGTCATTACTTTTGAAAGTCAAAATGAATATTTCAAAGTAATATTTCAAATTAATATTATTTGCAAATGGATGTTGTATGTACTCGCATATATATCTTGATGTGTAATGTTTGGTTTAATGTAATTTTATTTAACAGGTATATGGATTTATGAGACTTTGACTTCCTGAAACTTTCATTTAGTCTTAAATCTCAAAAAAAAAAAAAAAATTAAACCACACACGATTTATTTGTAATGAAGTTAAATTTGCAAGTTTATAATAGTATTCTTTTACTTACTGATTGTTTGATTTCCATAAACTTTCATTTATACTTGAAAAAAAATTAAAGTAGATAAGCAAAGCGGGTACGGGACCGGAAGTGCCGTGACAGCGAAGTGGATGGCATGTGTCCATCGGGAGTGTCCATTGTGCACCCTCTGGTCATTGTCGTCGGAGTCTTCGGTGCACCCTCTGGTCATTGTCGTCGGCGGTGCACCCTCTGGGTCGTCGGTGGGGGGCGGGGTCGGGTGGGGGCGGGAGAGGTAGGCCTGCGGTGCGCGGTTTTAACGGAAATCCACATCCTGTAACACGTATGTGATATACAGAGATATGTATACATAGGCGGGGTACTAGGTAATAAAACTTAGGATATTTAATAAAATTTAATAATAATATAAATATAAATATATTTCTTTCTACAAATAGAAAAATAACCTATGATTTTTCGTATAATAACATTTTTTGGAGAAGTATTTTTAGTTGTTCATATAAAGATAAGTTTGGACAATCAATATTAAAAATACTTAAATTAATTTTACCGCTATTTTGCAGTGATCCTGTGAATTCACTATATTCAAAGTATCGACCATCTTGGAAGAAATATAATAGTCCATTAGTGTATCTAAAAACGCCATTCATATTGGGAGGAATACCTTTAAAGTCGCGAGATACGTAACCATAACTTTTTGCTTGCATTGAGGTTTCATCTATTTCGACATATAAATTATCTTCAAAAAATAAGAATGTTTTTCCTGTATAAGTATTTACAGCTCCTACTAATTTATGTTCGAACGGAAGTTGGAAATGTTTCATATCAATTTGTTTGCGAATTTGATAACTCGGATAGGTAATAAAATATATTTGATTATTTACAAATAAAACTATTTCATCATTAGGTCGTTGGTATACAGCCGTTATCGAGTTAAATTTGGTTCCTATATGTAAAACGTTATGTATGTTTAAACATTGTGTTGTAATATTACGTGTTTCGAGGTTCATTATCCATAACCACGTTTTATAAAATATATATAAATTTTTATTCATGACTAAAAATGATAATTTCTTGACATCTATGGTACATAAATCTTTAGTTTGTTTGGGTTCATTTTGAAGAATTTTCGATGTCGGCTTTTCGATTAATTTTGTGTGAGGGGTTGTTGGATTTTTATTAAACGTTGTTCGAGGAGTTATAGCTGATTTTGTAGATGTAACTGGAGACCCATATAAGAATTGAATTCCGGTTATGTCATCTGATGACAATTTGGTAGTGCTATAAAACGGATACATAACTGACGTATTAACATCAGAATGATGTAATCCTAAAGTGTGACCAATTTCATGTACTAAAACTGAATATAAATTTGTTGACGTCGTCGAGGAAGGTTCATCAATTTTTAAATCCCATTGTTCTCTTGAATCTAAATGGATTTCGAGGCATGTATCTTTATTTGGAAAAAAAGCATGTCCTAAAACTCCCCCCTCCCCATCAAAAGGCCAAGGACATTTATCTTTAAAACATTTACTATGTCCTTTATGCCAAGAAATTTCATTAGACTTAGTCATAGATATAATTATATCCGGGTTGTGATAGTTATACTCAAAACTCAAGCTACATACATCCTGCCAGGTTTGAAATGCATTTTTTGCTATATTTTTCATTTGCACATCTGCCGGTGAAAAATACCACCCAATTTTACGTTTCGTCCATTTGTCTCGATGTATTGCGAAAGTGTTGTCCGAAATACCACAACGAGGCGTTTCCATTAATTGTAAAGTTTCCATGTTAGGCTTTCCATCTGTCGGTAAGTTGTAGGTTAATTGAAAGTTCATTAAAGCCTCCTCTTTCTGCTCCTCTGTCACATCTGTTAAATCAGTCTCGGACAACGTTAGGTATCCATATTTTTGCAGATACCCAACAAAATCTTGAGCATGACATAAATAAAATAAAAATAAAATAAAAAGCATGTTTACTATTCGACAGCTCTTATACAACTATATACATCAACATGAATTTCATATCTTTATAGGAAAAAGAGCATCGAATTTGAACCAATGACCTATGGATGTCTTATTTCCACTACCACCGCTCTACCAACTGAGCTATTGAATATAATTTGAGGAAAATAAAACAAAAATATAATTTTATAAAATTTATTATAATTTAAATTTTTATAGGGACATTATAGTAGCTTCTAACTGCTGATTACAAGTCATACATTTTTTAACCTTAAACCCACATTCACCACATACATTTTGATGATGACATGGAAGAAATGTTGTGTTAATTTTATTCACAAAACAAACCTTACAATATTTTGTATTATCTTTACACAGCTTGAAAATTTGCAGCAACAGGTAGAGCAACCTTACTTTATAGGCAAAACTGCCTACAGAATCCTCTGGAGCTGAATATGGAAATATCTGAATATGGGCGTTCATTGTGGTTATGTTTTAACAATACACCCGATACTCTTCTGTCCAAGCCTAATGAGACACTTTACGAGAAGTATAGATGTACACACGGTTATATAGTAGATTAATGCTGATAGTGGGTCTTGTGGATTTGGCTTTTCATTAGCAATAGGTGGACATGCTTCATTCATTTGTTTCCAACCTGTATCACCTACGGTGTTATCTTGAAACCGTATCCGAAACTTGTATTGGATTGTTCCGTTCAACAGGGGGGCGACAAGCGTAGGCACATTATTATTAGCGGCATATGGCGTCATTCTTATCCAAGTTGATGGCCAGCTATCATTTTTACTTCCGTTATTATCAAAACATACTAGAACTTCACGTGAATTATACGGTTGATGTATATATAGAAAATTGCTAAATATCGCTTGCAATATTATAAAATGAGAACTTAACATTACCATTTTCGATTTAAGACTGACATGTATCACACTGATCACTTAATTTATATTGGATATTAGTACTTTTACACTAAATCATGATACAGTGTATAGTTTTACTCTCCTACTTTTGATGGGGCTATTATTTCTGCGCAATCTCAGTAGGTTTTTAAATACTTTTTCTTCCCATAATGCTACACTAGGATCCCATTTAGTTATACATAAATTGGAAAAACTATTGAACATATTCTGCTTATCTTCATACAATCTTATATCTTCTTTTAATAGTTTAAACTTACTAACATACTCTTCTAACCTCACTTTATATAAGTTATACACATCCATTATTAAAAAAAAATCAAAACACACAACTGGTTTCAACGCATGTGAGGAGAATACTGTTACTGAAGATTGACTAAACCTAAAATTATAATCAAAGTAATAAATAAGGTAGTGGGGAAGATCATTAAAACGTGGTGATATTAGATATATTTATTTTGGTATACAAGAATATAACCAATTATACAATTGTGTACAATTCTTTACACTACAATAAGCTTTAGAAGTATAATGATTAAAACAATAAGGTATAGTTTTATTAAATAGAGGAGGCTGTTGAAAAGCTTCATTATTGATTAAACTCTCCACATTAACTATAGTAGGGATCGACAATGGGGATTCCTCTAATTCACATAATTTTCTCTGAAGAAATTCTTCTTTCTGATGACCCTTTACATACACCATATTAGCACTCCCATTTAGCAAGTGCTTACGTAATATATCATCAATCATATCATAATCTACACATCCATCATTATATTTTAACCCATGATGATAATGCTCCAAGTACTTTACTTGTTTCTTCAAGTCTCCGCTTAAGGAATTGAACGGAACTGGAGGCTTAAACAGATAGTGGGCACTTTGTTGAGCACTCATAAATGAAATTTCTTTCGGACAAAAATCCGGTAAATTAAAACCTTGAATATCGACAACTAAAAGCTGCATCTTAAAAGGTAAAACTAATACTGACTGAAATATATACCATACATCATTATTTTATAGTTTATTTCCCCCTCTTCTTTAAAACGCATCTCTAACGGTTCCACCAAGCGGTAAGAATTCTAATACTCTATCGTGAATAATTATACAGCATACTCTAGTATTATCTGGGAAGACTGTGTTAGTTTCTATCTCTAATTTGATATCAACTGTACTTGGTTGTGTTGCAACATTTCTTTTTGAACAGTCGATAACAAATAAAGCATGAGTATTAAATCCAACAAAGTCCAACAAAGGCTCATCGTTTAATGCGAATATTTTAGAAAATTGTGTATACATGAGGAAAGCATCACCATATTTTCTAGTTGTAAAATCAAGTTCCATGTTTTCATACGGATAATATTCTGAGCTTAATTTTAAGCTGATGTTGTATATGTTAATATTATCGAAGTATGAAATGTCGCTTTCTTTATTACCATTTCGATTTGTTTGAAAAGCTACAATTACATATCTCGGACTCTGCACATTATTACAAGTTTTTACCTGCCAGGTCTCTTTCTTAGCGCCTGTCTTTAGGCTAGGTAATTCATGATACTCCCATTGTCTAAACGGAATCAGTATAGGCTTATTGCTATTGATTCCCGATAACCAATTCAAACGTAGCACATCATTTAAAAATATATGTTTAACTTTCAGTTCAATGTTATCTATAGTCAACTCTCCCTCAGTATCAGCTTTCGATACTTTAAAACAATTGTTATCAGTTCTCGCTCGTATTAATCTGATTGTATGTTTTCCAAACATTACTCGCTTGTAATCGTGAAACAACCCAAGCAGATGGCTTAACGGTATTCGCATGAAAAACTTTGTAGTTGTAGGATCATAAGATACTAGCTGGCCACTAGGATAATTCCACCCAGCGATAGTTAACGCAGGATCGTCTTTACTATAGCAACAATATGCTTTTATCGCACTTACGGTGCCGGGGTCTCTTACTTTATCCAGCTCTCTATTATGTAATTCATAGCTAACAGATTCGAATAGGTAGGCGCCCGCATTATTAGTAAACTCGACTATACCAGTGCCTGCGATGTTCTTTGTCAAAGTTCCCTCGATACATAACGCTGCTTCGTACATTAGTAGTAAAACATCTTGTTGATTAATTGTGATTTCAATTTCATCACTATTTCTGAATGATTTAACGAAAGGTTGATATGTCCGAGTTTCTTCTCTGATAATGGAATCATCGAATTGAGGGTCGTTGTACAGCTGTAGTTCGTCTAACATTATAACCCAAAGATTTTAAGAATAAAATATTTGCTGGTGTTAAGGATGACGTAGTAACCTTCTGTTCCAAACGCTTAACTGGTACTGACTGTACTTTATCGGGGCTGTGAGCGTATATATACTTCTTTGAATTATTAATTATCAAGCCCATAACTTTTTTAATTCCAATCTCGCAATAATTTCCTCACCTCTAAAATTAACAGGTTCAGAGTTCTGATCCAATATGGTTAATGTAATATTATGTATATATCGCTTGTTGATTAACGGAAGAAATAACAGATTTCTCGGCTCGATGTCTATAGCGTATCCTGGATTAACAGATGGAGTAAATTCGAAAATCGTATGAGATGGTCTATTATTGTAGAATGCGCCGGAAGTAATGTTACAATCAATGTGTACTGTAACAACCTTTACTATCTGTACAGATAAATCTGATTGATGTAAAATATTCGGTTCCAAATTTTTCTCTGAGAAACCTAGTAATTTTCCTAGCGAATCCTTGGGTGTAAAGTTAATTTCGTGCTTGCTCTTGATTTCACACTTCAACGTATTGTTATTAGGTTTCAATGAAAAATAATCTTCAATATCAGATTCTTTCGTACCTTTTGGTATAACTTGCTTTCTCAGATATGATTCAATATCGGTTATTTCATAAGATCCCGTAGGGATGGCTACAACCTTTTCATGTGTCTCACCAAGTTCCCAGTAGTAGAGTTTATTATTTTTTCCTTCTTCAATATTAGGAATACTGTTGTAAGTATGAAAACCAATTAGAGCCAACCCGTAATCGTATTGAGGATCTAATTCTATTGGATTTTCGAAATTAATGGAGAGAACAGCACTCCGACCTCTT
The DNA here is from genome assembly GCA_037954035.1 of Rosalia funebris. Taxonomy (NCBI): domain Eukaryota; kingdom Metazoa; phylum Arthropoda; class Insecta; order Coleoptera; family Cerambycidae; genus Rosalia; species Rosalia funebris. The sequence continues at coordinate 30,959,859 of JAZFAV010000009.1, read as the reverse complement.
ATTGTGAATATCTGAGACATAATGAATGCATCTCATCTAAATCAATCGCTTTTGTAGAGAAACTTTAAACATAAATGACCACAGTTCTTTGTATCATATTTTTGAAAACTATCAGAGTTATATAAAATTTTATATTTGTTACCGAAATAACGCACGAGTTCTACAGGAGGTTTTAATGCGCCGAAGCTATCGAAGTAAAGAACTTTATCATTAATTTTTTTATAGGCTACCCAATGTGTTCCAGGACCAGTTTGATCATCAAGGTTAATAATTGCGCTTTCGTATCTCCTAGGAGGGTTTTTAGGTAGTGAATCTCGCATAAAAACACCTCTGAAATGTGGAATTTTTAACTTTTTAGCATATTTTATTAAATCGATGTCGTAAAGAGGCCTAGATGATGAGGGTAGCCTTATAGGGAGTTTTTTTGTTTTTTCAAATATAAGCCATATCCTTTTCTATAAGGTTTTATGTAGAGTCCGGATCCTTTTTTCCCTAACGCTACTGCCTCTAAAACTTTATTGTGTCTCTCGTCTTCTTCCAATTTTTTCTTAGAGTTTTTAGCATCTATTACGGTCTTCGCCACTGCAGCAGCTCCTCCCGACAGAGCTCCTAATGCACTTAAGCCAGCAAAAATTGGTAGTAAAGGTAGTATACCCCCAGTCTTGGGCAATGGTATGATGTGTGGAATATTAATATTTTTTCTACCACCGTCCTTTACTACCTGTCTCGCTGCTCTTAAAGCTAAAGTAGCGTTTTTACGTAAACTGTTTTTATCTGATGTTTTAGTTAATTTTTTAACGCCGCTGACTACACCATTTTGAAAATTTATTTTACGATTTTTATGTCGACGATTACGGATACCCAAACCCATTTTCCTTTTGGCTTTCATGACAGTAGTAACAAACCAGGCTGCTGCTTTTTCACCTAAACCAGCGTCCTTGGATTTTACTCTTTCCCAAGCACGTTGTTCGAGCTCGTAGTCGGCTTTGTGTTGGTCTTGTAAATTTAAACTTTTACTATACGCTATATCGTGCGCTCGGCAACTTCGGTCGAGTTCGTTAATTCCAGGATCTCCTCTTGCTAATCGTTCACGGAGTCGAGTATTTGGCCCGCAATATTGGTAAGAAGGGAGATGAAGCTCCCGTTTCGTTAATTTACTGATAAACGAATGTGCACCACCACCGCCTTGTTTCAACCACAACATCTGATGGAACAATGACACTAATTATGCTGTGGTACTGTATATAACCAACAATAAACTAATAAAATAAAGAGTTTACAATGCGTCTTACAAGACAGCAGGTGTCTCTTCCCGTAGAGAACTTGGATGCATTAACATCCGTCTCTGGGGAGGCCGTGAGTATTAATAAACATGGAACTTTATTTCCTAACACTGTAAGGGCTATTATATGTGGACCAAGTGGAGCTGGTAAAACCAATTTGTTGCTCAGCTTATTATTCAACCCAAATGGCTTGTGGTTTGAAAATGTATACGTTTATTCAAAGTCATTGTACCAACCTAAATATAAACTGCTTGAAGATGTAATTAAGAAAGTGAAGGGTGTAGGCTATTTTCCATACACAAATAATGATGGTGTAATCGATCCGTCCGAAGCTAAATCTAATTCAGTGTTTATTTTCGATGATGTTGCTTGCGATAAACAAGATAAAATTCGAGCATACTTTTGTATGGGGCGACATAAACTTGTTGACTGCTTTTATCTCTGTCAGACATATACCCGCATACCTAAGCATCTTATACGAGATAATTGCAATTGTATAGTGTTATTTAAGCAGGATAGAATGAATATGAGACACGTTTTCGATGATCACGTGACCCCAGATATGACTTTCGAAGAATTTGAAAAACTGTGTAGTGAATGTTGGCGAGATAAATACGGTGTGTTGGTAATAGTGAAAGATTTTGATTTAAATAAAGGACGTTATCGTAAAGGGTTTGATCAATATATAAATGTGAAATAAAGCAATATCTGTTAATACTAGTTCACTTGTTAATAGATGAAGACTTGTCACATTATAAATTATAAGGGTTGTAAAACTATAAGGTTGTACCGTACAAGGGCTATAAAACTACAAGGTTGTACCGTACAAGGGCTATAAAACTACAAGGTTGTACCGTGCAAGGGTTGTAAAACTACAAGGTTGTACCGTACAAGGGCTATAGAACTACAAGCAAGGGTTGTAAAACTACAAGGTTGTAAAATATGAAGTCTAAAAGAAATTTAGCTAAGTACAACCCCCCAAAGGTAGCATCACCCAACTTACAAAGGGAGAAACTATTAAAGAAAAAAATTTGTAACGCTTCGAAAGCTATAAGAACAAAGTATCTAGCTTTAAAGATGGGAAAGGCTGAGGAAGATGAAACCATAAGCAGGGTATTGAATCCTATTATAACACCGCTAGAAGATATTAGCAGGAAAGTATCTCACAGTAACATACCGACGACAACAACAACAACAACAGCAGCTCGCGTTAAAAAAGTCTATGAAACGAAAAAGCCTTCTGCAAGCTTTTTACCGGAGGAAATGGTAGGTGAAGTATTTTCTGAAAAAGAACCTGATGAGCGTGCTACGGCTGATATTCAAGAAGAATATGAAACTTTACTGAATTACAGCGAGCCTGTTATACGTCAGTTTTTAGAGCAATTCCCACCTCTAGCGAGATATTATATAGAAGGGTTTTTTTCAGATCGAGATAAATTTGATGAAAATTATGGAGCACGTTTCGATTTTAAAACGAATAAATTATCGATCGGTAATAAAGAATTGCTTATAGGAGCTAATAATGAATTCATTATTGATGGTAGACCTTATACAGGAACTAAAGGTTTATATGAGTTAATATTTCTGAAAAAACCTATTGGATATAATGATGCAGATTTAAAGAATTATAAAGAAATTCTAGAAATAAGTAGCGCACACAAACGTAATTATGTACCTGAAGAACGGATAAAAGGAAATAGGTATTTTAAATATGTAAGTGTTATAAAACCTCTATTTTCGGATATTATAGGAAGAACTACTAGAATACAATCGCAATCTAGCATTCCAACATTTTTACCATCTACTCCTTCTTTGAGACGGCGTCAATCATATTCAACGCCACCACGAGGGGGGTTTGGTATGATGGTCTACAACGAAAAACCTATAGAGTACGTATATTGGGATGATGTGAATGAACTCGTTGATCGTTTAAAGCTATTAATAGCTTCAAAGTCTGCGGGTAATACGGATTCACATGATAATGAGATTGAATCCATAATTAGCGAACTTAAAGAAATTGGAGTGATTGCCTAAATCACTATCATTCTCACCATGAGTGTTGATAAGTTCGGTCGATCTATTTCATACACCAGTGATGGAGATACTCCACATTTATTTTCTCCATATAGACATGGATTCATATTTACCAATGATGGAAATATTGATGTCGAAAATTTAAAACTTTGTAACGTTCAACCTCCTACTCAGAATAACGATGTTGCTAATAAAAAATACGTAGATGACATCATAACAATGGAAAATACTAAAATATATGAAAAGTGTAAACAATATGTTGAAACAGATAATATAACGAGTGAGGCTACACGTAAGAAATACATTAATGATATTATATCAAAGTTAAAAGCAGATTTTGCTATAGCTTTTAACAATTTTGCTAATCAGTTTTACAATAGATTAGATGCCTCTGATAAAAAAATTAATGATATGGAACAAATATTAAAAGATATACCTCAACAGAAGATTATATTACTGACTTTAAACTCCGAAGTAGATAATATGAAAAAAATATTACAGGATGTGAGCAAGGAAATAAGGAATATAAAAAGTGAATATGTTATGAGTTCAGAATTAAATGAAAAAATTAAGATGCTGGTAAATGATAGAACAATGATAGTTAACGATTTATCACAAAAACATAACAATTTAAATACTAATGTAAATATAAACGCTTTAAATCTAGAGAAGATTTCCGAAACGCTAGTTCAAATGGAAAGTGATTTGAAAAATGTACAGCAACTTACAGAAAATGTTGAAAAAGGGAATTAAATCAATTTATATCTACAGCAGCAGTAAAACAAATAATGAGCTAATTTTACTTTTTAAAAATGAAGCGAAACCGATAAGTTACATCGTTTTAATTAAATAATTGTAGCATACATGATCATTATCAGTTGTAGTTTAACGTTCGATTGCTATCAACATGAGAGTAAAACATTCAAAAGAAAAAATTCAAGTTGTTAATGAGCTTCATAAGGCTATACGAAAAAATTTCAAACGTAGGCGTACCGTTATAAAAGGTCTGAATGATTTATGGCAAATAGACTTGGCTGAGATGGGTAATTATGCTCGTGAAAACAGAAATTTTAAGTATATTCTAGTAGTGATCGATTGTTTCTCAAAATTTGTTTGGACCAGACCTGTTAAAACTAAATCTGGGGAGGAAATAACGAAAATGCTTGCCGACATATTTGAGAAAAGTAGGAAACTCCCTAAAAACCTACAATCAGATCAAGGTAAAGAATTTTACAATATTCATTTTCAACATTTAATGAAACAACATAGCATCAATCACTATAACACATATAGCGTAAAGAAAGCTGCCATAGTTGAGAGAGTGATAAGAACTCTTAAAGAGAAATTATTCAAATACTTTAGCTTAAACGGTAAATATAGATGGTTAGATGTGCTTCCGGAAATAACTGATAATTACAACAAACAAAAACATAGTACAACTGGTGTGAAACCATGTGAGGTAAATAAGAAGAATGAAAAAGAAATTTTAAAATCCTCCTATAATCACATTAAGTTGGCGACAGGTTTGAGAAAATTTAAAGTTGGAGATATGGTTCGCATTAGTAAGGTTAAGCATGTATTTGAAAAAGGATATACCCCGAACTGGACTGTGGAATTATTCAAAGTTGTAAAAGTTCGTAACACTAACCCAATTACGTATATGTTGCAAGATGATAGAGGAGCGGAAATAAAAGGTGTATTTTATACTGAAGAACTACAGAAAGCTAAATACCCCGACATCTATCTAGTTGAAAAAGTATTACGTAGACGTGGTAACAAGGTTTTTGTTAAATGGCTAGGGCTTGATAATTCTCATAATAGTTGGTTGGATAATACAAATATGTTTTAGAATTTGTGTTTCGAATTATACGCATTTAAATGATAAAATGTTTCAGACCGCTTGTTGTAACTAAAATTGTATTGATTCTTATGAAAAATACACACAAATCTTTTGTTATGAGGGGCCTTTTGAAATACCGGAAACAAATTTAACTAGGGTTTGAGATAAAAACATAGATAAAAACATATATAAGCAGTACTTTAAGAATGATCATCATTAAAGTTAAAAAATGACTGAGTTAAACACTCCTAGTTCGAGTCCTACGTTCTCCGAAGAAGATTTCGATTTTAACCATGAAATTGATAAAATTACCGAGCGGTATAGACTAGCTGTACAAAATGAAGAAAAATATATATATGAAAATTCTTTTAGTGTAGATAACTCAATATATAAAATAATAACCGGTTTAAGTGAGGCAAGAAACTACATTCCGGCTGTAAGAATATTAATGACTACCAGTGAAATTATCAATAAAACTACTCATGTTTCCTTTAATGAAGAAGAATGGTGTGACTTTATTACTTACCTTAAGGAATTGTTTAATGAATATTTTAAAAATACTGAAACATCAGAGGAGGTGATTGAAATAAAATTTTCAAACAACACCCTCAGCACATCACCATTTATGGATAACAAAATGTTGAAGATAACTAATGGCTTTACCACCTTTTATCTATCTGAGAATACTACACAGGAGTTTATAAAAATTGATAAGCTTATTATATCTAATATGTATGTATTGCATAATTTAGATTTTGCTGGATTTTATAATAATTTTTTAAATGTTACTAATAATATATTATGTGAATCTAATTATGAGTTATGTTCAGAAAATGTTATGCAACATTTATGTGATTTATCACCATATTCTACTCACATGTATTGTATACGTGAATGTTTATTTGTAAATAGAAATAAGGTTCTGAATGATTTAGATAGAAAAATTCATATAAAACAGGTTTAAATAAATATAAATAAATTGATATATGTTGTTTTATTGTATGTAATACTATATTATAACAATATATGTAGTTAAGCTGCCATCCGAGTTTATTTCCACCCTCCTCACCAAATTGGTCCGTGCTGGTGGTGGTGGCGGTGGTGGTCGTGGTGGTGGTGTCAGTGCATGGTCCTCTTCATCGAGAACGCTTTAATAAAAAAAAAAAGAGAACTTTGTTAAAACTTGTTATAGACATGCATTTTTTAATTAATATATAGACACACCTACCATATATTTGGATCATTTAAAATCACGCAGTGGAAAGGTGGCTCAGAGCTGTAAAGAAAATAATCATAAAATAACCATAATCATAAATTAATCATAAAAAATATTACCATTCGCCTAAAGGTATCACTTCCGGTTCCGGATATGGTGATGATATCATGGCCTCTTTACAAACTAAAAATTTGTTTTTATGGCTTCTGTGCCACTCTATGCTCCTGGCACAGAAACAAAATATTCTTTGACACACCGAACAGAATTTACTCTCATTCGGTGTATCGATGGGGAGGAGCATCGGAGGAGAGTCTGCTTCCTCAGTAAGACTATAATAAAGGAATTATATTTAAACTATGTCTGTTATTTTCTACTTTTATACACTTACTCATCCATTAATATATCATCTTCCTTATTCTCCCAATCATCACTGTCATCACCATCGACAGCGCTGGCTGGTGAATATGGATTCCTAGTGCAACTGAAATAAAAGTAATTTATAGTCAACTTTTAATACAATAGTAATTACAAATCACTTACTTATCTAAATCTATAAATATGGGTGACGAAAAATTACAATAGCAATACATATGCCCACATGTGGTGCATAGTTCTGCTACATCTCCCTCCTCCTCCATCAATAAGTCGCTATAATAAAAGACATTTTATTTAAACTTAAAACTTCACGTCACTTATCACAAATATTACACACATACACTTACTTTTCAAACAAATACCTCTCCACATCAAGAGGTGGAGTTAACCTGTTAGTTAATTCAATCAGTTGATTGTAGCTGTGAAGCATTTTTTCTTTCACTATTAGGTGTACTGGAAACTGAATGTAAGTAGACATGTTCTACTATTATATATATAACCAGAATCCCCCGCGAAAACAATATCTGGAGACCGGAAAAAAATTTAAAATGGACAAACTTGATAAGCATAACCCCAATCGAGTGATTACAAGAAACGTTAGTTGTGATAAAACTTTATAAAACCCACAAGTAGAGGAAATAGATTATTTTGAAAGGAAAGACCATGATGCATGAATGGCGGATGTGATAACACATTATCTGAGAACCACAAGTAATCTGAAAGGAAAAGGTCATGATACATGAATGGCGGATGTGATAACACATTATCTGAGAACCACAAGCATAACAATAAAAATTAATTAGCACTGCTATCAAATACGCGCGCAGAACACATTGCGATAAATAATAGTTTGTTATAATAAAGTCATTTTAACTTTATACAAAGTAAATACCCCCGGATGCATTGAAGAGGTGCAGGTGTATAAATAGTAGATTGCACAACAAAAATTTCATAGTACTTTTCTAACATTAGACCCAACAAGTTGTGCTTGAAATCAACTCACATAACTGAAGTAAACAGTAAGTTTTGTAATTTTTTAAATATTTTATTTATTTTTTTTGTAATATTTTTGTACATTATTTTTTATTATATTTTAGTGAATCTAAGTAAAATTAACGAAGTAACGAATATCCGCAGGAAGAACATAATAAAATTAAAGGACTTACCGGAGAATATTCCCTTGCCCATTATTGGTGTAAAAATAGTCAACACAAAGTATGGAAAATCAGCGTTAACTGAACTCGAAGAAAGCGTAGTATTCTTACCGCAGCGAGCTGTACCTGCTATCGAAGAAAACATTCAAAACTTCGTACCGAAGAAATACTCATTAGTCTTCAAAGGACTAGTTGATTGCAACAAACCAAATAAAGCTGTGAACTTTGAAATACAGGAAACTAACCATTAAACTGTAAATTTTCGATTTTTATATTGCCCTAAGGTAAGGTATTTTAAAAGATATGTATGAAGATATTATTAATATTTTTCAAAAAGCTTTGATTGTACTTACACAAAATTCAAATATAATTGAAAAAGAACGATGGATTAAATTTGCTAAGAATAATATTAGATTACTTAATAGAGCTATTAAAAATGGTGATATTGTTCCTGGTACTCTTAAAAAATTTGAGTCAGCTCTAAAATATTTACGATATTTTCAAGCTAGAGTAAAAAATATTTTATTACCAAACCATATTGGGGAGGGCTTAAAAAAAGAAAAAAAACGGAGAAGTGATTGGGTTAAATGGGAAGATATTCAGTCTGCATTTAAAAATAGAATTCGAACCAGTATTATTTTAAATTTAAAACATAAAGATGTATCTAACTTTTTTAGTGATGCATTTTTTCTTTTCAAAACACGAATTAACAATGTTTTAAAATCAATGAATTTAATTAAAGTTAATGCAGTTTTTTGTTCAGAATTTATATTGAAAAAGGCTGATAACGAAATTTTAGAAATCAAGTTCTTTCCAACAAAAAATCATATTATTGATCGTGGTACAAATTTACGTGAATGGTTTGATACATTTGTTATCGATAAAATTAAAAATAAACTTGAAGAGTTTCAGGAATCCGGGAGCGGGGGAGCATTTTATAGTATAATTGGGTTAGAAATAAATATTAATAAGTATGAAGTAGGGTCTGGAGTATCATCATATATAAGGTTACCAGAAAAAATTGTTAGAAAACAGGCTTGTGTTAACATAAAAAATTATGATGATAACGCCTGTTTTGCGTGGGCGGTAGTATCTGCCCTACATCCAATTGAAAAACACTCTGATAGAACTTCTTCATATCCACATTTTTCAAATGTATTAAATTTAGAGGGAATAGAGTTTCCAATGACCATAAATCAAATTTCTAAATTTGAAAAAATTAATAATATTTCTGTTAACGTATTTGCTTTGGAGATGGATTCTAAAAATAATTTTAGCATCGTACCAGTTTGCCTTACAAAACATAAACTTAACAAACATGTTAATTTGCTCATTATTCAAAATTCATATTTACCAAAAAATGATTATAATGATGACGAAACTTTAGATATTTATAATGAAGATAATTTACAAACACAATATCATTATTGTTGGATTAAAAACTTATCAAGGCTAGTTTCAAAACAAATTGGTAAGCATAATAGAAAGTTATTTATTTGTGATAGATGTTTAAATTATTTCGTTACGCAAAACAATTTGGATGCTCATAGTATTTTTTGTGAACAACTAAATAACTGTAAGATTTCTTTTCCATCTGAAAAATTTATAACTTTTAAGAACTACTGTTATCAGGAAAAAGTACCTTTCGTTATTTATGCTGATTTTGAATCAATACTAATTCCTTTTAGCGAGAATCAAAACGTAGTTAAAAACACTAGTAGGTATCAAAAACATGAAGCCTACAGTGCTGGATATTTTTTAAAATGTTCCTATAATAATGATATCTCATATTATAAAAGTTACCGTGGAGATAATTGTACGGAATGGTTTGCTAATGAGATGGATGGTATTGCTAAATACGTTAATTCTATTTTGAAACATACAGAGCCCATGAATGTTAACGTTAGCCTGAAAGATGCTTCTTCTACTTGTCATATTTGTAAAAAATCATTTAAACCTAATGATAAAATAGTTAGAGATCACTCGCATATTACTGGCGATTTTAGAGGTTTTGCTCATTCCCAATGTAATCTGAATTATAAAAATTCATTTATAGTTCCTATTATCTTTCACAATTTATCTGGATATGATTCACACTTCCTAATAAGGGATTTGGCAAAACGAGACCGAGTAACTGTTTTACCAATTAATAAAGAAAAATATATTTCGTTTACTAAACATGATAAAGAAACAAATATTAAGTTTCGCTTCATCGACTCATTTCGATTCTTAAGCTTTTCACTAGAAAAATTAGCATCATTTCTCAATAAAGACAAACTAGTTAATCTTAAAAATGAATTTGCTAATTTAGATGCGGAAAAATTCGATTTACTTACAAGAAAAGGAGTGTTTCCTTATGATTATATTGACTCGCTTCAAAAATTAGATGAAACTAAGTTACCACAAATAGAAAACTTTTATAATCAGTTAAACGATGAAAATATTAGTGAAAAAGACTACATTCATGCGCAAAAAGTATGGGCATCTTTTAATTGTCAAAATTTAGGCGAATATTCCGATTTATATTTAAAAACAGACATTATTCTTTTAGCTGATGTTTTCGAGCAATTTAGGCAAAGCTGTTTTGAACATTATAACCTTGATTGTGCTTTTTATCATACACTTCCGGGCTATACTTGGGACTGCATGCTTAAATATACGAAGGCGAAATTGGAAACGATACAGGATGTTGATATATTGTTATTCGTTGAAAGAGGTATAAGAGGCGGTGTTAGTCAGTGTAGCAATAGGTATTCCGTTGCTAATAATAAATATATGTCCAATTATAATTCAGATGAACCATCAAAATATCTAACGTATTTTGACGTTAATAATCTGTATGGGTGGGCTATGTGCCAAAATTTAGGGTACGGCGGATTTGAGTGGGTAAATAATTGCGACAATTTCAATGTTTCTGAAATATCTGACGATTCTCCTGAAGGGTACATACTTGAGGTAGATATAAAATATCCAGAATATCTCCATGATTTGCATCGCGATTTACCACTTTGTCCTGAACACCGAGTACCACCGGGATCAAACTTATCTAAATTGATGACCACTCTGTACAATAAAGAAAAGTATATTATACACTACAGAAACTTAAAACAGTGTTTGAAGAACGGACTTATTCTGGAAAAAGTGCATCGCATCCTCAAATTTAAACAATCTGCATGGTTAAAACCGTATATCGATTTAAATACAAAACTAAGAGCTCTATCAAAAAATGATTTTGAGAAAAACTTATTTAAACTTTTAAATAATGCCGTTTTTGGGAAAACTATGGAGAATATACGGAAACATCGCATTGTAAAACTCATTTCTAAGTGGGAGGGTCGTTATAGTGCAAAAAATTTGATTTCGAGACCCAATTTCCATAGTACTACTATATTTGATGAAGATTTAATAGCTGTTGAAATGAAAAAAACTCATATTATTTTTAATAAACCTCTGTACATTGGTATGACCATTCTAGATATCTCAAAAACATGCATTTTTGATTTCCATTATGACTATATGTTAAAAAAATTTAGCCCAAATGTTTGTAAATTACTTTATACTGACACAGATAGTTTGATTTATGAACATACATGTAATGATATTTATGAAGAAGTTATTAAGAAAGATATTGAACATTTTGATACTAGTGATTATGCTCCAGACAATCTTTATAATATACCGCTGGTAAACAAAAAAGTTGTTGGCCTAATGAAAGATGAAAATAACGGTGCTATAATGACCCATTTCATAGGTTTACGTTCAAAAATGTATACTTTTTTGGTCCAGAAAAATGAAAAGAAAAAATGTATAAAAAAATCTAAGGGGGTAAAAAATGATATAATTAAAAATAAATTAACTTTTAATGATTATCTAGACTGTTTACTAAATAAAACAACTAAATATGCAACTCAAAGGAATATAATATCACATGCTCATAATGTTTATTCCATCAAACAAAATAAAGTAGCTTTAAATTCATCTGATAATAAACGATATTTGTTAAAAGGCTCTCATGACACCTTACCTTGGGGCCATTACTCTATAATGGATATTAATATTAAGTTACACTGATCAATGTATTTTTTTCAGCCTGCTAAATGTATATTTCATAGTTCTGTAATAAACATGTATTAAAATATTTTGTAACAGAGAGAAGTGTATTATAAACTTCTTTTTTATTATTTTGTATAACAAATCATTTAATAATACTTAATGGAATCTTTACCAGACCATGTTAATTTTATAAGTCTAATTTTTGTATTTGCTTTGGTAACCATTACTTTAAGATAATAAAAAATATATATATATAACTTTATGTCTTTTTTTTTATATAATGTTGGGGTTGGGTTTGGGTCTAATGTTAGAAAAATACTATGTAACATATTTAACAATAATAAAATTATAAAACTTTATTGTCTTTTTTTTTTTTTAATTTTTAATCTAACGCTCTCCAAACTGAGTTTTCTCAGTAATGTGTGGTAATTTTTCTTAATACTACTTAATCTGTGGCGTCACACACTTGAGCAGCCTCCGGGCCTTGAGGATCTAAACTTAAATAACGCTGCAATAAAACGGTGGGTATCGGTAGCCTCCTGTTGTTACAGGATGTGGTTTTCCGCTAAAACTGTAACGTCACCGCCACCATGTTCTTTTTCCCTCTGCCATCTTTCAACGTCATGATTTTTTTTTCCTAATGCCACCATCTTTTCGCCCGCCATCTTTCTTTTTCCCCGCCTGTGGATTAAAACCGTTCAGTTTTCCGTCCGACTTACGCCCTGATGTCAACGTCTCGTGCCCGCCGCCCTCCCTCTACCAGAACGCTATGTTTTTTTTTTCCCGCCCCCACCCGACCCCCGACGCCATCTTGTTACAGGATGTGGACGTTAATACCGCGACCGCCGCCCTACCTCTGCGCCATGTTTTTTTCCCGCCCCCACCCGACCCCGCCCCCCACCGACGACCCAGAGGGTGCACCGCCGACGACAATGACCAGAGGGTGCACCGAAGACTCCGACGACAATGACCAGAGGGTGCACAATGGACACTCCCGATGGACACATGCCATCCACTTCGCTGTCACGGCACTTCCGGTCCCGTACCCGCTTTGCTTATCTACTAATTAAACCACACATGATTTATTTGTAATGAAGTTAAATTTGCAAGTTTATAATAGTATTTTTTCAGAAGGTAATAGAGTATTGAAAAAGAGTTGGAATAAATATATTGCTGTTTGAAAATTATATTACAAATTGAAATTTCTTTTAAGTTCCATGTCCCAATTCTTATAAATAGGTTACTTACAATCCGTAATTTGCAAACGTCCATATGTTTGGTACATTATTATTATTATTATAATATTATGTGTGTTTGGGCCTCATCGGCCACTGATCGCATGGGTAGTCCCTCGGCGATTCCCCTTTATACCGATCATTACCCAAAAATAGTATCCCATAAGAGGAGCAATTTAGGCACGTCCCATGCCCCACGCCTCGCCCCCTCTTGGATAACAGGGGTCCCTGATATAAGGTATCTCTTTTCCTCCAATGCGGGGCAGGTGTAAAAAAGATGAATCGAGGTTTCCTCATCTTCTTTACAGTACCTGCATGCCGGGCTATCAGTCAGCCTAAGCTTGTGCTTATATACATTCAGGCTACACTATGATGGCCCACAATTATTCCCATCAGAATGTTGGCTTTGTGCCTGTTCAATTTAATGAATTCTTGGGCCCATTTCTCAATCTCTGAGTATTCGATGAAGAGTTTGGTTATTCGACAACCCGTTACTCCTCTCCGTATTTTATTGTGCTGGTCTCTTGCCCAGTCATTTATGTAGTCTCTGATCAGGTTCCGACTTATTCCACTGCAGATTCTGGTCAATAGAGGTTTTCCCTGGTACCTAGTCTGGCAAGGTTATCTACAATTAGATTTTCCTTAATGCTATTGTGCCCAGGTATTCATAAGATTTCCACCAGTCCCTTCCCTGCCAAGTGGTTCAGCGCTTCATAGCAATTATAGACCAGCTTCGACTTTGTCGTTGCTGAATTCAGGGCTACCAACGCAGCCCTGCTATCCAAGCAGATACATACCTTCTCCTGGGTCCGATTTTGGACGACCTTCAGGACACCGTATGTAATTGCAACTAGCTAAGCTTGGTGTGCGGTAGTGTATTTGCCCAGGGGGAAGGTTTTATCTATCCCATCGCGTCGCCTATATACCCCCGCACCCGCTCTGTTACCACACTTAGCTCCATCCATGTACCAGATGTCTCCTTTGGGCGGTAATCTAGCTCGACCCTCTATCCAGTCGGTCTTACTGGTGAGGGTGATCTTATATTTCTTGTCAAACAGGAAGTGGATATCCGTAGTGTCAGAGGGCATCCATAGGAGTTTCTCTTCAGCTAGCTCTCTTGAGAGTCTATTCAAGTCCCTTACTTTCCTATTCATGTTTCCCACCCTGTGCATTGCCTTTACGGCTTCCGCCTTCAGGGTGACATCAAGAGGTGGTATCTCCGTCAAGATCAACAGCGGTGTTGATCTCGGGGCTGTTTGATATAAAAAATATTAAAAATTAAAATAACAAATATACCAAATTTACGATTGGATAAAATACGTATATTGTACTGCACATAAAGATTATCACACAGTACTATCATGTTTCATGATTATAAGTGTTTTAATGTAATTTAATGGATTAAATATTACTGTAGAATTATGCCTTAATAGTTCAGAGAATATAGATAAATGTGTAGGATATTTAGTTTTGCATTGAAATTTATATCAAACAAACAAAAATAAATGTATAGCTACCAAAATGAACATGTGTAGGGGAAGGTCGGGTAAAGTGGCCCAGTAGGGTAAAGTGGTCATCTGTCTTATTAAAACGAACCAATGAGCACCATCTGTTAACAGTGCACGGAAATAATACACTGACCGAAGCTATATTGCTCCAGGAATCATTAGGATGGTTAGTTTGGGCGGAAATATTTTATTGTGAAGAAAGTGTTTTTTGTGGTCTCTGATCTAAGGTAAGTACTTTAAACATTGTGTTAATTTATCGTGATCACTATAAATTAAAATAATGCAATACTCTGTCGATTTAGTCCCTCATCATTAGGTCATCAGTCCTAAGACTGGTTGGACGCTAACCTCCAGCTTCTCCTATCTTGTGCTAACCTACGCATTTCGCTAATTGTGCTACAACCTACATCCCTTACTATTTGCGAGCAGTAGTCTAATCTAGGCCTACCTCTGCCTTTCTTCACTCCTATTTCTGCCTCCAAAATATCGCGGACTATTCCCCCATGTCTCAGCAAGTGGCCTACCATTCTATCTCTTCTCTTCTTTAAGTTTTTCCACATACTCCTTTTCTCGCCGACTTTCTCCAATACTTCTTCGTTTCTAACCCTATCAGTCCATGGTATTTTCATCATTCTTCGGTAACACCACATCTCAAAAGCTTCTAATTTCTTCCTACTTGCTTCCCCTACCGTCCAGGTTTCGCAGCCGTAAAGTGCCGTGCTCCATACATATGTTTTCAAAAATCTCTTCCTTGTTTCTAAGTTTATTACCCCTGAGCATAAAAGTGCTTTCTTTTTGTTAAAAGCTACTCGACCCTGCGCTATTCTTTGTTTTATGTCTTTATCGCTTCTTCCATCCCAATTTATTTTACTTCCTAAATAAGTGAAGTCTTTAACTTCCTCCAATCTTTCATTATTAATTTGTACTTTCGTTTTTGCTCTGCTCTCGCGCCCTCTGCACACTAACACTTTAGTTTTGTTTTTATTCACCCTCATTCCGTATTCCTCTGTCAACACTGCCTCCATTTCGTTCAATGCTGATTCTAGTTCCTCCTTACTAGATGCTAATACTGCTATATCATCCGCGAATCTCAGCATTTTTAGTTTCTGTCCCTGTACTTTAATCCCGAAATCTACTCTATCTTTTACCACATTAATCGCCTCTTCGATGTACAGATTAAAAATTAGTGGTGATAGCGTACATCCTTGTCTTACTCCTTTCCTAATACCTACTTCCCTTTCTTCCCCTTCTACTTCTATAACAGCAGTTTGCTCTATGTATAGATTGTGTACTACTATCTCTATACTTCATTCCCGCGCTCTTTAGTATCTCGAACATTTTTTCCCATCTTACGTTATCAAAAGCTTTTTCTAAATCTACAAATCCTATATAAGCGTTCTTTCCTTTTTCTATTGTTTTCTCTAACATTACTCTTAGCGCCAGAATAGCTTCGCGAGTTCCCCTATTTCGCCTAAACCCGAATTGGTCTTCTCCTAGTATTTCCTCCGCTCTATTTTCCATCCTCTTCTGCACTATTCTAGTTAAGATTTTTGACGCATGGGAAGTTAGGCTAATCGTTCTAAAGTTCTCGCATTTGTCGGCTCCTCTCTTTTTCGGTATAGTAACGATAATGTTCCTCTTATAATCCTCCGGCATCTCGCCCGTTTCGTATATGTATTTTACCAGTTCAAACATCCTATTTACTACTTTCTGTCCCGCACATTTCAAAATTTCCGCCTGTATTTTATCTACACCCGGCGCTCTATTATTCTTTAGCCCCCTTAGTGCTATTTCAAATTCCTCTCTCAATATAGGTTTTCCTACATCTTCCCTATCGATGCTAGATTCTTCCTCTAATATCTCTCCTAATTCCTGACCCTCGTATAAATTTCCTAAGTACTGCTTCCATCTATCCGCTTTCTCCTCTCTTCCTATCAGTATGTCCCCCGATTGACTCCTAACATTTCTACTTATTGTTCCTACATCCCTGAAGTTCCTCTTAATTATTTTGTAAGCCTCATCGGTCTTACCTACTTGCAACTTATCTTCTACTTCTTTGCATTTCTCCTCTATCCATTGTTCTTTCGCTTTTCTACATTTTCTAATGATTTCCCACTTTATTGCCTTATACGTTTTCAGTCCTTCTTCGTCTCGTCTGTTTTTGTAGCCTCGTCTCTTTTGCATTAAGTTTAAGATTTCGTCCGTTATCCAGGGCTTCCTAGTTTCCTTTTTATCGTGTCCTAAAACGTCCGTAGCCGCGGAAGCTAGACTATTCTTGATACCCTCCCACTCAGTTTCTGCGTTCTTGATTTCGTCCTTACTCGTTTTATTTATTAATTGATCTGTTTTCTCCTCGAACTTATCTTTCATATTCTGATCCCTCAATATGTCTACATTTATACGTTTCTTATCCTTCCGGGTTTTCAGATTTTTGAACTTTAATCTAGCTTTCATGACTACCAAGTTGTGATCGCTGTCTACATCTGCTCCTGGATAACTCTTACAGTCTTTTACTTGATTTCTAAATCTCTTCCTAACCAGAATGTAGTCTATCTGATACCTGTCTATCCCTCCTGGCATTTTCCATGTGTACCGCCTCCTAACGTGATTCTTGAACAATGTGTTCGCGACTACCATCTTGTGCTTCTCACAGAATTCTATCAGTCTGCTACCTCTCTCGTTTCTGTTTCCTAATCCATAAGGCCCTACAAATTCTCCTTCTTTCCCCTCACCTACGACTGCGTTAAAATCTCCTACTATTATTAAATTTTCATGACCCTTCACAAATCCTATTACCTGCTCTATGTCCGAATAAACGGCTTCTAACTCTTCCTCGCTGTGGTTAGAAGTAGGCATGTATACTTGCACTATTACTGTTTCCACTGGCTTCGAATCTAACCTAACCATCATTACTCTCTCGCTGTATTGTAGGTAGCTATCTACACACTGTCCTGCGTTCTTCCGCATAACGATCCCTTCTCCCGCGTTTCCATTTACCGATCCTGTGTGTATTACCCTATAGTCACCGCTCCAAAAATCTCCTACTTCCGGCCAGCGCATCTCACTTATACCTACTATATCTAATCCTAACCTATCCATTTCTATCTTCAGATTTTCTAGCTTCCCTGCCTGTCTCATGCTTCTGACATTCCACGCTCCGACTCGTGAAATGCTACACTTCTTATTATGATTGCACTCGATCACGTCTCCCGGAACAGTCCTCACCCGGAGATCCAAACGGAGGACTATTTTACCTCCGGAGTTTTTTGTCCCAGGAGACGCCATCATTAATTTAGAATAAGCTTTCTGCTAGCTGTTCTGAGGATTATAATGTGGTGGTTTCCTCTTGCCTTCCACATCGCAGTCGTGTGTGTCATAGCACCATTTAGTCCCTATAACGATCTATTTATTTCACGGTAAAGTAGCACAATATAACCTCATTTGTCATTTTTATAGTTTTTTTCTTTAGATACGTTCCGTTTCGGGTAAAGTGGCCTAGACTGTAGGTAGACAAAGCGACCTGATAGGTCACTTTACCCTTACCTTTTATTTATTTTGTCTGTTTATATAACCATTATATTTAATTGTTTTAGATATCTACCTAAGCCAAATACGTATCAGCGGACATCTCAGCAGCAGACATGGGACCCATATGAGATGGCAGCAGCTATTAGAGCAGTAAAAATTGAAGAAATGGGCTTTCTTAAGGCTAGCAGGACATTCAAAGTTCCTCGATCGACACTCAAACGACGGGTTAAAGGAAAAACCAAGATACTGTTGAAAATATAAAAGTTTTGGAGTCTCGACGCCCAATTTTTAGTCCTGAACAAGAACAAGAATTGGTGCTATACATTTTAGAACTTGAAAAGCGATTTTATAGATTGACTTTGTAGGATGTAAGGAAACTGGCTTTTCAGTTGGCTGAACGCGATAAGATTAAACACAATTTCAACAGGGATACTGAAATGGATGGAAAAGCATGGAGTACTGCTTTCAGAAAACGTCATCCAGAACTGACATTGCGGAGTCTAGAAGCAACATCTCTTGCTCGAGCACAAGATTTTAACATTGTAAGTAACTGGAAATTTTTTGACCTTTTGGAAGATGTAAGGTCTAAGACAAACTATCCACCTCATCGAATTTTTAATGTCGATGAGTTTAGCTTCACGACAGTCCAGAGTAGAAGCTCAAAAATTCTTGCAAAGAAGGGTAAAAAATAGGTGGGTGTTATCACCTCAGCAGAAAGGGGTGTATTAAGCACGTCATAATTTGTATGGCTGCTGGTGGAAATTTCATTCCCCCTTTTATTATATTTCCCCGAAAGAGAATGAAGGTGGAACTACAAGACGGGGCACCGCCAGGAACAGAGTTTGCTTGTCATTGGTCAGGTTGGATGCAATTGGACATTTCTACGGACTGGTTTAAACAATTCCTTAAATTTGTCAAGCCGACTAAAAACGATCCAGCCCTCTTGATTCTGGACGGACATAACACGCACACCAAAAATTTGGATTTCATTGAATTAGCATGACAAAACCACACAACCGTGTTATGTTTGCCCCCACATTGCAGTCACAGGCTGCAGTCTCTAGACGTGTCTTTCATGGGGCCGGTGAACAAGTATTACATCCGTGCAGTTGAGAAGTATCTTCGGAATAACCCAGGAAGAGTAATCACCGTCTTTCAATTTAGCAAACTCTTCGGCCAAGCTTACAGCGAGGCAGTCCAACAGTCTATTGCAGTCAATGGTTTCCGTAAATGTGGAATAGAGCCAATAGATCGGCATATCTTCAAGGATTATCACTTTTTGCCTGCAGACACAACATATTTAGCTCTTACTGAACCGGAAACTCAACAAAGTGACTATGACAAAGAGAATGAGATACCTGACAGAGGAGAGTCTCCATCAGTTCTGAACACCTTAGAAGAAACATTACCAGCTACGCCGCCAATGTTGGATCCACAACCGAGCACATCATTCGCAATAACACCTAAAAACTTATGTCCGATTCACAAGGCATTGCCTAAAATAAAAAAAAAATAAACAAAAAGAGGGGTCGTACAGAAATCTTAACTAGCAGTCCATATAAAAAGTAGTTGCACGAGGAAAAACTACAGCAATAACAAAAAAAGCACGAAAGAGGGTAGCCAAAGATGATAAAACTGCCAAAAAATCTAAAACTAAAATTAAGAAACGTGCTAAAAATGTGAATGATGACCCTGAATATTTTTACTGTGGAGAAGTTTGGTCCAACTCTAGGCATGAAATTGGTTGGATACAGTGTTCTGTTTCTAAACGATGGGCTCATGAGGCATGCTCGAGCTGTGATGACGAATATGATGTCTCTTAAATCTTAATTAATAATATATGAATTTATATTTTAAGTTCCTATGGAAAACTTAAATAAAATATAATATCTCAATAATAATGTTTTATTCAGACTAGGCCACTTTACCCGTTGTTATGATTTATGTAGACCTCTTTTTTACCCGACCGGGGTAGGTAAAGTGGTCATTTTCCCATGTCAGCTTTGAACGCAAACAATTCTTTATTTATCTTGATAAACGTTAAAATGACAATAGAATTTTGAAATTAGATTAATTATAAAGTTAATTAATTAATAAAATATCGTAAAAAATATGATATTTACAAAATTGGCAGTCATTCAAAGCTTAGCGTGGCCACTTTACCCGACCTTCCCCTACAAATATGTCACCATATGATAATTAAGTGGAGAATAATATAGATTAACCATATTCTTAGATATGTATATGTGTGTCGTAAAAAGAGAAAAATATTTTGTATACATTATATACAAAACATATGCTTTCGAACAATAATTAATATATTCGGTGTCATGTCTATATAACCTTGTTCTGTACATGCTCTTTCAAATCAGTTTATTTTAAGAAATAGGTCACGGCTCACCTGAGAACAAGTTTCAATTTAGCACTTCCTAACTTTGCGATATAATTTACCCCTGCACAATTCCACATCAAGCCGTTAAATAAGTCTGTCAGTTACGGGAAATTTTTATCCGATATTTCGTTCCAACTTCAATGTAACAATATAAAAGTATTAATGTAGTCCTAACTAACTTGGAGTTTATGCGTGTCACGTTTTATTGAATTATGCCTTTTTGGTTTTAATACCTCAACATGTTCGAAATGAACTAACTAATTAATAAAGTTACGTTAAAACTAATGAGTAATATAATAAATATATTTGTAGGAAATTGTTTTATTACTTATTATACTATATAAAATTTGATTCATATTGCAACAACCAAGTTGGTATCATCCAAAGAGAATAATATTGTTTAGAACTTGTTATAATTTTTATATTCAGAATTTAGCGTTACGTGTTCAGTTCACTGTTTCTGTATTTTTCTAGAAAACTATTTTCCCAGTTCTTAGCATTCATTTGTCTTATACTTGGTGCCAGCGCTAAAGTTTACTAGATTGTTATTTGTTTAGATATTTATTTTTTAACGTTATCATCAGTAACTTTCGTTGTTGTAAATAAAAATTTCGTTGTTGGTGATAACATTAGATTATTAGTAGAGTAACTGGTATAGTTATTGGACACTTAAGGTTTTCACAAAGCATCCACCGATGTGGTACCGACATTTTCTACAATAAGATCGTAAAACTTCAGGGTGGGCTAATAAATTAAAAGACTGTATAACCTGTTATTAAATTTTCAGAATAAAATTGATATATCAAATTTTATTTGCAAAAATATGTAGAGTGGTAAAATTCTACAGTTACTGCACAAATATCACAGTTATTGTCCAGTAAAGTTATAGTTATGGGACATTAATAAAACTGATAAAAAATTATTTAAACATGCAGGATTTATTAGCTTTTTACAGATATATTTATCTGTCATATCTGTTCTGTACAAAACTACAAATCTACACCTAGTGTTATTAGTTACGACGGTAATGCTCTTCATATTTCATATACAATGTATCAATCAATTCCTCATCTTCCTCTTCAGTATCCCCGTCGTCTTCTTCGCTTTCATGGAAACAATTATGGCATAAAAAGGAGTCTTCATCGTCATGTGGAACATGTATCTAATATTTTCTTGGTATGCATATACGGTAAAATAAACACTTGCATTCTTCACATACTATTCGGCCATTTTTACCAGTTACAGGAAAATTACATTTGTGACAAGAATTTGTTGAGCTTGCTTGTCCTTTATATCCTTCAGACAATACTATGTTCCTTTTTATATCCTTAATTCTTGACGAATCTGAATTTCTATTTCTTTTTAACTTAATGCATGCATTTTCTTTATCACTTGCTTTTTTTTCTTCCCTCTTCCTTCTTCTGTCAATTTTATCATCTTCCAGTTTTTGTTTTTTTTCTCGCTTGGCTTTAAACATTGCCTTATACTTGTCTGATGTGATTGCAAATGGGAATCGCTCTCCTTTTTCTTCTTGCCTTTATGTTCAGGCGTTTTAGGGAATACCAAAAAGTTTCCTAGTAAAGTGGTACTGATTATTATAAATGCAGGACTACTTTTTACGGGCGGATTTACAGGTACAGGTACCATATTTTCCATGCATTTCTCTGGCGATTTAGTTCCAATTTCGATTTTATTAGGGCTGTCTACAATTTCTAATGCCATTTCTACGTTATTCTGTAGGTTCTCTAATGAAACGTCATTTTCAGCACTTTCGTTTGCATTTCTATTACTAGCAGTGTAGCTGGTGTGAAAGTATTTCCAAATTTTCATTAAAATTTGAAAATCTTCGTTTACGGGTATTTGCAATGCTTCACCCTTTGCGAGCGATTCAAACTGTTTTATTTTTTCGTTTCCGATAATATTTCTGAACTCCGAATAATTCATGATAATTCATCGATATCATTATTATTTCCAGTAATTTCATTTTCATTGGCTTTATATTGTTTGTCAAAGCATTTGGAGAAATCTGTGTTATTTGGGTTAAAAGGATGAAGGCCGCAAGCTCTAAAACCATTCATGAAAGTTTTAGGTTTAATTGTATTTTTACAACGCCTTCCAAAATTGGTGCAAAAGTAACTTTAGTAATAACTTCGTTAATATGTTCGTTACACCATTCTCTTGCTGCCTTTCTCCAGGCATTCCTTAGAGGCTTGAATACTGCAACATCACATGGCTGCAGTATCCTCGTCGCATTAGGGTATAAGGCAATTATTTCAATTTTTAGTTCGCTGCACAGTTTACTCACCTCGTAGGTCAAGTGTATCCTATGGCCATCGAGAAAGTAAATTACAGGAAAAGTAATATTCTGTTTGACCATATATGGGTGGAATACATTAGCAATGTATTCAAAGAATATATCTGCTGTCATCCATCCATTATCACTTTTGGCAATTTCCCATCCTTCAGGGACACTCGCTGCAACTTTCTCGGGTATTCTTTTGTATGCATAAACCAGCAATGATGGGGCAATACTACCACTTGCAGAAAATGAAAACAATACTGTTAAGTTTTCCTTGGATCCACCTTTTTCTACCACGTATACATTTTTTTCGCCTTTCTTAGCTAAAACTTTTCCAGTTGATGGACATATCAGAAATGAAGTTTCATCCCCATTAAAGACTCGCGTGGGGAAATTAAGTAGCATATTCCTGTATTTCCTTAAACCATTTTTTGATGTCCTTTTCTGATACACATGAACTCGCATTCGTTACGCCTTCGCTTGTACGTGATACAATATCGGGGTGGCGCTTCAAAAACGCTCTCACCCAGCCTTCACCAGGCCGACTATTTTTGAAAGGATTAAGTCTGGGGTGATCAATTAGAAATATCTGAACAGAGTCCTGTAAATCATCATTTTTTCTGGGAAATCCTTTTCTTGCCAAGTCAACAAATCCAGTTTTTTTAAATATTTTCTTCGTCTACTGTAAGAATAGGTTTAGGCCCAAATGATTCTTTATGTCCTGGATTTTTTATTCTGAATAATAGTGTAGATTTTGGTATGCCATATTTTTTTGCTGTGGCTCGCAATCCACCTTTTTTTTTGTTGTAATTCTCTAATTGCATATTCCACAGCCGAAGAATCATATGTTTTATTGAGTTTTGGCATTGTACTGCGTTAAGGCTATTTTTAGCGTAGTTTAATACTTCACAGTGTATCTGCGAACAATAACTGTAATAAGTGTTTTATTCAACTCGACAGCTATTGCACACCGTGTCCCATAACTAGATTTCGTGGTATAGCTTTTATAGTTATTGGACATTCACATAACCCCAAATAATTTTAGGCGTGACTAATAAACATTATAAAACAGTACTATACAATGCTGTATGACAGTAATAGTTTAATATAAACCTCATAAAACGATTACTTACCAAGTTATGCACTTTTGTGTCAACCAATTTCCTTATGAATTTCACAAGCGGGTACATGAATTATGGTAGCACAGAGATTTAACTACCGTTTTCGAATATAGCGCCATGTGTTGGATTATCTCAGTATTTTTCAGTAAAACTAGGAAGACATGGGCGTGATTTGATTTACAGCTAGCGATACAACTTACTACAGGTTTCTTATTAAACTAGTTTTATTAAGCACTGTGCAATAACTGGTTCTGTCCAATAATTGTACTGTTTATCCTACTTAATGCAGATGATATTAGGAACGATATTGATTGATGAGGAGCATTTCCGCTTCTTTAAAGAAAAGGGGCATGATTTGATACGAGATTATTTCAAACTACGACCTACAAACGTTGGTCTCATGAGAAAAGCACAATTTATTGGATAATCCAGCATAAGATGATAATATAAGCTGTCATATGAAACAACATCCAATACTTTCAAAACTTTTAGAACCATCTACCAAGCAAGGCATTGCTTAACGTATTAAGTTTCATCGGCGTCTTTAAGAAACTGGAAACTGGAAACTGAAAACTCTTTTAAATAACTAATTTTGTTATTTATAATAGTGTATTAGTTAATAGTGTTCTTGTACAGATATTTATATCAGAATTTATCTTAGATAACGGTAGTTACAAAATTAAAAACATCCGTCGCAATTTATACCATCCATTCAAGGTTTGTTAAGTTACAAGCCATACTCACATTATCAATAACATATAAATACGTCATTAATTTTGTTAAGTTACATGTCACACTGACATCATCAATAACATATAAATGTGTTATTAATTCTAGAAATAAATCACAGAACGTGTCCCAATATGATTTAAAACGCATTTTTCAGCATATGTAGTATTATTGTTGCACACTCTTCAACAATTTTGTTTCAGTTCTTAATAAATTGCTACAGGAGTTATGTCAAAGTTACAACGGTCAAATAGGAAGACGTTGGAGGAAACTCAACTTGTAAATTCAGGCTTATCAGCCGTTCATGAAAAGATTCGCGGAAAAAAGGTATAATGTCTCGTGTTATATGTAGTGTTATTATGGTTGGTGAACAAATTCAGCAGCAATATTATTCATGTACCAGTCTATATTGGCGGTGAAATAGACAAAAGAATGGACACAATCATTCTGCTTTGAGAAATTGGCATCCGAACGCCAATTTTGTGAGGATATCGTGGAGATTCAATAAATATATGTGGATTATCAGTGTTCTATATTAACATACATTTAGAATTAAATCGACATTGATATTTGAATTGATAATAAAACACCCTGTAATATAAAACCATGCTGCGTTAGAAAAAAATGTGAGGTTCAGCAAACCGTTATTCATTATTAAATTATTTACAAACCACGGGCAGTACTTAAAATCACTGGGGTAGCCTGTCAGAAAAATAACTTGATATGTTTGCCTATTATATGGATACATTATTGTATACCAGCATAAGCCATATCGCCAGTTTTGCGATAGACGTCAGAAAAATATTTTAAACATACACACAACATTTGGAATTATTTACTGCTAAGTGTAGGAAGTCTTTTTGGAATTTGTTCAAAAATAAACGTTAACATAAACATTTCTAGCATTATTATTATTATTAATCTAGCGGGACTTTATGGATACGAGCACTTAGCCTTGGCTTTTATACTCTATCCCTTCTTCAGGGCGCAGCAGGATACCCCGCCGCTGAGCTGAAGCCGATGATATGCTGCAGCTTATGATCCCTGATTTCGTCCACTAATAATTCCGGCTTGCCCAGCCATGTCATCCTATAAGGTGATCTGACAGGACACACGCATAGGAAGTGCATCGATGTCTCCGCCTCCTCTAAGCCAAACCTGGTACAAAGGGGGGACTCCTCATTGCCCATCCCGTTTCTCTGCTGTCGCAGGTTGCCGTGTCCTGTTATCGGTTATACAGCAACCCTGGTCTTGGTCTTGCTGAATTTTTTCAACTCACCTGCCAATCTTCCTATTTCCAGTCCTATTAGAGCTTTGGAAGTGGGGCAGCCGAGAGTCTCCAGCCATTCCTTATTTTGCTGATTTTCATAGTGGCATTTCTGCACGTTTAACCCTTCTTGGTAAGGCATTCCAACTGGTTTTGTGATAGGATCACATAGTGTGGTTCCTTTCTTAGACTTTTAGCATAATCAAATAAAGATTAAAATATAAAGAAAACCAAATTGAGCACCATTGCTTGCCAAATTTTGACAACGAAAAAATGATTGACACAAATGTTTTGACAATTTTTTTAAAGCCCATATACATCTTTAACCAAGACAATTTTCATAACAAATAAGATTTATTGGCCTATATTATTACATGAACCTTATCTATTTCATATTTGTATAGTTCGAGCATTCTCCTATACAACTATATCCTCATGACTGTAGAATGTATATAGACTATTTTGCATAAATATTTGAATTTCGGTCACAGATATTATATTATGATGAAGCTGCCTTTATTAAATGGGATCATTTTAATTTACATAACAATTTCCACAAAATGAGACATCAAGATCAGATTGTTAGAAAAATTTTGGACGTTATTTTATGTAAGAATATAACTGGATATTTTTTATTACCCAAAGGACTAACAAGTTAACTGATTTAATATGATACTTCTTTGTGGATTAGAAACAACTTATAATAATGTAATTAATTTATTAATAGTCTTATATTCAATATTATTAATATAATAGATATTACGGCACTTAGTCAGCATTGGGCTACCAAGAAATAATTCAACACATCCAAATTGTTTTTATAGACGTTTAGCAAACAATGAGATGAAAAGTTAAAGTATATATCAAATTGATAAGGACAACGTAAGAATATATATATATATATATATATATATATATATATATATTCATATATATATATATATATATATATATATATATATATATATATATATATATATATATATATATATATATATTTATATATATATATATATATATATATATATATATATATATATATATATATATATATATATATAAAATATTATATATTTTCCTTTTGTTTTAGTTTCAGTGTGACTATAATCAAGTTAATGGTTAATAAATACCGGTTTAATTTAAAATTTTATATCAATTTTAAAGTAGCTTCTAATTTTCGTCGACTTTAATATCCAATTTTGAGTCTTAAGTCTTTCTGTTAAAATCAAATATTTACAAATATCTAACAATTTTTTTTATGTTTATATTTATAATAATTAGTAATAAATAAAGGTTATTCGAAACAGTAAAAAAGTATATAAAATAATACTAATTATGTTAAAATTATACTAACATTTACATACTATTCAATAATGTCTCTGTCGGTGTCATCTACGAAAGTAATAGCGTGAATAAAAGACATTTAATTATAAAAAATACTAACTTACCTAACTTATGTTGACTTCTGTTTTTCTTGTACCTTTAGTTACAAGAAAAACTACTTTGGTTTTTTAACCATGGTAATTATGTTCTAACATAGAATATTTAGTTCATAAAACAAAGATATAACCTTAATCTATCTAGGATTAAAAATATTTGCATCTGTACAAATTATTATCATTGTCGGCAACGAAATAGATTTATGTA
Source organism: Rosalia funebris (assembly GCA_037954035.1). Taxonomy (NCBI): domain Eukaryota; kingdom Metazoa; phylum Arthropoda; class Insecta; order Coleoptera; family Cerambycidae; genus Rosalia; species Rosalia funebris. Next base: position 30,932,178 of record JAZFAV010000009.1, on the reverse strand, counting down.
ACATAAAGTTACTTGGTTTGCAGTTTACTTTCAACGATGTCGTGTAATGCTAATTCTGTTAATGTTAACTATAATGCTTGTATCGGAAATCTGATCTTCGCCTCTTCATCTATCAAAGATTTCACCAATGAAACATAGATATTCCAAGGTACGTACCATACCATAGAATTCTTATGCGACCTTCTACTGCCAATTATTATTCAGTAAAAATTATCATGTATCCAATATTCACCTGCTTAACTGCTCCGATTTTATTTATAAATTTTTGTGATTCCTGTACAATGACTTTTTACCATTAACCGTATTAAACTTATAAGTGAAATTCATAAATGTAATGTTTCCTATATTGACACCATTGAAACAAATTGCACTAATTTATATATATATATATATATATATATAAATATATATATATATATATATATATATATATATATATATATATATATATATATGGTCTCAATTTGTATATAGATTCTATAACCTTTGATGTAAGGATTTATTTTTGAATTAAAAATAAGTGTTATTTTACCTTTTTTATGAAAATTTTGGGACTGCATCGGATTTTAATGAAATTTGATTCAATTTCAAAGAAAGAATCCTAGATGGTACATCTATGTCTCTCTCAAAGCCCTCTTCATAGTGAGACCTTTTTTATATTTTTTTAATTTTTTTCCTGCAATCTCGTCACGCTAATCTGAGGACATGGCGATAGCTGCGAATTTTTAGCAGAGCTGAACGAACTGGATTACCTTCTATCCTATGGATAAGGTACCCTCCAGCTGTACTTCTCTCCCATGTCGGAAGGTGTCAAAAAGTTAAATATTTCCTTCGTTTTATTACTCAGTGGTAACATTTCAATTTTACACTTATTTTCTTACTTAATAAGTGTTTCGTAAGTATATATCATACGTAATTGTAAATTAATCACTATAACTGCAAGGGGATTAATTTTTTTTGGAAAAATTAATATTAAAATATAAAATCCCTAAAGATCTAAGTATACAATACAATTTTTTCATTTTTTCTAAATTTATTATTTACAATTTGTAGAAAATTATACTGTCTTAATATCAACAATTACTGTCATAAAATTCACTTTACTGTCCATTTAAAGACTCCTAAAAATAAAAGTTTTATGAAATAAAAGAAAAACCACGTAAATAATAGTTTAGAGACTATATTAGTAAGCTGGTTTGGAATGCTATTCTATCTAGGGGTCTCGTAGCAAAGCTGCTAATTAATGTTAGTGGCGTCCTGTTAATATAGATGGTAAGTATTTTCATGTGTTTTTAGTCCACCCTGAGGACTGCTGTTGGAATATTATTAACCACTGAGCTAAGTTGGAATTTTTTGTTACGTTTATAGTGCGTTCCAAACCCCTGGCTTTATATTCATTATTTACAATTTTTATGTCACGATATCCCTATAAAACATCTATACATTTTTTATTTTACCTCAGATGTGTAGCGAACTTTTATTTATATTTTTAGAAGAGGAAGGAGTGATCTTTCAAAATTAAACTACGTATTTTGAAAATACCTTATATAGATTTGTTACTACATCTCTAGTAGAATTCTTCAATTTATTATATATGAGGGGCACCCAAAAAAACGAAAATTATTTGTTTAAATTTTTTTAATCTACTATAACATCTTGAAAAAATCAATTTCATTCAAAATATTCTCCGTTATATTATATTCGCTTATTCCAATGGTTTTTCCACTATTTGAAATATTTTCTATATTGTTCTGAACTAATTGTTATGTGCCTCCAGTGATTTTTTATTTACCTCTTCTACGTCCTGAAGACGATTTCCCTTTACGTTTTTCTCCATCCTTGGGAATAAGAAGTCTGGCTGTGCCTGTTCGTTCAATTCCTGGCACGCTCTCAAACGGTTCTCTCCCTGGTTATCGGAAAGCAGTCGTAGAACAAATTTTGTTTCGACGCATCTCATATTAAAATTTTCAGTTAGATTTCTTTGGCATAAACACTAGGAAATTCCAATTATTTTATCTAATTCGTCCACTGTCCTTCGATGATGAAAAATGATGAAATCACGCCCCTTCTAAGCATTTTTCGGTTCTAAACGTTGATATGAAACCCAAACGGGGTTCTTTTTCATGTAATATTTGACCACTCATAAATTGACCACTGAACTAGGCAAACTACTTATAAATAGTTTCCTGGCTTAGAGCGTCTTTTCCATAAGCCTCTTGAAGTATTGAGACTATATCGGCCTCTGTTTTCTTTAACAGGAAACATAATTTGCTTTTGGCGGGCGTCTCCTTAAAGTTTTCCATCGCAAAATCGCCCAAATCGTTGGGACGAGCTTAAGGAAAAATCGCTCTGTCCGTTCCGATAGTTTCACATTAACGATACTTGTCAACCGAGTATGAAGAGTATCTAGTAAACGTACTTAGCAGGAGAGAGCAGCACTATCAACCCACTCCTCTACATAAAATAATTTTCATTCTTTTAGGGTACTCCTCGTAATATTAAGATTAATCTAAAATCGAGAACGAAGTTAGATTAAATGTTTTACCTAAAATGTGATTTCATAAGATTTTTGAACATATATATCATAGCTATAACCCATCACATCGATAACATTTAATATAAAATTCACATTATTGTATTATTTCGGCGCTTTAATATAGATTGTTTGTTCCGCTGCTGCAGAACTAACGTCAATTCTACATAAAATTATCATTCCTAGAATAGCCCTTTTCAGAAAAGAACATGGAAACCGTGTGATATTCTTCAAGGTTGCTAAGCTAAAGAGAAAGTATAGAGAAGGGGAAGGAAAATGTAAATGGAGAGAATGTGGGGGTAGCCATCTATAGTTGAATTTGATGGTCGCGGAATAAAGTAAGGGAAGCTGCGAGGGTTGCTATTCTTCTAAGATGAAACTATGTATCACTTGGGAATTTACGACTTTATGTCAGTCGAGGAAATTGCCTGATGTTAAATCATTTTCTTTTCTTTAAGTAAATATAACAGCAAATACGCAGGATTTTATACAAAAACTGTTTAGTATCCTTATCTTTCATAGAAACTTCTTAATACCAATTTTATATCGCTTTATATAAAAACAAATTAAGGAACTTTTTCTATTTATTAAGGCTGGTAGGAGAGAAGACATAAAACAAGTATCATCATAAACATCATTCAAACTAAGAAATGTTTTGAAAAACTGGAAAGTTACCTAGGTAAGTTTCTAACTTTAGTTTCAATAAAATAGTTGTAAACTGTAGGAACTACAATATAAAGTTAACAAGACATGACAATATTTAACGTGACTTGGTTAAAGTCTAATAAAATTAGAAAGAAATACAGAAACACAAACACTTTTCAGTAACTTCCCCAACTAGGTACAACGAATTGAATTTATATCAAGTTACAGAAAGTTGTATATGGAATACTTATACAATACAACCATTAAATTAAAAGTTTTACAGAAAATCAGTACCATAAATTTTATATTTCTTGTACACAGACCTATAAATCACTGTTATAATATTCTTATAACTTACAACCAACATAAACAAATCATTTTTGATCAAGCTGATATTATTGTAACTTTGAAGTTACTTCTCAGGGCGATTATATGAGATTTGTCGTAGCAATATAGTTTATAATCAAGTTTATATTTAAACTGCTCCACAATGTTAACGCATCAGTGGAACTTCATATTATTAGTTTTATTTTTTCGAAGATTTAAATCATAGTACCTACGTGATATTATAACTAAATAACTTCAACTAATGTTTAATAAATCAGATTGGTATTATTCGGACATAAATACGAATAAATAACAGAGGAGAACAATAATGTCAAATTCTATGAAAACAGTTTTAATGGAAAACTTTAGAAAAAAAAATTTATATTAAATTAAAGAATTTGAATTCAGTTAGTGCATAGATCCTCGTCCTAGCTATTGTTACTGCTTCTATTCATCTGAGCATGATATTCATCAAGTGGTGATCTGAGAAATATTCTCCCATTTGACAGGAACAACTTGTTCGAGATCCCTAAGAGTCATAGGAGCAGGTGTATGACGCCTAACTGATCGTTTTAATGCATCCCATAGATGTTCTAAAGGATTATACTCCTTCATATATTGGGCCAGTCCATAGTTGGAATATTTACTAATCGAAGGTACTGTGGTATCTCTCTAACAACGTGGAGCCAAGCGTTATCCTGCATAAAATTGAGACTGTCCGCGACAAATGGGGCAAATGGCATCACATGTTCTTTTACTATATATTCTACGTATAAGTATGCCTTCATGAATCTGCTCCGTATAGAAACAGAATCTGTGCGACTATAGAAACAAATTCCTCTCCAGAACGTTATTGATCCACCAAAAAATGAGATCTTCGGAGAGCTATTGCAACCAGTAAACCTCTCTCTTAGCCTCCGTCAGACTCGTTGACGTCCATCTAGTGAATTAAGACTTACTCTTGTTTTGTCTGAAAACAAAAACTCGCTTCTAGTCGTCAATGGTTGAATCTACATATTCTCTTGCAAAACACAGTCTAGTAGCTCTATGTTCTTTGGTAAGCAGTCGTGCAGTAGTTGGTGTTAGTGTCCAATTCTCCTTCATTAAGCCTCCTCTTGACCATTCGTCTGGAAATTACTCTATTTCGAGCTGTTGCTAGGGCTCTGATTAGCTCTAAGCTGATAGAATTCCTGTTTCTTAAAACGACTTGCGCAATATATCGTTTGAGTTTTGCATTCGTAGACTTCTTATAAGTTTGTCCTGGGGTTCTACAGTAGCTTTCAAATTCATTGAAATGTTTAATTGTTCAACTAATTATTGATTCTTTAACTCCTAACAAATTAGCCACATATCGCTTTCTACGTTTGTGGTTAGCCAGAGTTGCTGCGCTCTCTGCTTCATCTTCTCTTAATTTGCATGGATGGATGATTCATTTCTTCTACTCTAAGTATACTGAATAAAGTGTTTCATTCGCCTGATGACATTAAATTAAAATAAATCACTAGCGTAACTGAATCTATTGCCTTTTACAAATTATTTTAAACAACATTAAATGTATCATTAACAAACAATTATAAAATGTTATTATTATATTATATAGGTTTGAGCCTCATCAGCCACTGATCGCATGGGTAGTCCCTTGGCGATCCCCTCTTATCCGGGTCATTATTCAAAAATGCTATCCCATAAAAGGAGCAAATTAGACATGTCCCCCACCTTAAGTCTGGCCTCCTCTAGGATGACAGGGGTCCCTACTATAAGATACCTTTTCTCCTTCAGTGCGGGGCAGGTGTAAAGAAGATGAATCGAAGTCTTCTTTACAGAATTTGCAGGCCGGGCTGTCAGTCAGCCTCAGCTTGTGCTTATATGCATTCAGGCTATATATGGTGACCCGTTATGATTCCCACCAGGGTTCTGGCTTTGAGCCTGTTCAATTTAGTGAATTATTCGGCCCATTTCTCAATCTCTGAGTATTGGATGAAGAGTTTGGTTATTCGACAACCCGTTACTCCTCTCCATCTTTTATTGTCCTGGTCTCTTGCCTAGCCATTTATGCGGTCTCTGATCAGATTCCGACTTATTCCCACTGCAGATTCTGGTCCATAGAGCTTCTCCCTGGTCCGTAGTCTGGCAGGTATCCATAAGAGTTCCATCGGTCCCTTCCCTTCCAAGTGGTTTAATTCTTCATAGCAATTATAGACCAGCTTCGATTTTGTCGTTACTGAATTCAGGGCTCCCAACGCCGCCCTGCTATCCGAGAAGATATATACCTTTTCCTGGGTCCGATTTTGGTCGGTCCCCAGAACACCGTATGTAATTCCAACTAGCTCGGCCTGGAGCCAATACAAAAAGGCCTTAAAGTACAAAATGTTACTTTACATCTATCACATAATTTTAATTATTTATCAGTAGTGACAGATGATATACTAGGCCACCTACATAAAATATTTAAGGATCTAAACTTTGACAAGATATAAGAAATAATGAAGAAGGCGAAGTTTTAATGAAACATTAATTTTATACAGGAGTATATTTACTTTAACGTGTAACATAATTAAACAATGTAATTTGGGTACATGAATTTAACGGTGCTAAAAATATGTTTTATTAACTTGAGCAATATCATGATGAAAACTGAAAAGTCTGCATACTGAAAACAATAATCGATGCAATATTACAATATAATAATCATAACACAATGAGTTCTTATTATGAGACTCATTGTAGTATAGTATTAGAAAAAGCGAGTAAAAGAAGGAATAGGTAATCTGTATGATATAACTTTAGTACATGATATTTAAAGAGGTCCATTTTTCTCTCATATGAGACATGTTGTGAATTTAATCTATATACTGCAGTTTAGGCAAAATTTAATGTACTTATTTTAAATAATATTTTACATTTAGCTGGTGTATGGAGAAAATGAAAGCATGCCAAAATTAAAACACGTAGCCAAGGAAAACTTATTTGAAATATATTATTTTAATAATATATCATACTATTTTTGACACTTGTCACATTACTATTTTATAACAAAGTCTGATACATATGTAACTATATTAGCGTACACTTCATTTAATGCTAACAATATTTTCTTGTGTGGTTTTATTCTATAACAGTTGATAATGAATAATTCGGGAATGCTTGCATTGTCCGTAGAGCTAAACGTACCTTTCGAAGCTCATAAATGTTTTTATATCTATACAATCTTCGATATACCATTAGCAATAATAGCAATGAAATTATCCAGAATTCATATTAGAGGGTTCTTGAAACCAGTTCGTTTTTAATTTTCCACAGTTATTTGTAACCGCACGAATTCATTATGATCATTTAAGTTATGTATTTTCCACTTAACTAAACAGATTTTTTAAAGCAGTATTGATTTAGTAATATATAAGAATAATGTTTAGTGTTATAAAACCTATTATTTAAAAAATAAAACAATATAAAAATTATCAATGTATTACAGTTAATCTATTTTCAATATTAATAGAATTTATGTTAATTATATAAGAATTTATATAATTATGCTACGAGTATAATATAAGACAACTACTTGGTTTATATGTTATATATTAATAATAGTACCTTATTTATTAACCATTAATTTTAAAGCTGTATTGCCCTAAGGCAATATCATGATATTGATTGCCTTAAAGGTTCAGTTAATATTGTTAAAGAAAAGTTTCTCTCAACTGAAATGGCGTTAGACTTACTTGATTCAGATGTGTAATAGGTTTCCAGATAATTACAATATTATTTTTTATGTCTTCGCAACACTCTTTTATTTTCTAATTAATTCCTCTCTTGTATACATTTCCTCTAAATACACATATTTTCAAATATGTTCTCAAAAAATAATCCAATTAATGGACATCTAAACTTCTAATTGGAACAGGTCATCCACGTTCAATCCACCAACCCTAATATGAGTTCCGCCTAGTAACTAGTTCCATCTGGAATATCTGGAACCTATAAGTAATTGTTTCTAAAGTTGTACAGACCACCTCTAGTGGACATTAACTCGTTTGTAAAAGGTGTCCTGTAAATATTTGGCTGGTTATTTGAAATCCATCTGCAAAGATCTACAGAAGGGATATTGTTTCTAAACGGGAACTACAAGTATATTTCAACCGTAGTCAGTGGCGGCGCTAGCATTATTTTGCAATTGGGCGAAAATAAGCAGAAAATATCTAGGATGGTCGAGGGCGTTAAATATATTATTTTATGTGCGAATGTGATATAGTGGTGTTATAAGATTTTGGGCGACTGGTTGGGCGAAAAGGATTTTGCCTGGGCGCTCGCCCCCCATGCCCACTCCTTTCGTCGCCATTGACGGTAGTTAAATTAGAAATTTTAGGAGATCAATATTTGTGTAGTATCAAATATCTCTTTCTTTGCTCGAAACAAATATCTCAAGTTCTGCAACGCCATGAAATACAACTTGTGATGCAAGCGATCGCAATGAGATAGAGGGATGGGGGCTTCGATAGAAGAAGAATGTTATCAGACATTATTTTTTTAATGTGATATTATTTTTATAACTTTAAAACCATTCATTGTCAAAAGCTAGGCAGAGAAATAATCTATCTGTAGTTATCAAACTTCATATATTGTTTTGTCAGCATAAGGAGATTATTTTGCTTGATCTTATATTGGTGACGCTCCATCTCTGTTACCTACATGAAAGGATAAAATGAGGTACTGGTGCGACCAGTAACTTCTACTGATCACACACCAGTACACAACCAAATGCACTTACTGTTCATCAAGAATAGGAAAGAGTGTGAGATTCTCATGTATGTGTAGAAGAAAGTGTAAGACATTCAGAAGGAAAAGGATGCATTTTACGCGCGGCCAGATCGAACTCTGTGTATATTGTGTACATTCAATATCGTGTACACTATCTATAGATCTCGATACGACTGAGTAAATGCCAAGCTATTTACTGAACACCTCGTGGGTGGTCCGATATCGCAGTTTTGAGACTTGCTCCTATTCTTGACGAGCGGTACATATGAAGATATACATACAAGATCGTGAAACAATATAAAATCTAATCGTCTTTGACTACGTCAACACTAGGTCTATTAATTTATTATTCCTCATACACATATAGGCTGATGGGTCTTATGAACTTATAGCCTATATATTTTCTACAAAGTGGCCCTAATAAAATTTTTAAAGCAACCATTCAATATCAAATCAATTCAATTCGTCAGTGATAGTATCTTAATGTACTTAATTCTAATTTGTTTATTATTTTTCCTAAAATTATGTATCCATTAGGCTAGTATGTCATCCAGAGAAACTGCTCGTCACGTGAAAATAAATAAATAAATTGTCATGAGACGTTATCATTCAAGCTTGGCTTAAGGAATAACAAACATGAATATTCAGAGGTATGAGATACCAAATATATACTACAAAATGTCAAAATTGTCATCCCAAATTATTGGCTATAAGAGACTGATTTACAACTACTCGAGCTATTGCGAATATATGGTTTATCATAAAGGTAAATCAATAACAATGCAAACTATACATCGACGAATAAAGGTATTTTGGATACTTTTCATTTTATCCACGTTTTGTGTTGTACACTTATTGTCAATCATAGGCTATAGGGGAATTCTGAATAAAGTGAAACATGAATATAGTGAATGAATGAATATAGTGATACATGATCGTCCAACATAACATATAGGATGTCCTACAACGAAAAACTTCTCCGGATTTGAATGAATCTGTATGGAATATTAAAGAGGAGAAACTATTAAATTTGTTCCACTTTCAACAAACTATTAAGGCTCTCCCTCACGAAGTTTAAGTTACTTTGAATGAGATATCTCAAAAAGATCGTCCCCTTATATCGATGCTCCAATGAATTTACTTATTTATTTATTGCCCAATAGATAAAATCCAATTACAGGACAAATATAAACAATTAAACATATAAAACTATAATATATCTGAATAGAAAATAAAGAAAGAACAAAATAAATTACTAGTGTGAAACACACAATATAATGTATATATTTAATCATAATTAGTTATTTTATATTATATTACTACAAAAATTTAGTTAAGTTGATTTCTGAGAATCTACTACAATTAATATTACATATATATGAGATGTTATTGAAATTATTGCCCATAACATACATTGGCGATTTAAGAAGAACGTTAGTTCTAAGCATTTTACAATAAAGCCTTCAAGCAGTGGCGGCTCGTCGGGGTAGGCAAGGTAGGCGCCGCCTACCTTTAAAATCTTATGTCATTTCTCATAACAGCGCAATTACAATGAACTGTTAACGTCCCTGATAATACAGAAATATTTAATATAATTAATAATAACTACTTTATACTAATTAAATTATCTATCGCCGTCGGCGGCGCTGGTGCCGTAAACACCCTTTATATATACCACCGCAGTCCGCACGGCGCCGCGCTACACCGAATTAAATCATTTTATTCCTAAACAGAACAACCAGACCAGGCTCGGTTCTCCATCCCACCGCCTGAAAATCGATAGCTAACACGTCAACCAGATGTCGGTAAGACGACAAACAGCGTTGTTGTAATGGCAAAATAATCGAAGCTCAGACGTCTGCAGCCAATTATACTCTTTAAATAAAGCAGTTGAAGGCGAATGCAATCGCCGTCTGAAGTAGATCGGCGTTCTTCGGCAGATCCGAAGACGCCTTCGCATTGAATAAGCCGTGACATTACTGGGGATATTGGGTTATATACCTATTGTGATGATCAATTTGAAACATTAAATATCGAGTCAATGTTGAAATATTTTGTGGAATATGAATTTCGAGAAATATTTCCAGAGGTTTTTAAACTTATTGTTTTAATTGCTACAATTCCAGCAACAAGTACGTCGGTTGAAAGACATTTTTCTTGTTTATCGTCGCTTGCACTTATTTCAATTGAAAAGGAATTATTTAGCACACTTCAGAAATCTGATGACTTCACGGAAAATATAATTAACAAATTTTCATTAATTAAAGATAGGCGCATTAATTTAAATTATAAAAAGTAGTAGGTATCCACTTTGTAATTGTCAGTCAATAATGGCGATGGTTAAGGAAGGCTGTGAGGGGAGGAAGAGGCCTATACCCTAAAGCACCCTAAAATAATGTAATATTGCCAACCCAATTTACATAATATAGGTATAATACTCAATAAATATATTTCGTTTATTCCAATTTATTTATACCCACAATAACTATTATTATTCACGAATAACAAAGAGGTATTAATTTCAAAAAATCCTTGTGAAAGTCTATATTTTTGTATAAATGAAATTCAATCATTGAAATTCTGAAGTACCAGGAAAACGCGTGACCTTGAAAATTTTAAAAATTTTAAGGGTTGATGAAGCTCATACGCCGATATCGCCTACCCTAATATGGATACCACGAGCCGCCACTGCCATCAAGCTCGTTCACTTTAGACAATAGTCCACACACGTTTCGATAATAAGATGTAAATTCTGTTGTCACTGTTTTTGGATTGTTGGGCTCTTTTAGTTTAAAAAGATAATTTTTGGAAGAGAACTAACTTCTGGAAGAGGAATTTAAAGCGAATGTTTAGAAGAGGACTAATTTGTTATTGGATTATTATCCGTAATGCTAAAGTTATTTTGCAACCCAGATTTTTATCGATCATTTCCTATCAATACGTTAACATATTCGTAGAATATTGAAAAAAATTGATTTATTTTGTGTTACATTTATTATATCAATTAGTACATCTGTAAATAAAACAACTTTATTAATGCATAAAGTTTTAACAACATTTTGAAATACGTCACAGTGTGCTGTAAAACCAAATATGTATAATACCAGTATAATACTAATAAACGTAGATTTTTACTTACATATATTTACGTATAAGGTCAGCATAGTACATTATGCTTGATATTCGTTTCAGTAGTTTATTGCAAAAATATAAACACATTTATTAAACTTATTTCAAACATGCTACTTGTATTTCTAAAAATAGAATCCTGAAGCTCGTGCTATAGAAGCTGCAGGACAACAGAACCCTAATGATGTGGCGACTCGCGAATGACATGAAACATTGAACAAAAACTAATTATTGCTGGTACAACTGCTGTGAAGCGTTAGTCCTTGACAACCTATTATATTACACCATTACAGCTGTATCTGTGTTTGTTGAAATAATGAATTCACTGGTCCAAACAACACAACATGTGAACTTTGAGTAAGATTACTCGTATAACGCTTCGGCTGGTGAAGCCTACATCAATCATCAATAGGAGCATTTAATATTCCTGTGTAGGATCAGTTGTTAAAATCAAACGATGTTCAACGGTGTGGAAATAAATTGATGGTGTAGTAATAAATTAATGGGCAACAAATATGTCTGAAATATTGGCACAACTTGAAAATAAATCACATAAATGGTTTGATAAATTTTAAGGAATATTCTTGTACCGTCTTATAAACCAGTATTTATAATTAATAAATCTAGTTTAATAATAAAAGAGTAGCATGAATTAAGGCTAGTCGCAGTAAAAGTAGCGTAGCTGTGATGTTTTCGTGACAATTAATGGAACTTAATTTGCTGAATAATTATATATAGTCGTTTATTGGTTACATGCTTCACGTCATTGGATGTGAAGCCAACAATTATATTAATTAGCAAATGAAAGAAAACATCTGGTAGGTTTCACAAAAATTGCAAACTATATTTCTGACAGTTGTCTCGGCTTTTATGCCATTTTCAAAGTGTAACAAACTGCCATTAAACCTAATGAGTATGAAATTCAATCTATATAGCGAGGCAATAACATCTGGTGATTTTAAACTATGGCTGCTTTTATTATTGGGGAAATTCCAAAATCTGTATGATCATTGGTTATTACTTTTTTATCAAACATTGCTATTTTCATTTCTAATACTTTTGTTCGTCATAACGCTTTTTTATAAAACGACCTGATTGGCCTATATAAATAGCCTCACAATCATTACGTCCTATTTCATAAACGCCATTTTCTTGTGATTTGTTAACTTTATCTAATTTATTATTTACTAATAGAGAGTCTACATTATTTTTATTTACACATATAGGTTTTATATATAGCGTTTTCTTAATCTATTACATATTTATTACTAACAGTTGAAGTAAAGTTTATATAGTGATATTGTTTTTTATATTTTTCATTTGGAACCGAATAGAAATTCTTTAAGATGATTTTCTTTTGTTTCTTGTTTATAAGATTGTCTATCAGACTTTCGTTATAACCATTATTTTTATAATTATTATAATAATTATAATTACCTATTGTCTTTAAGGTGAAAATATATTTTTCGTAATTTTGTTTATTTAAGGATAACGATAAAAGCCTATGTACAAAATAATGAAAAGAACTCAGTTTAATTCTGTTTGATTGTTTTGAGTTTGCATAAGGTGATGTATTTGAATAAGTACCGACCTACAATAGTGAGCCTAGGTTTTTTGTTTCAACTGTAATTTTGATATTTGAGTAAAAGGAATTAATGTAATTTAGAAAAGAATCTAATCTATCTGATCCAGTCCAGATGCAAATGATATTATATACATACCTAACCCAGTAATATACACTATTGACTAAAATTTGATTAAATCTAAATATCTTAGTTTCTAAATAAGACAAATATTTCACTTAGTAACTTCACTTAGTAATACTTTCAGATGTTGTTACATGCCTGTATAGATTAAATTTTATACTTATTAGGTTTAGTAAATATTTGTTACTATTTGAGAATGAAATAAAAGTCGAAACAATTGTTAGAAATTGCAATTTTTGTGCAAGAAACCGACTTACAAAAAAGTAACTTAACTACAAAGCAAGAAATACATATTTTCTACAACAATTTAATACTTAGTTGTTGTTCCGATTAATGTAATTAATAAATTATTATTTATTATGTAATTATTATTAATTGTTTAATATAATTTTGAAGTCGGCGCCATACAATATTAGTAATGCGAATGCCGGCCCTCGGCAATTTTAAATATCGTTGTTATAGTAGCAAGTTATATATTTCTTTCTCGTTGTTATAGTAGCAAAGTATATATTTCTTTATGCTTTACTTGGCACCGACTTTTACCGAAGTTACTTTTTATTAAGTCGGCTTTTTTTAACTTATTATTTTACAATTCTAAGTGATGGGTAGACCTACTAAGGATGCTTTACGAATGAGAAAATGACGGCTACTTGAATAAGGAATTCCCTTGTGTATCTTCGAAGTTCAAAGTCCAATATCAATGAAATTAAGATGGGACTACCTTGGAGCTTGGAGCTATACTGAACTCAACGCAAAAAGAGTAATTAATATCGCTTCATAAACACAAAAGTTATACCCGAACATACATACATAATATATATATATATATATATATATATATATATATATATATATATATATATATATATATATATATATATATGTATATATGTATATATATATACATACATATATATATATATATATATATATATATATATATATATATATATATATATATATATATATACAGACGAATTGAGAACCTCCTCCTTTTTTAAAGTCGATTAAAAATTAATAGACTTAAATTTTAAACGAAATAATATATAAATGCTTTTTATTTTCTTGACAGTAAATTTCAATTATATATCATATAATATATTTTTTCTCGGGATTATTGGTCATTTAAATTAATAAAACATATTTTTGTTACATTTATGTTCCATATAACCATTTGCAGACATATTTGTATATAAGCTATATTAATTTAAATATTTTTATATTAGCAGTCTATTGTGGAAAAAGTTCTAGCGAAATTTAACTGATTTCTTATTCTGCTTAAGCCTTCATCTATAATTATTTTATATGATCCTGAAGTTATAATATGGGGTAATTAGGTATTTATAATAGTGAAGTTGTTAGTTAGCACACATTATTGCACACATTGCTTCATTTTGGAGAAATATCATAAATACTGAAATGTCATAATTTATGTCAGAGATCACGGCTACTCCAATTTCATTTGAATGAACTACCAACTGGTTCACCTATATCTTCTAGCGGCTTTTATGTTTCGCAAATTGTTTCAACAAATGTTAGTTCATATTCACGAAGCAAAGGGAAACTAGTACTTATTTGCTTTAACTAAAATATTTCCTTTTTCCTCACTTTCATTTAATACACATACGATCAATACAGGGAATTAACTAATCGATAGTCAATTAGATATTGACATTTTCCTCGAAGATACATGTATTTGATGAAACTCTAAACTCCATATTGAGCACCCAGAGAAAAATATATCTACAATCAATGATCAGCATCAACAACATTATTCAATTCACCAGTTGAGTCAAGACCATCAGAAGAGTCCTAAGCAATGTTGATACGCGCAAAGCTATACGGTTAAATCAAATACCCACTACTAAAATGTCTTTCAATAAGCACGCTCGATATTTAAATGTAAATAAAACAAATTGTGTGTGAGATATCCACTCAATTTTCTATTTTAAAGAGTATTTTATAATAATAAGTATAGAGTATAACGTCGTTCAAATATCCGTCGAGGCTTTGCTTAGTGGTATGTATTCGGGAGGTCCAATTTCCGATGACTTTGTCGCATAAGTCTGGCTGAATTTACTGGATGGCGTTCGTTATGTTGACTTTGAGGGCATCAAATATTTGCAGTTTATTCACATAGACCTGCGATTTAAGATAGCCCCAAAGCAAGAAGTCTAAAGGCGTTAAATCACATGACCTCTGTAGCCAGTTCACGCCGCCGTTCCGAGATAATCATGTCCTCAAATCGCTCGTACAGAATGTACATTGTGGAATGCGTTGTGTGGCACGTAGCGCCGTCCTGTTCAAGCCACATGTCGTTGGTATCCATATCATCCAGTTTAATCCACAGGAAGTTGCTTATCATCGATTTGTACCGCTTGCCGTTGGTGGTTATAGCAATGCCAGTATCGTTTTGGAAGAAGTACGGACCGATCACTCCGCCAGACGAATATCCGCACCAAACACTGACTTTCTTGGGATGCATTTGATGCTGGTGTATCTCGTGTGGTGTATTCGTATCGTCCAAAATTTGACAATTTTTCTTGTTCGCATATCCATTCATCCAAATATGGCCTTGTCGCTAAAAATGATTTTTTTGACGAAATTTGAGTTAACTTCCAACAACTCCAGAATCCAATCAGAGAACACACCGTCGTTGTCTGTGGTCGTTTACCTTAAGATTCTGCATCAATATTATTTCATACATGTGCAAACTCAAGTCCCGACATAAAATTCACCAAGTCGCAGAAAGGCAAAGTTCTTGGGAACGACGAGAAATTGACTGCCTCAGGTTTTCCCGTACACTCTCACGCACAGCAGCGATATTTTCAGCAGACCTTCCATTTCGGCTTGACTTGACGTGTACTGGCTGATTATTTATCAAACCGGTTGACTCAAATTTGGCCACCAAACGTCGAATAGTCGACTCGGCGGGACGGTTGTGGCGAGGATAAAAGTCACGTAATGCGCGAAACTTTTCTCGAACGGAGCACTGACTTTGAAAATAAAATTTGATGATTTGCACATATTGTTGAACGGTATAACCCTCCATAGTGATTTGCAATACACCACTGAACAATTCACAACAAATTTGACAGATGTTGCTTTAACAACATGGCCGCTATAACCTACCAAATTTCCAGCGTCCTTATTGAAAGGCGTATATTAAACCTTACTGAGCTGCTCTTAGTGTCGTGCAAGCAGGAATTAATTCAAATAATTTTATTTATATGGGCACTGGCTCCTGCATTCACTTAGCTGTAAAAGGATATCCCCATAATTTAGGCCACATTTAAAAATAATGTCCAAAAACATATGCATTGTTTGTAACTCCACCTTACTGCAGCAAATTTCCTCACTTTCAACTGCTTCCTAATTAAAAATATTCATATACTATTATATATGAATATATAGTAGTATAAATTTCTATATTTTAATTACATACGGCATATACTCTCTTCTGTATTTATAGCAACTCTTCTTTTGAATTCACTGAATTGATCAACTAGTTGTATTTCCTAATACACTACAGTTGTATTTTCTGAAGAATTTCCAATTCATATATATATATATATATATATATATATATATATATATATATATATATATATATATATATATATATATATATATATATATATATATATATATATATTCAAGTTTCAATTTATAATAACAGAAAGAATCTGTTGTCTTATAATACATATGCAATTAATTTCCATTGACATAAGACATGGTAAATATCTTTGTTTAACTTCGACTAGATAATTTCCATATAGAGTTATATTTGTTCCAAAATTGCTGAAATGTTTCTTTATTCAGTATATATAAAATTAAATAGGGTAAGGTCTATTCGGTTAGTTACACAAATTTCATTTAATAGAGAAATTTCTCGTCTGCAATTTTCATGAAATGCGACTAGAAACACTTCTAATTAAAAATACATGAATGCGAGTATATTTTTGCTTGAGATGGAAAGACGTAGTTGAGTAGCACATAACACAATAGCGGACTGAATAATTTGCCATAAAATAGGATGCAATTACTCAGTACAGCTGCTACAATCCTGACACAGTTCTTCAGATTAAATGCAGCAAACAAACTTTAACGCTGCAATAAAATGCAATAAGCCATGTGTCATTTGGCAAACATTGTTAGCAATTTTATTTCGAGTTATTCAACTGCGTACAAAAATGGTTCATTGTTTTCACGAACGTATGCAAGAGAAAAAAGTAAATTACGATTATAATATGAATCAGTTAGCTAGGGCAATATTTTTACGACAAAAAATTAACAAATTGAAGTTATACCAGCAATAATAACAGCAGTATACAGAGTTTCAAGATAGTTTCTGACATAAGATTGACATGGGATACTGAGACTGTCCCACCACCTCATGTACGATAAAATGCCACTGAGTCAGGCCAATAAATTATTAAGTTCAGGGCGAATATAGCTAGCACAGTTGACGTTGATATTCCGCATCCCGTCGGCTATTGCTTTTTTGACATGTGGAAAGTATAATTTTATGCCAGTGTCTTACTTTACCATTAAAATAAGACCATGAAACCAGCCACATTAGAAGGAAATACATACTTCATTTACTTTCAGTTATTTTTTTGTGAAAAAGGATGAAACACTTACATTTTAAAATATTGGATTTATTCAATATTTTCAAATTACTGCTATGTTTAAGTTTGGTTAAGGGCTTGTATTTTTGACCTCGCACTTAACCCCGATATCATCTAATCAATTTTAAAACTGTTACTATTCTAATGATATATAAACTAATAACATAATACAAACATAAATTAAATAAACCTAAGATTAATAGCAGACCTAGAAATCTGATTGTGTCGTGCAGCTACATTATTTTCATTACGTAGACCGTAAACTAATAATATATCTGTGAATTCTTGGTTAGTAAAGTCTGCCATTTTTAGTATTGCTAAGTTTGGGTTATTAGAATAGTGCATACGGCCATGTACATGTAATTGGCTAAACTAAAAGTTTATTTTTGGGAATTTAAAATGAACATGCATGATATTGCGCGTAAACAACGTATGCAAATTTTCCATGAACGTATAATGACCTACCATGACCTACTCACTCATAATATTGAGTATGTTACTATGAATATTACCATTAGCTTAAATGAGAGGTATAATAATGTTAATTATAGCTCTTTTACATTTTGGCTCGTTTTAGGTATTTTTTACAATAAGCACTAAATTCTTTCCTGGATATAAAGCTATTTAAATTATTAACTAGCAATAGAAAAGTTTAACGCTATTCAACTAATGTTATTGAAAATTATACATTAAATTCGATTAACGTACAATACCATTTGAGAACTTGAATATGAGTAACTAAAACGAAAACATAATAAACATTTCGTTTAATTCGAATGGAGGATTTGCACAATAATTCTAATATCGTTGTACTTTTCACCTAGTCCTATTTAACATAACTAATTTAATTCCAATTAAGACTTTAATTTAATAATTAGTTTAAATGGTTTTAATAAATTTTTAGTACTATAAAAGATTATTTATTTAAATACATTTAAAAATATAATTTTATATATAGTATGTGGTGTCAAAAATTTGGTATTCAATGTGACTGAAAACTTCTTGGACACAATTAATAAAAATATATAATTAATGTTAATGTTATTATATTTATTTATAAATTTCCTCATTTAAAAAAAAATACAAATTTTCTGAAATCCCCATTATTTTATCTCTTAAGAGTTGATGATTTATTGAGGTCAATGTCCCCTTTTTTCTACAATATTATTACTAAATTCAAACAAAAATTATTTTATCCTATATTTATAATTTTAAATATATTATTTTAATTATACTGAATTGATTTCTTCTTAATAATTAATACTTTAAAAAAATTATATTCTAATGCTATATTTCTAAATGAAAGAGGTTAACAAAAATTCGTTTCTTATATATATAGAACAAAACCACTCAACAGAAGAACAAAACGACGGTAAACAGGCAGATCTCGTAACTAACGATAGTGCAGAATAATTAATTTGATTTATCCATGTATACAACAAAGATGTGGAAGGTATGCCATATTTTGTTTTATTTTCTACTATAAATTAATTGACATATATAAAATTATTACATTCATTATTCGATGAAATTACCAATGCAAATTCCACTTCAAACCGTTCCAATTTGATTCGTTAGTAGCAGAGAGTTTTGCAGAAAAATAGATTACATATATTTTATGAGGTAGCTTTAAATTAACTTAAATCAATTTTAATATTAATTATAAGCAAATATAAACTGGCTTAGAATTATAACACCTAATGTTTTTATATAACTTACCCTTTGTTTTTTCTAAACATGTGAGAAATACGTAATATTAACATTTAGGTATACATGTATTTTCATCAATACTTATGTCATTGATTCTGAATTTCTATTTTTTCCGATATTGCATGAAATTTACTATACAATGAATGTTTTTTTATTCTTCCCTTAAATATGGCGGGACTTATTTAATTTTTTTTGTAAAGATCAAAATTGATAACTCAAAATATTTATATAATGAACATTTTTCAAAGAGGCATTGAAAATAATAATATAACTCAATATTCATTTTTGGGTGCAATACTGAAGAGAAAATTTATCGAGAGTGTTCCGAAAACAGATCATTACATTTAAAATAACTCTAGTGAATAAATAAAGATAGCACAAGAATATAGAAGATCTAAATTATTTAAAATACTGAAATAAAGAAATGATTAGGAAGATGAACATAATTCAAAGAAAACTCAAAGAACTACTAAATCGACAAACCGAAAAACAACCTATTATTAAAATTCTCAATTCATTGGTCCCTATTATACAAAAATACATTAAAGCCTACCCATTGTCTCTACAGTTAAATGAGATTAAAACAAAAATTTCACTGAAATATACATATACTACGAAATTTCCAAATGATGGTCAGTTATAAAATGACATTCTTATAGATGATCCATATATTTGATACTCAATACTCTAAATTCTAACGATTTAAAGGATAATTTCCCTAAATAATGTTACAAAACAATATAAATGAAGTGTGTACATTTTTATAATATTTTTTTTTAGAGTAGAACTATCCCTTCATACGAAAGTTTTATTATCAGTAACCTTCTCTCGAGAGTATTTAGTACCTTTTAAAAACTTGTGGGGTGTAGTACCCTTTCGTAATATATTATTATATTATGTGTTCTTAAAATGACTTTCAAATAAGTTTTTTGATCCATTTTTTAGAAATGCGCCAGTAACCAAGGATAGTTACGTTTTATATCATGTTTTTTAACCTTTGACAAAATGAAACTAATATTAATTAAGAAAATTACGGAAATGTTCTATGAATAAGTATATCAAATTACGAAAATAAATAAAACAAAATATTCTAATAAGAAAAATATATTTAAGAAATTTGAATTGAAGATAAAGAACTGTTTTAAAATTGTAGTTTATATGATACCCAAAATGTCCTCTTTTCGCTCTACATAAATGATCTTTTTATTATTTGATGATTTTTTTTTTGGCTTAAATGATCAAAGAATTATTTTCTAATTTTTACGAAGATATCTGGCGTGATATTATATAGCGCAGCTACTAATTGAGTACCTAATTCATCAAAGTTACCAGATTTTTTATGTCTGTGGTCATAAATTTTCGTTTTCACATATCCCCATGAAAATAAATCAGTGGAGGTTATGTCAGACTATTTTGGAAGCCTTTAAATTGCGACTTTTCCACTTATAAGGCGTCCGTAGCATGTGTTCTCTAAAAACGCTTGTACCCCTCCTGCACTATAAATAGGATAACCATATTCTATAAGTATTGTATAGTGATAGTGAAATGAAAGATCTCCTGAGGCTCAACCTGTGCCCCCTGATTCGCCGGTCCTGTATTCAGTGGAACACCAGACCTATTCCTACTGTTAAAACTACCTATCTCCTACTGCTTAATTTATTTTTGATTCCTTAATACGGCTCGAAGTTTTTAAATATTTTGTCATACGAAATACTATACAAATGGCTTTGCATTGTTCTTGAAACTACCCATCTAAATTAATACTACGGACCTGTTTCACTCACTTCGTTGCTAAAAGATTAAAATTTACTTGAAATAAGCATTCTAAATATTTGAAAATAATACACAATATAATACATCTTATATCACGCATCTATTTTTCAGAGTAAATGCGTGATATAATTTTTCAGATCATATATAATATTTAAGAAATTACAGAAATTTCAATAAAGTAAACTTTTATACAATATGTGTCACAAATTATGTTGAAACGATTTCATTGCCTAAACTGCGTAACCATATAGTACGCGAGAAAATATTGTAGTCTCAAATCGAAATTCAAAAATTAAATACAAGAGGTACACATGACATTTCAGGCAGCAAATAATATACATTGTTTCTGGTTACCCTATTTAGTAATAAAATCTTCTTAACGTTTATAAAATTTTATTGTATTAGGATTACTTACTTTTATTTAATAATAACATGAATGACTTAGAACTTCTTCATTACCTAACCTAAATTTTTATCTAGTCACATATTGCATATATAGTTTATTTTAACGGCGGAAATTAATCTCAAAAAGAAATCTGAATTCTCACATATTCAGAACGAAATGTTCTGAATATATTTGATACACAAAAATATTTTGAGAAGACACAAATCTTTACCACAAATGAGAACCATATCCATTAGAGGCATTATTAGAACCTTTCAGGTTGTAATTTAAGCAGGAAATGTATTTCTTCAGCACCTTCATAATATAGATTTACAGACACCATATAAGTAAATAAATTGTTATTTTGATGGTACATTAATAATCATAAAATTGGCTAAACCCTAATTTTTTTCTAAGCAATTCAACATCTTCAATGGCTTGAATTTTAGTTATGTTTTTCTTTATTGGTAAATTGTTAAAACGCCAAGTGAACATAATTGAATTGCAATATTAAATTGTAATATAATTGATATCCTAAAGTTGTTAAAATCTATATTCAAATAATCCCTACAGACTTGTAATGTATCTAAGTCAGCCGTGTTATTTTATCAAAATTAGCTGTCAGCTTATTAAATCTTTCCTTAAATTTATCTTTTACAGTACACCTCAAAGTTTTAATATCCCCTAGATAACCGATAAACTGATTATAAGAGTTACAAATACTTTTAAGGTTCTCTGATTTATTACAAGTTGCTCGTATATCACCTGTAGAGAGGCCGCAGAGAGAAATGAAGTGAGTAGATAAACAAAGCGGGTTCTGGACCGGAAGTGCCGTGACAGCGAAGTGGATGGCATGTGTCCATCGTGCACCCTCTGGTCATTGTCGTCGGGGTGTGCACCCTCTGCGGCGGGGCACCCTCCGTCGGTGGGGGGCGGGGTGTGCACCGGCGGGGCACCCTCCGTCGGTGGGGGCGGGGGCGGTGGTGCGCGGCCACGGATGGCGTCGGGGGTGGGGGCGGGAAAGGCGTTCTGGTAGAGGGCGGCGACGTTGCAGGGCGTAAGTCGGACGGAAAACTGAACGGTTTTAATCCACAGGCGGGGAAAAAGAAAGATGGCGGGCGAAAAGATGGTGGCATTAGAAAAAAAGATCATGACGTTGAAAGATGGCAGAGGGAAAAAGAACATGGTGGCGGTGACGTTACAGTTTTAGCGGAAAACCACATCCTGTAACAACAGGAGGCTACCGATACCCACCGTTTTATTGCAGCGTTATTTAAGTTTAGATCCTCAAGGCCCGGAGGCTGCTCAAGTGTGTGACGTCACAGATTAAGTAGTATTAAGAAAAATTACCACACATTACTGAGAAAACTCAGTTTGGAGAGCGTTAGATTAAAAATTAAAAAAAAGACAATAAAGTTTTATAATTTTATTATTGTTAAATATGTTACATAGTATTTTTCTAACATTAGACCCAAACCCAACCCCAACATTATATAAAAAAAAGACATAAAGTTATATATATTTTTTTATTATCTTAAAGTAATGGTTACCAAAGCAAATACAAAAATTAGACTTATAAAATTAACATGGTCTGGTAAAGATTCCATTAAGTATTATTAAATGATTTGTTATACAAAATAATAAAAAAGAAGTTTATAATACATTTCTCTCTGTTACAAAATATTTTAATACATGTTTATTACAGAACTATGAAATATACATTTAGCAGGCTGAAAAAAATACATTGATCAGTGTAACTGAATATTAATATCCATTATAGAGTAATGGCCCCAAGGTAAGGTGTCATGAGAGCCTTTTAATAAATATCGTTTATTATCAGATGAATTTAAAGCTACTTTATTTTGTTTGATGGAATAAACATTATGAGCATGTGATATTATATTACTTTGAGTTGCATATTTAGTTGTTTTATTTAGTAAACAGTCTAGATAATCATTAAAAGTTAATTTATTTTTAATTATATCATTTTTTACCATCTTAGATTTTTTTATACATTTTTTCTTTTCATTTTCCTGGACCAAAAAAGTATACATTTTTGAACGTAAACCTATGAAATGGGTCATTATAGCACCGTTATTTTCATCTTTCATTAGGCCAACAACTTTTTTGTTTACCAGCGGTATATTATAAAGATTGTCTGGAGCATAATCACTAGTATCAAAATGTTCAATATCTTTCTTAATAACTTCTTCATAAATATCATTACATGTATGTTCATAGATCAAACTATCTGTGTCAGTATAAAGTAATTTACAAACATTTGGACTAAATTTTTTTAACATATAGTCATAATGGAAATCAAAAATGCATGTTTTTGAGATATCTAGAATGGTCATACCAATGTACAGAGGTTTATTAAAAATAATATGAGTTTTTTTCATTTCAACAGCTATTAAATCTTCATCAAATATAGTAGTACTATGGAAATTGGGTCTCGAAATCAAATTTTTTGCACTATAACGACCCTCCCACTTAGAAATGAGTTTTACAATGCGATGTTTCCGTATATTCTCCATAGTTTTCCCAAAAACGGCATTATTTAAAAGTTTAAATAAGTTTTTCTCAAAATCATTTTTTGATAGAGCTCTTAGTTTTGTATTTAAATCGATATACGGTTTTAACCATGCAGATTGTTTAAATTTGAGGATGCGATGCACTTTTTCCAGAATAAGTCCGTTCTTCAAACACTGTTTTAAGTTTCTGTAGTGTATAATATACTTTTCTTTATTGTACAGAGTGGTCATCAATTTAGATAAGTTTGATCCCGGTGGTACTCGGTGTTCAGGACAAAGTGGTAAATCGCGATGCAAATCATGGAGATATTCTGGATATTTTATATCTACCTCAAGTATGTACCCTTCAGGAGAATCGTCAGATATTTCAGAAACATTGAAATTGTCGCAATTATTTACCCACTCAAATCCGCCGTACCCTAAATTTTGGCACATAGCCCACCCATACAGATTATTAACGTCAAAATACGTTAGATATTTTGATGGTTCATCTGAATTATAATTGGACATATATTTATTATTAGCAACGGAATACCTATTGCTACACTGACTAACACCGCCTCTTATACCTCTTTCAACGAATAACAATATATCAACATCCTGTATCGTTTCCAATTTCGCCTTCGTATATTTAAGCATGCAGTCCCAAGTATAGCCCGAAAGTGTATGATAAAAAGCACAATCAAGGTTATAATGTTCAAAACAGCTTTGCCTAAATTGCTCGAAAACATCAGCTAAAAGAATAATGTCTGTTTTTAAATATAAATCGGAATATTCGCCTAAATTTTGACAATTAAAAGATGTCCATACTTTTTGCGCATGAATGTAGTCTTTTTCACTAATATTTTCATCGTTTAACTGATTATAAAAGTTTTCTATTTGTGGTAACTTAGTTTCATCTAATTTTTGAAGCGAGTCAATATAATCATAAGGAAACACTCCTTTTCTTGTAAGTAAATCGAATTTTTCCGCATCTAAATTAGCAAATTCATTTTTAAGATTAACTAGTTTGTCTTTATTGAGAAATGATGCTAATTTTTCTAGTGAAAAGCTTAAGAATCGAAATGAGTCGATGAAGCGAAACTTAATATTTGTTTCTTTATCATGTTTAGTAAACGAAATATATTTTTCTTTATTAATTGGTAAAACAGTTACTCGGTCTCGTTTTGCCAAATCCCTTATTAGGAAGTGTGAATCATATCCAGATAAATTGTGAAAAATAATAGGAACTATAAATGAATTTTTATAATTCAGATTACATTGGGAATGAGCAAAACCTCTAAAATCGCCAGTAATATGCGAGTGATCTCTAACTATTTTATCATTAGGTTTAAATGATTTTTTACAAATATGACAAGTAGAAGAAGCATCTTTCAGGCTAACGTTAACATTCATGGGCTCTGTATGTTTCAAAATAGAATTAACGTATTTAGCAATACCATCCATCTCATTAGCAAACCATTCCGTACAATTATCTCCACGGTAACTTTTATAATATGAGATATCATTATTATAGGAACATTTTAAAAAATATCCAGCACTGTAGGCTTCATGTTTTTGATACCTACTAGTGTTTTTAACTACGTTTTGATTCTCGCTAAAAGGAATTAGTATTGATTCAAAATCAGCATAAATAACGAAAGGTACTTTTTCCTGATAACAGTAGTTCTTAAAAGTTATAAATTTTTCAGATGGAAAAGAAATCTTACAGTTATTTAGTTGTTCACAAAAAATACTATGAGCATCCAAATTGTTTTGCGTAACGAAATAATTTAAACATCTATCACAAATAAATAACTTTCTATTATGCTTACCAATTTGTTTTGAAACTAGCCTTGATAAGTTTTTAATCCAACAATAATGATATTGTGTTTGTAAATTATCTTCATTATAAATATCTAAAGTTTCGTCATCATTATAATCATTTTTTGGTAAATATGAATTTTGAATAATGAGCAAATTAACATGTTTGTTAAGTTTATGTTTTGTAAGGCAAACTGGTACGATGCTAAAATTATTTTTAGAATCCATCTCCAAAGCAAATACGTTAACAGAAATATTATTAATTTTTTCAAATTTAGAAATTTGATTTATGGTCATTGGAAACTCTATTCCCTCTAAATTTAATACATTTGAAAAATGTGGATATGAAGAAGTTCTATCAGAGTGTTTTTCAATTGGATGTAGGGCAGATACTACCGCCCACGCAAAACAGGCGTTATCATCATAATTTTTTATGTTAACACAAGCCTTTTTTCTAACAATTTTTTCTGGTAACCTTATATATGATGATACTCCAGACCCTACTTCATACTTATTAATATTTATTTCTAACCCAATTATACTATAAAATGCTCCCCCGCTCCCGGATTCCTGAAACTCTTCAAGTTTATTTTTAATTTTATCGATAACAAATGTATCAAACCATTCACGTAAATTTGTACCACGATCAATAATATGATTTTTTGTTGGAAAGAACTTGATTTCTAAAATTTCATTATCAGCCTTTTTCAATATAAATTCTGAACAAAAAACTGTATTAACTTTAATTAAATTCATTGATTTTAAAACATTGTTAATTCGTGTTTTGAAAAGAAAAAATGCATCACTAAAAAAGTTAGATACATCTTTATGTTTTAAATTTAAAATAATACTGGTTCGAATTCTATTTTTAAATGCAGACTGAATATCTTCCCATTTAACCCAATCACTTCTCCGTTTTTTTTCTTTTTTTAAGCCCTCCCCAATATGGTTTGGTAATAAAATATTTTTTACTCTAGCTTGAAAATATCGTAAATATTTTAGAGCTGACTCAAATTTTTTAAGAGTACCAGGAACAATATCACCATTTTTAATAGCTCTATTAAGTAATCTAATATTATTCTTAGCAAATTTAATCCATCGTTCTTTTTCAATTATGTTTGAATTTTGTGTAAGTACAATCAAAGCTTTTTGAAAAATATTAATAATATCTTCATACATATCTTTTAAAATACCTTACCTTAGGGCAATATAAAAATCGAAAATTTACAGTTTAATGGTTAGTTTCCTGTATTTCAAAGTTCACAGCTTTATTTGGTTTGTTGTAATCAACTAGTCCTTTGAAGACTAATGAGTATTTCTTCGGTACGAAGTTTTGAATGTTTTCTTCGATAGCAGGTACAGCTCGATGCGGTAAGAATACTACGCTTTCTTCGAGTTCAGTTAACGCTGATTTTCCATACTTTGTGTTGACTATTTTTACACCAATAATGGGCAAGGGAATATTCTCCGGTAAGTCCTTTAATTTTATTATGTTCTTCCTGCGGATATTCGTTACTTCGTTAATTTTACTTAGATTCACTAAAATATAATAAAAAATAATGTACAAAAATATTACAAAAAAAATAAATAAAATATTTAAAAAATTACAAAACTTACTGTTTACTTCAGTTATGTGAGTTGATTTCAAGCACAACTTGTTGGGTCTAATGTTAGAAAAGTACTATGAAATTTTTGTTGTGCAATCTACTATTTATACACCTGCATATACCACCTCTTCAATGCATCTGAGGGTATTTACTTTGTATAAAGTTAAAATGACTTTATTATAACAAACTATTATTTATCGCACAGGAAATGTGTTCTGCGCGCGTATTTGATAGCAGTGCTAATTAATTTTTATTGTTATGCTTGTGGTTCTCAGATAATGTGTTATCACATCCACCATTCATGCATCATGGTCTTTCCTTTCAAAATAATCTATTTCCTCTACTTGTGGGTTTTATAAAGTTTTATCACAACTAACGTTTCTTGTAATCACTCGATTGGGGTTATGCTTATCAAGTTTGTCCATTTTAAATTTTTTTCCGGTCTCCAGATATTGTTTTCGCGGGGGATTCTGGTTATATATATATATATATATATATATATATATATATATATATATATATATATATATATATATATATATATATATATATATATATATATATATATATATATATAATAGTAGAACATGTCTACTTACATTCAGTTTCCAGTACACCTAATAGTGAAAAAAAAAATGCTTCACAGCTACAATCAACTGATTGAATTAACTAACAGGTTAACTCCACCTCTTGATGTGGAGAGGTATTTGTTTGAAAAGTAAGTGTATGTGTGTAATATTTGTGATAAGTGACGTGAAGTTTTAAGTTTAAATAAAATGTCTTTTATTATAGCGACTTATTGATGGAGGAGGAGGGAGATGTAGCAGAACTATGCACCACATGTGGGCATATGTATTGCTATTGTAATTTTTCGTCACCCATATTTATAGATTTAGATAAGTAAGAGATTTGTAATTACTATTGTATTAAAAGTTGACTATAAATTACTTTTATTTCAGTTGCACTAGGAATCCATATTCACCAGCCAGCGCTGTCGATGGTGATGACAGTGATGATTGGGAGAATAAGGAAGATGATATATTAATGGATGAGTAAGTGTGTAAAAGTAGAAATTAACAGACATAGTTTAAATATAATTCCTTTATTATAGTCTTACTGAGGAAGCAGACTCTCCTCCGATGCTCCTCCCCATCGATACACCGAATGAGAGTAAATTCTGTTCGGTGTGTCAAAGAATATTTTGTTTCTGTGCCAGGAGCATAGAGTGGCACAGAAGCCATAAAAACAAATTTTTAGTTTGTAAAGAGGCCATGATATCATCACCATATCCGGAACCGGAAGTGATACCTTTAGGCGAATGGTAATATTTTTTATGATTAATTTATGATTATGGTTATTTTATGATTATTTTCTTTACAGCTCTGAGCCACCTTTCCACTGCGTGATTTTAAATGATCCAAATATATGGTAGGTGTGTCTATATATTAATTAAAAAATGCATGTCTATAACAAGTTTTAACAAAGTTCTCTTTTTTTTATTAAAGCGTTCTCGATGAAGAGGACCATGCACTGACACCACCACCACGACCACCACCGCCACCGCCACCAGCACGGACCAATTTGGTGAGGAGGGTGGAAATAAACTCGGATGGCAGCTTAACTACATATATTGTTATAATATAGTATTACATATACATACAATAAAACAACATATATCAATTTATTTATATTTATTTAAACCTGTTTTATATGAATTTTTCTATCTAAATCATTCAGAACCTTATTTCTATTTACAAATAAACATTCACGTATACAATACATGTGAGTAGAATATGGTGATAAATCACATAAATGTTGCATAACATTTTCTGAACATAACTCATAATTAGATTCACATAATATATTATTAGTAACATTTAAAAAATTATTATAAAATCCAGCAAAATCTAAATTATGCAATACATACATATTAGATAAGCTTATCAATTTTTATAAACTCCTGTGTAGTATTCTCAGATAGATAAAAGGTGGTAAAGCCATTAGTTATCTTCAACATTTTGTTATCCATAAATGGTGATGTGCTGAGGGTGTTGTTTGAAAATTTTATTTCAATCACCTCCTCTGATGTTTCAGTATTTTTAAAATATTCATTAAACAATTCCTTAAGGTAAGTAATAAAGTCACACCATTCTTCTTCATTAAAGGAAACATGAGTAGTTTTATTGATAATTTCACTGGTAGTCATTAATATTCTTACAGCCGGAATGTAGTTTCTTGCCTCACTTAAACCGGTTATTATTTTATATATTGAGTTATCTACACTAAAAGAATTTTCATATATATATTTTTCTTCATTTTGTACAGCTAGTCTATACCGCTCGGTAATTTTATCAATTTCATGGTTAAAATCGAAATCTTCTTCGGAGAACGTAGGACTCGAACTAGGAGTGTTTAACTCAGTCATTTTTTAACTTTAATGATGATCATTCTTAAAGTACTGCTTATATATGTTTTTATCTATGTTTTTATCTCAAACCCTAGTTAAATTTGTTTCCGGTATTTCAAAAGGCCCCTCATAACAAAAGATTTGTGTGTATTTTTCATAAGAATCAATACAATTTTAGTTACAACAAGCGGTCTGAAACATTTTATCATTTAAATGCGTATAATTCGAAACACAAATTCTAAAACATATTTGTATTATCCAACCAACTATTATGAGAATTATCAAGCCCTAGCCATTTAACAAAAACCTTGTTACCACGTCTACGTAATACTTTTTCAACTAGATAGATGTCGGGGTATTTAGCTTTCTGTAGTTCTTCAGTATAAAATACACCTTTTATTTCCGCTCCTCTATCATCTTGCAACATATACGTAATTGGGTTAGTGTTACGAACTTTTACAACTTTGAATAATTCCACAGTCCAGTTCGGGGTATATCCTTTTTCAAATACATGCTTAACCTTACTAATGCGAACCATATCTCCAACTTTAAATTTTCTCAAACCTGTCGCCAACTTAATGTGATTATAGGAGGATTTTAAAATTTCTTTTTCATTCTTCTTATTTACCTCACATGGTTTCACACCAGTTGTACTATGTTTTTGTTTGTTGTAATTATCAGTTATTTCCGGAAGCACATCTAACCATCTATATTTACCGTTTAAGCTAAAGTATTTGAATAATTTCTCTTTAAGAGTTCTTATCACTCTCTCAACTATGGCAGCTTTCTTTACGCTATATGTGTTATAGTGATTGATGCTATGTTGTTTCATTAAATGTTGAAAATGAATATTGTAAAATTCTTTACCTTGATCTGATTGTAGGTTTTTAGGGAGTTTCCTACTTTTCTCAAATATGTCGGCAAGCATTTTCGTTATTTCCTCCCCAGATTTAGTTTTAACAGGTCTGGTCCAAACAAATTTTGAGAAACAATCGATCACTACTAGAATATACTTAAAATTTCTGTTTTCACGAGCATAATTACCCATCTCAGCCAAGTCTATTTGCCATAAATCATTCAGACCTTTTATAACGGTACGCCTACGTTTGAAATTTTTTCGTATAGCCTTATGAAGCTCATTAACAACTTGAATTTTTTCTTTTGAATGTTTTACTCTCATGTTGATAGCAATCGGACGTTAAACTACAACTGATAATGATCATGTATGCTACAATTATTTAATTAAAACGATGTAACTTATCGGTTTCGCTTCATTTTTAAAAAGTAAAATTAGCTCATTATTTGTTTTACTGCTGCTGTAGATATAAATTGATTTAATTCCCTTTTTCAACATTTTCTGTAAGTTGCTGTACATTTTTCAAATCACTTTCCATTTGAACTAGCGTTTCGGAAATCTTCTCTAGATTTAAAGCGTTTATGTTTACATTAGTATTTAAATTGTTATGTTTTTGTGATAAATCGTTAACTATCATTGTTCTATCATTTACCAGCATCTTAATTTTTTCATTTAATTCTGAACTCATAACATATTCACTTTTTATATTCCTTATTTCCTTGCTCACATCCTGTAATATTTTTTTCATATTATCTACTTCGGAGTTTAAAGTCAGTAATATAATCTTCTGTTGAGGTATATCTTTTAATATTTGTTCCATATCATTAATTTTTTTATCAGAGGCATCTAATCTGTTGTAAAACTGATTAGCAAAATTGTTAAAAGCTATAGCAAAATCTGCTTTTAACTTTGATATAATATCATTAATGTATTTCTTACGTGTAGCCTCACTCGTTATATTATCTGTTTCAACATATTGTTTACACTTTTCATATATTTTAGTATTTTCAATTGTTATGATGTCATCTACGTATTTTTTATTAGCAACATCGTTATTCTGAGTAGGAGGTTGAACGTTACAAAGTTTTAAATTTTCGACATCAATATTTCCATCATTGGTAAATATGAATCCATGTCTATATGGAGAAAATAAATGTGGAGTATCTCCATCACTGGTGTATGAAATAGATCGACCGAACTTATCAACACTCATGGTGAGAATGATAGTGATTTAGGCAATCACTCCAATTTCTTTAAGTTCGCTAATTATGGATTCAATCTCATTATCATGTGAATCCGTATTACCCGCAGACTTTGAAGCTATTAATAGCTTTAAACGATCAACGAGTTCATTCACATCATCCCAATATACGTACTCTATAGGTTTTTCGTTGTAGACCATCATACCAAACCCCCCTCGTGGTGGCGTTGAATATGATTGACGCCGTCTCAAAGAAGGAGTAGATGGTAAAAATGTTGGAATGCTAGATTGCGATTGTATTCTAGTAGTTCTTCCTATAATATCCGAAAATAGAGGTTTTATAACACTTACATATTTAAAATACCTATTTCCTTTTATCCGTTCTTCAGGTACATAATTACGTTTGTGTGCGCTACTTATTTCTAGAATTTCTTTATAATTCTTTAAATCTGCATCATTATATCCAATAGGTTTTTTCAGAAATATTAACTCATATAAACCTTTAGTTCCTGTATAAGGTCTACCATCAATAATGAATTCATTATTAGCTCCTATAAGCAATTCTTTATTACCGATCGATAATTTATTCGTTTTAAAATCGAAACGTGCTCCATAATTTTCATCAAATTTATCTCGATCTGAAAAAAACCCTTCTATATAATATCTCGCTAGAGGTGGGAATTGCTCTAAAAACTGACGTATAACAGGCTCGCTGTAATTCAGTAAAGTTTCATATTCTTCTTGAATATCAGCCGTAGCACGCTCATCAGGTTCTTTTTCAGAAAATACTTCACCTACCATTTCCTCCGGTAAAAAGCTTGCAGAAGCCTTTTTCGTTTCATAGACTTTTTTAGGTTTTACGCGAGCTGCTGTTGTTGTTGTTGTTGTCGTCGGTATGTTACTGTGAGATACTTTCCTGCTAATATCTTCTAGCGGTGTTATAATAGGATTCAATACCCTGCTTATGGTTTCATCTTCCTCAGCCTTTCCCATCTTTAAAGCTAGATACTTTGTTCTTATAGCTTTCGAAGCGTTACAAATTTTTTTCTTTAATAGTTTCTCCCTTTGTAAGTTGGGTGATGCTACCTTTGGGGGGTTGTACTTAGCTAAATTTCTTTTAGACTTCATATTTTACAACCTTGTAGTTTTACAACCCTTGCTTGTAGTTCTATAGCCCTTGTACGGTACAACCTTGTAGTTTTACAACCCTTGCACGGTACAACCTTGTAGTTTTATAGCCCTTGTACGGTACAACCTTGTAGTTTTATAGCCCTTGTACGGTACAACCTTATAGTTTTTCAACCCTTATAATTTATAATGTGACAAGTCTTCATCTATTAACAAGTGAACTAGTATTAACAGATATTGCTTTATTTCACATTTATATATTGATCAAACCCTTTACGATAACGTCCTTTATTTAAATCAAAATCTTTCACTATTACCAACACACCGTATTTATCTCGCCAACATTCACTACACAGTTTTTCAAATTCTTCGAAAGTCATATCTGGGGTCACGTGATCATCGAAAACGTGTCTCATATTCATTCTATCCTGCTTAAATAACACTATACAATTACAATTATCTCGTATAAGATGCTTAGGTATGCGGGTATATGTCTGACAGAGATAAAAGCAGTCAACAAGTTTATGTCGCCCCATACAAAAGTATGCTCGAATTTTATCTTGTTTATCGCAAGCAACATCATCGAAAATAAACACTGAATTAGATTTAGCTTCGGACGGATCGATTACACCATCATTATTTGTGTATGGAAAATAGCCTACACCCTTCACTTTCTTAATTACATCTTCAAGCAGTTTATATTTAGGTTGGTACAATGACTTTGAATAAACGTATACATTTTCAAACCACAAGCCATTTGGGTTGAATAATAAGCTGAGCAACAAATTGGTTTTACCAGCTCCACTTGGTCCACATATAATAGCCCTTACAGTGTTAGGAAATAAAGTTCCATGTTTATTAATACTCACAGCCTCCCCAGAGACGGATGTTAATGCATCCAAGTTCTCTACGGGAAGAGACACCTGCTGTCTTGTAAGACGCATTGTAAACTCTTTATTTTATTAGTTTATTGTTGGTTATATACAGTACCACAGCATAATTAGTGTCATTGTTCCATCAGATGTTGTGGTTGAAACAAGGTGGTGGTGGTGCACATTCGTTTATCAGTAAATTAACGAAACGGGAGCTTCATCTCCCTTCTTACCAATATTGCGGGCCAAATACTCGACTCCGTGAACGATTAGCAAGAGGAGATCCTGGAATTAACGAACTCGACCGAAGTTGCCGAGCGCACGATATAGCGTATAGTAAAAGTTTAAATTTACAAGACCAACACAAAGCCGACTACGAGCTCGAACAACGTGCTTGGGAAAGAGTAAAATCCAAGGACGCTGGTTTAGGTGAAAAAGCAGCAGCCTGGTTTGTTACTACTGTCATGAAAGCCAAAAGGAAAATGGGTTTGGGTATCCGTAATCGTCGACATAAAAATCGTAAAATAAATTTTCAAAATGGTGTAGTCAGCGGCGTTAAAAAATTAACTAAAACATCAGATAAAAACAGTTTACGTAAAAACGCTACTTTAGCTTTAAGAGCAGCGAGACAGGTAGTAAAGGACGGTGGTAGAAAAAATATTAATATTCCACGCATCATACCATTGCCCAAGACTGGGGGTATACTACCTTTACTACCAATTTTTGCTGGCTTAAGTGCATTAGGAGCTCTGTCGGGAGGAGCTGCTGCAGTGGCGAAGACCGTAATAGATGCTAAAAACTCTAAGAAAAAATTGGAAGAAGACGAGAGACACAATAAAGTTTTAGAGGCAGTAGCGTTAGGGAAAAAAGGATCCGGACTCTACATAAAACCTTATAGAAAAGGATATGGCTTATATTTGAAAAAACAAAAAAACTCCCTATAAGGCTACCCTCATCATCTAGGCCTCTTTACGACATCGATTTAATAAAATATGCTAAAAAGTTAAAAATTCCACATTTTAGAGGTGTTTTTATGCGAGATTCACTACCTAAAAACCCTCCTTGGAGATACGAAAGCGCAATTATTAACCTTGATGATCAAACTGGTCCTGGAACACATTGGGTAGCCTATAAAAAAATTAATGATAAAGTTCTTTACTTCGATAGCTTCGGCGCATTAAAACCTCCTGTAGAACTCGTGCGTTATTTCGGTAACAAATATAAAATTTTATATAACTCTGATAGTTTTCAAAAATATGATACAAAGAACTGTGGTCATTTATGTTTAAAGTTTCTCTACAAAAGCGATTGATTTAGATGAGATGCATTCATTATGTCTCAGATATTCACAATAAGAGGTCGGAGTGCTGTTCTCTCCATTAATTTCGAAAATCCAATAGAATTAGATCCTCAATACGATTACGGGTTGGCTCTAATTGGTTTTCATACTTACAACAGTATTCCTAATATTGAAGAAGGAAAAAATAATAAACTCTACTACTGGGAACTTGGTGAGACACATGAAAAGGTTGTAGCCATCCCTACGGGATCTTATGAAATAACCGATATTGAATCATATCTGAGAAAGCAAGTTATACCAAAAGGTACGAAAGAATCTGATATTGAAGATTATTTTTCATTGAAACCTAATAACAATACGTTGAAGTGTGAAATCAAGAGCAAGCACAAAATTAACTTTACACCCAAGGATTCGCTAGGAAAATTACTAGGTTTCTCAGAGAAAAATTTGGAACCGAATATTTTACATCAATCAGATTTATCTGTACAGATAGTAAAGGTTGTTACAGTACACATTGATTGTAACATTACTTCCGGCGCATTCTACAATAATAGACCATCTCATACGATTTTCGAATTTGCTCCATCTGTTAATCCAGGATACGCTATAGACATCGAGCCGAGAAATCTGTTATTTCTTCCGTTAATCAACAAGCGATATATACATAATATTACATTAACCATATTGGATCAGAACTCTGAACCTGTTAATTTTAGAGGTGAGGAAATTATTGCGAGATTGGAATTAAAAAAGTTATGGGCTTGATAATTAATAATTCAAAGAAGTATATATACGCTCACAGCCCCGATAAAGTACAGTCAGTACCAGTTAAGCGTTTGGAACAGAAGGTTACTACGTCATCCTTAACACCAGCAAATATTTTATTCTTAAAATCTTTGGGTTATAATGTTAGACGAACTACAGCTGTACAACGACCCTCAATTCGATGATTCCATTATCAGAGAAGAAACTCGGACATATCAACCTTTCGTTAAATCATTCAGAAATAGTGATGAAATTGAAATCACAATTAATCAACAAGATGTTTTACTACTAATGTACGAAGCAGCGTTATGTATCGAGGGAACTTTGACAAAGAACATCGCAGGCACTGGTATAGTCGAGTTTACTAATAATGCGGGCGCCTACCTATTCGAATCTGTTAGCTATGAATTACATAATAGAGAGCTGGATAAAGTAAGAGACCCCGGCACCGTAAGTGCGATAAAAGCATATTGTTGCTATAGTAAAGACGATCCTGCGTTAACTATCGCTGGGTGGAATTATCCTAGTGGCCGGCTAGTATCTTATGATCCTACAACTACAAAGTTTTTCATGCGAATACCGTTACGCCATCTGCTTGGGTTGTTTCACGATTACAAGCGAGTAATGTTTGGAAAACATACAATCAGATTAATACGAGCGAGAACTGATAACAATTGTTTTAAAGTATCGCAAGCTGATACTGAGGGAGAGTTGACTATAGATAACATTGAACTGAAAGTTAAACATATATTTTTAAATGATGTGCTACGTCTGAATTGGTTATCGGGAATCAATAGCAATAAGCCTATACTGATTCCGTTTAGACAATGGGAGTATCATGAATTACCTAGCCTAAAGACAGGCGCTAAGAAAGAGACCTGGCAGGTAAAAACTTGTAATAATGTGCAGAGTCCGAGATATGTAATTGTAGCTTTTCAAACAAATCGAAATGGTAATAAAGAAAGCGACATTTCATACTTCGATAATATTAACATATACAACATCAGTTTAAAATTAAGCTCAGAATATTATCCGTATGAAAACATGGAACTTGATTTTACAACTAGAAAATATGGTGATGCTTTCCTCATGTATACACAATTTTCTAAAATATTCGCATTAAACGATGAGCCTTTGTTGGACTTTGTTGGATTTAATACTCATGCTTTATTTGTTATCGACTGTTCAAAAAGAAATGTTGCAACACAACCAAGTACAGTTGATATCAAATTAGAGATAGAAACTAACACAGTCTTCCCAGATAATACTAGAGTATGCTGTATAATTATTCACGATAGAGTATTAGAATTCTTACCGCTTGGTGGAACCGTTAGAGATGCGTTTTAAAGAAGAGGGGGAAATAAACTATAAAATAATGATGTATGGTATATATTTCAGTCAGTATTAGTTTTACCTTTTAAGATGCAGCTTTTAGTTGTCGATATTCAAGGTTTTAATTTACCGGATTTTTGTCCGAAAGAAATTTCATTTATGAGTGCTCAACAAAGTGCCCACTATCTGTTTAAGCCTCCAGTTCCGTTCAATTCCTTAAGCGGAGACTTGAAGAAACAAGTAAAGTACTTGGAGCATTATCATCATGGGTTAAAATATAATGATGGATGTGTAGATTATGATATGATTGATGATATATTACGTAAGCACTTGCTAAATGGGAGTGCTAATATGGTGTATGTAAAGGGTCATCAGAAAGAAGAATTTCTTCAGAGAAAATTATGTGAATTAGAGGAATCCCCATTGTCGATCCCTACTATAGTTAATGTGGAGAGTTTAATCAATAATGAAGCTTTTCAACAGCCTCCTCTATTTAATAAAACTATACCTTATTGTTTTAATCATTATACTTCTAAAGCTTATTGTAGTGTAAAGAATTGTACACAATTGTATAATTGGTTATATTCTTGTATACCAAAATAAATATATCTAATATCACCACGTTTTAATGATCTTCCCCACTACCTTATTTATTACTTTGATTATAATTTTAGGTTTAGTTAATCTTCAGTAACAGTATTCTCCTCATATGCGTTGAAACCAGTTGTGTGTTTTGATTTTTTTTTAATAATGGATGTGTATAACTTATATAAAGTGAGGTTAGAAGAGTATGTTAGTAAGTTTAAACTATTAAAAGAAGATATAAGATTGTATGAAGATAAGCAGAATATGTTCAATAGTTTTTCCAATTTATGTATAACTAAATGGGATCCTAGTGTAGCGTTATGGGAAGAAAAAGTATTTAAAAACCTACTGAGATTGCGCAGGAATAATAGCCCCATCAAAAGTAGGAGAGTAAAACTATACACTGTATCATGATTTAGTGTAAAAGTACTAATATCCAATATAAATTAAGTGATCAGTGTGATACATGTCAGTCTTAAATCGAAAATGGTAATGTTAAGTTCTCATTTTATAATATTGCAAGCGATATTTAGCAATTTTCTATATATACATCAACCGTATAATTCACGTGAAGTTCTAGTATGTTTTGATAATAACGGAAGTAAAAATGATAGCTGGCCATCAACTTGGATAAGAATGACGCCATATGCCGCTAATAATAATGTGCCTACGCTTGTCGCCCCCCTGTTGAACGGAACAATCCAATACAAGTTTCGGATACGGTTTCAAGATAACACCGTAGGTGATACAGGTTGGAAACAAATGAATGAAGCATGTCCACCTATTGCTAATGAAAAGCCAAATCCACAAGACCCACTATCAGCATTAATCTACTATATAACCGTGTGTACATCTATACTTCTCGTAAAGTGTCTCATTAGGCTTGGACAAAAGAGTATCGGGTGTATTGTTAAAACATAACCACAATGAACGCCCATATTCAGATATTTCCATATTCAGCTCCAGAGGATTCTGTAGGCAGTTTTGCCTATAAAGTAAGGTTGCTCTACCTGTTGCTGCAAATTTTCAAGCTGTGTAAAGATAATACAAAATATTGTAAGGTTTGTTTTGTGAATAAAATTAACACAACATTTCTTCCATGTCATCATCAAAATGTATGTGGTGAATGTGGGTTTAAGGTTAAAAAATGTATGACTTGTAATCAGCAGTTAGAAGCTACTATAATGTCCCTATAAAAATTTAAATTATAATAAATTTTATAAAATTATATTTTTGTTTTATTTTCCTCAAATTATATTCAATAGCTCAGTTGGTAGAGCGGTGGTAGTGGAAATAAGACATCCATAGGTCATTGGTTCAAATTCGATGCTCTTTTTCCTATAAAGATATGAAATTCATGTTGATGTATATAGTTGTATAAGAGCTGTCGAATAGTAAACATGCTTTTTATTTTATTTTTATTTTATTTATGTCATGCTCAAGATTTTGTTGGGTATCTGCAAAAATATGGATACCTAACGTTGTCCGAGACTGATTTAACAGATGTGACAGAGGAGCAGATAGAGGAGGCTTTAATGAACTTTCAATTAACCTACAACTTACCGACAGATGGAAAGCCTAATATGGAAACTTTACAATTAATGGAAACGCCTCGTTGTGGTATTTCGGACAACACTTTCGCAATACATCGAGACAAATGGACGAAACGTAAAATTGGGTGGTATTTTTCACCGGCAGATGTGCAAATGAAAAATATAGCAAAAAATGCATTTCAAACCTGGCAGGATGTATGTAGCTTGAGTTTTGAGTATAACTATCACAACCCGGATATAATTATATCTATGACTAAGTCTAATGAAATTTCTTGGCATAAAGGACATAGTAAATGTTTTAAAGATAAATGTCCTTGGCCTTTTGATGGGGAGGGGGGAGTTTTAGGACATGCTTTTTTTCCAAATAAAGATACATGCCTCGAAATCCATTTAGATTCAAGAGAACAATGGGATTTAAAAATTGATGAACCTTCCTCGACGACGTCAACAAATTTATATTCAGTTTTAGTACATGAAATTGGTCACACTTTAGGATTACATCATTCTGATGTTAATACGTCAGTTATGTATCCGTTTTATAGCACTACCAAATTGTCATCAGATGACATAACCGGAATTCAATTCTTATATGGGTCTCCAGTTACATCTACAAAATCAGCTATAACTCCTCGAACAACGTTTAATAAAAATCCAACAACCCCTCACACAAAATTAATCGAAAAGCCGACATCGAAAATTCTTCAAAATGAACCCAAACAAACTAAAGATTTATGTACCATAGATGTCAAGAAATTATCATTTTTAGTCATGAATAAAAATTTATATATATTTTATAAAACGTGGTTATGGATAATGAACCTCGAAACACGTAATATTACAACACAATGTTTAAACATACATAACGTTTTACATATAGGAACCAAATTTAACTCGATAACGGCTGTATACCAACGACCTAATGATGAAATAGTTTTATTTGTAAATAATCAAATATATTTTATTACCTATCCGAGTTATCAAATTCGCAAACAAATTGATATGAAACATTTCCAACTTCCGTTCGAACATAAATTAGTAGGAGCTGTAAATACTTATACAGGAAAAACATTCTTATTTTTTGAAGATAATTTATATGTCGAAATAGATGAAACCTCAATGCAAGCAAAAAGTTATGGTTACGTATCTCGCGACTTTAAAGGTATTCCTCCCAATATGAATGGCGTTTTTAGATACACTAATGGACTATTATATTTCTTCCAAGATGGTCGATACTTTGAATATAGTGAATTCACAGGATCACTGCAAAATAGCGGTAAAATTAATTTAAGTATTTTTAATATTGATTGTCCAAACTTATCTTTATATGAACAACTAAAAATACTTCTCCAAAAAATGTTATTATACGAAAAATCATAGGTTATTTTTCTATTTGTAGAAAGAAATATATTTATATTTATATTATTATTAAATTTTATTAAATATCCTAAGTTTTATTACCTAGTACCCCGCCTATGTATACATATCTTTGTATATCACATACGTGTTACAGGATGTGGATTTCCGTTAAAACCGCGACGTCACCACCGCCCCCGCCCCCACCGACGGAGGGTGCCCCGCCGGTGCACACCCCGCCCCCCACCGACGGAGGGTGCCCCGCCGCAGAGGGTGCACACCCCGACGACAATGACCAGAGGGTGCACGATGGACACATGCCATCCACTTCGCTGTCACGGCACTTCCGGTCCAGAACCCGCTTTGTTTATCTACTGAAGTGGAGCCACCGGTATTTTCGACTTAATGAGAACTTTACAATTCAGAAACTGTCGCCGTAGACGTCTTCAACTAATAGCGTGAACATTTTAACAGATTAATCTGACAAAAACTAAAGTCTTATAGAAGGAGCAATAAATTACACATCTCTAAGAACGTATCCTGGAAAGAAATTGGAATCGATTCAATCCCCTCGATTTTCAGGAGATCAGTTTTCCATGAACGCAAAAAGATTATATGTCACTCGACGCGGATTTCACCAGTCAAGTTGGTCTACATGGTAGTTATTACCAGGATTAAATTAGCTTTAATTATTATGACGAGATTATTAAAATTAGTTATAATCATATCCCGATTATGTCAACTTGGATAACAAAACGCTTGTTGGGTAACATGTAATCTTGCGGTGTTCGCGAAGAAATGGTCTACTGTTTTTGTAACAACTTAGTATAAAATAGAGTCGATTCAGTTAATAAAAATAGATTTGCCGGTATTTGTCAAAAATTATAATTGTGTTCCTGAATTTCATCTACAAGCAATATCTCTATTATTTTAAAACCTATAAAAATAACATAAATATTATAATTGCACTATAATTTTTTTAAATAACTGAATTTAAGAGCGTTGGCGAAGAGAGGGCGGTGCCTAATGAAAATTTTGACCATTTTGTATGTTACGTCAACTTATCAAAGTTTTCCCTAACACAAAGCCTGTCGCCATATTAGCCTCTCCACTTGCTGCAGTTAGAGACACTATCAGTATATTTGTTTTCTGATTTTCGAGGATTTAAATTCTCTATACTTTATTAGTTATTCATAGCACTCTTCTGTACTACATTAAAGTAGTCTTGCATTTCATATCTGTAAAAAAAATTAATATACTATTGAAAAAATATAAATTTTTGGAAATTAATATGTTGAATTACAAAAAAATGCCGATATAAAAAGTATATATTTTTTTATA
This sequence comes from Rosalia funebris, assembly GCA_037954035.1. Classification (NCBI taxonomy): domain Eukaryota; kingdom Metazoa; phylum Arthropoda; class Insecta; order Coleoptera; family Cerambycidae; genus Rosalia; species Rosalia funebris. The sequence continues at coordinate 30,889,947 of JAZFAV010000009.1, read as the reverse complement.
TCGATAATAGAATATAAAATAACTTAAATACAGCATGTAAAATTCTACACTTCTGTTTATAAAATACTGCATTATTAAATATAGTTTGGAATCATGAGGCTTGAACTTTCATGTACTAACATCATATTCGGGTACGATCATGACCGGCGCATTCGCCAAATCTCTCACCGACTGAATATAGAAATATGACCTTTCGGCGGCTTCGACAATGTCCGATGTTCGATTATATTGTGCACTAGTTGTAAGTTTCATACTCGTCACGCGGTAGTGTCCTATTCTCTCTTATATAGTTTTAGAAATAAGAGTTTCAATTTATTTATTAATAAAATTGTAGTGACCCACAAATTCTAATCCTTTTAAACGACTCTACAAATAGATCCCGATAGATTAAAGGTGACGCTCGCATGTTTCGTTATACCTACTAACATTTTTAAATTATGCAGTTGGTAACAATGTTTTAGATTTTATAAGAGAACCTGTAAATCTAAACTCAAATAACTCAAAAACATATGGCTTTAAAAACACTGTATATCCATTTAGTGTTTATAATAGAGTAACTAGAATTTATCAACAATATTTTAAATGTTTATAATAAGGTTTGTGACAAAATGTATTTTTTAAGGAAACGAGTAAGTTTGTTTAACATATAATATGAAGACCTCTTCATTGTTGACCAAACTGGTCACTAACACACCAGGACAATTTTCATAACAAATAAATTTTAAAATGGCAACACAAAGTAAAGTTTGCACAATTTTTATTATACATACATGGATAAATAATAGATTCATAAAAAAACAAATCTCAAATAATCGATAATTTTTTACATTAAAAGGCCACAATATCTGCCTTGATTTAATAAACAGAAGTTTACTCGCCTTTTTAAATTGCATCTAATTGCGTTCAAAATAAATCGACCCAATTATTCTGCGGTGAAGTATAACAATACAAACCACAACTTTAACAGAGTATAAACTTAAGCTGTTTCAAAATATATAACACTTAACTTTCTACATATCAGATCAAGTACAATAATCTTGTGAGTTTATATAACCGTTAGGATGATACCATGCTTCTTCTGTAAAAACAGTTTCTTTCCAAATGGTAATCATTTTTTAAATTATTATTTACCCAGCGATAGCAGGTCTCTCTTTTATCAAAGCCAAGGAGGTATACAGTGAACTACAGTGAGTTTATGAATATGGGAATATAACTTTTGTACCACATGACATTCTTAAAAATATTATGTCGTTTAGTTTTGAGCATACCTTAGATAAGTACCTCTATATCTGTATGAGCAGAAAACTAATGTAGAGGTTTAGTTAGATTAATAGTTAAACCACCAGTATATTCCAGAGTTTTTCCTAATAAAGATATATTTCTCTTGAATAATTTATATTTACAAATACTAGCAGTCCTTGAAAATCTTATAAATAGTGCATGTTATGCAAACATTTCTTAGAAACTTAAAAACTCTTCCTCAAAATTGTTCGAAACTTGGATAGATTATTCCTAACCATTATAATCTCATTAACAGCCAATTGTATTTCAAAAAAATTATAAACGGTGATTTATTTTCAAAGAGGGAGTTTAACAAGAAATTGAAAAATGTGAAATCCAAGCCAATGACATGTGCAATTAAGAACCAATGAACTGGCATGGCAATATTTCCAGCTAATGTGACACATCAAGTCATTTATAAATTAATAAATCTCAAAATTTCAAATATCTATTATAACGCTGCTTTGATTTTTATGAAATTTACATAGAAATTACTTGCACCTTTCACAGATTTATTTTTGCAATAAACATATGCACTTGTATCATGCACAGGCTATTAATGTATCTATTTTAAATACAATGTTAACAATGCATTGTAGAAATACCTAAAATAAGCTTCCGATCAAGTCATCAGATTATCGGTATCTATCATCTGTATCTATTTTAAATACAATGTTAACAATGCATTTTAGAAATCCCTAAAATCAGATTCCGATCAAGTCATCAGATTATCGGTATCTATCGTCTGTATCTATTTTAAATATAATGTTAACAATGCATTTTAGAAATCCCTAAAATCAGCTTCCGATCAAGTCATCAGATTTATAACGAAAGTTACCGAGCGAATAAAAGCCCTAACTGCGATTGTACAAAATTAGTTTTACCAGAACACAAATAACCAAAATAATGGTTTTTATAATTTTAGTGTATTTTCTGGGTGACGTTACCTTCAATCAATATGGATCACTTTGTACAATGTATATCATATAGGTAATTCCATTAGTAGAGTAAAGGTATATATAATATGAAATATGTACGACTACATACCTACAATAGTAGAAGCATAGCAAATATCTATTACCATAACATAATATAATAATAATTGCTTAATAAATCGAAAATTTCATAATTTCAATTATCTTAAGACTAGTTATCGGTTTCATTTAGAATATAAACTTCAACGCATTATAAAATAACCGTGACAAAATAAAATATAATCCCTTTTAATTAATGATAATTAAAAACGGGTCTTAAATAACTTTAAACCTGTGAAACACCTACATGAACACAGCAAACGACGTAGAAAAACTTTTTAGGTTTTACTTCACTTCGCTTCACGTTAATCTCCTAAAGGTAGTCCTGAATGGTATGAACTTTAAATGAGGCTGCATCATGTGCCTATAGTTATAGGTTTGCCTCTCTCCAATAATATAAGAGCTTATATTTGTTTTTTTCAGACTTTAATAACTTCTTAATGCTTGTGTTGCACCAGAGTTATCCCTATGTTGTGGATGTTATACACGGGTTTGAAGAATATTTTATTTGGGCTAATTTGGATTTAAAAAGCATATCTGTATATTATATTCTGTAACGCCCTCAACCCATGTCGCAGATACAGTCTGAGGTCTGCGGAAAAACTTTTCAATTATTTTTTACCTACCGTCATACTCGATTTGCTAAAAGGGTTGTTAGAATTATTTTTTATTGCTAATTCAAAAACGATATGACGAATATCGTTAAGCCGTAATTCGATACATTATTGGTCTAGGACTCAACAGTGTTTAACTACTTCTTCTTGGGAAGGTGAAAGTTTGTTAAATCATATTCGTGGTTCTTTAAAAGAAAGTAACCACAATTGAGCCCAATCTCTTCCTCTAAGAATCTGATAGAGCTGGTTTTGTTTCCATGTGAATCTTTGCTGCCACAGAACTAACCTTATTCTTAACATAACGCTCAATAATAGGCTTTGGAACACCAAATTGTTTAGATACCTTTAGGTGTCCTATTTTTTATTCCTTCCTGCCTTAACTATAGCCTCTAATTGAACAAGAAAAGAAAAAGCAATCGTAGAGTACTTATTATGATTGCCTTTTCTTTCTCTCCATGTGAAAAAATAAGTACTTGATACACTAAGAACTTAATATACTTAAGAACTTAATACATTGAGCAAATAAAGTACCTAGTAGTCCCTAATACGAGACACTTCTTCTTCTTTAGTCTGTTCTCGTCCACTCCTGGACATAGGCCTCTTCCATGTTTCTCCACTTGTTCTGAGTACTCAAAATTCCGGTCTTGCCGGCTCTCTTCTGGACATCATCCCTGCATCTTGTTTAGGAGCTCCCGACACTCCATCCATTTCCTCTGAGCCTCCACTGCACTATGGTCTTCGCCCACTTGGTGTTATACCTTAAAACTACAATTAATGTTTCTTCTTCTCCAATCGTAAACGGTCACTCATAGATACCATGCAACTCAAGACGGTGAGCGACACTTAACGTTAGATTTGACTATTGTGTGTGAATAATTGACACAATCATGAACATGTAGCTATGTAATGGAAATGGTTATCTCATATTAAGCACCTTTACCCTATTGTGTTGCATATTATCTTCCAAAGCAGCTTCAGTAATGCGTTCAATAGATGGAAATACGCAGCGTCCCTTACAGGATTATATATGAAAAACTATACTGATTTATATTATACTTTTATTCATATCAGCTGACTCTCGTTCACTTAGCTGTAGGTGTATGTTATTTTATCCCAATATGCATACATATAAAGTATCAAACAAGAAAATAATAGAAGTATAACATAATTCAAACTGCGTATGTTTTAGGTGAGATGTAATAACAACAACATTATTAATAATTTAATAATCGATTTTCAATTTAATGCATTATAATATATTTTATGGTTTATAAGAAGTATACCATTCAACTGTTTTTACTCCGAGAGAGGTATAAGTTCTTGGTGAAGAAATAATCTTAACACTTCTTTTTAAATATTTTCAGTTGGACCATTTTCAAAGGTTAATACGACTTTTCCTTTGCATATTAGACGAGCATGAGTATACATGTACATTTTGTATTACTTTGAAGGTAGAAACGACAAGAATCTAGCAGTATAGTGGCTGTAAAATAGAATGGCATTGTTTTATGCCTGACATTTCCATGTAAATATCGATTTCGTCTACAATTGAAAGCATCAAACACATTTTATATGCAAGCCTTTATAGGAGTCATATTTTTGGTCTTCAGTAGCTTTTGAGTAGGATTAAAATAAATATTTGACTATCATAAAACAGGAAATAAACCACATTATGGAAAAAAATCTCTCAGCTGTTCAGATATGCAGATTAGAAATATTAAATATACCACTACATTAAACAGAACCTTAAATAAGTAATAACAAATAAATAGGAATTTATCAGCATATGGTTTGATATACCGGGTGGTCCAGGTTAAACGTCATTAATTTTAATAGGTGATAAAACAACAAGAAAAAAGTAGACTTTCATAAGAAAACTTTGTTCAAAAATATTTCCTAACAAAGATACAGGGCGTCAAAGTTGTAAAAAAAAACTGGTTTTCTCATCATAACCACTCAATCGATTTCCATAAAATTTCTCACACAGACTAATGTAATACATATCTAAGTAATGATTAAAATCATTTAAAAAAATTCTCCAATGGTGTAGATACTGGGGGGGTCGGCAGCCCCTTTTCCCCTCCCAGTCTCCGGCGTCACAGGATATTTTACAAAGAAGATTCAATTTTTGGATTCCCTGTTTAATTTAGAAAATAATTAGTGTTGCAAATTTTTGATTTATGGCTTCGTTTTTGAGAGACTTATTTTAATTTAAAGTGTTGCAAGCAGCCAAAGCTTATGACTAAACTACCAAGGCAATACTATATGAGGCCAAAATTTGTTTTAAACATTTTATTACTTACTAGACATAATGTACATCAAAGATACAAAAAAGCAGGTTTGGCCTGCTTGCAGCATTTTAAATTAAAATAAGTATCTCAAAAACTTGTAAGGGTAATTCTTTTCTCTAAATTAAACAGGAAATCTAAAACTTGTATCTTCTTTGTAAAATATCCAGTGGCGCCGAAGATTGGGAGGGGAGAAAGGGGTGCCGACCCTCAGTATCTACGCCACTGGAAAATTTGTTTAAACGATTACTTATCATTCATGATCATTACTTAGAGATATACTACATTAGTCTGTGTGAGAAATTTGATGTAAATCGATGGAGTGGTTTAGAAGTGATGATGAGAAAATCAGTTTCTTATTTAGAACTTTGACACCCTGTATTTTTGTTAGGAAACATTTTTGAACAAAGTTTTCTTATGGACGTCTACTTTTTCTCATTGTTCTATTACCTGTCAAAATTAATGATATTTAACCTGGACCACCCTGTAGAATGGAAATTAATAATGGAATAAACAAGACAAACGCTGGACAGGTGCTATTTTTAATATGGAAAGTTCTCAACCAAGTTTTAAATATATAAGATAATTCATGTAAGTGCAGTAAAAGAAATAAGGTAGAAGCATAGTGCAGTAAGAAGATAAGTGGAGTAGAGTATTGAACTTATGTAAATAAAAGGATGTTAAATTTATTTAAAAACACAAGACTATGTAAAAAGTATTCTTAAAGCCAATATTATTTTAAAACACGCTTAGCGACTAGTGTTCATCGTACTATGCAAGTACATACTAATAATAAATTGAAATCAAGACGTTTATCATCCACATCTTTGCAAATATATTTGACCTAAAATTAAGGTAACCTAGGCAAGTAAAAATACAAAAAGAAATTAATAACTATATGTCTATAGCTAGAGAGAGAGAGAGAAACAGATAGGGTAATGAAGGGTCATTTTGTGCTTAATAGATAATACGATATTTAACAGAGATTCATTGAATAGAAATTATAGTGACGATCAGAATGTATAAAAGTTAAGTGAAAGTTACTGCTTTAATAAAACATCTTCTAATTTTCTCAGTATTTATAAACTTTCGTATATAAAATTCATACTTTAAGAGACTTGGGTACATAAAACAATTAAAAAGCCAATTCATATAACACAATGTAATACTCGATATTTTATTAAGTGTTTAAATAAAATGTAATATCAATTTTACGCTAAATTCCTCTAGAAAATAACATGAACCACAAGACAGTTTGAACTGTCTCCGCAAAGAAAAACTTCATCTCCATAAAATGATATTTGCCCAGGAACTAATTGAAGAATATCGAAACTATAGAGTACATTTCTACGAATCAATAATAAACAAGCTGGATAAAAATAGGAACGCTTTTAATTCCATTCGTTTCTTTAAACGAATCAACTTTCACATTGAAGAGTAAACCAGAATATTTTGTATTGGTTAATGGAAAATCGTCATTGGATTCAAAAAAGCTAAACAAAGATCTAATACTTGAGCAGGTATTATATTATTGGTCCAATTTTTATTGAAGGGAATCTAACATATTTTTTGAGGAAAATATTTAAATAGTTATTAAATCTCATGAAAGACTGAATTAGTCAATTACTGTTCATATAGGAACCACTGGGACTCATGCTGTTTGTTTACTGGAAAAACTAAATGCACTGTCTGACCTTATCGAACAAAACTATTTGGTTTCAACAAGATGAAGCAATAATCTATTACGCTGTAATTGTGAGAGTACTTAGGCGAAAACTAATAAATACCTTACGCAGTTGGATTGTTTTGTACTGGGCTGTCTTCAGAATAAGGTATATGCTTGAAACCCAAATAACATCGACAGCCACAAAGAACAAATATAAACAGAAATAGGATATATATATATTTCGAGTTCTAGAAAAAGGCCAGAGGTATCACCATAGGCCAACAACTAAATAGAGAACATTTTAAAGATTTATCTAAATTTAGTATTTTTAAATTAATAATAATGTTCACATAATCACACTTCGACAGTTTCACAGTATAGTACCTGTAATTACCTAATTTGTTACATCAAAATTGTTATAGGTCATTGAACTTCATTCATCTTATCAACGAAAATTATAAAAATATACAAATATATCTACAGAGTCTTCCATTAAAAAACATTTCTCTTGTAGTATACTTATATAAGGTGTCTTAGTTGAAACTATAGGATTTGAATTGGGCGCCATTTGTGTTCTATCAAAGAAGGGGCGTAATATTTAATGACCGTCATCTGCACACCATATGAAGTCAACATGCCTCGATTAACTGATCAGAAATGAATAGTTTGTGTACAACTGTTTTATGAAAGTGAGCGATTGTTTACGCGAATACAGAGTAACAGTCTGTAACTTAATCAAAATATTGAAAGAGACAAATTATTGATAATACAATACTGAAGCAGTATCTTGATAAGGCAATGTCCTCGTCGTGATCGGTTAGATGAAATTATTGCTACAGTGAGAGAAAGTATATGAGAGTATCCAGATACGTCAATTCGACGCCGTACATAAAAATTGTATCTGTCAAGAACCACCATGTATCAGATTTTAAATAAAATTTGCATCTGCTAACATACAAAATTCAGTTGACACAACAATTAAAAGTTGGAGACCGTTTACAATGCCGTACATTTGTTAATTGGGTGTTAGCAAGCAAGAAGGTGATTTTTGGAACAAAATTTTGTTCCGATGAAGCACATTTTCATCTTGATGGAATAAATAAAGTTGTTCAATTTGAGGTCCTGAAAATCCACATACTGTTCACGAAAAATAAATGCATACATAGAGACGTACGGTTTGGGATACATTTTGGCGTGGTTTGTCAAATTGTTCAATTTGAGGTGCTGAAAATACACATGCTGTTCACAAAAAACAAATTCATTCATAGTGGCATACGGTTTGGCGTGCATTTTGGAGTGGTGAAGTAACTGGATCATACTTCTTTAAAAATGAAGCTGATAATGCTATCAAAGGAAATGGGGAACGCTTGTTGGTGTTAACAGGCAACCATTAGTTCAAAATTAACCTCTCAGAATGAGTTAACTTTTTGATGATATTTTAGGGTACGTAAAGCTTAGATTATATACCCTAAAAACCCTAAAATATATAAAAGTAATTTTATCCCATAAGTGGTTTCAATCCTATTAACTACAAATAAAGTGCGCCATTTAAATTAAAACTATATAGGAAGATTTAGTTTAAGCTTTTAATTTTCATCGCACATTATGGCCAAAAATACTGATTCTCAGAAGCATTAAAAATATATGACAAAACATTTTCTAAAGTTGTTATAGAAATAATACAATAATATTTACAATATTCCTTGCAATGCAACCATTCTCTTTATACGTACACATATATCGACGGCAATATTATTGTTGACAACAGGAATCATAGCTTTTTATTAAAGGCGATTTCTACTGGTTACTTGCATTTTATAGAATTACATATATATATATATAGGTGTATTAAAACATTAGTTAATGACAAGAGAAATATAGTAATAATGATTTCACCAAATAATTTCCTTCGCTTGAGAATAACTGCATTTATTTTCCATACGATTTCTTATTCAGAACGTTCTTTCACACAAGAAAGGAACTTTCCACTTTCTTCACAATGGGGAACCGTTTACCTGAAAAAATTCAATAAATCGTCGTGTCGCCGTTATTGAATTGGAGCTACGTGGACTATCAAAGCCAAGATAGTTTTATCAAATATATGAGTTTACGTTTTGTGGAGTTGGACTATTATTGAGATTAAAATGATTTTATTAAATTAAACCTAATATTTGTATAATATTAATGACACTTTAGACCAAACTAGTCGATTTATAAATAATTACACTTCAAATTATTATTTTCCTCGTCCAACATTTGAAAATTATTTTGTGTGCCGATAGTGCTATAATATCATATCGAAATGTAATCATTCTTATTTGATAAATATTGAAAATTGTATAAAAAAACACTAATTGCTAGCGTTAGATTTAGTGCCTTGTCTTTACCACTAAAAAAATATAAGTTTTCAATTTTTTACAATTTTTTCAGCGCTGCTGTTAGTGCACTTTATATAACAAATACGATTTACTAGAGATTCAGTACAAACATTGTTAATATTAGTAGAAATAAATATGATTCAGTTTATTTACTTTTCCGTACTCAACTATACCAGAACAGAAATGTAATGTAATCGTGTAAAGAAAAGTGAAAAAAAAAACGTTTATTTTTCGTTTTTGGGCCTAAAAGCAAAAAAAAGGTTTTTAAATAATTTTGTCTGTGTGTGTGTCGTTGTCATTGTCGCCGTCGTCGGCATTTTAAAAATTTCTTGTTAGCAACAACTAAATCGTGTCGAATCGATCGGGTTTTGACTGACTCTGATCGGGGATGTCTCCCAGATGACACTTATTGATTTTGAGGTGGACAGACACATTCTACCATATTCATGGGTCATGAGAAAGCACAATCGTGGACTATTTGAGACTTATTTTTCGTTAGCACGATCACTCAGTTAAATCGTGAATCATTTCGACTAATTCTGATTAGGGACGTCTGCCAAACGACATCTACTAATTTTGAGATGGATATGATACACCCCACCCTTCCCATGGGTCATGAGAAAGAACGATGGTGGACTATTTGAAAAAAGTAAAACTGTCGCATAAAACACATATTCTTCATTTATGTGGTTTACTTCTTCTCGGCCACTCATTTTGGAGATAGAGATGTTCTACGTAAGGAAATGTCCATTTTAAGGTTTTAAAACTATTTATTTCAAGTTTAGTTTGCACTCTCAAGAAATTAATTTGATTTGGGGACTTATTTAATTAATTTTAGATTTTATTTTCATATTTCCTACTAGCTGTATCCCGCCTTGCGTTGCTGTGGCTCTTTACTTGTCACAGATGTGACATCTGTATCGTAGTGGGTATATAAAAACAAGCGCGTATTCGAACTCAACGTTGTCAAAATTTTAAATCAATCGATGAAGAACTTTCGGAAATTTAAGATTTCGAGCAAACGAATATTTACATTCTTATTTATATAGATTGTAGCTCTAAAAAATATGACGCATTATCCATTTCGATTCAGTTTAGAATTAAAAGTGTAATCGATAATATGGTATCTTATTATGAGTTACTATAAACTTATAATTATTAAAACGAAAATAAAATTAATTTTATGCCAACGTAAAATAGATATTTCATGTCATATTATTGCAAATGGAATTAATGAAGAAAAAACATCAATATTACTATTCTCTCTCATAACATGAAATGTGTTGGTTCCCGATGACTTAGGTGTTGATAGGAAATTATGAAACATTGTCAATTTGAATGTGTTAGTTGTCTATAAATTATTTTATAAGATATGAGTTGCCATAGAACAAAATATAACGGTTGATTTTTGTAGGAGACCATGAAAATAAAAAGTTTTGGATAAGTTAATCAACAAATCTTGACATCATGATTATTAAATTCTGTTTCGCATGTTTAGGTTACTTGTAATAAAAAAACAGCAGCGACTGAACCCTTTCACTATCACTTTCTAAAAATCATATTTGGGTACCTATATTTTGTGACATACAATATTTGCCCATAAACATTGATATTATTTTTAAAATTAAATGTTATTGGGGTGGCTATGATAGGGGTGGTGAGGTATATCATATGAAAAATCGGAATTGATACGTCCCACTGGTAATGAGAGACATGTTTCAGAAGTACTATATATTTATAAAAACCTTATAAAAAGAGTAACTGTCTCAAATGAGACAATTTGCTTTGTATTTAAGTATGATACGAACTAAAACAGTGCTTGCATAGAGGAATATCACATGCACTACAGATGGTGGTGGTTCGAGTTTCTTTCTTCAACCTGGAACAATTATAACATCGCCTTCGTGATGGTCCCTGGACAGGTAAATAAGCCCCTACATTCAGAAGGCAACGGCCATCCCATGTTGAACATCGATCCTCGTCCGATCACCGATGTCAAGCAACCTCGTGCGCAGTTAGCACTTCGATGGGTACCGCTTGAAAAAACCGCGTGCCGTTTCAGCCTGCAGTACTGCTGGGTGGATTGAGTAGCCCAGTAGTACTGTTGCCGGTCCCAATCCCGGAAGAAAGAGGAGGGTTAGAGTCCAGGAGGTTAGCTGCCTACCCTCTGTAAAAAACAGATCCAGCTCATAGTACCGATGATATTCATCGAAGAGGAATAGGTCATAGGCCTGCTTTAGAATAAGGAAGAAGAAGAAGAAGAATTCAGAAATAGTTTAAGATGTTTTTGATGGTCTTCCATATTGTCATTTTCGTACTGTCGTTTACAGCTTCCATGCTGTCTCCTATAAGCCAGTAAAGCCTCTGCAAGAGGTACTACGAATTCTAGAAAACTCTTCATGGCGCAATTATCTAGGAGTTTACTATAGATGTCATGAAAAGCCGATGATAGTTTTTTTCCACTATTTTTGCGATTCTCTGTTCATACTGCATAATCCTATTAGTATATCCAAGAGATCCACGCCGTCCATATATTTATTGTAATATGAAATCGATTCAGGACAGGCGACATCTTTCTTCGAACTGTCTATGTTACAGTAGACATTTTATCACGATGAAGTTAGATATCAGAAGAATATCTTTTGTGTCTTTCTAACATACATCAGATCCCATATTGATTACAAACAAAATCAGCCTCTCCTCGGGTTCGTTTTCTCGTGAGAAATTTCGGCAAGTCTTTTCGATGAAATAATTCAGTTCCCACCGCTGTGCGAATCTATCGAAACATAAATTTACATTCTTATCCCTTATATTCTGTGACAATCCTTGGGCAACACTTTCTCCTAATATACACTTTCTGTCTCTGTTCTAGTCTTTCCCTGAATATATATTCATACCATACGAGTATGTATATCCACTAGTAAAATCACATCTTACCCAAACTTTTATGCCTCTCTTGATAGGTTTCAAGGAAATGTATTGTTTGAGTAAACTTCTTAAGTTTGGTTCCGTCGATACTTTGGAAGGTACTCTCAGTTCAAGCCTTAGAAAAGGTATATTTTAGGCACTACAAAACTTCCTCAATACAATAGAGGCTATTATACCTCAATCTAATAGTTGCTAGCATCTTTAGGTTTTTCAGGGCTGTTGAAGTAAGTCTTCGTTCAAATATATTTCTTGAAATACTCGCAGCTTGCTTTATAGCACTGTTATCAAGAGATGCTAGATTACTAGAACAATAGTGATGAAGTACTGGTACCCTATTGTAGGGCATTATCAGATAACATCCTAGTAAAATCATAATTTCGTAGTGATAAGTATGTTCTTCCATTACTTTTTTCTTCTTCACTAATATGTATAACTTTTCATTCTTTTTGCTGAAATCCACAAAAAGAGACTTTTTGGGAATAATTTGGAAAAAACATCTAACTCTGATGATTCCCTGTGTAGTTTTAACAAAATACTACTTCATCCGCCTCTTCTTCAGGATCGCTATGATTCTTATTTTCATTTTCCGGTTCTTCGATTTCACATTCAGGCTCGCTTTAAATTATTTTTTTTTCAAATTTTCTTTTGGCTTTCCTCCTAGACGTTCTCTTTTGGATGATTTCGCTATACTGGCTTCATCACTCAATTCTTCCAAATTAGAGCTAATATCATACTCTGAACCACTATCTTACAATAGTTCCTCCACCTCATCGTCATCACTAAACAGATCACTTGCTTCTTCCATCAATTGAGCCTCAGTTAGTGGCCTGCGCTTAAAATTATCAATCTAAGTGATTGTGAAAAAAAAGCTAGTAAAACTAGATAATAAAATATTACCACGTAATTCATAATCAGACATAACATTCAAAATACCTGGCGGTATTTTAGAATATGACTCGCTATACGTACGTTACCGCTGGGACACATATGATCCTCAATGAAATACCATTGGGACATATAGATCCCAGTAATAAACAAATTATTAGGAAATACATATACTTATAATGTTTCTCAATGTAAATGTGCAAAATTATAAACAGTACTTACCTGTTCGTTTTTACGTGGAATATAACTAGACAAAACTACAATAAATGACTTACTTCCACAAGTAGGTACCACCTTCCATTTACATTAGACATTTAGTAAGGCTATGGCTAATACTGCTTTTACAGCACCACACAGCACCCACAGTGTTGAATTGAACGCCGATGTTTAGCGGATGGTCGGGATTGCACTATTTATAAAATACGTTTTCCTGTAATCCTTAATTACCTGTTTATTGTCATAACCCTTATTCTCTGTAAATGGATGGTATATATTATAAGAACCGAATTTTTGCATTTTATTCTTAGTTGAATCATCGTTTTGAAAATGACATAAAAATATCGAAACTACAATCACGATTTTTGTGTAAATATAGTGGTATTAGTAGTTATTTTACTCAATTCCGTTGGAATTATGAACTACCACAGAGTAAGGGCTTTCTCGATCAATTACTTGAGTTATGTGTAAATTATGTAGCATTCTTATATAGCCGATTTTACTCATATATCCTTATATTCTCCTTGTACATCCTACCCATGCATGTTTGCTTGCGATAACCTAATAGATATTAGATAACTAATATTTGAATTTCATACAGTATATTCATAGTTAGAATGATGTTATCAGTATTATGATTATATATTAAAAATATTTTCCATCAGAACTTGTGATTTTCCATCAGAACATTCAAGTCTCATTCATCACTTTTTTAACATGGTAAAGGTATCCCCCATTACAGTAAATATTTTTTATACGTCAACATGTACCTTGCATACTGTTACCGGTGAAAGCTTCCTGCAAGATATTCACAAAAATTTGTATTTCTTCATTTCCAGTAAGCGATAGTCTTCTATAATCACCTAATTAATCACCTTAAAATTGATCCTAAAATTAGTTGAAATATAATCCTGATCCTGACTAATAGATTTATGCACCGCTGCATGAACTCGTTAATAACATTAGCGCACAATTTCCGCAATAATATTTGCATACAACACACCTCCATTTGCTCTAATGTATCAAATTAATATTCAAATTTCCGTCCATTTAGAGTCAACAGCAGACGGTACGGATATATTTCTTTGTAAACATTGTAGGTATATATTGGAATCCAATAATTATAGGACTATTTCTATATTCCAGGAAATATGTTTTGTTTGCATATAAAGATAAATTAAATATATCATTGTACCATAAATTAGTTTAAACAACAATACACAATTTCCTGATATTATATAACAAAGTGGTATACTATTTTTTGCGACCACTTTTTTCGACAAAATGGAATCATAACTTAACCTTCTGTCGGGCGCAGCTAATCAGTGAGATCCGGAAGTCCCTTTTTTCTATGTCCTTTCGTGTGTATTACGAATATTAACTTGAACTCCCTCATAACTTCCTATCGTCAAACCACTCTTCTCAATGTGGTGTCGATTTCTTTATTAGTGCATTCCCTGGCATTGTATGTTCTGCCGGTCAGATGCTTTGTGCCTGATTACGTAATTATTATGACGTTAATATATTAAATTAATAATATTTTTTGGGATGTCTACACTTACTTATTCTGGCTTTTTATGGTATTATTATTCAAAATTAACACATTTGGGCGTCAAATTATTCTTTTATACTAAATATTTTTACCAACAATGTGGTGTTAGTTATTGTTTGGAACATACTAAAGTGATGAACAGGATTTATAATTCTTTACACTTCAAATAGGCAGTTCCTTATAACATTTCTTTGTAATTCTCGTACAATATTTTTTTTATATAACTTTATGACTTTTACATGAGGATATAGGTGGTTTGGAATTGGTGGTTTCTGTATTAAAAATATTGTTCAATACTAATTTATGTGTGTTTTATCCTCAAAACAGAAAAAGAAAATTGTTAATAGCTGGTTCCCTCATAAAAAAAATCCAAATTTATTGTTTTACACCATGAAATTAGATCTTTTATTGGTAAATTTAATTAACGGCATTAAAAACTAGTGTGAAATATTTATTATTGTATTGTTTTAATTAAAATAAGCGTTTAATTAAGTCTCCATCTCATTAAAATCAAAATTGTGTAAGATTTTATATGCGATCTCTCAGATGCATTGCGCCCGAATGTGTTTGGTTTCAGACGTCCCTAATCAGAATCAGTCGAAACCCGATCGATTCGACACGATTTAATTGAGTGATCGAGCTAACAACAAAAATTCGTCAAATAGATCACCATTGTGGTTTCTCATGACACATGAACACGCTAGAGTATGTTTATCCACCTTAAAATCAGTAGGTGTTGTTTGGGAGACATCCCCGATCGGAGTCAGTCAAAACCCGATATATCCGATACGATTTAGTTGAGTTATCGTGCTAATAAGACATTTTAATGCCGACGACAACAACAACGACGACGACATTGACAACGACGACAGCGACAACAACAATGACACAGACACATACACAAAATAATTTAAAAACCACTTTTTTTTGTTTTTAGGTCGAGAAACTAAAAATAAAGGCTAGAAAAAAATGTTTATACAATAGGTGTACCTTGGGAAACAGAATAGATTTTTTCACCTGAGAAAGGGCTGACACCTTCGATGCAGCAACAAAAACACGAATTTTCGTTACTCCGAAAATAGAGAGTCGATAAAGCTTTCGTGGAGACAAGTTTTCAATTAATGCCGAAAGATTACGCGTTTCTCGAAGCGCATTTCGTCAACTAAGTTGGAAATATCTGGAGGTGATTGAAACTATTTAATCATCTCCTCATGAATGTGTTTTTTTTTGGATTTTTTCATGAAAAATTATACAATGAGCTTGCAGAAAATGGAGTAAATTCTAGAAAATTGTTACCGTGGAAGTAAGAAAGCAGGTTTTTTGGTTTTTTAGATGTACGTTTTCTAGTGTACGTATATATTTTGTTGTTCACTGTTGGAGTTGTAACGTTATCGATAGTTGTTTTAAATGTCTCCCTCATCTGAATATCTTATTAAAGGGACATTTTTACTTTTACGCACTCAACTGTACCAAAGCGGAAAAGTAATGTAATCGTGTAAAGAAAAATTTTGTTCTAGCGTTTATTTTTCGATTTTCAGCCTAATCACAAAAAAAAATGGTTTTTACAAAATTTGTATCTGTGTGTGTGTCATTGTCGTTATTGTCGTAGTTGTCGTCATTGTCGTCGTTGTCGTCATTTTCGTTGCCGTTGTCGTCGGCATTAAAATTTCTTATTAGCACGATAACTCAACTAAATCGTGTCGCACCGATCGGGCTTTGACTTATTCTGATTGTGGATGTCTCCCACATGACTCCTATTGAGTTTTAGGTGGATAGGACACACCCCACCCTGTCCATGGTTCATGAGAAAGCACGATGGTGGACTATTTGAGAATTTTTCTTTTGTTAACACGATAACTCAACTAAATCGTGTCGGATCGATCGAGTTTTGACTGATTCTGATCAGGGACGTATCCCAGATGACACCTATTGATTTTTATTTGAATAGAATACACTGTCTTCTCATGACCCATGAACATGGTGTTCATGGGTCATGAGAAAGCACAATGGTGGACTGTTGGAGAAATTTTTTTTGTTAGCACGATCACTCAATTAAATCGTATCGAATCAATCGGGTATTGACTGATTTTGATTAGAAACGTCTACCAGACGACATCTATTGATTTTGAGATTGATAGAATACACCCCACCCTGTCTATCAGTCATGAGAAAACACAATGTAAATATTTATGTTCATTCTGAGATTTTAAACATAAACATTTAACACGTTGTTGATTTTGCATTGAACGAAAAAGACATGCCGGTCTGTCATTTATGAAAAGAGAGGTAGGTCTGTATCATATATGAATGAATGAGAAAAAAAAATTTCGCTCGATCACAAACGTATTGACAGGGCACTGAAGAAGTTGCCAATGAAAACACATATTCTGTATTTATGTGTTGGTTTATTTTTTCTCGGTCATTCAATATCGGGATAGAGATGTTCTACGTGCGGAGCAGTGTGTTTTAAGGTTTTAAAACTGTTTACTTCAAGATCAAATTACATCCCTAAATTATAATTAGTTAGTTATATATAATATAACCAATAATTCCTTCACACACGTTGATGAGAATTTTTCTACTCTTCCCAATTGTATATCTTCGAAATGGCAGGATGGCCATTAATATAATAGTCTTTTATAGTACCAAAATTTTAAAACTTTGCTACTGTGTAATTGGTCATTCAGGATACTTATAATTAAATAACTACATCGCGATTTTCGTTTTCCCTGTGTTGATGCCTTTTAGTATATTGGAGTAGTAAAATTTATTGCATATTTTTGTAGAGTTTAAGTACGCTTATATAATCTTTTTATCTAGTTTAGATGGACATGGGTGTAACTTCTGAGACAAATACCACTTAATTCAGTATTCGGTTTATAACTATATTTAACAGCCATTAACGTTAACGAATGTATTAATATTTTGACGTGACTAATTTTCAAAAAATTTTGAGCATCAGTCATTATATACTAAATTCCGGGACAAGTTAAATAACGAGTACCAGTTCTGCCTTTATAGACATCATCATCATCATGAAGATTTGTTGTGTTTCATTTAATTGCACCATATTTTGAAAACTTGTGACCATAGATTAGTAAAATTCTTGCGTAGGGTAATAAACACAAATAACCAAGTAACTTAAATACAAGATAAATTCTTGAAAATAGTAGAATTCTCAAGAAGTAGTAACAACAAAGAACAACAAAATTTAGAAACAGCAAAAAGTGGAATCCAAAAAAGAAAATAAATATCAGTCCGAGATCATTGAGACAAGCTATTAGAAATTAAATGAATTTGGCGAAATTGTTATTATGTAATCATGAAATTTAACGAAATGTAAAGGTAAACGTAAATGTTATCAAATATGGTTATTACCATAAAAAAAGACCTTCAGTGATGACGTGACAAAATTAAGCGTATACCAAAAAGCGAAGCAAGAATTTGTTCCAACCTTTACGTGTTCACTATCTGCGAATATCAAGAATAATATTCGTTCAGATATAATGAATAGTGAATATATAGACATAGTGAATAACAATAATTGATTTATCCTACAAATGTTATATTTGGTGGAAACCCCGCATGGAATAATATTATTGTGGCATTATATTCGATATTTATAAGAAATACTAGGCAATCTCTGTCCAAGTACAGTAAAATGGAGATGTTTTTATTAATTTGATGCTATGTATATTTTTATATTAATGAATTATCATTGATGAACTGATTTTAACGAGATTAAATGAATAAATATTGCGATTTTATCATAAGTGAATAAATAAGGAATTAGATTTATACAAAAATAGAACAATATGTAAAATGATGTAAATTAAGTCTATCCTTATCTTAATTCTCAAAGAACCCTTGTATATGGCCCTAATGATTAACTGCTAAAATACGGTATGGACCTTATAACCCATTGTCGACATACCTATGACCACTTTAAATTTTACCCGTCACTTCTGCGTAACAAAGCAGAGAACTCATAATTTTACTAAACAATAATTTTGGTTTATAATGAAGAAATATACAGCTATACACCATCGTATAAATTACTGTATCAAAAAAAACAAACTAAAAATTAGGAACAATATAGTCTATATGATATGGCAGTGAGTATGCATGGTCGATTATTAATTTTATTTTACACTTATAAATGGACAGAGGGATTACAAAATAATCTGATAAGCTTCAAAATTGTCTTGTAAAAGTTTCATCGGTGAATGGATAGATTGAGGAGTAGATAATACAGTCCAAAGCAATGAGAATATATTAAAATATGGATGTAAAGTTGATCATATCTAACTGCATTTTGTTTAAATCAAATAATAAGAGGGCATAATCGAATTTGTTTTGGAACCCAAGGACATCATACGCATATATAAAGGGCGTCAGCTACGTTGTTTTCAAATACGTAATACTGTTCAATTTATACACTTCATGAAAAACATTGCTTTATAACTTGGTACCTAAAGGGAGGCAAACAGATCTTAAATCCACTTATACTTTATAATCAAAATTATATTTACCGGATCGGAAATCAATGCCTTGTATAAACTTTCTAATATATTGTTAATCCCCATTGATAATAAGTGTAGGCGAAACACAGTTTAATATTGAAAATAATTTACTTTAATTATTTCTTACTGTGGATACAAAAACTCGAACAAAATATAATCTAAAACAGTCTATTGTTATAAACATTCTCGTGTATGTTAAATCTTAAAGGGGAATGAATATTTCTCTATTCAGGGATGAGTAACCTTTTCTTACAATGGGCCGAGTACAAATTTAAAAATGTTTTGTGGGCCACATGTAAGAAACTTATGATAATAAAAATACTGAAAAGCAAACTCAAATTATCTCTTTATTAACAAAACAAACCTAGTACAAAAAATAGAAATAAAACACTCATTAATAGAAATACTATAAAAAAACGGCGAAAGATGTATGTGGAAAAATATTATTTATTGAGAAATTTGGCATTGCTTCTTTGCCATCAATTTTAAAAGTCAAAATGTAGAATCTTTGAAGGGCCGCACGAGAAACTATGGCGGGCCGCAGGTTGCTGATTCCTACTCTATTTGAATGATTAAGTATTCATTAGATAGTGGCAAAAGGGAAACTGGAAGTATATTTGTTTCTTTTAAATGGTCATCCAATTTTTTTTCCGAAAGAAAGGATACATTTATTGTTTACATGAAAATATGATATGCAGACAACGGTAGTTTCAAAAATAATAGCATTATTTTAACTTAAGTTATAAATGTAAATGAAAAATAAATGTTACACCCTATAAACCGTGTAAATGATTCTTTATTTACTATTTGAAAATATTTGAGAGTAAAATATAAAGAATAAATGTATTATGAAATTAAGTAAAAATACCATAAAGAATTTCCCTCCTATATTTGTAAATGATCATGTGATTTGCTTATTTTATGTGAAAGTTATTTGTAAACGATAATCATTTAATTTTCAGGAAACAAACAAAAATTACAAAGAACAAACAGAAATTAGTTGTTTACGATATAAAATATTCGTATTTATATGATAATTTTGCATATATTATAATTTAAGAAAAATGAACGGTTCATAATTCTCTATTTTATTCAATAAAGTAAATTAAATATTGGCATTATTTGCACGTTCTTGTTTTTAGTTGCGCAAAAGAATATTTTTTATTTATTACGTTACAGACACGTCCCTTCATTTCGAGTTAAAAGTTCGTATAGGTTTAGGTTTATTTTCCTGGGGAGGGCCGCGAAGCCCTGCAGTACTCAGGCTACTGACCATTGTATCTCTCAATAGTCAGTTCGAATCTGGCCTTCTTTCTAAAGCTCAATATCCCCTTCCAAGAAAAAGAGCCCAAACGCAAGGTGCCTACACAATGCCAGGGTCTGACATTGGCATAGCACATGTTCACAGATTTCCATCTCTCCTCCATACTATCTGCATTCCTTGTTAGTACTCAAGCCAATCTTGTTAAGATAGTAGTTAGGATGACAGTGTCCTATTAGCAACCCCGTTAGGTCGTGAATACTCTCCCTATCATCCCATAGGAGACGTCCAGTCACTGCCGGCGTGAGACCCCGAAGCTATTTAACCTGCCTGTATTCCTGGGCACTCGACCTGTGATTGAGTATTCCACTCTCCAGTAAGTCCTGGATTACCCCCTTGCCGAGGTAGTATGGAATCCTGACAGCTGGTTCAGAATAAACCCTGTCGGTTCGTTTACTGGCCAGTTTGTTTACCGTCTTGTTGCTCTTGTTGCTTTCTGGATACCAGTATGACGAATAGAGATCAATATCAGCTTATTACTTCTGGCTAGTGTTTAAAAAATAAATAAATAAAAAGTTCATGTAAATATCAATTGTTATTACAATTCATGAATGTTTTTAATAATTAAAATAAGACATATTATTACCAACGGAAAGTTAATAATACAACATCTCGTTGAAAAATATATTATGTTACCACCATTTCTTTATGGAAAAAAAATATCTAAAATTAAATATATAGCATTTATCGTTATTTATAATTCGCTTTCTCAAAATTGGACCTATTTTCAGTCAATAGTTCCATATAGACACTGACATTGCCCATATAAATAGGAGACTTTAAACAAGCAAAATAGTTTCCAATTAATCTTTGAATAGTCTATTCAAAATTTTCGTTTTTATCGATAATATGAAAAATATCATATTCATAATTTGAGTTAGATTTTTGGACTTATACGCTACGGAAAATAAGTCTGGAACTGAAAAATTTCGCAAAATATTTTACTCATGCGAACACGATCAAAGTGATCAAAAGGTATTTTAAATTTGTCGTCTTTGGAATACTTTAGTATTATATACAGTGGTGTATATTCGTTTGGTCAAAGGGGGAAATTTTTTTTAATAGTAACCCCTATTTTTTGTTCGGTACAGTAAAAGAGCACATTTGTTTGAGTATTATTGTATAATTGTAGAAATGTGGGCACTTGATGAAACATTTTTGATTAGTAAATAAAAGAGATTTAGCAAAAATTGCAAACTATATTTTTAATAAATGTTTCGGCTTTTATGCTATTCTCAAAGTGTAACAAACTTTTACTAAACCTAATAAGTATAAAATTCAGTTTCTACAGGCAGGTAATAGCATCTGGTGATTTTATACTATGGCTGTTTTTTTTATACTGTGCTGCTATGAGTCCGGTAGTGTCATATGTTAATGCACCAATGTACAAACTGTACAAATACCTCAAAGTTTCACTCCCTTTGTCAATAAATTTTGATCCAAAATATGCAATAAAAAAACTCCCTGGAATTAGTAAATAAAATCAAAAACAAAAATCTTATAGATAATGCTAAATTAATTTATTTTGGCGTAATAAATTTGTTTTCTCCTATTCCCACTAGAGAGTTGTTGAATACACTCACTGACTATATTAATATTAGTCAGTCAGAAAATAAAAAAAAACTGGAATTGATAAATATTCTCAAAATTTGTATCAAAGAAAGTTATTTTAAATTTAACCACAAAATGTGTTTACAAAAATGTGGCTACCGATGAGGTCTCCTTTGTCACCTTTACTAAGTGAAATATTTATGTCTCATTTAGAAAATAAGATATTTAGTTCTACTACACATTTTAGTCAAAAATATATCACTGGACTAGGTATGTGGACATCTTTTGCATCTGGACTGGATCAGATAGACGATTAGATTCTTTTCTAAATTACATTAATTATTTTTATTTAAACATCAAATTTACAGTTGAAACAGAAAAGCTAGGCTCACTATATCCTTTTAGACTTTTAGACTTAGAATATTATAGATTATTACTTAGAATATTACTTAGAATGACAATATCCTGGTCTCAAAATAAATTCATTCTGCACTTTGTCTATTATTTCTGGCCCGATGTTGTGTATTTATTGTCGAACTTATTCCTTTAAATTAACTATATTTTCAAGTTTACTGATGTATACTTTGTTTTTAAATGACCCTATAAAAATCAAGCGAGTAATATATGGAAAACGAGGTGGACAATCTATAACTCCACGTCGTCTTACCCTTCGTTGTGGAAATGTATTATCCAAGAAAGTGTGAACAGGAAGAGAGTAATGAGGAGGTGCACTGTCCTGTTGATAACGAAGTCTATTGTCAGGTATGTCTGGTTCGTTTGAATTTGGGTACAAAACTATCAGTGTTGGAATCAACTCTTGCTGTAAGCATTGCCAATCAAGTTGTCATAAAAGATATGGGCCCAAGATTTAGTTCCTGGCTGTACGTGCCCAAACTTTCACTTTTCTTGGAGATTGTGTATGTGACTCCTACATCCATCATAACATAACTTATACATGTTTTAATTGTGAACCGTGTACGAGTATGTTTTTTTTCTTTCGTAAGAAGCACCAATTGCTAATTTCCATAATAATCTAAATGTTTTCTGAAATATTTAGTCAATTATTTCTTTTATTCCTATCCTACCATTCAGGGGCGGCTGGTGTACAGGTGCTGTAGAGCTACAAAACTGCCAAAAAAATTAGATATTTGTATATTTTCGCGACATAATAATTACTAAAATTTATTAATAAAATAATTTGGTTAGTTGGTGCAGCTAACCAAATTATTGCGTTAAAGTCGCATCCTGCCCGTCGTCCTCTATTAAGTAGTAGACCAGATGAATTATCTGGGTATCTACGCGAGCGCGTTGCGATACATTGAACTGGGCCACACAAGGTAGTTCTCAGCACGGCTCGGCACACCCGTCCTCCCTCTCAACTCCCGCGACAATCCACACTTGGCGCTCGTAAATGCGCGAATTTACACGGTCAGTGAGCTGTATTTTTTCCAGCTAAGGCAACATCAGTGAATGTTTACTCCTTCCTACTCTTCGGGTGGGCGTAAATCGTACCTATTTCGAATTTCGTGTTAATTTGAGATTTTAAATACTATTTTGTGAATTTGTGTAGTGATTTATTGTACTAATTATAAATATATATATATATATATATATATATATATATATATATATATATATATATATATATATATATATATATATATATATGTTATAACTGCAGGTGTTAGCCGCGGAAAAGCATATAAACGTCAATTTAATAGAGACATTTATTCGAAGAACAATTGGATTTGTGGGTGCAACAAAAAAGTGCGTTATTTTGTTTTCCTTGTTCACTTTTTGGCGGTGATAAAGCATGGACGGATTTAATATATATTCTCGATGGTGAACCGATTGAATGTTTTTGGACATACCTGAAACCTACAAAATGTGACGCTGAAATTCATTCGAAAAATATTTTAAGTGTTATAGACCCTCTAGTAGAAAATTCACCTTACAAGCCTTTTCTCTTAACCAAAGAATATGATGGCAAACATGAATGTTCTTCAGAAAGGTATTAAATTCCAAAAATTTTTCTTGTGAAAGCCTATATTTTTGTATAAACGGATTTTACACAAAAATCCTAAAGTATCAGGAAAACGCGTGACATTGAAAATTTTCAAAATTTTTTTACGGTCCCTACGGCGCCAGTAGTTTTGATATGTTTGAAATTTGCACGCGGGCGGCCAATACCCTAGGATCGGCCCTGTACAGAACACCCGTTTCATTTCATCACGAGCAGCCACTGCTACCATTTATCATAATATTCTTGTATTCAGTAAAATAATTATTCGTATTGATGAATTCAAAACAATTTATTAAAAAATCTACATTTTGTTACCAAATAACTTTTAGAATAAATTGAGTAAGTCAACAAAACTCAGGAGATAACATTCGAAAGGATCACTGTTAAATATTTAGAATTACGTGAAGTGCATTTTGTATTGAGGTTACGCATATAGTTTGCGAAGAATACTTTTGTTAACTCTGAAACGAACTTTTCTCACTGAACACTTAGCCATGCCATCAAAGTCTATCAATAGAAGTCCATGACATCTGTTTGCTCCACTGTAAATTCTATTCTATATATCTTATTTCTTTACTTGTCGTTGAACAAATATTTAGAGAGTGTATCAAAATAATTTAGTTTTTAAACAACTGATTTTAAAAATATTTGTTTAAATAATTATTAAATAATATTATTATTGATTATACATGGTATAATTTACTTATTTATATGAAGAATATTTTAATAATTCTATGTGCATTGTTACTAGCTACAGTTAAAATTTAGTGGATATTATAAACATAAGTCAACTTGCACTTTTTATATTATTTATATTTTATGATTTAATTGATTTGTTTCACATTAATATTCTGGGAAAGGTTTGGAATATTCAATGCAGTAACAAAAAACAGGAAAACAGGTTTCCATAAACACCAAAATGTACGTCGCTCGAGGTGTGTTTCAACAATCAAACTGGCACTATCAGGAGATTATAGTGAGACGAAATGAAGCTCCAAACTGAATAACGAAAAGCATATCTATAAGGGAAGGTTTAAAAATTTTCTTCACCCTCAGTAAACCGTTACGAATATTTTCCGGCCTCGTACATTGTTCCCTAGTGAACTCACCCAACTTAACTAATTTCCTTCATGGTAAGTATATAATGAAGGAATAATTTGTTTCTGCTTACTGTGCCGTTCCTAATTCTCGAAGGGTGATAAAATTAAGAAGTCATCGAACGATTTTTCGGGAAATCCGAAAGATAAAATTGAAAACAATAATAAAACCGCGACTTATGAAATAATTTGTCAATATAGTAGTTACAACTATATCGGACAAGCAAAACAGGCAATTGTAATAGAATTTAAGAAGCACGTGGTCAGTTTAAAATATTGGAAATATTTTCCGTTGCTCAATATGCTTTTGAAAACAATCAAAAAATTCTCTAACTCTAGACTCTAACAACTTAAATGTTAGTAAAAGGTATGACTAAGGACAGACTATAACATGCCGTGGAAGACATTAAGGTAGTTAAATAGCATGAACAAAACCAATAACCAAAGTATACATAACAGTCCTTTGTTTTGGTTGATAGACTGAATGACGGCATTAATCGATGAGTGAACCGAGTGTCTACCTCATTATTGTTTATTAACCATGATTGAAAATAGTTATAAGAGATTAAGTATTAGAATAGGTAGCCCAGTAAACTGAAACAAATAAATCCTTCACTGTTCACTGACCATGAAAAAATATGGTTAAATTGAGTGAATTTCTTAATCTACTTGAAGCAGGAAAATATTCATAAGAGTTTACTGAACCTAAACAAAATTTTGATATAAATAGAAATGAAATGTAGTTTAAAATTAATCTTTCGATGATTTCAACTCAATTGGCGAAATACGCGTCGAGAAACATGTAGTCTTTTGTTGAATGAAACATGTAGTTCGTGGAGAACTGGTCTGCATAATCGAAAGTTCTAACTCCTTCCTAAAATTTATCATCGTGACATGTATTTCCTTCATGGGCTCTTTATAGTACAAATATCAAAGCATTAGAGAAAATAGGTAATACAGCTAACACAAATCTAAAGAACAAAGAAAATTATAGCCGAAGTACGTGCGTCGCATAAACCTACGTCTGTATAAGTATAGATTTATTATATCCCCAAAATATGAAATGGATATCAGCTTTACTCTCAGACGAAACCAATACAATACTGGAAACAATTTTCCAATAATTATTATAAAGAAAATCGATCTAAGTAATTTCGTATACCTATAATATAGTTTTAAGATATGGAATTATAAGTTTTCGATAATAATATTTTATTATCTGAACAGAGCATTCGAGATTACAAAGTATATAGCAGCTCTTAGTATAACAGTGTTATTTTAATCACAGGTTAAATAAAGTTCAATGTAGAACTGAAATCAGAAAAACTAACAACATAGAAATCTGATAAAGGTAATTTGATCAGCGCGCTCCCTTGATGCGAATCCTTAACTTGATTTTTTTTGGATTATCTAAAATGTCTGGCAAGGGCGTTCAGTGACTAAGAGGAAACCTTATTATTGTGTGTTATAAGTATACTTTGTGTGTGTGTGTTATCCGTATGTTTTTTGGTTACTACATATATTTCTTGTAAAATATTTTCTTTCGAAATTGTTGCAATCCCAGAAGAATGACATAAAATCAGAAGCTAGGGTATGATTGGTCATAACTAATCAAATACACCTTAGTTAGTAGTAGGTGAGTATTTTCAGGTAAATAGTGTAAATTAATGGATTTTCTGTTAATAGCATAAAATTTACGTGCATTATCAAAGTCAAATTCAAAAACTGTCCAATAAAATATTCCATCTATTCATCCGCTATCATTAAAAAAGATACAAATCAGATACATGCAAAGAAAAAATTAAAATAATAAGAGTTAAGCATATAAAACCCATAAAAAGATAAATGGTGCTGTAGTTAATAATAAAAGGTTCGAAACTAGCAAATTGCAAAACTTCACTAATTCGTGAGATATTTTATATATTTTATAAATTTTGGTAGTAACAAAATTGTAACAATACTTGTATTATAAAGTAAAATGTATCCATAATATTTTATACTAATTATATCAGTGTGTACATAAACTGATATCTATTGTATACATGTTTGTACGTATTTTAACTTTGTGTATGTATATGAATTTTTTGTTAAAATGAGGAGAGTAGATAAGCTATGAGAGTACGGGACCAAAATCCCATGTATTTTCTTATGGAGGTCCATTCTGGTCATTTTTGTATCACACCGACGCCGAGCGTCGCGACGCCCTCCACCCGCGGTATAAGCTATGAGAGTACGGGACCAAAATCCCATGTATTTTCTTATGGAGGTCCATTCTGGTCATTTTTGTACCACACCGACGCCCTCCACCGCGACGCCCCCGCCCCGACGCCCCCACCGACGCTCTAGTATGTAAATTCAACAGAAGATGGCATTGGTGATAAATTCTAAGTGTTGGCGTTGTCGAGAATTTCAATTCTATTTAAAAAAAAAGTCTGACTATTTGTGGATTTGAACCCGGGACCTCTGCGTTGCCAGTCCTATGCTTTACCGATGAGCCATTGAAATCTTAAATTCTTACGTGTTCAATATTGTAGAATCAGTTCACCATTGCGCAGTAGGTATTTTAGTACAATATATAATAATATTAAAAGGCGGGGGAAATACGAAATCTGGAGACTATGAATTTTAATGATACAGTTTGGTAGCGGAAGAGGTATTGACGACAGTGAAAAAAAAATCTGAAGGCGGGGAAATTTCTCAGACACTTAAAACGCGTCTAGCATATTATTAATAAAACATGGTGATATTAAACATGGCAGCACTAAAGAAAAAACTTATGACGTCACTCACACAATTTAAAATTTCTCGATTCTATTCAAATACAAGGGGTAATTAAGTGCGGAAGTCGGAAGAAGGCTCTCTGAATAGTGTTTCAGTATTGGTCATTGGAATTATAATTTTTTTAATCTCTATTATTTACAGGTTGTATATTACTCGTCATTACTGTTGACACAGATTTTTACCCACCTGTTTATATTCAGATATAAATAAAATACAGTACGCTTATTGTTACAATATAATAAACAGTAAAAAATATTACAGAGGTAATTGGATATACAATACATTAGATAAATTAATCAGTACACATTGAAGCATATCCCCATGGAAGAGTGTCATAAGTGTCAGGTAGAATTTGTCTCTTGTCATCATAAGGACTGAGGGCAATTTTTTCTTGTATAATAGAGTAAATATTATGTTTTTCTGATGTTATTAAATTTTGAGATACAGTTTTTTCTATCATTCCATTTAAACATTCGAGGTAGTCTTCAAATGTGATTTTTCTTTTAATAGTTGACTTTTTTACACCCTTTGCCTTCTTATTGATTCCCCCGTTTTTCATTACTTGAGCTATTTCTTTCTCCGTCAGTCCCTCCTTTTCTAACTTTAGCCTTTCCTTGGTTTCATCCTCATGCGTTCTCATTACCTTAGTTGCATACATTTTCGATCTTAGGGCAACGAAATCAGTCATTATACGTCCATTGTTCTCGTCTTTCATCATTCCTAAGACTTTCTTATTAACTAGGGGTATTCCATAAATATTGTCTGTCGAGTAGTCACTGGTGTCGAAGCGTGCGCGGCAATCTCTTTTTATAGTATCATATATATTTTTATTATGAATTTCATAAATTAGCGAATCAGTGTCTGTATACAAAACAGAACAATCACTACCAAATTCTGGAATCATATAGCTATAATGAAAATCATATATTGTTGTTTTCGCCAAGTCTAATATACACATGCCTACATAAATAGGCTTATTGAAATAAATTTCAGTTTTGTTTAACTCAATGGCCACTAAATTTTTATTGAAAATGGTCGCCGACTTAAATTCAGGTCTTGCAATAAGTGCTTCAGCGCCATATCTGCCATCCCATTTGTTTACTAGTTTGACTATCGAATGTTTCCTTACATTTTCCATAGTTTTCCCGAATACAGCATTATTCATAAGTTTGAATAGATTTTTTTCAAACTCATTAGTGGCCTGAGCTCTTAGTCGTGTATTTAAGTCTATATATGGTTTTAGCCAAGTAGATTGCTTAAATTCGAGAACGCGATGGATTTTTTTCAGTTTAATACCAAAACTTATAGCTTGTTTCAAATTTCTATAATGTATAATATAGCGAGATTTATTATACAGGGTACCCATTAATTTTGGTAACTTTGAACCTGGTGGTATTCGATGTTCAGGAGCTGGAGGTAGATCTCGAAACCGATTGTGGAGGTCCTGCGGGTATTCTAAATCTACTTCTAGAATGTAACCCCTATCGGCATCATCAGAAATATCCAATACATTCAATTTTTCATAATCTTCAATCCACTGAAATTCACCAATCGGAAGCGGCTGGCTCATCCCCCACCCATATTGATTATTAATATCAAAATACATTAAATATGAAGTAGGGGATAATGGATCATAATTAGGCATGAATTTATTATTAGCTTTGGCATGCCTCTTTGAACACTGGCTTAAACCACCTCGAATACCTCTCTCAATGAACATAATCATATCAATATCAGTAAGAAGTTCTAAATTTACTTTTGTGTACTTCATCATGCAGCTCCAAGTGAAACCTGGTAATGTATGGTAGTAGGCGGGGTCTAATTTGTGCGTGTCTATACAGCTTGCTCGAAATGCCTCGAAAATGTCAGCTAAGAGAAGTATATCTGTTTTCATGTATAGGTCTGAGTAGTCCCCCAAATTACGACATTCAAATTTATTCCAGACAGTTTGTGCATGGGAATAGTCTTTGTCATATATAGACTGTTCATGTAACTTATTGTAAAAACAATCTTTAGGAGGTAGTTCTGGATAGGACAGTTTTTCTGTGGAATCAATAAAATCATAAGGGAAAACACCTTTCCTTGTAATAAGTTTAAGTTTATCTTCCGACAATTCAGGGAACTGACTTCGGAGAATAGGGTACTTGCTCAAATTAGCAGCTAGTGTATCCAATCCTCCAGACATAAATCTAAAGCTGTCAATAAACCTAAATTTAATTTGGTGGTCAGGCATGTGCTTTGTAACTGATATGTATTTCTCTTTATTGATGGGAAGCAAGTCTACTCGTCCTTCGATGTCGCTTGCTATACTTTTAATTACGAAATGGGCATCATAACCAGACAGATTATGAAAAACAACTGGTACTATATGACTGTCTTTATAATTAATATTACAGCCCTCATGTGCAGCGCCTCTGTATTTTCCAGTGAAATGACAATGATCTCGCACTTTTCTATCATCTAATTTAAATGGTTTCTCACATATATGACATGTTGTAGTTAATTTAAAACACATTTCTTCCATTACTGATAGTTTATCCATAGGTATGGGACATAAAAAGACTGTTTGCAAATCTTCAGCTAATTGTTTAAGTTCATTAGTAAACCATTGTACACAGTTCTCTCCTCGGTATGATTTGTAAAAGGATAAAGTATCATCGTATGAACATTTTACATAGTATCCAATGCTGTAGGGGATATGATTCTGATATTTTCGACGTGTTTTATTGATTTCGTTAACTGGTTGAAGTAAGCACTCGATGTCAGCGTAAACTATGAATGGAACTCGTTCTTTATGTTCATAATTCTTAAACTGTAAATTTTTCTTGTCCTCGCTAGGCAATCGAATTTTACACATATTTAGAGTTTGACAGTTTAAAGTGTGCGACTCTAAGCTCATTTCATTGTGAAAATAGTGTAAACAGCGGTCACATATATATTTTTGTCCATTGTGCTTAGACAACTGTTTAGATAAAAGTCTTGACAAATCTTTTATCCAACAAAAATGATACCATGTTTGCTCATCACCAATTTCGTCATCATTCTCATAATATTTATTTTGAACCATCAATAGATTTACGTGTTTAGCTAATTTATTGCGTGTTAAATATGTTGGAACTGTAGTAAACTCGTTTTTAATTGTTTTGAGGCAGTATACATTAACAGAGATATTGTTCTGCTTCTCAAAACGGGAAATTTGTCTAAGAGTCATCGGAAACTGTATTCCAGTCAAATTTAATACTGTTGATGGGTGGGGATATGAAGAAGTTCTATCAGAGTGATTTTCAATTGGATGTAGGGCAGATACTACCGCCCACGCAAAACATGCATTATCTTCATTTTTAATATTTATGCAGGCTTGTTTCTTAGCTATTACTCCGGGCAACGGTATATATGAAGATCCAAGTTGTGGAGCCAACTTGTTGATATTAATTCCTAAGTTTATGATCTTGGTTAACGCCCACCCGCTGTCACGCTCGGCGAATTCCTCTAACTCCACCAACAATGGACTAATAACTTTTTCATCAAACCAACTGTCAAGATCCGTATTCTGATATATAGGGGAGTTGCAGGTGGTAAAATATTTATATTCTGTTAAAACTTTATCAGCCTTTGATATTTCAAATTCTCCACAGAAAGCCACATTAATTTTCACAGCCTCATATTTTTTCAATGCATTTTGGACACGACGTTTGAATAGTGCCTTACAATCAATTAAAAAAGACTTCGGATCCTTATGCTTCAAATTTGTAATTATTCCAGTCCTGATACGGTTATCGAAGGCCGATACGGAATCATCCCAATGAACTCGATGCTTAGCTGTTTGTTTAGCTTCTTTTAACCCAGCACCCCTCTTCTGAAGTGTAATGAACTGTCGTCTAAAGGATTTAATATGCCTTAACTGGGTCATAAGATGCTGTTTTTCTCCTACAGATTTAGCCTTTTTCAAATCACGATATATTAACTGGATAACTCTAGTACATTCTTTAAATCCATCACCAATATCATCACCACGTGGAGTAAGTGATAAAATTGCTAACAAAGCACTGAGGCGCTTAACAATAGTCTCAATATATGACATACTGTTTCTATAACTGTTACTGAATGAAAAAAATTACTACGCGCAAGCGGTCAAGTATATTTTAGGTCGGACGGAAAACTAAACTAGGACAGAAAACTAAACTAGAACAGAAAAGGCCCCCTAAAAGCCGATAATTTGTGCTAATTTTCCATATGAACACATATAAAATTTTACTTTTTACTCGTTTTGAATTGCTTCATTATATATGTAAAGTTATATATATTAGGCTACATTTATTAAGAATAGATACAAATTAATGGGTCACTTTAATTTCAATAGTTAAATGTCAAACCATTATACCGAAAAGGCCCCCTAAAAGCCGATCATTTGTGCTAATTTTCCATATGAACACATATAAAATTTTACTTTTTACTCGTTTTGAATTTCTTCATTATATATGTAATGTTATATATATTAGGCTACATTTATTAAGAACATATACAAATCAATGGATCATTTTAATTTCAATAGTTAAATGTCAAACCATTATACGGAAAAGGCCCCCGAAAAGCCATTCATTTGTGCTAATTTTCTATATGAACACGTATAAAATTTTACTTTTTACTCGTTTTGAATTGCTTTATTATGTATGTAAAGTTATATATTAAACGACATTCATTAAGAGTCAGATACAAATCAATGCTTAATTTTAATTTCAATACTTAAATGTCAAACCTTTTAACACCTTACTAGACCCTATGGAGGGTATATGGTGTCAGGGGATCTATGCCATTAGAGCACCCACCCAGTAAAGACTGAGAGGCAAAGCGAGAAAAGGTTTAAACATCATACAGTATTTTAAATAATGGGAAATATAACCGTTACGTTGTCAAGACAGTGTAGGCAGAGGAAAAAAAAATAAGGTTACACATAGTCACCACCTCGAGTGTTTTAAAAGCCATTACAGCCCCTCGCGTTCAAAGCCACTACACAGAGGGACGAGGTAAAGGGGTAGACTATATGTTCTACCAAATAATTAATCGTTACGGCCCGTTGCCAAGACAACGTAGGCAAAAACTGAAAGACCGGGGCCTACGGGTAGTTCTTTGATAGCCGTCAGGCGACAGTTTCCACAATACATGTCTTGATGACAAACGAAAGATGCTGTATATACCTAACCCCTTAAAGGTAATCAGCAACCTTTGGAGAGTCGAACTTACGGAATACCAGGGTTGATACGTCTCCCACAGTGTGGTACCTGTCGCATTTTCGTGAGGAAACTGTCGACTACCTTTTATACCACAAGCGGAGCCATACCAAACAAAGATAAATAAAAATAACAAGAATCAATCGTTTGTTTCTTCATAAAGCAATTCAATTATAGAAATTGTGAAAACCTTGTATATATAATTTATATTAACAGAATTCTCCAAGTGCCTCGTATATAATTCCCAAAGCAGTTAAACAAATGATATTTTTAAAAGTAAAAATTATTAATGTAAAATGTAATACTAACAGAATTTTATATTAATCCTGTATACTTATTTTGAAAACATATGAATTATGAAAACCTTGTATACATAATTTAAAACTGCATACAAATTAATGTTATCAGAATTTATGATGCTCCTGTATATAGTAGTTTTAAAATATCATAAACAAAATTAACCAAAAAATCTAAAAAATATGCTATCAGAATTTTTGGGAACCCTGTATTTAAGGACTCTATATATAATTGTTAAAATACCACAAACAAAATTGACTATAACATAAAAGCATCTAAAAAAAAAAAAAAAAAAAATGTAAACTAGCAAAATTTATGAAAACCCTATATATTTAACAAGACGGGGGCCTACGGTTAAAAATAATAAAAAAGAAAGTTGTCTTACCTCCCCCCCCAACACTACTCTCATGCCATAACCATTTTTTTTCAATAGGATGCAGCAACTAAAGCAAAGAAAAAATTCAATCTCTCAATTTTTTTTGTTCTCTGTATTATATGATGAATGTAATTGTAACACATTCAGTAAAAGTCAAAATAAAAACGTTAATTCAGGAATAGATTTCGCTTAAGAACCAGTGTTTTATTTACAGCTTGCGTAACTATGTAACAAAAAAAAAAACTAATTTAAACCCATATCAATCGTCCAATATTCAAGTTTAATTTCTCTCCGATATAGCAATAAATAACTAATAAAATATTATTAAAACTACATTAACATTAATTCGTTCTGTATTATCCGGATTTAAAAAATATATATCTTTTCTTACTTAATGGGTAAAATAATTAGACTTAATTACTAACAAACTCTTTAAAGTAATATAAATATAAAAGGGAATAATATAAATGATATGAAATGCAAAGAAAAAATAATAATTAACGATGATGTGATATCGTATCTAAATAGTCAAAATGTATAACACATACCTCTGATATAAATACAATCGGCTACATTTAATGCCGAACACAATATGAACTGAAATGATTTAAAAAGGCGACTGCATCGTATTGTGGACGGGGCGAAGAACGGATATTTAGCGACATGACATGACAAGTCGGTAACCGATAGCTGAGTCTACAGTTTTATATTGTTTACATAACTGTGGTCAGGGTAGGATTAAGAAATCATATAAAAAATTATCATAATTAAATACGTAGATACAGGGTAAATATAAAAATCTACAGAGTAGAATAAATAGTTCATATAAAATAAAAAATTATAATTAAATACGTAGATACAGGGTAAACTTAAAAATCTACAGGCTAGAATAAAAAGTTCATATAAAATAAAAATTATAATACATAATTGTAGAGTAGTTATTTACATACGTACATACAAGATAAATTTAAAAATCTACAGGGTAGGATTAAAGAGTCATATAAATAAGCTGATAGAGATTGAAGGAAAAAAAAAGGACTAATTGGATAACTGAACTATTGTTAAAGTACAAGTTTTCATATCAATTTAGTGAATAACGCCGGACAAATTTAATTGGTTGTAACATAGTTGCTATAAAGTTCAAAACTTTAAT
Source organism: Rosalia funebris (assembly GCA_037954035.1). Taxonomy (NCBI): domain Eukaryota; kingdom Metazoa; phylum Arthropoda; class Insecta; order Coleoptera; family Cerambycidae; genus Rosalia; species Rosalia funebris. The sequence continues at coordinate 30,854,755 of JAZFAV010000009.1, read as the reverse complement.
TCATGTCTCGAAATCTGCATAATGCATGAGTTGACCAATGATGTTCATCACCAAAGTTATTCTCGATATACTTAATCACATGTAAAGGAACTACTGTATTGGTGTTGATCTGATGTTTGGTATTTCCTAAACAGAGATCTTAAAAAATCTCTTCTATTCGATACTCTAGATTGTCTCTTTTACTGGGTGGGTGCTGTCAAAAATTCCCCCTACATCCTCCATAGGGTATAGCAAGGTGTGAAGAGGTTTTTTGACAAAAAAAATAATCGAAATAGAGGAAACCAAAATGTACAAACCTCTCTCCGTCAAAAGGAAGTTTTTGGAAGACTACAGCTCGGTTCCTTACGGATATAATCAAAAAGTGTCTAATTTACTAAATACTTATCGTTAATACTGTATATTCTATTATTATTATTATTATTATTATTATTGTTAATACTGTATATACTATTATTATTATTATTATTATATTTTAGCATTATATGTACCTGTAATATGTTGTATATAATTCACGTATGTTTAATAAAAATATCTATTTACACCATTCAATTTTTTTACAGCTATAAATAACAAAAATTAAAAAATGAAAATAAAGGGGGTAAAAGCATCTAGACTTGATGAAATAAAAAAGAGCAAAGAAAAAATAGTAAAAATTTTATTTATTAAGGGTATCTATACATTGTATTAAAACATATTTCTCCGTATTTTATACATTTACATTTGGCAAATAAATTTTCTGAAGCCATATTTGAACAGAAAGCGGTAAATTCATTATATTTCTTGATATGATCCACTAGTAACACAGCATAACCTCTTTCTCTGTGCCCCTCCGTCGTGTAAATATAATTCAGCGTTCTTGGGTTAGAGTGTTTGTTGAGAGGATCGAAATCCATTTTAGACATTAAAGCAAAAGATAAAGGAGCGTCGTTTTCATCGTATAGTATGTAACACGTAGGCTCCTTATCTACACGCCATTGATCAATTAACATATCAGACATATTCAAGTCTTTTATTTTTCGTTGAGCTTCTTCCCCGAGAAAGGATTTAATTGTTGGCTTCATTTTTTTTTTTTGCAGCCTGTCACCACCAGAAATGAGATGAGAATGAAGAGCTTACCAGATACACCCTCAATATATAACTTCAGGGAAATTGAAGAAGGGGTTGGGGGTAACCTCAGGAAGATTGGAGAAGGAGTGGGGGGTATGGATCTCTGGTTCTTGTTGACGAGATACTAAGGTATGTTTTCAGTTTTTATTTATACTTGATAACAGTGTCGATGCTATCGAATAATGACGTCATGCTGCACATGCTCTGCGATATTAATATTCTTTTGTTGAGTTGCTCTTTCTTATTCTTATGTAATCGTCTATCTGCATAAACCTCTCCTTAACCATAATATTTTGTTTGTATATTGCATTCTTGAGTTCGTTGCACTGACGAAACATTGTCGTTAAAAAATGACTCCTCAAAAAAAATATATATATATATAAAATGACTCAAAAATGACTACACTTTTTGTAGTATGCACCCTAATTTTATCCACAATTATCCACATTTTTATCCACAATTATCCACACTTTTATCCACAATTATCCATATTTTTATCCACAATTATCCACATTATCCACAATTATCCTATTACCCTTATGTTGCAGGGCTGTACGACCTATTTAAATGGAGCTGTACGACCTGTCGTACATATATCGTAAATTGATTTTATTTTGTTTAAATAAAATGATGAAGCTATAATTATCTCGAATGAGATGCTGATGCTTAGGTAACCGTGTGTATGTTTGATAGAGATAGAAACAGTCTACAAGTTTATGTCTACCCATACTGAAATCCATTACCTTAACATTGCTAATTAGCTTTAAAAAAATGTAGAAGATCTTCTACATTTTTAAAGTGTGCAGCATGACGTCATTATTCGATCGCATCGACACTGTTATCAAGTATAAATAAAAACTGAAAACATACCTTAGTATCTCGTCAACAAGAACCAGAGATCTATACCCCCCACTCCTTCTCCAATCTTCCTGAGGTTACCCCCAACCCCTTCTTCAATTTCCCTGAGGTTATATATTGAGGGTGTAAAATATAATAATAATAATAATAGAATATACAGTATTAACGATAAGTATTTAGTAAATTAGACACTTTTTGATTATATCCGTAAGGAACCGAGCTGTAGTCTTCCAAAAACTTCCTTTTGACGGAGAGAGGTTTGTACATTTTGGTTTCCTCTATTTCGATTATTTTTTTTGTCAAAAAACCTCTTCACACCTTGCTATACCCTATGGAGGATGTAGGGGGAATTTTTGACAGCACCCACCCAGTAAAAGAGACAATCTAGAGTATCGAATAGAAGAGATTTTTTAAGATCTCTGTTTAGGAAATACCAAACATCAGATCAACACCAATACAGTAGTTCCTTTACATGTGATTAAGTATATCGAGAATAACTTTGGTGATGAACATCATTGGTCAACTCATGCATTATGCAGATTTCGAGACATGAATTAAAGTTTTGAACTTTATAGCAACTATGTTACAACCAATTAAATTTGTCCGGCGTTATTCACTAAATTGATATGAAAACTTGTACTTTAACAATAGTTCAGTTATCCAATTAGTCCTTTTTTTTTCCTTCAATCTCTATCAGCTTATTTATATGACTCTTTAATCCTACCCTGTAGATTTTTAAATTTATCTTGTATGTACGTATGTAAATAACTACTCTACAATTATGTATTATAATTTTTATTTTATATGAACTTTTTATTCTAGCCTGTAGATTTTTAAGTTTACCCTGTATCTACGTATTTAATTATAATTTTTTATTTTATATGAACTATTTATTCTACTCTGTAGATTTTTATATTTACCCTGTATCTACGTATTTAATTATGATAATTTTTTATATGATTTCTTAATCCTACCCTGACCACAGTTATGTAAACAATATAAAACTGTAGACTCAGCTATCGGTTACCGACTTGTCATGTCATGTCGCTAAATATCCGTTCTTCGCCCCGTCCACAATACGATGCAGTCGCCTTTTTAAATCATTTCAGTTCATATTGTGTTCGGCATTAAATGTAGCCGATTGTATTTATATCAGAGGTATGTGTTATACATTTTGACTATTTAGATACGATATCACATCATCGTTAATTATTATTTTTTCTTTGCATTTCATATCATTTATATTATTCCCTTTTATATTTATATTACTTTAAAGAGTTTGTTAGTAATTAAGTCTAATTATTTTACCCATTAAGTAAGAAAAGATATATATTTTTTAAATCCGGATAATACAGAACGAATTAATGTTAATGTAGTTTTAATAATATTTTATTAGTTATTTATTGCTATATCGGAGAGAAATTAAACTTGAATATTGGACGATTGATATGGGTTTAAATTAGTTTTTTTTTTTGTTACATAGTTACGCAAGCTGTAAATAAAACACTGGTTCTTAAGCGAAATCTATTCCTGAATTAACGTTTTTATTTTGACTTTTACTGAATGTGTTACAATTACATTCATCATATAATACAGAGAACAAAAAAAATTGAGAGATTGAATTTTTTCTTTGCTTTAGTTGCTGCATCCTATTGAAAAAAAATGGTTATGGCATGAGAGTAGTGTTGGGGGGGGAGGTAAGACAACTTTCTTTTTTATTATTTTTAACCGTAGGCCCCCGTCTTGTTAAATATATAGGGTTTTCATAAATTTTGCTAGTTTACATTTTTTTTTTTTTTTTTTTAGATGCTTTTATGTTATAGTCAATTTTGTTTGTGGTATTTTAACAATTATATATAGAGTCCTTAAATACAGGGTTCCCAAAAATTCTGATAGCATATTTTTTAGATTTTTTGGTTAATTTTGTTTATGATATTTTAAAACTACTATATACAGGAGCATCATAAATTCTGATAACATTAATTTGTATGCAGTTTTAAATTATGTATACAAGGTTTTCATAATTCATATGTTTTCAAAATAAGTATACAGGATTAGTATAAAATTCTGTTAGTATTACATTTTACATTAATAATTTTTACTTTTAAAAATATCATTTGTTTAACTGCTTTGGGAATTATATACGAGGCACTTGGAGAATTCTGTTAATATAAATTATATATACAAGGTTTTCACAATTTCTATAATTGAATTGCTTTATGAAGAAACAAACGATTGATTCTTGTTATTTTTATTTATCTTTGTTTGGTATGGCTCCGCTTGTGGTATAAAAGGTAGTCGACAGTTTCCTCACGAAAATGCGACAGGTACCACACTGTGGGAGACGTATCAACCCTGGTATTCCGTAAGTTCGACTCTCCAAAGGTTGCTGATTACCTTTAAGGGGTTAGGTATATACAGCATCTTTCGTTTGTCATCAAGACATGTATTGTGGAAACTGTCGCCTGACGGCTATCAAAGAACTACCCGTAGGCCCCGGTCTTTCAGTTTTTGCCTACGTTGTCTTGGCAACGGGCCGTAACGATTAATTATTTGGTAGAACATATAGTCTACCCCTTTACCTCGTCCCTCTGTGTAGTGGCTTTGAACGCGAGGGGCTGTAATGGCTTTTAAAACACTCGAGGTGGTGACTATGTGTAACCTTATTTTTTTTTCCTCTGCCTACACTGTCTTGACAACGTAACGGTTATATTTCCCATTATTTAAAATACTGTATGATGTTTAAACCTTTTCTCGCTTTGCCTCTCAGTCTTTACTGGGTGGGTGCTCTAATGGCATAGATCCCCTGACACCATATACCCTCCATAGGGTCTAGTAAGGTGTTAAAAGGTTTGACATTTAAGTATTGAAATTAAAATTAAGCATTGATTTGTATCTGACTCTTAATGAATGTCGTTTAATATATAACTTTACATACATAATAAAGCAATTCAAAACGAGTAAAAAGTAAAATTTTATACGTGTTCATATAGAAAATTAGCACAAATGAATGGCTTTTCGGGGGCCTTTTCCGTATAATGGTTTGACATTTAACTATTGAAATTAAAATGATCCATTGATTTGTATATGTTCTTAATAAATGTAGCCTAATATATATAACATTACATATATAATGAAGAAATTCAAAACGAGTAAAAAGTAAAATTTTATATGTGTTCATATGGAAAATTAGCACAAATGATCGGCTTTTAGGGGGCCTTTTCGGTATAATGGTTTGACATTTAACTATTGAAATTAAAGTGACCCATTAATTTGTATCTATTCTTAATAAATGTAGCCTAATATATATAACTTTACATATATAATGAAGCAATTCAAAACGAGTAAAAAGTAAAATTTTATATGTGTTCATATGGAAAATTAGCACAAATTATCGGCTTTTAGGGGGCCTTTTCTGTTCTAGTTTAGTTTTCTGTCCTAGTTTAGTTTTCCGTCCGACCTAAAATATACTTGACCGCTTGCGCGTAGTAATTTTTTTCATTCAGTAACAGTTATAGAAACAGTATGTCATATATTGAGACTATTGTTAAGCGCCTCAGTGCTTTGTTAGCAATTTTATCACTTACTCCACGTGGTGATGATATTGGTGATGGATTTAAAGAATGTACTAGAGTTATCCAGTTAATATATCGTGATTTGAAAAAGGCTAAATCTGTAGGAGAAAAACAGCATCTTATGACCCAGTTAAGGCATATTAAATCCTTTAGACGACAGTTCATTACACTTCAGAAGAGGGGTGCTGGGTTAAAAGAAGCTAAACAAACAGCTAAGCATCGAGTTCATTGGGATGATTCCGTATCGGCCTTCGATAACCGTATCAGGACTGGAATAATTACAAATTTGAAGCATAAGGATCCGAAGTCTTTTTTAATTGATTGTAAGGCACTATTCAAACGTCGTGTCCAAAATGCATTGAAAAAATATGAGGCTGTGAAAATTAATGTGGCTTTCTGTGGAGAATTTGAAATATCAAAGGCTGATAAAGTTTTAACAGAATATAAATATTTTACCACCTGCAACTCCCCTATATATCAGAATACGGATCTTGACAGTTGGTTTGATGAAAAAGTTATTAGTCCATTGTTGGTGGAGTTAGAGGAATTCGCCGAGCGTGACAGCGGGTGGGCGTTAACCAAGATCATAAACTTAGGAATTAATATCAACAAGTTGGCTCCACAACTTGGATCTTCATATATACCGTTGCCCGGAGTAATAGCTAAGAAACAAGCCTGCATAAATATTAAAAATGAAGATAATGCATGTTTTGCGTGGGCGGTAGTATCTGCCCTACATCCAATTGAAAATCACTCTGATAGAACTTCTTCATATCCCCACCCATCAACAGTATTAAATTTGACTGGAATACAGTTTCCGATGACTCTTAGACAAATTTCCCGTTTTGAGAAGCAGAACAATATCTCTGTTAATGTATACTGCCTCAAAACAATTAAAAACGAGTTTACTACAGTTCCAACATATTTAACACGCAATAAATTAGCTAAACACGTAAATCTATTGATGGTTCAAAATAAATATTATGAGAATGATGACGAAATTGGTGATGAGCAAACATGGTATCATTTTTGTTGGATAAAAGATTTGTCAAGACTTTTATCTAAACAGTTGTCTAAGCACAATGGACAAAAATATATATGTGACCGCTGTTTACACTATTTTCACAATGAAATGAGCTTAGAGTCGCACACTTTAGACTGTCAAACTCTCAATATGTGTAAAATTCGATTGCCTAGCGAGGACAAGAAAAATTTACAGTTTAAGAATTATGAACATAAAGAACGAGTTCCATTCATAGTTTACGCTGACATCGAGTGCTTACTTCAACCAGTTAACGAAATCAATAAAACACGTCGAAAATATCAGAATCATATCCCCTACAGCATTGGATACTATGTAAAATGTTCATACGATGATACTTTATCCTTTTACAAATCATACCGAGGAGAGAACTGTGTACAATGGTTTACTAATGAACTTAAACAATTAGCTGAAGATTTGCAAACAGTCTTTTTATGTCCCATACCTATGGATAAACTATCAGTAATGGAAGAAATGTGTTTTAAATTAACTACAACATGTCATATATGTGAGAAACCATTTAAATTAGATGATAGAAAAGTGCGAGATCATTGTCATTTCACTGGAAAATACAGAGGCGCTGCACATGAGGGCTGTAATATTAATTATAAAGACAGTCATATAGTACCAGTTGTTTTTCATAATCTGTCTGGTTATGATGCCCATTTCGTAATTAAAAGTATAGCAAGCGACATCGAAGGACGAGTAGACTTGCTTCCCATCAATAAAGAGAAATACATATCAGTTACAAAGCACATGCCTGACCACCAAATTAAATTTAGGTTTATTGACAGCTTTAGATTTATGTCTGGAGGATTGGATACACTAGCTGCTAATTTGAGCAAGTACCCTATTCTCCGAAGTCAGTTCCCTGAATTGTCGGAAGATAAACTTAAACTTATTACAAGGAAAGGTGTTTTCCCTTATGATTTTATTGATTCCACAGAAAAACTGTCCTATCCAGAACTACCTCCTAAAGATTGTTTTTACAATAAGTTACATGAACAGTCTATATATGACAAAGACTATTCCCATGCACAAACTGTCTGGAATAAATTTGAATGTCGTAATTTGGGGGACTACTCAGACCTATACATGAAAACAGATATACTTCTCTTAGCTGACATTTTCGAGGCATTTCGAGCAAGCTGTATAGACACGCACAAATTAGACCCCGCCTACTACCATACATTACCAGGTTTCACTTGGAGCTGCATGATGAAGTACACAAAAGTAAATTTAGAACTTCTTACTGATATTGATATGATTATGTTCATTGAGAGAGGTATTCGAGGTGGTTTAAGCCAGTGTTCAAAGAGGCATGCCAAAGCTAATAATAAATTCATGCCTAATTATGATCCATTATCCCCTACTTCATATTTAATGTATTTTGATATTAATAATCAATATGGGTGGGGGATGAGCCAGCCGCTTCCGATTGGTGAATTTCAGTGGATTGAAGATTATGAAAAATTGAATGTATTGGATATTTCTGATGATGCCGATAGGGGTTACATTCTAGAAGTAGATTTAGAATACCCGCAGGACCTCCACAATCGGTTTCGAGATCTACATCCAGCTCCTGAACATCGAATACCACCAGGTTCAAAGTTACCAAAATTAATGGGTACCCTGTATAATAAATCTCGCTATATTATACATTATAGAAATTTGAAACAAGCTATAAGTTTTCGTATTAAACTGAAAAAAATCCATCGCGTTCTCGAATTTAAGCAATCTACTTGGCTAAAACCATATATAGACTTAAATACACGACTAAGAGCTCAGGCCACTAATGAGTTTGAAAAAAATCTATTCAAACTTATGAATAATGCTGTATTCGGGAAAACTATGGAAAATGTAAGGAAACATTCGATAGTCAAACTAGTAAACAAATGGGATGGCAGATATGGCGCTGAAGCACTTATTGCAAGACCTGAATTTAAGTCGGCGACCATTTTCAATAAAAATTTAGTGGCCATTGAGTTAAACAAAACTGAAATTTATTTCAATAAGCCTATTTATGTAGGCATGTGTATATTAGACTTGGCGAAAACAACAATATATGATTTTCATTATAGCTATATGATTCCAGAATTTGGTAGTGATTGTTCTGTTTTGTATACAGACACTGATTCGCTAATTTATGAAATTCATAATAAAAATATATATGATACTATAAAAAGAGATTGCCGCGCACGCTTCGACACCAGTGACTACTCGACAGACAATATTTATGGAATACCCCTAGTTAATAAGAAAGTCTTAGGAATGATGAAAGACGAGAACAATGGACGTATAATGACTGATTTCGTTGCCCTAAGATCGAAAATGTATGCAACTAAGGTAATGAGAACGCATGAGGATGAAACCAAGGAAAGGCTAAAGTTAGAAAAGGAGGGACTGACGGAGAAAGAAATAGCTCAAGTAATGAAAAACGGGGGAATCAATAAGAAGGCAAAGGGTGTAAAAAAGTCAACTATTAAAAGAAAAATCACATTTGAAGACTACCTCGAATGTTTAAATGGAATGATAGAAAAAACTGTATCTCAAAATTTAATAACATCAGAAAAACATAATATTTACTCTATTATACAAGAAAAAATTGCCCTCAGTCCTTATGATGACAAGAGACAAATTCTACCTGACACTTATGACACTCTTCCATGGGGATATGCTTCAATGTGTACTGATTAATTTATCTAATGTATTGTATATCCAATTACCTCTGTAATATTTTTTACTGTTTATTATATTGTAACAATAAGCGTACTGTATTTTATTTATATCTGAATATAAACAGGTGGGTAAAAATCTGTGTCAACAGTAATGACGAGTAATATACAACCTGTAAATAATAGAGATTAAAAAAATTATAATTCCAATGACCAATACTGAAACACTATTCAGAGAGCCTTCTTCCGACTTCCGCACTTAATTACCCCTTGTATTTGAATAGAATCGAGAAATTTTAAATTGTGTGAGTGACGTCATAAGTTTTTTCTTTAGTGCTGCCATGTTTAATATCACCATGTTTTATTAATAATATGCTAGACGCGTTTTAAGTGTCTGAGAAATTTCCCCGCCTTCAGATTTTTTTTTCACTGTCGTCAATACCTCTTCCGCTACCAAACTGTATCATTAAAATTCATAGTCTCCAGATTTCGTATTTCCCCCGCCTTTTAATATTATTATATATTGTACTAAAATACCTACTGCGCAATGGTGAACTGATTCTACAATATTGAACACGTAAGAATTTAAGATTTCAATGGCTCATCGGTAAAGCATAGGACTGGCAACGCAGAGGTCCCGGGTTCAAATCCACAAATAGTCAGACTTTTTTTTTAAATAGAATTGAAATTCTCGACAACGCCAACACTTAGAATTTATCACCAATGCCATCTTCTGTTGAATTTACATACTAGAGCGTCGGTGGGGGCGTCGGGGCGGGGGCGTCGCGGTGGAGGGCGTCGGTGTGGTACAAAAATGACCAGAATGGACCTCCATAAGAAAATACATGGGATTTTGGTCCCGTACTCTCATAGCTTATACCGCGGGTGGAGGGCGTCGCGACGCTCGGCGTCGGTGTGATACAAAAATGACCAGAATGGACCTCCATAAGAAAATACATGGGATTTTGGTCCCGTACTCTCATAGCTTATCTACTGAGGAGCTATAGTAGAATAAAATAAACTTATAATCTTAAAACAGAACAGATATTAAAACAAAAAGGATATATGTATACTGGTCTAATTTACATTGGACGCGAATATCTGCATAGCAGTGTACGCCTTTTACTCTGGATTGCATATGATGCTATATTTAAGTTGATTTATGATTCTGCAAGCAAACAATGCATTTAATCTTTCCAAGCTAACTCATTAATTATAATTATCAAAGACGTATACTTTGAACATCTCTCTTTCTCTCTGACAGTTAACTAATCTCATTTCATAAATCGACCATAAACATGATTCAAGTTTTGATGTATATTTGCTTTTACTTATGCTGGCAGGAATAAATGATTTAAGAGGCAAGACAATGGAGCATAAGATATTTACACTTCTATTGACTTTAAACGATGCCTCTTAGTTAAATGCAAATTGTAATCAAATTATCACCTTGTCTTGGGATGAAACATAGTTAATAGTTAATACTAAAATAATGAAGTCATTTTACACGCGGATACACATCATCCTACGACGTCTTCTATACAGTCCCAAGTATGGTTGAGAGTGCCTGACAGAGAGCCCATTACCACAAATTTGAGCGTTATTAGTGCGAACTAAGATAAGCACATACAATAAATATATAATATGGAATACTTTTGACTAATAATTTGTTACCCACGCATGTTACCTTTCTCCTCCCAAGGATCATAAAACATTATGGTCGACTGGAATATTTAATTTAATTTATAATTACCATATGGGTAAATTTCTAGGTATATAGGTATTACCATATCTAGGGTAAATTATTACATAATTACCTCATATTCAAGGTCTCCACATTCTTTAGATTAATCTGGTGTAACAGCCAATCCTTGAAGAGCCAACCGTCTGAAGCTGGCCTAGATTTCCAGTTTTGATCGCGGGAGTAATTTGGGCGTAGGTTCGATTCCCGCATTACCCAACTAAGCGTTTTTTATATATATCCATAGAAATGTCCAGGGATTAGGTGGAAGAGTAGCAGTAAGCTAAACCTCGCCCCCGAAAGCTACGAATAAAAGTACAAAAAAATGCTACATAGGCCTAAAGAAATAGTTCATTTCAATAGTAAAATGTTATCAAGGAAAACAACTATTTCAACAGATAATATCTCGCTAGTAATAAATACTTGATACTTAGATCTGTCACTCACCAATAAAACAGAAAATCATGGTTTGTCGACTACCATTACACCGTACAACCATGGATAAGAACAAAACCATCATATGACACCATGTAGTGACACCACCAACAAGATTATCAACGAAACATCAATACAAATTTAACGAAATCCATAAGTATAACCTTTTCTTCTCAAGAAACATAAAATACTAGGGCCTATTAGAACATATAACTTATATTTTGTATATAGATAAATTACAAAATAAGTCGAAAATCTATATATGTAACTCAAGATAAAACTCAACTTAACTGTTTATAATTATTTTTGATATCGCTATAAACTCTTACTAACTCAGAAAGTTTCCCATTACAGCATAATTTTAGATATAAACGACAAATTGACGTTTTCGTTGATGATACAAAACAAAAAAAAAGTGTAATTTATGAACGATTGACTTAACCAATTTTTACCTCCTAACTTTTACAAATCGCTAGTCCCATTATATACTTAACCCCTTTGCTGAATTGGGATAACTATGTAAAATATTTATTTACTAATGTTGGTTAGTAAGTAATTAACAGAAGCTGTTAAAAAGACTTCTTGCCATTACAATATAACAATAGATATTATTTGTACTTACACAATATTATTATTCATAAGTAGAGATTCAGTTACACTTGATAAATACTAGCATTACGCACGTCTCAATAAAAAATTGCTTGATAATACAGACAAGGGCCAGACTAACACCTCAGTATAAAATACTATGTAACAGGTCACTTCATTGCCAGTACAGAGACCCAATGGTCTCTGTACTGGCATTTTGAATGAGACTAGATCGAATGTTGGTTGGCACTCGGAAATAAATCAACACAAATTGTTTATGGAAGAAGAATAAAATCATAAAGAACAATCATTATAAAAAATAAATATATGTGCATGATAATCGTTGCAGTATATTTTAATAACAGAGTTGCATACTGATATTTGTACGCTGAATGAAGTATACATCTTTACTTTTAAAATATCGATGTACAGGATGTCAGAGCATATAAGAGCATCAGCACTGTCCCTTCATCTCTACGACAATGTCAAACTCGATAAAATCCTCATTGTGTCACAATTATTGCTGCACTTTAAACCTGTATCTTTGTTGGAACTAACTTGGAATCAACCTCAATTCGCCAGATATTGATCCCCTGAACTAAATCTATTTCAATGCTTTAGAAAGTTCATTAAATGGTAATCTGTTCCAGCAAGATTTCTGCACTACATTGGAAATTCAAATTCAATTTGATAATGACCAAGACACATCCTGGTATCTTATATTTTATTTTTAATAACCATCCTCAGAGAAATTCGTGAAATGTTGAAATAAAAGTTGTCATAACTCAAAGTTACGTCAAACCAAAACAAAGTTATGCCTACTAAATATTCAGAACGGTATAATATAGAAACAGTCTATTCCATTACCGATTTGCATGCACCTGAAACATGAAAACGTTTCCTTGCGCTTTTTTATTTTCAGCATGCTAACAAAGTCGCATTTTAATCCGAAAATTAAACGAACTAGATTCAAAGAGGCACGCCGTTTAAGCTCCACGTTGGACATAATCTCATTTTTCAAACAGTGTTTTGGTTATTTTCTGCCTCGTCACCTTTTCGTTTTAAATATATGGATTTCATACAGTAGGGATGTGATATAAGCTTTCCAGGGAATATCAATTGAAAAACGTTGGGGAAATAGATTTTCATCTCCGCTTTTAAGTTAGACGGTTATTAATTAAAACCAAAATAGAATGCGAAACAGAGGATATTGAAAATTTAAATAAAGTTACTTCAGACTGAGTATAGTAATTGTAGATTAATCAATACGAAATAATAAAAAGACTGGATGACACCATATGTGACATATTTGTTAACGACAGCCATTGCCATTTATATATATCCTATAAGTATTCAAATCTTTACTATTTTACTATATTTAGAGAATATTAGTATTATTTAAATATAGTATAATAATAACTAAAAGGCCAATCTAACTAATCTCTTAAAACTCATATAACGCTATATAAGTATAACACGAATTTGTAGTTTAATCTAACAATTTCATGTATCCTTACTCTGTACTAATGTCAAACAATCAATAGACAAACTTTAATAGAGCAGCATAAAACTATTTGTTGCCTCCCTTCCCAGAATCTTTAGGAACACAACAAAAGGAGTATGTGAATAAAATTGACGTTAATAAGTCACAAATATCAAATCAGGTAATATTTACAAACAAATAAAATATAAAATGAATAAAGTAAATTTTATCATCATATACATCCAATCCTGTTATAACGGATCTTGGAAAAGTGGTAGCCATACCGCTACAAATGTAAGTTAGTATACAAGCAAAGACGGGATGCCCAAAAACTAGTAGTGGCTTGAAAAATGGGGATATGTATGCGATATCTTATCTACAAGTGAATTCCAATTCATTCTTGATAGATGCTATGCGACAAACTGATATAATCATCAGGAATCCCCGAATAGTTTGTAAACGAAAAACTGATAAAATAGTTAATCTACATCTAAAATCTGCTAATCTCTGTTAATCCTACGACTCAAGTGAGTCGAAGTTAAGTGATACATATCTCTATACAGATTGTAAAAAACAGTATCATGATACTACAGTTTGTACTATTTGACTAATCTGTACCATAATCATTATTGAAGCACTGACCCACTGCGGCTGTTAGTCCTCCAGAAAGATTAAATAAAAGATCCTAATGGACCTAGGAGAATACTATGAGCGCTCGGTCAGTTACCCGGCGCGGAATTATAAATGTGTAGCATTTTGATCAGCGATCCCGTGGATGAGTGACCTATTGTATTGTCCTATAGAGGTTGCTGCGACAATGTACTGTGGTCCGGGGTGGCGGACTTGACCCGGTATTGGGGTGCCATTGTATGCTTGGGTTCGGGTCCCAACGGGGGGAATCTGGCACCTCTCCCTGAGCATGAGTGCATTTGTCCTTGTCTTTACGTGTAATTTTCCCCTGCTCAGCTCGAGCTTTAAGGGAAGGAAGTAGACTTCCGTGTCCAAATTTTTTTAAACTTTTTTATTATAGTACTTACTATATTTAAGTACCATGTAATTGATCTACTCCAACCATTAAAGAATGCATTGGTGAAAGCATTGGCCAACCGTGGTCGATAATCCTCTATAGAGAATGTACAAAAGAGTCTAGATGGTCCTGAATCTTACTAGAGAAATTCGAAATTTTACAAAATAAGGTTTACTTTTTCATGATCTTACATGGCCAAGTCCTAATATCTAAATCCAAAATTTTGACGAAGTCCTTTGTAAAATATTGGGAAATTCGAGGGAGAGAAATTTGTGACTGAATATTCCAAAAACTATAAAAGATCATCAATTTATTTTATTGATTTAGTAATCAATTGTTTACTCATTTACTCATTATTATTAAGTCGTTTAAATCAGCTCATCAAGGAGAATTAACTAATAAATAATATATAGGGTGTTCGAATAATTATCTTCTTTATACTATACTTACATAAATTATTCTATGTACTTATAATTCTATTTAGCACGTTCAGTACGGTGTCCTATTGCCAAAACCACCCCCAAAGACGGGATATTTTTTTACGTTTCTCGGACATTTTTTGTATGGAGAATTGGGGAAAATGTTTTAAGAAATCTAAAACTAATTTTTTGGCGTGAGCTATATGTACCCCATCAGGTCGTGGCACAAGACGCCTAGGCAATCCCTATATTGTAGCGCAACTCGCCACTGTACTCTTTGCAGCCCTGTTTTATAAACATTTTATCAAATCTACTATGTCAGTCCTAATACATAATATTCCTATAACCAAAAATATGAAAAATATCGAAATCAACTGAAAGTGTAATAAATTTATTAGAAGCAAATCACACAATACAATAAATTTAAGACACAAAGTAACGTAGATGTATAATAAAATTACTTACTTGTAAAAAAAAGCAGCTGTACAGAAAAACGGGGCAATTGATTTTCCAGCAACGAAAGGTACTGTCTGGTTGAAGACGAAATAGAGAATAGAAAACGATAGAAAGGACCCGCCTTAGGCGGGCTTTATCCTCACCACGATGCAAAAGCGAGCGGGAGAATATGAACGCTCCATGAGGTATATAGCAATCACCCGTCCTAGCGGTAGATCCTCTTGATGACTATGTACCTCATCCGTCCTTAACGTGTTAGATAATGAATCCATAATATTAAAAATTGACCTATGCAAGTATTTCTTATAAATCGCTAAAATAATGTCAAACGTAATATTATTTAGTGCATTCTTCATATCTTCTTGAAGTGTCAGATTCCCATTTAAATTAAAATAAATCTATATTTTAGTAATTTTTTAACATCACGTTGTTTTTTACGAAAACTTTTTGTATAAAACATAATGATTATTTTTAAAATTTAAGAAGACAACCCAAGTACCGATGACTCATTTTAAAAATGTCTCTATTATACAATATTTATAGTTTATTTCATCGCTATTTGCCAAATAAAAAATCTCAAAACCTTGGCTTGTCTTTATGGCTAGGCTTAAATAAACTCTTCCATTTATCAGCAATATAAGAGAGTTTTTTATTTGGCAAATAGCGATGAAATGAATAGTACTATTAAATTCAATAATATTACAGATATAAGCGCATGCAACATCAGTTTGGAGAATACTATATAGTCATGAATAAATCAGCAACAGTTGTACGTATACAACGAACTTGAATATACCGAGCAATGAAAAAATGTAAAATGATCATATTGTATGCATTTGCGTATTATTTAACAGAAATTCGTCGAATATTCCCTCTCAACTACTACTGCTTTCAGAAAGCCCGTAGCGATATTCGTTAAAATACACATCAAAGTAAAATCGTCGACTAAAATGAGACTATGAAATAATACTGGTATACGAGTTTATCTCAGTTTTATTAAAATATATTGTATGTATTACGGCGTGAATTACAAAAGAGTGGATTATAACAAACTTCAGTTTAATAATTCAAACATTTTCCGGTATGAATGTTTCCAGCATTACCAATTCGTTTCCTACAAAGCAAATCATGATACAGAATTAATAATAAATTGAAAAAGATTTGTCAAGAAATTCTAAACCCAAATGAATATATAATCTATAAATGAATAGAGTGAGGCGGCTGTGTAAGGATAGCCGTTCTTATATCCGGATGTGAACGATGATTGATATATCAAAATCAGGAAAATATAACAATCTTTGTCCTAACACAAAGGATGAAGTTAAGCCATTAGGCTAGTCTTATACTTTATTATTATTTATTATTTCAATCTTTTTTATAAGTATTTATTCCGTCATCCGTAGATATTATTGGGAGGAGATTAATCGGCCTGTAAGAAGAAACTGGTTCTACAGTTTTTCCTGGTTTTGAGATCATAATTATTTGTGTCCTTTTTAATTGACTTGAAAAATATTCATTTGCAAAAATAGCATTAGATATTTGAACTGTTGCTTTGATGTATTTTTGGTAATTCTTGTAAAACTTCGCTCTTATTAAATCATAGCTAGATGCCTTCTTTGGATTTATTTCGATCCCTAAAACATTTTTGACTTGTTGTAGAGTACAATTTTTCATTGGTCGTTCCATTTGGTGTGGGGAATTTAGAGTTTACTCAATTGTTTTTTCATGTTCCATAGTTGTTTCACTTGAGAACGGCTTGAAAACATTTGATAAATATTCTGCAAATGTACATGCTTTTTCTTTATTAGTTTTTGCCCATTCATTATATGGTTTTCTTATCTAAGCTCTTAAACCTCATAACCCCATAACCCCATAACCCCATAACCCCATAACCCACTGAACCAAAAATATTGGTTCTTTTTTCTCGAGTTATATGAGGTCTTTTCTCTTCAGGAGACATATGCAAATAATTTGTGAATAATAGCTGAAATTATGGGTTTTTTCAAATTATGGCAAAATTCTGATGTGATGAGGTAAAGGAGATTTCGAATTCAGATTCAGCGACCGCAAAAATATGTCGTAAACACGTAAGAAACTTAATTATTTACTATTAAGAAATTAATCGAGGAAGCCGTTACTCTATGGTAGTTCATAATTCACAACGGAAATGAGTAAAACAACTACCAAGTTTTATACCACTATATTTTCACAGAAACGTGACTGCAGTTTCGACAATTTTTATGTCATTTTTAAAAGATGATTCAACTAAGAATAAAGTACAAACATTCTGTTCCTATAATATATACTATCCAAATACAGAACTAAGTGTTATGACAATAAACAGGTAGTTAAGGTTTACAAAAGAAAACGTGTTTCATAAATGGTGCAATCCCGACCATCAAATTGTGGGAATTTCCATGAATATTATTAAGAACTTTGTAATCATTGTTTTTGTCTATATTTTGAATTGTTGTAAGTTCTGTTTCTGTCTGTGTTTCTGATAAAGGTAGGGAAAAAACTCTATGTAACCTTGAATTATATGCAGCTGTTTTATACGAATATGGGTGGCAAGAATCAAAGGGGATAGTTATGTCTATATATATAGGTTTTCGAAAAACATCAAATGTGAATTGATTATTTTCGTGTGTAACAGTAAGATCTAGAAACTGTATGTTGTTGCTTGTTTTTCGTTCTATCGTGAATTTTATTTTGGAGTGTAAGTTATTCATACTATTTAGGAAAGTTTTTAGTTGTCTAGTAGTATCTTTAAAGCAAGCTAAGATATCGTCCAGTTATTTATAAAATTGAATATGCTTTTGACCCACTTGAGAATTTAATATTAGTTCTTCTAGACATAAAAATATCTGCTAATAGAGGATTTAAACATGATCGCATAGGTAGACCGCTGTTTTGTATATAAAACTGATTGCTGAATTTGAAAGTAATTTTGACTGATGCATGTGTCGAAAACTAATAAAAATTGCGTTGCTATAGTGTTATTTAACTTAATTTTGTCTAGTAAGTTTTGAATTAAATTTGAAATTTCCTCCGGATAAATATTTGAAAACATATCTTTAATGTCAAATGATACCAAAAGCGAATTATGTGGGCTATGGATATGTTTTATGTTCTCTGCTAATTCTAATGAGTTTTTTACTGCATGTTTAGGTTTAAAATCTGTATGCTGTTTAAAAATTAAATTTAATTTTTTACCTAGATCTCTAGTTGGACTATTAGTATGTGATACTACCGGTGTAATGGGGTTATCTGGTTTTTGAATTTTTATTAACCCATATAATTCTAATTATTCGTATTTCGTATTTTGAAAAAATTATTTCTATGTTTTCTATGGTTTGTTATACTTCAGCTTGATATTTATTGATTGGGTCTTTATTAATTTTAATGATATCTTCTGATTGAATGAAATGATTTACCCTACTTATGTAATCCGACTTGCTGAGAATTACCGTGGCATTTGATTTAACTGCTTTTTTTACTACTAGATTATCATCATTGATTTTGGCCGTGATTGATTTGATAATTTGCTTGTCTACTTGGTCGTTATGACTATTATTAGTGATTTTTAAAAAGTTCTTTATTTCTGCTAAGGACATGCCCATATTTTCTACATTCTTTAGAGTAATTTCACTTTCAATAACTAATGTATCTATGATAGCCTTATTGTTTATGTTTGGAGAAAATTTTGGGCCTTTTGATAGAAATTTTATTTCGTTATCACTGAACACAATATCAGAAATATTAATAATTCTATCACTAAATTGTTGAACCTGTTCAGTATTATTATTTAACTTCAGTTTTTTTGCAATTAAAATACTGTTTAGTTTTTTAGACTAAGAGTTAAACATATTTTATGTATTATTTCACTAGTTTTCTAACTTTTCTAGCTCAAGAAATATGGCTGAAACAGGAATGCAAGCATCTGTACAAAAAGAGATTAATTCTATAAAACTATATTAAGGTATTACACTCTGAATTAACGCATAAACTCCACCCTATAGAATTTGATATATTAAATGATAAGATTAAACAAAAAGCTAGTGAAATAGTACATAACATATTATTCATCAAAATAATCAAAACACATAATATTAAAGTAGCATTGAAACCCCAACAATGGTTATCAAATTTAATTTATAACGCCAAAGATGAAACTAATAGATATGAAAACCCGGAAGTTTATAGGTTAAATTGCTCGGAGTGCAATAGCTCATATATAGGACAAACGGACGTAAATTTAGAACTAGATATTTTGATCACAATAGATCCTTCAGGCTACCAAAAACAGATTCTACTTTTGCTAATTATATCTTAGAAAGTGGACATAATTTCCCAGATATTAATAATATGAAAATCCTACACTTTGCCAGCAAAGGTTTAAAACTTAATTGGTTAGGAGCAATAGAAATCTATAAATACAACCATAGTGATAATTTTAACTTGTTAAATGATCAAGTAGATATACTATATTCTTCTCTTTTTACTATTACCCAAATTAATTAACCCCCTATATAACAGTTCTTATTAATATTCATGAAAATTCCCACAATTTGATGGTCGGGATTGGACCATTTATGAAACACGTTTTCTTGTAAACCTTAACTACCTGTTTATTGTCATAATACTTAATCTCTGTATTTTGATAGTATATATTATAGGAACAGAATGTTTGTATTTTATTCTTAGTTGAAACATCATTTGAAAATGACATAAAAATTGTCGAAACTGCAGTCACGGTTCTATGAAAATATAGTGGTATAAAGCTTAGTAGTTGTTTTACTCACTTCCGTTGTGATTTAGTATTAGATTACATCAAATAAATATGCGTGTTATTAAAAGTATAATTACAAATATATAATAAATATGGTCAGACCCCCAGAACAGAATTTTTTTTGTGTGTCTGTGCTATTCATTCATTGCAGGCAACGAATGAATAATTTTTTGTTTATGCAATTCGTATAAACACTAATACATAATTCATAGAAGTAATGTACGGAAATAAAATTAATCTGCCTCGTACACCCACTCAGATAAATCTTAATGCGAGTGATTATATTCTAAATAATACTGATCGGACATTTAGGAATTTAGGACAGAAATATTTGTATAATCACTAACAGGACCGCAAACATCTGTAGATAGATTAACATTATTATGCTACAAAAACATGGAAGCGTGAGATGGGGTCTCCTTCATAAAATCACGTCACAAATAGTTGCCGTGTAATATAGAAATATTTAATAACATTCACAGTGTGACGCACGAATGCAGATATTATGCATTTTTTACTGATCTTGTCAGAAATAATTTAAAATAATTAATGAGAAACGAAACGAAACGAGAACAAAAAGTCATTTAAAAGGCCATCAATTGTAATTATTAGTAATAAGTAATTGGCAGGTATTACAAATTAATTATTATACTTCAATTTATTAAGAATAATCTGTATGGCTCTCTTCTGCTACTCCTGCTAGTTGCATAATATCTTCAAAACTGCTGTGGGTCATTGATAGTAAATTACATTCAAAATGAATAAAAGTAGAAAGTCTTACTTCCTATTTTTATGTTACAGTTAGTGAATAATCATGAATAATCATTATATATAAAAATTAGGCATTAGAGAAAATAATCCGAAATATGTTTAAATAAATTCGAATTGAATACAATATCTACATATATAGTGAAATGACAGTGGCGCCTCCGTCAATTCTTAAAACTGTTTGCTGGGAGTTAATAATGTAAGGCCCGAATGGAGAGGTATAAAATGTTGCCCAAATAATGTTATTTCAGATTCAAAGTTTATGTGTTTTTAAGTTTTTACTGATAAATTGTACCTAGAAAATAAATTACAATCTTACTTCCTATTTTTATATTACGGCCGGTAAGTAATCTAATCATATATAACGTTATATATGAAAATTATGCATTAGAAAAGTAATATCAAAAATATGTTTAAATAAACTCGAATTCAATAATATATCTACATAGTAAATGTCACTGGCAACTCCGCCAGTTATTGAAAATGCTTGCTGGGAGGAAACAAGATAAGGGCTGAAGGGAGAGGTATAAAATTATGTCCAAATAACGTTATTTCAGATTATAAGTTTATGTGCTTCAAATTTTTATTTCAAAATTGTAAAATGCATAGAAAATTAATTTATCAGTTACTTATGGACTACGATGTATGTGTATTAATTTGGTGTGAAGTAAAAATAAGTGGCATGTGTAAATAAATATAGATATACTCTAAACTCACCGTAATACTTGTCCTTCATAAATATTGTCTAACAAATTCTATGTAAGCTTTTAAAACGTGTCTTTCCGCTGACTCTGCGTTTAATAGAATCCTCTGTTTTCATAAAAGTTGATAGTATTCTTTCTTCGATTCTCGACGTTGTTCTTAATTTTACCGATACTAATACCGCCAAATATGAAATAGACTTAATATATATTTATACGTGATTTTGGCATTTAGAATATTATTATATTTTCCATGCTTGTTCATGACAATTTTTTAAATATACCCCCAATTCTACAAAATATATTTCTCCAATAACAGACATCAACATTAAAATAATTTATTTCGTACTACACACAAGCCACAATCATTTCATATATAATATATTACCAAACGGAATATTTGAAGAACAATTGCTTATTAAAGTTTTACTTACATGAAAATGTTCGCCGTCTTGTATCATCATAAGAAAAGCAATTGCAGTGAAGTCTCACTTATACGAATATAAGGGGGAACCAAAAATTATTCGTATAAGTAAATAACACAGGACTTACACAGGTCTCGCCGGGGAATGAGAAATTCTTCGTATAATTGAATGTTTCGTATAAGTGAGACTTTACTGTAAATGCAAATTTAATTAACAAATTTGCTATATCACTACAGTCTCATTTGATTAACTATTTATAAGTGTTCATTAATTTTCATTATAATTATTTACTGGCAAATATAAGTAAAATCCCACATTTTACAATAATATTTAGGTAATTACAGGCATAGAATACATACCCCCACCCCAAGTCTTAAAGTCTTGGAAAGCTATTTATAGTCTCGTGCCTTATTGATTTGGGTTAAATCCGAATTGGGCGAATCTATATTTCAAATGTAAGAACAAAGAAAAATGCAAATTTTTCTTTGTTCTTACCTGTGAAAATGACAGGTAGCAAAATTTTTAAGTTCGGCTATATGTTAAAGTAGTGTAAAGATACTTTCCACTAGTTCACTTTAAAATATTCTAAAATAGTTTACAAGTCCGCAGCTAACTTCGTGATTATTAAAAGTACACAAAATTAACAAAAATAGTTTTGGAGTATTGATTCATTCTATTATTATAAGATAATTAAGTAGTTATTTGACAAATTATGTACTATCCCTACTGTAGAAAAAAAAACATGAAATAATAGAAAATACAGTCAAGTAGTACAATATTAACTACACTATTATTTGTAAATTTCACAAGAAGGTCCAACTCGAGAATGGATTTCTATGGTACAATAAATTAAAATCGTGCATTCCACGCATCACCCCTACTTCGATGAAAAGTTAGTTATGCAAATTTTCCTCTTATGTGGTTAAACACGAACAAGGTTTCGCACGCTATAATGTAATTGCACACGTTTAGATAGATGGGTCGATAAGTTTAATGAAAATGTGAAATATATATTGTGAATTATATTATTATCCGTTTATCTTGCATATATGTATCTTGCATACGAGTATACAAATTTATAGAAGACAGTAACATGAATTATGAAAAACATTAAAAAGGACCCGAAAAGGAATTGGCATAAGCGGGGACATATTCAAAGGGCCATGAACAACGAGAGCATGCAAATTGTGATCTTAAGCAACCAACGTATATGTATATATTCAACGAATACTTTTTAAGTAAAAGACAGACAACAAATAAATCGTTATATATGAAAAATATACGAATAGTTAAGAAGAGACAACGGGCACCGTTGCACATTTTCAGCAAAGATGCTATTTTAGGATTATTAAGAAAGGTGTGTGATAATTGCTAGTTATAATTTTCGATACCGAACCTGAAGGACCACCTGCAGACGCAGGGATAATTGGTACGGGTAATAAGTACGGATAATAAGTAAATAACGGACTTACTTTGATAGGATACGTTGGCTTGCCCGGAACTCACACGATATCTTACTGTCTGTAGTTGACATGATTCTCTTCTGTCAACACCTACGATCCAGCTTGGCCGCACTAAACTATGTGCATGGGCGGCACTCGCACATGGGCGTAGGGTAGGATACATGGAATGGGATGGCAGGTAGGAAGGAACATAGTTCGGTACGGAACAAAAGGTTATATCAAACTATGGTGTTCCTGTAAAAAGAATTATACTAGTCAAACAATCAGGAGTATTCAGCACAGAATTATGGAACATTAAAGTGCGGGCGAATAATATATGCACAATACAAGGGCATGTAGATAAGTTAGTAATAGAAAAACGTGTACATAAAAATTAAAACCATGGAGTACATTATGATATTGTCAAAATATTGGAAAGCAGTGTCATTATCATTCGCGCATTATTAAAAGATTACTGGAAGTTATTAAAATTATAAACAATTTTATCAAAGAAGACAGATGTCGTCTTAGCGATACTTGGAAATTAATTTTGTTACACACCGGGGAACAGAAAATTATTGTCATTCGATCACCATGAATAACGATTCAAACTAAGTAGAACCTGGACATAATAAATAAAGCAGCAACATAATACAGCAACATTTGTTTTTGGATTTCTTCTGAAGAATCTGATAGGATGCTTAGCTCGATATACCAATCCTGACGTCGAAATATCAGGACAAGTTCTACGATGATTACAACATATTCAGGTATAACTTATTTCACTGAATAACGACCATATAAGTTGCATTCTACCATTGATTTTTTTAATATGAACATTGTGTTTGTATTCTTCGAAAAAGAGGTAATAGATAGATAATACTTTTGTATTAGATACTACATATATATATATATATATATATATATATATATATATATATATATATATATATATATAAGAGTATTTTTTTTATATTCCAAATGCCCATAAAATACGTGTGATATAAGAAAATTATATAACACATAAGAAACATGATAATTTAGTATTGGATGACACCATATAAGTATGCATACAAAAAATATGTGTAATTATAAGTATAATTACAAATTCCTGCCCTGCAACTGAAACTTAGTTCGTCTTCTCTCTCCCAAGTTTGAGACCCGCTGATATACTCCTTGACCATTCTCAACTTTAATTTAAACTGCGTTTAAATATAAACTACTATAAGAAACTAATGTAAATTACGTTTACGTTAAAGATGGAGACGTTTTAATAGGGTGGCAATAGCTGTAAGCTGGAGGCTAATATCTGTAGAGTAACAGTATTGATTTCGGGTCAATACAGGACTTTATAAATGAACACAATTACAAATATCTGCCCTTCCGCTGAAAGTTAGTTTTTCCGCTTTCTTCCAAATTTGAAACTCGCTCAAACAATCCTTAACCATTCTCATATTTAAGTTAAACTGGTTTAAATGTAAACTATTAATATAAGCTAATGTAAACTACGCTTACATTAAAGATGTATATAAAGTGGAAATAGTCGTAGAATGGGCCTTAATATCTATAAGGTAAGAATATTGCGACTGAATGTTAGTTTTCCCTGTTTCTTGCAAGTTTAGAACCTATAAAAATATTCCTTGACCATTCTCATGTTTAATTTAAACTGTGATTAAATATAAAATACTAATATAAACTATGTTTACATTAAATATTAACACATTTTAACAAGTAGCAATAGCCATAGGGTGGGGGAGTAATATCTATCGAGTAAGAGTATAAATTTTTAAGTCCACACAGGATTTTAAATCAACATAATTATGAATATCTGCCCTGCTGTTGATAATTAGTGTATCCTTTCTCTCTCCCTCTCTCTCCCAAGTTTGGAACCCGATGAAACATTCCTTGATAATTCTTATCTTTAATTTAAACTGCGTTTAAGTGTACATTACTAATATGCGTTTGAACGACCACGTTTACATTAAAGATGGACATATTTTAATAAGTGGCAACAGCCATAGGCTGAGAGCTAATATATGTAGGGTAAAAGTATTGATTTTAAGTCCATACAGGATTTTAATTCAACGTACTCATAATTATAAATAACTGCCCTGCCGCTGAAAATTCGTTATTTCTCTCCCAAACTTGGAAACCGCTGAAATACACCTAGACTATTCTCATCTTTAATTTAAAGTGCGTTTAAATGTAAACTACTAATATGTATAAACTAATTTAAACTACATTTACATTAAAAATGGACATATTTTAACAAGTGGCAATAGTGACAGACTGGGGGCAAATTTCTGTAGAGTAAGAGCATTTATTCCAACTTCGTATAGGATTTTACATAAAAAACAGACACAATTCAGGTCTTATGGCTTTGTTATGAAAAATAAAGATATTGTTATTTATCTTTGTGCTGAAAATAAGCACCATATCAGTTGGAAAATAAAAATATTGCTTCGTTCTTATGCTCTTCTTGTACTAATTCCACTATGCAATACCATAAAAATCACATCCATAAAAAGCACATCCTACGTTTATGATCTGCTATTTATTGATCAGGAATTTGTTGCAGATCTTGACTAATTGCTAGAAGAAAATAGATCTGACCTCTTACAGAGATTGGTACCGAAATTCCCACCTACATCTATCACCAATGTTTGCTGCAAATATTATGAATGCATTCTTAATAAACACAGATTTTGATAAGTTGCATCACAGATCTGTCTATTTCAAGTATATATTCCAGTATTTTCATTATTCTAGAAGATCTTCTAGAGAACTTGGGTCTCACTGTTATTCGTCTTACCTTAAGAATGTTTTTGGCGGATCCATCCTACACAGTATATAAGGCATATTTAGCTCCATCTAATGCTTTCACTAATAGAATATAGATGGTGTAGAGGAAAGGCGGAAACCTCTGAACATGTGATCCTGGGTGTGAACCAGCACCCGGCTCTAACATGGCATAGGATCTGAAAGGACCATGGCGTTTGCGCCTTTTTCTCTAACCCAATCGGCTGAGAAAAATTAACCTAAAGGGGATATTGAGCTATTGAGAGAAGGCCAAATCTATGCTCCAGTATTTCGCGGCCCTCCCTAGAAAATTAAAGCTATGCCTAATGCTTCCTCGAATAGTTTTTGAATATTAAGCGCACTTTTACGAAATAACAACCTAATTTTTATATAATTACTTAACGTTAATTACTTTTATATAGTCACGTTGATACATGATCTACCACAGTAATAAAAAACTCGTTTTATTACTCAATCATCAATAGTGAATTGATACATACTTACAAGGTAAGTCATCTTTAAGTACATCTATGTTTGACAACAACCTATTATAATTTAGTGATTGAGTCGCATGCAAATATTAAATCTAAAACTTGTTTGTCTTTCCACCAATTTCCTACTGAAATTAAAAATACTAAAACTAACAATATTCATAAAAGAATTGCCAGAAAGAATAAAGAATCTGAATAAGCAACCATAAATAACGATAAACTTAAAAAATGTGTGAAAACACAATCACGATAAAAGCTCAAAACGTGTGGGAATCTTTGCCATTTAAATCAGTAGTTCCTTAGCAGTCGACCAAACTTTTATAAGAGTGATTTAACTTATTTCTGGTATTCTGTTTTTATATCTTAAAACTGAGTATAACTTTAATAATACTGAGATACAATTCACACACTTGAATAATAAATAATTGGTTTATTATGCGTACTCGTATTAATATCTTATTAGTATATTACCAGTAACAAAAACTAAAGAGATTCAGACATTGCAAATCTACAAATTGTCCTAGATAGTTTATAAATGAAGACGAGTAATGTTTATTAATGAAGAAGTATATATCAAAATATAATATTGCATATTGAATGCTTTAACTTAAAAATGTAATATTCTATATAATATCGTTCAATTTTTTTAAACCGATTTTTGTAGAACGAATAGATACTAGTATATACTCAACATTCTCAAATAATGAATGTTTAGCATGACATTTAAGACTAACCTTATTCTCTAGATAATATTGGAAAGAAATCAAATTTTCTGAAATACACTTCCAATTACTTCCAGAACAGAAAATGTTTTCCGAAGACTTAGTAGACGAGTGCTTCTCTTTGCTATGATATTCCAAATTATGTTTATATCCTCAAATAATAAATGTGTATCATGACACTGAAGAACAACCTTATTCTGTAGATAATATTGGAAATAAAACAAATTTATTTCTGAACTACTAAATTTCTGAAATAATTTATTTCTGAATTTGGAATGGAATTAAAAGAGCTAGTCCAAGGCCCAATTGTTACATATGTACTTTTTGTTGTGAATTCATTAAATAAATACTATGATCCTTTGTATAATTATTGCCTCAATAATAGGCTTACAATTGGAATCATGTTGGCTATTTGGTTATTAATATATATATATATATATATATATATATATATATATATATATATATATATATATATATATATATATATATATATATATATATATATATATATATATATATATTGTTTAGGCTTGATAAGTTATCTTTCCATTAAAAAACTAAAATACAGGAAAGTAAGATACAAGAACAAAGAAACAGTAATAAGTAAGGATTTTCTGGGCACCACATTTGTATTAAGTATATTTATTACATATTGTATAAACCATCTTGCATACAATATATTACTTCTTCAATCGTCAGTAGTGTAGAATTTTGTAGATTTTCAAATTATTCAATTCATGAATTATTTTTACTAGTTAAACTATGAATTAAATTAACTTAATGTTATTCTATTTTTATTATCATTTAATTTATAAAAGAGTCCTATAACAATTCTACATCAGTTGCTTATATCTTTACTTACCGAAACTTATACGCAAGAAAAAGTTCAGCAAAAGTTAGTTTTTAATAAAAATAATATATCTGACCTCTTGGCAGTCATGTAATGAGAAATATGTCTTCCTTTGTAGTGATTGACCCGGACACCATACTAAATTAGTTTTCTAATGTTCGTATATTACAAAAATTTTCAACATCTTGAACGTAACGTTAACTGGTTGGAATAGTTTCAAGATCATGAGGGCTCGTTTCAATAAAAAAATTCTTATGCTTTGAACACTTGAAGCCACGTTCCATATCGTTTACTAATTCCAGATATAGTAGTACATTTGATCAAATTTTATGAAAGTCCATCTGCCTTCTGCTGATATGGAAATATGTTTTTGTTGAAAATACAAAGCAATCAAACTCACTGAATTATTTTAGAGTTTCTTCCGATACTCGCTGAAGATTATGATTCATGAGAGTTTATGAATGAAGATTATGATATTTTTATAATTACGCTCTGGTATATTTCATATGAAAAACTATATTTGTCAGAAATAATTATGCTAAATAAATAGGCATTTATTTAGCAGCAATACCTACGTGTAAGAGAACACTTTTTACCTTATTAACTACGGGTTGATTTATTTGGCTCCAGAGCCGAGAGGGAGATTGAAACTGGATTATACGAGCATAATAAATGAATAGTACTCGATTCCTCTCGGATGTTATACCACAGTGTTCTAGGCGAAGGTGATGGCCATTCACGCCTGCATACAAACGCAGCTGGTGAATATAATAGTTGGTAAGCGCATTACCATATACTCAGCAGCAGGGCGAGTCTGAATGCATTAAAGGCTCAAAAAGTAAAATTCTGGTGAGAGAAGAAATATAAAGATGCGATAGAAACATTAGCCAAGAGAAACAAGCTGACATTGTTCTGGGTGCCGGGTCTTATTAGTATCCGAACCCACGAGAAGATAGACACGCTGGTCAGTGAAGAAACGAAGAGAAGCTTAATTGAGCCTGAACTAACGATCAGGATTGCAAACTACAAACTTTGGTAAAAGGGCAATCTGGGAATGGCACGAAATTAGAAGACTCAATCGCTAGCGGTACACTCAGGTAGATTCAGCGACTGGATGGCAAAATATCTGAAAGATGGTCGGAAGATTGTCCAGAAACTCACAGGATTATTAACAGGACACTGTCTTCTAAACTACCTTCTTAGCAAGATTGCATTGAGTACCAATAAAGAATGCAGATGATATGAGGGAGACCTCTGAACATGTATTATGCCAATTCCTGTCTTTAACATGATGAAGGAATCTTGCGTTTGTGCTCCTGTTCTTAGACCCAAGAGAATGGTCCACCTGGAGGGAATATTGAGGTTTTGAGAAAAGGTTAAATCCATACTCTAGCGCTGACTTTATAGGGAGGTATAATGGGCGATAGCTTGAGTATTACATGGCTTCGCATCCTCCTGAAACAACTAAACCTAAACCTAAACCTAAATAATGGTTTAGCTGTAATATTCAGCTAAATCAAATAGTATTCAGTAGTATTTTATTACATATAGGTTAAGGAAACAATACATCATTTTCTAAACAGCGTTCTTCAACATAACTTTATTTAATGATAGGTTAATTCATATCAATGCAAATGTATCGTTTTTGTACTCGATTTCATATACTGCCTTTATAGGGCAGTGGTCAAATTTTAAACCACTTAGTATTTATTCGTAGTGGAATGAACAAAAAGTCTGAAAATGAACCACTTCCACTGAATAATATCTGCTGCAACTATTTTAAGTGAAATATCCACCACAAATTTAATTTGTGCTCAACTTACAATGTTTGCTCGAGTTCAAAAAAATTAATGGTTGCATATTCGCCATTGCGCGGTTGTGACTTTTTAGATGTGTTGTTGTTGTGACAAGTGTCAATTATAAAAACCATTGTTTTTTAGTACAGTAAATATTTACCAAGGTAAGTGGATTAAAAGAAACATACTTTCTATCCAAGTGAATAAATTTGGTATGGCTATTCAATCGTAATTTAGTATATAATTATCATATACCTAATTCTTAAAAGATAATCTCACTTGTTGGTCAAGCATAAGAGTACGAATTTTTACATTTTCTTTATTATTTCGTGTTCACTTTCCAAATTGGGTATTTCATGACACTCACAAAAGATTATGATAATACTATTTCAGTTGGTTTTCATGATAGCCTTGGCGGTGAAGAGATATATGTTATGATATACTATACACGGTATGAAAAAATAAAGCAATTTTCAAATAATGAACCGCAATCTCTGTGTTTCAACTGGCATGACCAATTGGTAGCAAGCATAATTGCACTATAATGAAAAACGATCGATAACTAATATATTGAATATTTTCATGTAACTTTATATAGTATTTCATCGTATATAGCTGCGTCGTTCCTATATCCTGAATTATAATTATTTTTTGACATTTATTTTACGTAAATTGGTTATTAAAGATAACGTACTTTAGAGATTTTGTTGTAAAGATGTCGAAAATAAATTTGGCGGAAATTGACAAAATTAATTCAGACGATGTATTTGACTAGTTGTATCGATTTGACGAACAAGCGGAGAACTTCGACTTCGGTGGAAATAGAGAACTAAAAAAACTAGGGGGAAGCAGTATTTCTATATAAAATGCTATGAGGATACATAATCTTGGAAATCATTTACCCGTAAAAGAAACTTCTTGTCGTTGTTCTTATTACAATATACAGATGAAAATAAGACGAAGCCAAATAGTTTGTCACAGATGTGAACTTGCCCTCTGTCTTAACTGTTTTGCACCATTTCATGAGAAATAGAATAAATACAATAATATTTTTGCGTAATAAATTATCGGTACATTTCACTTATTCGATTTTTCCCTTTTAAATAATTGGTCGAAAATCTGACTAAGAAGATAATGTAAAGTATTCCGCCCGTAACGTTCACTGGTTAAAATATCAACCCCCATCCCCACACAAAACGTCACTTCTGCCAAATTTTTCTTACTAAGAAAAATTGTTCATTTAGGTACCATGAACCTTAAAGTATAATTATATTTTCTAAAATCTGCGTAAAATAGTTTTGCCTTATAAATGGATATTATACATCCATGGCAGGAAGGTTTTCCGAGCATAAGTTTAAAATTCCAATATATAGCAAGTAAGATATATAGCAAGCAAATATATAGCAGGAATTCCAAATCTTAGTAAAATTGAGATGTTTCATCACGCTGTTTGTTAGTTTCACTAGCGATACTTTTAGTCGTAGGGAAATGCTTCCTTTAACTTCTTAACTGTTTTAACATACTAGAGTACACCAAATTCTCCTTTACTTCTAGTGTTGACATACCATGCATACATCTGTGTAATTTACTGCCAAATACAGTGAGCGTTAAATATACAAACTTTGTTTATAATTAGCTTATTTACTATCTTATACAATAATTAACTATATTAATAATTAAATTAATAAGTAATAATAATTAAAGCAACTCTTTAAAATTCTCTGAAGAAATAGATAAATTTCTAAAACACTTTCCAGACCTCTACTATGACCGTAATTAAAAAACCCTACGTACAATATACTGAAAATGTTAGAGAAGTTGGCGTGTTACTAATAACTAACGGATAATTACCATATTTTACACCAGAGTTATTACTTCTCCAAAAAAAAATGTTGTTCAAAAATATATTGTTCGATATTATGTTCTACACATCATACTACAAATAAGAGAATCGTTGTAAATATTAAATTTTATTAATATATTTATTGGTGGGTTGATTATTGGCGGAGAGTGTTGACCTTTATTCACTTTTGTAAATTGTTTAATACTTTTAATTTAGTTCCAATAGAAATTCACAAACCTACAATGTATAGTGTCTTTATTGCAAGTTGTCTTTTCTTTAACGAAGTGCAAGATTGATAAAACGGACTTGTTGCTCTCTCCCCTGTATTATTCATTTATATGTGTGGGAAGAAGAGAAAGTGTAAAATTATGTTATGTCATTTACAATGTGATCGGAGAGAGTATACTCTTATTAAGATTGATTTGAAGGGTGATACCTACGCGCTTAGAATTTAAATTGCAAATTTATATGCAAAATGTTATCGTAAACAAAATGTTATTTATATTCTGAAATAATACTTTCAACACGTGTAGTACAGTATTGTAGGTCGTTAAAAGTTTTTCATATAATTTCATATAAAATTTATCTTTATGTAAATATTAATTTTCTTTTAAATTTGTTTGTCCTTAAAAACACATTTATTTTTATATGCTACATAAATGATTTAATTATTTTGTATGTAGCTCCAAACATCATAGTAATATATCCATTTACTAATAATAGTTATTTATGCACCAAATCAGTAAAGTGAGTCTTTATCGAACGAGTCTGAGATTATGAGTCGAGCGATAAATACACTTTACTGACATGAATACAAAATTTTATCGCCAACCGCAAAAATTTATAATTTTAAAAAACGGAGATATTATAACTTATCACACTTCATTGTGACAAAGTAAACAGCAAATATAAAACAAATCTATTTTTTGTTTGTTTTATTAAATGTGAACGTACACCCTGACATATTATAAAAATTAATTCCTGAAGTTGAAGGAGTCAATTGAAAATGTTATTAGAGAATTATTATCTATGTTCTATCACAGTGTATATATCTTTTGTAGTGGAATTACCATTGACAACAACTATGTTGTCAGTTTGACTGTCGCCTAAAATTGTTTTTGTGATTTTTATTTTATTGACCTCAGATTCTTCAACATAGGACTCTGCAATCTAGTCGCTTTTCCACCCTCCGTGCTGTTTTAAATTTTCTTTACTGCCACTTGCGTTGGCAAAGAGAGTGGCGAATGTTCAACGGAAAGAATGTCCCGTATGGAGTGATGGTTTTGGCAAATGCAGATAGTTGGCAATTTTGCTTGGTATACTTCCAATAGTATGGATTCCAACTGGCTGAACTGTGCATTTGCCGTTTCTATAGAAATAATCGATTGTGGAGGGTTTGCTTATGATGCAGAGTGAAATATTTATAAAATAATTATATGGACTTTACTTTTCTCTCAAAGGCTGCAGTAATCACAAATAAAAGAGGATTGATGATCTTTGCTTTCGGTATATGAACAACCAGAATTATATCTTCGTGCTCTATGTCACATACTTTGGTACCAATACCACAAAATGTCCCAATTCTTCAACTGTTTACCCCCAATTATTTCCCATGTATAACAAACAATATTTCTCAGAATATAATCCTTATGGCCTCTACTACCTTTCCTAGAACTTCAAAATACAAAGGGTATTTACCTAAAACTAATTAAACAATACAAAAAGCTATATCAATGAATATACCATTTGATTAATTAAAATTAATAAGAAATAAGCTATTTATTGGTTTGTTTAACAAAGACAAATATAAAGTAAGTAGATACATTCTTCATACATCTCGTGGTAGTATAAACTAGATTTAACTCAACCAAAATCGATTTCACTGAACTCAGTATCCATGTAAACACTTCCGCAGCCCCTGTATCGGTGACATTTTCAGTTTAATGTTAGCGTATTCAATTTGATTTATTACGTGAATTCCATTAGATAAGTTTACGAATGAAACTAAGTTGAGGTTACTAATTGGTGGCTCAGTGAATGTTATCGAATATTTAACACGTTTAATCTAATAATTTAAAAACAAGCGACACTGAAAGAAGAAACAATTATTCCTCCTATATGAATGTATCTAGATAATAATTATTTCATTATTACCAATAATACGTAGTTCCTTGTTACACTTGTTACAGTTGATTTTTGTGTGCGAGTATACCATATATCTCATTTAAAATGAAGACACTCGGATATTTTCTCTATTTTTTAAAATCCGATTTGACCTTTGGTACAATTGTAGTCCTATATCTTCTTCTTGGAATGCTTTGACCGTTATCGATCGTTAGCGATCATAGACTGGATCATGTTAACTATCATAACTTTACTAACTGCTGAGCGGAAAAGTTGTACAGTTGTTTTGTTAAACCATTGCCTTAAGTTCCTTAACCAAGATATTCTCCCTCTTCCCGAGCCTCTCCTTCCGGGCCTCTCCTACCACATTTTTCCGGACGTAGCATTATGGTCCCAAAATATGTCAACTTTCTCCTCTTTAAGGTTGTCGTGATTTCTGTATGTTTGTTCATACATGTAAGGACTTCGACATTTGTTATTCTATCGGTCCATTTTGTTTACAGCATCCGATGGTACAACCACATATCGAATGCTTCGAGGCGTTTCAGTGTTGCCTCTGTCGTGGTCTAACCTGTTTCCGTTGCTGTCTGGAGACAGCTGGTGTGGGGCAGACATAGTCCTATATATGTTGTCTTATTTTCATGAGTCTAACCTCATCATCTTATTTCCATCACTACTACTACTTTCAAATTATGTAGAATATTTGGTTTATAAGGCTTGATTTTAGACGACTATTCTAAATTTCTCCTTGTCGATATTTAGTTGAGATGCTAAATCTCGTAAGCTCACTCTTGGATTTGTTTGATTTTCAACTAAGATTACGTTATATTTAGGATGCAGGTGTATTCGATGAGGTTGATTATTCTGAAATGTTTTAATAATACTCTCAGTTTCATTGAAAAGGACATTTGTGACTTCTGTAGTTCCATGACTAATATCGACTCGTAAAGGGTGTCTTCGATTAAATTCTGCGGCTACTTCTCTGCTACTGCGAATCCGAATCCCATCACCAAATAATCTTATTATTCCTTTAAATGAACATGGATTTTATAATTTTAAGCAATAGTTTTACACTATAGCTTTATACATAAATCTAAATTGATGGCGAAGCTTAAATCTAGATTTCAAGAAATGACGAAAATATCCGACAGTATTCATTTTAATGAGACACATGGTATATCAAATTAGTATATAATTTTTTTGAGTATTGATTTTTTTTGTTGCATATGTGACATTTACTTAGAATAAATAAATAGATGAGTTGGAAAATGGTAAGGTTTGTAATATTAATTTATTATATTTTACCGAATGACAACTATCAGTAATTCATGCATTCAATATAAAATTGTGGTAATACAAACGTTTTAGGTTTATTATTATAACGTCATTTCATTAGTTACCTATTTATAATTGCCAATACGGACAAATTTCCTTTAGTATTATTTTTAAAATGGCTAAATTAACTGAAACTAAAAGAAGAGAAAATAAATGGTGCTTATATATGAAAATCGACAACGTTCACAAAAAGTGTGTCACTTATTTAATACTGTTTATCCAGAGAAAGCCTATTACTCAATCTAGTGTTTCAAGGTGGGCTAGAGGATTTTGAAATACAGGACGTGTAAAATATCTTACAAAACCAGGACGCCCTAAATCATCGGCAAATCAAGATAAATGATTGTCTGTCTTAGCGGATTTGTAATCGATCCAACATAACTGCCATTCCACATTCTCATTGGATGATGAAGTATTATGCGCAGCATCCACAACAACTGAATGTGTGGAGTCGATACCGTTGATCAAAAAATTATATGCCAATAATTCATACAATGAATTTGACAGCAGATTTACCTTAAACTTTTGAATGACCATGTTGTTTGTATCTGATGTTATAAACTTATTCACGAAATATATATATATATATATATATATATATATATATATATATATATATATATATATATATATATATATATATATAGCATATAAGGAATATTCAACCATATTTCCATTTTTTATGTGTATAAAAAATAAAGGGAACATAATTAGATATAATAAGAAAAAGTATTGTATATGTCAAAAGTTTATCTTGTAAAGATAAACTTTTGACATATAGTAGGAATATTATTATAATATATCAGGATTATCACTATCAAAATTTATAAATAAAAACTCAATTTTGGCTAAAAAATTTGCGATTATTCGGTATTTGACACCTAAACTAATGTGTCGCTCATCTAAAGCTGGATAAAATCGACATATATGGGAACAGTATGTTTTGGAGAATGTATGATATACATTGTATCATACTATATATATATATATATATATATATATATATATATATATATATATATATACTATATATAATGGATATAATATATGTACATGTAAATATGATATACATTATATAGTATATGTAGGCATGTATGATATACATATCATACATGCATGTATGATATCAGCCGCCTAGATGCAAAACCCGATAAGTCCAGACAAACATAATATGAGATAATTAATAAAAACTTGTAACATTTTTATTCAATTGAATTCAGTGACCAAATTTCGTAAAATATGTTATTATTGTTTTTAAATGATAACAAGTCATGGTTTAGAAATCAGAAGCAAACATATGACCCTCAAAATTAAAAAATAACATGGACATGTCGATGTTTGCACCTAATTGTGTTTGAAATGTTCCAAAAAATTGTGTGTAACTTTTGAAAATAAATTTTATTTCTCATTATTATCGAACAACACAAAATATATTTTCAAATTAATTGATTCTTTTCCGCAGTTACCCTCTTCTTCGACTGCTTGACCTCCATCTGAAACATTTTTGAAAGCTTCTCGAAAACAAAAATTAAGGCATCTTCCTTTTCCCATTCCTTTCCACAGTGTTTCTCTAATAGTTTCGCTATATTTTTTTCTTGTGTTTATTA
This sequence comes from Rosalia funebris, assembly GCA_037954035.1. Classification (NCBI taxonomy): domain Eukaryota; kingdom Metazoa; phylum Arthropoda; class Insecta; order Coleoptera; family Cerambycidae; genus Rosalia; species Rosalia funebris. Next base: position 30,817,654 of record JAZFAV010000009.1, on the reverse strand, counting down.
ATCAGTACTGCAATTTTCAATTCCTTTGGTCTCATTTGCGAGATGTTCTTTCCTCTTTTACATAAGCTTTTGAATGTACTCATAATATTTTAATTTCTGTAAAATGATTCGCCGCTTACAAGAGGTGTGTTATTAATTTTGAACAATAATTATCCTTTTTGAAGATTTCAATTTTAAGTGCAAATATCCTGGTTGTTTTAAAACATTTTGAGTTTCACGTCTCCTCCAATCCCTGATTACAAAGTCTTCTCCAATTTCATGAACAGTAGCAAGCTTTTTGATCATATTTATGTACTTTTTGGATGAACAACTTTCATTTTCCTCTTATAGATTTTTTCAATTTGACCAAAGATGCGATCGGAGGGAATATAATAATGCCCAACAACCGGAAAGAGCAACTCTATTGTCTCCACATGTGAAGGAACTTGAAATTGTAACCAATAATTCAACGTAGTAGATAGATACCCAATAATTCAAGATAATAGAATTTGTATTTTGTGCCCCACATCCATCACACACATGTTATTCAACTGATAAAATCTACAAATTAAACTGCATCACGTGATGAAATATTTAGCTCTTATTTGTTCATTGGAAATGTCTGCCTTTGTATTTAAGACCGCAAGGCATATATCGGGCTTTGCATCTGAGATAAAATTTTAAACTCAAATTATTTTTGATTTGTTGGTATTTGTTGTAAAAATTCCCTTAGTCATTTACATTTTTAATCTATTACCATAATAATCCCATTTTTGAGGAAAGGGTGATTTGTCGGGTTTAATAACGGTGCTGTAGAGAATGACTAAAAATTATAGAAACCTTGTAACGTCAGATTTCTGTCCGACACATAATAGGAAAAGCATTTCTGTAGTCCAGAATACTCTGAAGTGAGTATATATTGTTATCTGTACAATAACATAATTAATATAAAGTTGAATAATAATATTCAATTTCATATAAAAAAGTAATTTAGTTATGAGTTTTGGTATCCATTATTTTGTTCCAGTGTATGACTTTTGACCCTCTCGGGTTCAGGAATTCTTACTTAAAGGAAAATTAAAAAATGAATTGCTTCTCTGCCTACTAATTTTATTACTTTCAGTACCTCTTAAAGGAAATTTTGCTTAGTAATTTAATATTTTTCAGCCACTTACACTTTACGGAAAATCTTGTTTAATTACGATTTAACGGAAACCAACGCAGTAATTGTATTTTTGAAGCAGGACCGTAAATAATTTATGCAAGAACTTCAGCAGAACAACACATTTTAACCCACTTTTGTGTACGCCAAGTCAGGAGTGCAATGATGATGGTTATATTATTCGGCTTTCTGAAGCTGGTGGGCGCATCTTCGTGATTAAATTCCGCTGCTTATATAATTTATTATTACTGGAGTATTTCGAAACTTAAATTGCGTAATTTTTTATTTATACTCAGTGAGGCAGTTTTAAAAACCACAAGAAATACCACGAGACTATTGACTATCTAATATTATATTATACAAATTTCCAAAATATTAAATAGTTTCTTATATATAAACTTGTTGGTAGATGGCTAAGAGTTTAATTCTAAATTCACTAACACCACACGTTTAACCTTACGTTGGGCGCAGTGTGAATCCAAACACATTCGGGCACAATACATCTGAGAAATCGCATAATCAAATCTGACACAGTTTAGATGTTAATGAGGTAGAGACTTAATTAAATACTTATTTTGATTAATGCAATACAATAATAAATATTGCACACTAGTTTTTAATCGCCATAATTAAATTTACATAAAGAAACTCATTTAATGTTGTAAAACAATAAATTTAAAAGATTTTTACAGGACAACCAGCTATTGACAAGTTGTTTTTCTATTTTAAGAACAAAACACAAACATGAACAATATTTTGAATACAGAAAACAACCCACCTATTATGCAAACAAAAATAAACGTCATATTTTTGGTAATTATATTTAGTATAAACCAATAATGTAACACCCAAATGTGTTGATTTTGAATAATTATACCATAAAAAGTCAGAATAAGTAAGTGTATAAATCCCAAAAAATATTATAAAATTAAATAATAAAGTAAATCTAACACAATATAAAAGTGAAAATAATGACGAAATCAGGAGCAATGCATCTGACAGATCGGGAAGGCCCATGCAAAGCCAGGGCATGCACTAAAAATATCGACATCATATCGAGGAGATTAGTTTAGAGCTAGGAATCTATGAGGGAGTTCGAGTTAATATTCGTAATACAGATGGAAGCCCAAAGAATAAAGTGACTGCTGGACCCCATAGATCGGTTGCGCCCGACGAAGGATTAAATTATTAACGTCATAACTATTGTGGTAGATAATTAAAAAGCACATACATTAATGTGTTATGCATTATAGAATATTTGTAAACTATATAGTGTATTACATTTAAAACTTCAGTCAAAATGGTGCGGCTGTTGTTAGATAGACCAGAGATGTAAACGTCGTTTAAATAAATAATACATATCGAAAACAGAATAGGTGAACAGAAATATATTGCAAATTTTCAAATTGTATTTTTGTCAACTAGACTAGAAATAAAATATGTTTATTGCTACTGGAGAGGGGTATTTCGATTTACATATATTCTGTTCAACATGAAATCTTGTCGAGTTTGCATACATTCTATGCAGAGAATAAATTGTCTATAGATGCTGTTATAGTGTATGATTTCAATTCACTGCATTTAGCCGTAATATCAGATTTCAGTTAAGAGATGCAGCTTTTTGGGAAATTTTATGGGTGCTCTATTTTAAATGATCCCAGAGAAGGAAGTCGATCGGATTAAGATTGGAGGAAAAAGGTGGCGGCGTTATACCTCTATGTACAAACCTAGGATTATCTGGTCATATTATGCCGTCACCAAACTCGCTAATTTGTTTTAGAATATACAATTTTTGAAACAACATGATGGGTGTATATTCGTTTCCCCAAATTCTGTAATTTTGATGGAATAAGGTAGAAGATAATTTCATGAGGATTAATTTCCATATTATCAAATGTCGGGTGTATTAAAACAAAGTTTCTTCTTTTCGATATAGCGTCTGCTATAAATTCGTGGACTTTGATCTTATACGGATATACATAGGTCATAGATGTAATGTATATGCAACATGTTATTCTCTACCGGGACCAAAGTAGTCATAAAAAACAAAGACATATTAACAACAGGGAGGTCTTAATATCGACCGGGCTGCCTTGCTGCTCCTTTCTGTTTTAGGGAAGAAGAAGCGAGTATCACAACGATGCTTATTTATATTTATGTATATATTCTACGTCATATGTAAATACCCTGCGTATATTGCCAGCATAAGATAAAATTATATAAACAATAAATAAATAGGTATATTTTTATATTATATAACATATTTTTATTATATAACAAATTTGTAGGTCCTTATGGATTAAGAAACAGAAACTACAGAGGTAGCAGACTGATAGAATTCTGTGAAAAGCACAAGATGGTAGTCGCGAACACATTGTTCAAGAATCACGTTAGGAGGCGGTACACCTGGAAAATGCCAGGAGGGATAGACAGGTATCAGATAGACTACATTCTGGTTAGGAAGAGATTTAGAAATTAAGTAAAAGACTGTAAGAGTTATCCAGGAGCAGTTGTAGACAGCGACCACAACTTGGTAGTCATGAAAGCTAGATTAAAGTTCAAAAATCTGAAAACCCGGAAGGATAAGAAACGTATAAATGTGGACATATTGAGGGGTCAGAATATGAAAGATAAGTTCCAGGAGAAAACAGATCAATTAATAAATAAAGCGAGTAATGACGAAATCAAGAACGCAGAAACTGAGTGGGAGGGTATCAAGAATAGTCTAGATTCCGCGGCTACGCTAGAAAATATAGAAAAGCGAAGGAACAATGGATAATGGATAAATGCAAAAAAGTAGAAGATAAGCTGCAAGTAGGTAAGACCGATGAGGCTTACAAAATAATTAAGAGGAACTTCAGGGATATAGGAACAACAAGTAGAAACGTTAGGAGACAATCGGGGGACATACTGATCGGAAGAGAGGAGAAAGCGGATAGATGGAAGCAGTACTTAGGAAACTTATATGAGGGTCAGGAATTAGGAGATATTAGAGGAAGAATCTAGCATCGATAGGGAAGATGTAGGAAAACCTATATTGAGAGAGGAATTTGAAATAGTACTAAGAAGGCAAAGGAAAAATAGAGCGCCGGGTGTAGATAAAATACAGGCGGAAATTTTGAAATATGCGGGACAGAAGGTAGTAAATAGGATGTTTGAACTGGTAAAATACATATACAAAACGGGCGAGATGCCGGAGGATTATAAGAGGAACATTATCGTTACTATACCGAAAAAGAGAAGAGCCGACAAATGCGAGAACTTTAGAACAATTAGCATAACCTCCCATGCGTCAAAAATCTTAATCAAAATAGTGCAGAAGAGGATGGAAAATAGAGCGGAGGAAATACTAGGAGAAGACCAATTCGGATTTAGGCGAAATAGGGGAACTCGCGAGGCTATCCTAGCGCTAAGAGTAATGTTAGAGAAAACAATAGAAAAAGGAAAGAACGCTTATATAGGATTTGTAGATTTAGAAAAAGCTTTTGATAACGTAAGATGGGAAAAATGTTCGAGATACTAAAGAGCGCGGGAATGAAGTATAGAGATAGGAGAGCAGTACACAATCTATACAAAGAGCAAACTGCTGTTATAGAAGTAGAAGGGGAAAAACGGCAAGTAAGTATTAGGAAAGGAGTAAGACAAGGATGTACGATGTAAGAGGCGATTAATGTGGTAAAAGATAGAGTGGATTTCGGGATTAAAGTACAGGGACAGAAACTAAAAATGCTGAGATTCGCGGATGATATAGCAGTATTAGCATCTAGTAAGGAGGAATTAGAATCAGCATTGAACGAGATGGAGGCAGTGTTGACAGAGGCATACGGAATGAGGGTGAATAAAAACAAAACTAAAGTGTTAGTGTGCAGAGGGCGCGAGAGCGGAGCAAAAACGAAAGTACAATTTAATAATGAAATATTGGAGGAAGTTAAAGACTTCACTTATTTAGGAAGTAATATAAATTGGGATGGAAGAAGCGATAAAGACATAAAACAAACAATAGCGCAGGGTTGAGTAGCTTTTAACAAAAAGAAAGCACTTTTATGCTCGGGGGTAATAAATTTGGAAACAAGGAAGAGATTTTTGGAACCATATGTATGGAGCACGGCACTGTATGGTTGCGAAACCTGGACGGTAGGGGAAGCAAGTAGGAAGAAATTAGAAGTTTTTGAGATGTGGTGTTACCGAAGAATGATGAAAATACCGTGGACTGATAGGGTTAGAAACGAAGAAGTAATGGAGAAAGTCAGCGAGAAAAGAAGTATGTGGAAAAACATAAAGAAGAGAAGAGATAGAATGGTAGGCCACTTGCTGAGACATGGGGGAATAGTCCACGATATTTTGGAGGCAGAAATAGGAGTGAAGAAAAGCAGAGGTAGGCCTAGATTAGACTACTGCTCGAAAATAGTAAGGGATGTAGGTTGTAGTACAATTAGCGAAATGCGTAAGTTAGCACAAGATAGGAGAAGCTAGAGGTTAGCGTCCAACCAGTCTTAGGACTGATGACCTCATGATGATGATAACATATTTTGTCTTTGTTAAATATCTTCATTTTATGGTGTTCATATTTATACTGTAATAATAATAAACATTGTTTACCAGGAAGAAACTCATTAAGTTCATGTAATAACATATTACATAGTTGAATTCTTTTAAACAATATAACAGTATCTGTGGGGTTTGATAAATATTCTGTCAAGTTACTATACGAATTAAAATACTGTTGATTATGTGTGCTTATTCATAATTAGTATTCTATCTAGCATACGTAATAACATAATAACATAACAATAGCATACGAAAAAACACAAGATAAAATTTCGAGCAAATTAAAACTTAAGAACATAGCAATTTAAGAACAGTAACCAAAACTGAATCTAAAGGACCATATAGAGCACATGTGTAGAATATACAAAGCCAGGTTGCCAAAAATCTAACTCAATTTTGATCATTTGGGCAAAACAAAAATAAATATTTACAAATACCAGCTTGAACAATTTGAAAGATAATGTCTTTCCAGAAAGTTTGTCAGATTTTGTTAAATCATACTTAATCAACCATTTTGAATTTATAGATATTGTGAAATCTAGTGTATTTTTATGACATAAAATGTGGCGCAGAAGTGAATGTTTGCATTTCTCTTAATAAATAGGTAACATGAGTCATTTGTATTAACGATATTGTCAGGTCATTTTATATTGAAAGCGTACTTATACTCGGTCTTCTATTTCAATTAAAATTTAACGTATTTTAAGTTAGTTTAGATAAATGTTAAATTTTGATTTAAAACACCATCATATGTTAGTTACCGCTGACCAGTAGTGCTTGGTCTGCCTTTATCATTGTATAAAAAAATATCCTGTCGTTAGTTTATTACGGATTTTTCAGAACTATACATAAAACAGCTACGTGGCAGATTCTAGGTTGACGTTACTTAATTCTTTAGAGTGTTACTTAAAACTTAATAATATCCTCTTTGGGTTTCCTTGTAAGTGGGTTATTCTCCTCGCATATTATCTTACTGTTATTATTTATACATAATCTAAAATACAAAATGGTGTTCAAAATACAAGAAACTAATCATGTAATGAATCCATCAAGTCATCCCCAATAACAATGGAACAAATACATTGTTAATATCCCACATTAATAATTAAATCATTTTCGAGGATTAAAAATGATAATATTAACAAAATGGAAGAATTAATTAAATCGTTAAGTAAATAAAAACTAACTTTATCAAACAAAAACTAAAGTATTTCACTTCATCTCATTCATTTCACAACATTTCATCTTGCATATCAGGTACACCACATTGTTATTTAACACAATTCTTATTTATAATAACATTAGACAAACAGTATGGATGGTTCAATCAGAATTGCGTCAAAAATTCCTGTCCAAAATGAATAATTTGGCCAGTAAATGGAAGTTTGTTTCTTATATAGCTTAAGAATTTTCTTTCTAACTTCTTTTCTGGTTAATTTTACTCCCCCCGAAAATTAGTTCTATTCGCATCGTTGCCTAATAAAAATATATATACCCATTTACAAAATTATTATCGGAAATTGAGTAGAAGCAAAGCATGAACCTTCCGTACATTATAGCCATGTAGTTGGAAATTGGTTCTTCTCGTACTCGTGCCCAGGGTGTTCTATTCTCAATTGCATCAAAGACGATTGACGAAACACGCCTTATTCTTGTCGCCTCTTCTCTGCAGATATCTTAAGTATGGGGTTTAAAAGTCTCAGTCTCGCAGCAGCTCTAAAATTCTTACAAAATTGCGTTCATTATAGAGATTTCTCCCTGAAGGTATTTCGAAGTATAAGCTCATTTCGCGTATATTTTCACTTAATAACAAATAGCGTAGCACATTGACAATTTCTAGGGTTAAATAAACCGCTTTACCCTATTGACATATATAGTCACTATGTACTAAGACCTATTTTGATATAACTGCATTTTTCAGAATAGCACTGTTGGAGTTTCTATTCCTTAAAAAAACTAATAATCAAAAATCAAAAATCAATTAACTATGGCTTCAATTGAATTCAATTCAACTTCAAATCATTATATTTTCTAAGTCAATCGATTTTACAATGATGCAATATTAATAATTTTCAGTGCAATCAAAAACATATATCGACGAAAAATCTCGAAATCTATTGGATTGGCCCTATTGGATCAGCGAGTTAGTATGCTGAATATTTATCTTATTCCAGACAGTGAAAAAATTGTTTGTAAAATGTATTATATAATTCAATCGATTCTTTAGACAATGTGCAATAGCAGTCGTATCAAATCAAGAAAATTCCTAAAATATTTTGGAGACAAACCGACATTCTTCTCCTTCATTCTAGTAATCATGTTATACATGCAAAGGAAGTCAAATTTACTTAAAATTATGTCAGATTTTACGTAAAACTTTCTTACAAGGACGTGCGAAAATTGTGGACAGATTTTAACCCAATTGTATTAAACACGTAGTAGTTGTAGACAATAAAGACAGAATCAACTATATTAATTCATTATCAGAAATGTAAATGATAGCTCAGAATCTAGCCCTGATGATTATTATTTTACTCAACTATTTGTATATTTTCAGTATTTGTATATCAGTTAAAGAATATTTAATTTTAAAATATACATATTATTCCGTACCGAACGGCTTTCCTTTTCCCGCCAGCAATCCAAATCTGTGTCCGTGCTCTATGCCCCTATGCCCTTGTGTCAGTGCCGCCCACGCCCGAATAGCAGCGCTGCTGGAAGTGTGTGGCAGAGACGTTGAGAGACCAAAATATCATTTCCTACACGTGCAGAAACAAGGTGCTGGTACCGAAATCAACACATCACGTACAAAACGAAGCAACACCACACAGTATTTCAGGATATCATCCCAAGTAAGTCCATTCTTATCTTATCCAATCCTTATTATCTTCCAGCTACGCAAGTAGTTCTTCATATATATATTGGTACAACAAGAAAATTCAAACAATAACAATTTATTCATTACCCAACACATATATAAAGTTACGTAGTTAATTAAAAAAAACATTTTGTACGACGTCTGCGTCTAAAGTCATTAGCTGTACATGAGTATCTTGTATAACTTATACCATAATACTTTACTGCATATCCGACATACTTGGAAGTCTCGGATACACCTAATGTTAAGGCTCTAAGTAGATGTACGTCTAACTTCTCGATTAGTTTGATAATTCTTACTGCCATTGGTCATAGTATTACCTCAGGAAAATCATACCATATTTACATTTTGACTTAAAAAAAAAGCATTTGATATTACAAATGCCTTTTCTAAATCAAAAGAGACCGCAACAAGCTGTTCTATATTTGCAAATGAGTATTGGACTGCATTGGACTGCACTTGCCAGTCTGTAGCGGTACACTTTTATAGCTTATGGTATCATATAAAAAGTACCACTTGGGACTTATTTCTTGAATATAACTTTCTATTATGATGTGTACGACTTTATAGATTTAGTTCATTCTATTTATTTTTATTTATATTCATATAAAATTTTACTAATCGTACTCGAGTTAAGTATAAATCTACAATAAAAAATATATACCAGAAATAGTAAAATTTTACAACATTTTCACATCATTCAAAGTAGGTTTACACTAGCCTATTTTCAACAGTGTATGTAATTCTGAATTCACAACACAACTCTAGGAGCCATAATTACTTAGACCGTAAATCTTAGCCACAGAAATATATTTCTCATAAAATTCAACAAAGTATCATTTCACTAATCCATAATTGGAAAATGGATACGAGAAAGTTGAGAATTATTCACCTATTTTAGAGTACATTCAATAAATTTATATTATTACCATTGCCTTGGTGCAATCAGACTTTACAACAGATTTTAATTAACTTATAAAATAAAATAAGTACAAATAGGTATTTCTTAAGCATAAATGATAATTAAACTCAGTATTTACTTAAAGCTGATTAAGATGAAATTAAATATTCCGCGGGCAAAATGCGTTTCAAGGTACCGTGTACACTCAGGTCATTTACATAGGATGTTACATAATACGAGCACAATTCTCTATCGACCAAGAAAATGAAAGCGGGTCCATGTGAGGCAGGTGCCGATTTATGCTGAGTAGAAGAATTTTCATCTAACCGCAGGGAAAGCGGTACGTTAAGAAATCGACCACTGCCGGTCTATTCATAATGCATGACATCAAAATCTTTTGTCGATTCTCCTCCAGTTTTGATACTATGGCACATTCAACTATAGTAGAATACTATATTCATGAGTATTTGAGATACGGGTCTGATTTGATTTAAATTCCATGGGTGTATATCAGCACTGGCATTCGTAATATTATAAAAGACATCTGCAGGGTGTATCCGATTAAACTGTGTATTAAAAATTTGACGGCCCAGGTAATGAGGCTATTATCTGCCTTTTTACCTATGAACATAAATACATAAGCGACACATCATTCAATTCAATCATCCTAATATCACATAAGCATTTTTAGATCGACATATTATGTGTACTCTTTCTTCGACGAAACCATACTATTATAACAAAAACTATTTTACTATAAATTTTATTAAAATAAGGATTATCAAATTTTATTAGCAATAAGTTAATGCAATGAAATATTTAGTCCTAGTATGCAGATACTTATAAATTTAGACTAGTTATTGTAGTCATCGCATCTCCCCTTCCGAACACGTTAGATGGTCTACTCGGCCAACCTCACCCTTGTTCTATCCAGAAAGAGTGCTACCGATCTACGTAGATGCCTGAATCAAGATCAGGAGAGGTTCAACCTCGTTCATCCACCCAGTCGCGGGTCAAGGACTTCCCTCTGTCCCCGGTCGGTACCTGGCCAGTTATTAGTTCGAGGTGAAGATCTGAGCAGCGCGTAGAGATACCTTCAGGGTTCTATTCACTACGCTCATCTGTTCGAAGACAGACCGTTTTGATATAGCGCCTGGTCCTGAATCATGACTTTTCTTTAGGACTTCCATGGTCCTTCGTAGATGGAGACTTGATTTTGAGGTGGACAGGCAGCCTTCCTACCACTACGGGTCTGCATGATGCGTACTGGTGCTTTGTCTCGCTTTTCCTGGTTCCACTGGTGTTGGATACAAGAGTACCATTGCGTTATTGGGATGCACTGTTCGCGATCCTGAGCGTAGGAGAAAACGGAATGACCTTACCGATTTCTCTCGGCTGGAATGCTTCCTCCTGGTAAGCATCCTTTCGGCTGAAATTCTTCCTTCTGATGGAAATCTTGTCCTGGCCTCCTGCGTCACATTCACTTCCGTCGTCCGGCAACGATCCATGATACAGTATCTCGTCCACCGATTTGCGACGCTATTGTTGCAAGCTGTTCTTCCCTCGGTAGTCATTACCAGTTATGGACTGAGGATGGGACGAATCTCAACCTCATAACTTAACCTCGAAATTCAACCACATAAAATTGATCGATTCCGATTCTCCTATCTCTCCCATGGTGGTCACATTCTAATTAGGCTACGATATTGGCACAAAGCGCTGGTACTAACTGAGACGTGGCCCAAGACTTGCCCAACATATATTGTATCTGTGCCATTGTAGAGCAAAACAGAACACACACGCAAAATGAATGGAATATATGTGCGATAACATGACGCTCATAAATTGGTAAGTGGATTCCCATGACATTATGTCGAGGGAGTGAGACTAAGCGGGACCTACCCCTAAATGAGGTGATTCAGGCCTAAAGCGATGAAATGGATAAAGAGCAGTAGTACTACTCTACCTAAATCCAATTGTCTCAGCGTGAGGACTGACGTGAGCAAATCTTGGTCCATGACATTATGCACCATTGTTCCAATCATTATTCTAAACAATATTATAATTCATTAATAATTTTATATTAGTAACTTTGATAGTTTTTAATAACTATGAATTCATTTCTGCTACTCTCTATAGCTGTTGATAATGTATAATAGTACTATGCCCTATAATTACGAGTATAGATTATTTGAATTGAGAATTTAATCTCATAATTTTGCGATACTATCTATCTTATTCCCTATGGAACAAGTCCCTTCTATGTAGTCTTCGGGCTCTAATGTTTATTGACATCCGCTTAGGTAATTGAGAATGGTAATATACACATCAACGGAAGGTTATCGACAGTGACTCATATAATTTGTCTCACTAAATAAATTTAAAAACCTACCACAGTATATATTTAAAAATATTCATCCGAATTAAAATAATTAAATTGAATTTGATTAAAATATAATCAAATTGAATTTGATAGACGGAAACCCACATATTTATTATAAATTAACATACGGTTAAGGTTCTTGTCCGCCTATTGATTCATAAATGTGTATTAGGTATACTGGTGGTTTAAACGTTTATTATAAGAATTTACCCACAGTCTTTAATTAACACTTTTCGCTTTAAGTTCCACATACATCCAATATTAAAATAATCTGGAATTGATTTACGAAACATAACCAAAACATATATACATTGTACATATATTAACATTAATTTAAACATTAAATAATATGAATTTTAACATTTAATAATATTCATTTGATGCATTTAGTAGGAACTTAATTTATTTCCCTATTTTCTAATTTATTTTCAAATATAAAAATTTTACACTTATATCTCCGGGGTCTACAGCCTCCTTCCTTCAAAGACAATCAGTTGGGTATATTTAATAATATCTGTTATATGTAATTGAAAATGTCTTTATTACACAAACAATAAATAAATGAATGCATTGATGATTTTTTCGACTTCTTATCTTCTAAATACAATGACTAAGCTTTATCTGCTCTACCACATTTCACAAGCACTGAATATCTGCTCTTTTATATCTGCTTCTGGAATTTAGTAAATAAATTTAATGTTCATTTCTATAAAATTTCCCTAATATGATATGGAGTGCAACTAATATTACTACTACAGCTGCTTAGTGTTGCAGCAAGCTAAAACTATTCGCGTGTCTGACGCGTGATGCTTTAATTTAAATTAATATCAACCGTTGTCATGGAAATATCTTGACATGACAAATTACTTTGCTCACGCAATATCAGTGGCACGTTAGCGTCGGACCTCCATTCTGTATTTTGTTTAATAAATGCCCCCCGTACCCATAATATTTTTAATATTGTTTCGAGTAAAAATTAAATGTGGAAACATTTTATTTTGATTCTGTGAACAATCTGAATTAATATATGATAAAATAATCATTACTTAACAATCAGAGAAAACTTTAAAATGGATCTTGTCGACATTCTATGTCTCCTTATATTTAAAATTAGAGTAAGCTACTTTAAAATTGCATGGAATATTTAGAAGGAAGATGGGAAAAATAAATTTTATATTACATCTATATTTGAACGAATATAGAGTAACATCGCCGGCATTCTAGTCATGAGAATTATAATTTTCTAAATATTTTTATATTATAAATTTCCAGACTTATTTAAATGAAAATTATTAAATAAGCGTATATCAATCCCTACATCAAATATGAAATAGAAATGACTTAATTTTGAAAACTTTTAGAGGTGCTTTTTGCTGATTAAAATTAAAATATAACACAAATAGTTTTCTGATTTATTTGCTTAGAACATGATAATCCAAAGCAATAATTATAATTGTTGAAAAAGATAAGTAATCTTTACATGCGAGAATCCAATATGAATTAATCATTCTGTTGCAGGCATATAAAATAAATTTTATATTTTCGTTAATTATAATAAACTAATATATCCATATTTATAAAAATAATTAATAGTTGGGTCATTCTCAACGACCGCTTAACTCGTCCTTTCTTAAGTACTATCAATATCGTAAATAGTCTAGTTTAGACGCGAGAATCTACAGTAGGCTTCCTATAATAGTGCGCATCTAAAGTTTCTTCCAATAGATATTTGAAGCAGCTCCATATACCAGACCCAACAAGCACTATATAATGGTAACGAATAAGTAAGTGCCATGCCACTATTCTCGAGTACAGCTCACACAAGTAATAGATATATCTTAGTATTTCTTATAACCTACGTTGTTTCGACTAGTTTGATGGTTCTGACACTAGTTCGACGAAGTTTGTCTGTCATTAGGGACCAATAATCAAAATTCTAAAATGAGGTATTCAGAAACTATGATAGAATTGATTAAATCTTATCGAAACAGCACGATGCTTCGAATAATAGTAGTAAATGTACTATCTGAACTAGATATACTGCTTGAAACGATACTTTAGTCACACCTCTTCACTATCTTCACTGCTGACGTCCAGCGTACAGCTATAACAAATCGCAGGATAACGGCGATCGTACATGATCACGAGATGCCTTGAAAACGTAGTGATAGAACTAGAGAACTAATGTGATCGATGGAACGTAGAGATCAACTTCGGTTAAAATCAAACTACCCTAATCGGACTGATAAAAAGAGCACCCGTAAAAGACGTAGAGTCAATGAATGAATACAACCGCTGGCATAGTATCATCAAATACTTAACTACTTTCAGCGGATACCTAATGATGACTGGACATGTGTAGAATATTCTAGCTCAACTCATCTCTATATTGAACACAGAATACACAGTAGACTACGAAAAATCCAGAAATCCCAATTAATGTACACTTACAGTATATAGCTGGAATTCAAATACATGAAAACCAGCTAGAAGTGACAAGAAAGTGCAAGGTACAGCTATGTCCCAGCAGAGGATCGTACAAACTCAGCGGAGTTTGTACTATCTCCAGAATAATACCACACATAACACAAGAATACACTTTTACCCAATTCTTGCAGCTTCCCGGTTATGTTGAATATTTTTTGAACTAATGGGCCATAGCATGGTTGATCACACTTTAAGATTACCTTAGGTTCCCCTTTAACGCAGGGCACACACGGGCTTATGTACCTCGGGCTCGCCATACACGTACTTACCAATAAACTAGTAAGCCCCTGATTGTCATATCGTTACTCTATAAGAAATCCAAAATTTTCTGGAAAAATTACACTATAGAGCAAAAATTTTGTTGCATTTGTTACAGCAATTGTTCTTACTTAATTTGAAGTCACTTAGTTCAGGTTAGTAGGTAGCATTTTTCTGTATGCTCCAGATGTCTTGCAATTCGACATTTTCATTTTCAGAAAATATGACGCTTCGTATAATGACATGGTGGTAAGAGAATCAGTTGTTCAAAATAAAATACATGTGTTCTAATATGGGTGAGTATAAATGATTTTTATTTTAAATTAGCCTATACATATCTTGTATAGGTTAATTTAAAGTAAAAATTGTTGTAAAAATTGTAACATTTCAACACAAAAATGATAGATTCGTAACAACTGATATGGACAAAATATTAGACACTCCTATTCAGGAAAATATTTCCGGTCTTAGCTCTTGCACCTATAAACCTTCTCAGGGCAACCTAATTTGATACTCCAGAAGTAGTCTACCGTCATATACATAACTGTATATACAATGTCCTTGATAGCCTTCTTCGATCGTCAAGAGGTCTTGATGGAAATTCTCGCCTATTCGTCACTCACAGAGCAGAGAGTTTCTTTCGGAACTGATCGAAATAACTATATAGGAGATGGAGCTTGACACTTATATTACAACCAGGATTTGTAAAACTCAACCGTATTGAAATAACCAAGACTTCATAGTTATCAGCTTTTCTGTTACCAATGAAGTATTGTATGTCTGCCACGAAAGATAGCAACACTGCCTTCCCCTTGCCATTAATCTTCCTGACAAAGTTCTGCGTATGCACGTCTATGGTTTGTATAATGATTCTTTGCGTGTTTGTCACAGGTAACAATCGTATGAATCAATCAAGTGATATTTTTGAACAGTGTCGTGAACCTATGACAAAGTAATTAAAAGGTTCTCCACAAAAACATTCAATAGAAGTGATATTTCCATAAAAAGAAATGAAATAAATTCAATAAAAATCAAAATAAATGAGATAAAAATTCAATAAATATTACAGAAATATTGAGACGCCAATGATTCAAATTATACAATAAGGCTAAGACGCAACTTCATAATTGCATTTTGTTGGGCATTATTAACTATCTAAGCCCTACGTAGTTGATTGAAGCATATGTCGCTAGATATACGTGCTGGTAATTGTGGCATATTAGTAACAATTGCGAATGGTGTAATCCGTGCATCGTCACTAAATTGACACAGGCGCAAAGATCCATTATACAAATTGTATACTATCTATTTAAACACACACACACACACACACACACTTTCAAACATGTAAGTACAAATTACTTGCCCAGGAACAAGATATAGACCTACTTAAATATAAACCATGACTCATATGGTGTTGGCCCTTGTTTAGTAAAAATAAAGTATGTACCAGAGTTTTTCTGTAAATAAAATTATTTCAGTTTTATAGGAATAAGTAACAGAAAGTATGATAATAAATGAACGAAGCAATCCTAAGGACACAATACTCTGCACAAAAGAACTCAGACGTTATAAGACAGGTGGTGCATCATAGAGTTATTAGATTAACTTAATATGGTACGCTCTATATTCACCATCAAATTGCATGTAAACTAGAGCATATAGCGGAAAAGCAATTTCAGATTTGAAATCGGCGATCAAAATATTACTAATATCAGTTAAGCAAGATCATGAAACAGCGAATGATGAAAAAGATTGTTCCCCAATTTTATTAATTGTTATTACAAATTTTGAGTAACACCAATCTTTATTATTTTGCTGATAAGGTGATATGGTAATATAGGAACCTAGCCTAAAAATCGTTTCACGTGCTATTTGGATAATTAAATTATTTTCAGTAATTTTTGACGTCTATAAATATTTTTAAATAAATCGATTTTAATCAGAAATAAGAATATTAATCATACAGAAAAAATTAATAGTATCGAACGTCAAACTATCTATCAGTAAAAATCCCTGACCATTCTAATAGATAGGTTCCATATTATAAAGGATATTATCCATTTCAGCATATAATGGGTGGTCCAACTAAAACGCACGATGTTAATTGTAAATAAAACAAAAAGTTTTCGGAGAATTATCTTAATATTTTTTATTATGATAGAAGGATCTAGGACAATTATGTGTGAAACAAAATATCGGCCAAGTGCTCGCCACGGCTTCGGTGGCATACCTCTATCCGATGGTCCATATTTTCAATGACTCTGAGACATAATTGAGGTTCAATGTCGTTAATGTGCCGAATTATCTCATCCTTTAGCTCTTGAATTGTTCTTGGCTTATTGACGTACACTTTTTCTTTTAAATATCCCCAAAGAAAGAAGTCCAACGGTGTCAAATCACATGATCATTGCGGCCAATTAACATCGCCACGACGTGAGATAACACGGCCATTGAATTTCTCGTGCAGAAGTGCCATTGTTACGTTGGCTGTGTGGCAAGTTGCACCATCCTGTTGGAACCACATATCGTCCAGATCCATATGCTCAATTTCTGGCCACAAGAAGTCCGTTATCATCTCGTGATAGCGAACACCATTCACGGTAACTGCTTGGCCGACCTCATTTTCGAAGAAGTACGGCCCGATGACTCCGCCAGCCCATAAACCGCACCAAACAGTCACTCTTTGTGGATGCATCGGCTTTTCAACAATCACTCGTGGATTCTCATTTGCCCAAATGCGGCAATTCTGCTTGTTAACGAATCCACTGAGGTGAAAGTGTGCCTCGTCGCTGAAGATGATTTTCTTTGTAAAGTCACCATTCACTTCTGTCTGTTCAACCAACCATTCGGCGTATTGACGACGCTTGAAATCAGTCAGTAAGCTTCAGCTCTTGAGTCAATTGAACCTTGTAAGCGTGTAAATTCAAATCTTTATTCAAAATTCGCATCAGTGATGTTCGTGAGATGTTCAATTGTTGGGCACGACGACGAGTCGAGGTTGACGGCTCTTCTGCTACACTATCGCGAATAACAGCAATGTTTTCCGCAGACCGAACTGGGCGAGCATGCAAAGGTGTTTTCACATTTCCTACAGACCCGGTTTGCTGAAATTTGCGCACAAGTCTCCCGATTGTGGACACATTTGGTCGATTCTGCTGACCAAAAAAGTCACGAAGTGCACGAATTGCATTTTGATTTGAACGCCCATTTTCGTAAAAGGTTTCAACAATCTTAACGCGCTGCTCAATTATGTACCTCTCCATGGTTGAATTTGTCAAACACTGAAACAAAGAAATGTCAAATTAAAATGGACAAAATACTTGACGTTAAGGTGTGACTCACAATTAACATCGTGCATTATGGTTGGACCATCCTTATAATCATAAGAGTCGGTCAACAAATTCATTTCAAATTTATTTTCGTAACTAAATTCTACATGTTATTAATCCAACTTAATAGAAAAACTATAAATGTTACGAACAGGTGTAAAAACGTTTGTTGTTAACATTTGCTGTTAATACCTTAACCATTAAATCAAATTTTCAAGTTTAATTCATTCTCGAAAACATATTCTACATTTTATTAATTCAACTTGTTATAAAAGCTATAAATGTTACAAACAGATGTTAAAACTTTTGTCTAAAGTAATATATTTTAATTTTTCTAAGATAAAATTAAACTTTATCTAAATCTAAACCTACACATTTTAATTATTTTAACATAATAATTATTTCAAGATTATACACAGCAATATTTATAAACCGTAATAATAATTACCGTTAAAGTAAAGTCCTAAGTGCTTTGCGGATGGATTGGAATTCTCATTCTAAAACAAAAGAAAGAAACCAGTTTCCTCAGAATATAAATTGTTCTGGTTGGCTAAACAGGTATCAAATCGCAATACAGTTTCACGATGTGCGGAACACAGACTTTCTGCTTTTTCATCAAAATTCTCAACATTCAACGTTTTAGTTTTATTTTACACCTTATGGGATGACCTAAATACCGCTAGCTTTATCGAATTTCAAGGCACATGGACCACTTAACAGATTCCTGTAATAAGATTGTCAAATGGCATAGTATAAAATGTTTATATGTTTTCCACAAGAGAAGATTCGAAACATTAAAACTTGTTGGTAATAATAGTTACACTAAGAAATTACTCTAATTGTGATTGTGCGATTGTGATTATTCTGACTGTGAGGTATTTGATCGTTAATTAAATAATCACTATATTGCAATAAATGGAAAATTAATTAAAATTATAAATTTTCCATTTAATGTTTTAATTGATTTTCTTACGTCTATTTCATAAATTGGACTCAGATGGCGATGAATGTCTATATCTTATATCAATCCAATATGTTAATAGTACCAACTATATTAGTAACTTTACCTTTCATTTTTTGGAACCTTATATGATATTTTAATATTTAAAAAAATAAATGACAAATAAATTTTATTTTCGTCAAATTTTGTTTGTGTTGTGACAAATCATAGTATGGTTTTTAATTGTCAAGTTATACTAAATATGTGGCATCAATGTAAAGTATATGTATGTTCTGGAATGACTAGGAAGCTTTAGAGGAAACTATTTTTAAGGGCCTTACTTCTTGTTGCTGCTAGATATTTACAATTTCTTTGTTTCAAATTAATTCCAACTTTAATAATTTTTTATTTATACAATTAGACGATGTTCCACACCAAGGAATTCCGATGTGGTGATTTTTATACAATATATTCCCGCACACATAAATAAGGCGATTACAACTAACTGAATGACAACCGGGTTCACCTATTTTAATAAATTACGCAAATCCTTATGATTCCTTAGCTGATAGATGGATAAGGTGATAACGAAAGAACGATAGATGGATAAGGTAAGGATAAATGACCACAGTGTTCATATGATTTGACCTCCTTGGTTTCCTGTAGGGAAACTTAAATTCAGAGATTTTAAGTAACTTTATAATAACCCAAGTAAAGTATTATGCGGGATTACTTAAAATAGCAGATTTTATGTACAGGAATTAATTTAATACAACACTAAATATTAAGCGATATAATACAGAAGTTATATATATATATATATATATATATATATATATATATATATATATATATATATATATACAAAACTATATAATTAAAGAAATACTTATTAAAAACATTTATTCCATATCCTATGTAATAAACAGTTTGTGCACCCTAAGCTGTTAACATAATTAAGGGTCTTTCAATAAGGACGCTATATTTGTAAATATAAATAAAACAAATTGTGTGTGAGATATCCACTTAATTTTGTTTACTTGACAGAATATTTTATGGCATTAAGTTTGGAGTATAACGTTGTTTAAATGTCCACCACGGCTTTGCTTAGTGGCACGTATACGTATTCGGGAGGTCAAATATTCAATGGCTTTATCGCATAAACCTGTTCGAATTTGCCGAATGGCTTTGATTAATTCGACATTAAGGGCATCAATTGCATTAAGATCATTAATGGGCAATAAAATTGGGAAATACTCTAACTTTACACTTAAGGAGAGAAATATATTAACGTAATTTTTTCTGCCAACAAAGTATCTATTCGTTAGGTGAAACATGATAATATATTCTCCAATAATATATAGCAATCTATTTGGTCGTAAATTTATTTAAATTTGTATATATGTATATATTTGTATATATGTATGTATTGTATATGTATTGTATATGTATGTATTTGTATATATTTATCAACTTAAGCGCTATGATCCAATACTTCAATAACGTACCCCGTATTCAGTATTCAGTCTCCGTATTCAGTAACCTGTTACATTCGTCACAGTGGATACCATTCAATGTAACTCAGAAAATTAATTTAATTCCTGGTCAAATTAAATGTTAATAATTTACTCTTGCCACAAACACTTTCATGATTTCTTTCAAAAATGCTTGAAAACTGTTTAGCATAGAATTTATAAAATAAAAATTTTCTGTACTATCAAAATATATCGTACTTTACACAATTTTATAGAATAAAATAATTATTCCTGATTTTCTATTTTTCTTTTCAAGATACACTACGCACAATGCTGAAGTTTACTATATCCAACAAATTTCTTACAAATAGTAACGTCTTTTATTCCCTTCAAATTTTATTCTTGAAATCTTTTCATCTAAATCGATGTTGTAAATAAGCTTACATAAAAACATCCTAAGGGAGACGTGTTGCGTTGGATTAAATAAAGCGGATGGTTGTTGAATATTCTTTAGAGAATAAGACAAGTAGATTTTTCCGATAATATTTCGCTTTCTTCTTAATTCTTATATTCGCGGATATAAACTTGATTTCTTTATTTATTGCGCTTTCTATCCATTGAATACTTTTATTTATGCTTTTTAAAATATGAATACTTTTATCAAGTTTGCAGTTTGGAGATATATAATTATTATTATGAACATTATAAAAATGTTGTCTTTATAGCACAAGCATGATATATTTTGTTTTATTTTCTAAAGAATTATTTTTACTAAAAACTGGCCCTCTTGAACTAAGGAATATTTATTAATAATAATAAGGATTATTTATTTTATACATATATATATACTATCAAAATTAGAAATATTCATGTCTTGTCATATATACTCAATGGAAAAAGGAATAAATTTTGAATAAAATACGTACGTAGTTTTGAATTAGTCAAAATAAATAATGAACGTGATTGATCAACTAGTTATTTTCTTAAATTTACCACTACGAATATAATACAGGGTAGTGTTAAATTTGCCATATTATTTATAATTTTGTTATTAACTGATTTCTTGAAAAATTCTGATACATCTGATCCTTATTTTTAAAAAGGCATTAACTGACATACCCAATTATTTTCTTAGATTTTATGTCTGAGTTGTGAAGTCATCAATACTTTTTAAATTTCTAACCCCCTCCTTAACTCCTTTTTTTAACAAACATTAATTCCTTATTTTCTTATTACAATAATCCCTCATATTATTGGTTTCGTATTTACCGTTTAATGTCAGGGGTGTTAAAATTATAAAATACGGTTATATAAATCAATTTCAATGTTTTACATTAGTACCGTACACAGTACACCGATTCAAGACAAGTGCCGAAACAGATCCGTGGGGTTTTCATCTAAATCGATAAGATCTATGTCTGTAACTTACAAGTCGGGAATCGGGTTCCTTTTTCGATTCCCGACTTGTAAGTTACAGACATAGATCGTATCGATTTAGGTGAAAACTCCACGGATTTGTTTCGGCATTTGTCCTGGATCGGCGTACAGTGTACGACACTGATGAGAAGTACTAAGTTCGAAACAGCTGTCTGTCGTTCGGATTCCATCCGGGACATATGTCGAATCCTACCCGTGTCGGAGACTTTTTTCAAAAAAACGACAGAGGTATCTCGTATGATGTATCTTTTATACATTTTGACAATATATTACTTTCTTACCATACATTAGTAGTATTTTTTAAATTGAAAACGTAAACATCAGCTTGAAACTGTAACTGAAAAGTTAGATAATGTCTAATAAATTATTCATAGACAAAATAGTAACAAAAACTATTCTAAAGCAAAACTATTGAATTACATTGATTTCTTGATTACCTGGTCACTAAGAAGTCGACTTCCTTCTCCTAAATCCTTAAGCTGAGAAGAAAAAGGAGAAATTTACGCATAAAGACAAGGACAAACATAATCATGCTCAGTTAGACGTGTCAAACTATATTCATTGGAATTTGAGTCTAAGCATACAATGACATTCTAATACCGACCATAATTCGCCACCCTGAACCACAGTACGAATTACATTGTCGTAGATACGTTTACAGCTCCACGTCAGACAAATGGCCTGTTGGCTCAACATAATCCAGATCACTAAACTGATTAATTATTCTGTTACTACTACTGTCAAGTACACTTTGTGAGACAGTTTTATTTTTTTTAACAAGCAGTAATGTACTAAGCAATAAAGTGTAAAGAATGTCTCATTTAACTGAACAGAATCACTGAATTTTTAATTATGTTTTTATATAGTAACAGATTAATATATCATGAGGCAGTTTGCCAGTTTAATCAAGAATATTATGATTAGATAGGCAATACATTTATAGATGAGTAGTGAGTAAGCTAATTCAAAAATTGTCGAAAACTGTTAATTCTTATTCCTGCCTTCGACAAGGCATAAGTTACTGAAAACAACAAATTAAATACCTGTATATTGTTTAAATTTAAAGAATATCCTTACAGTTCCTCCTTCCTCACAGACAAGTTTCGAGATATTTTAAGTTGACATTATTTTAAGTAGCGAAAATTCTTGTTGTTTTTTTTCGGATGAATTGATGTTTTGTTGAATAAAACCGTACAGTATCATAACTTTAGATATTGGTTTTAGGAGAATCCTTATTGGACTCAAGAACAGTATAGAAAACGTCAAAATAAAGTAAATGTATGTACCGGAATTACAGGCCCATAGCCAAGTCATGTTTTATAGATTTACTTTGAAGAAAATTTGACTGCTACTAGATATTTGTTTTAGAACTTCTACGTTCCAACTTTAAAATGATCTTCTAATCGATGATGGTGACGATGTTTTTCACCACATTCTTTGATTTCAACAAGACGTAACTTTTTATTTTCGTTGTACTACCCGATCATTTCTTGGGTACTCTCCTTGGTAGATAGACAGGGCGACGAAAACTAACTAGATGGCCAAAACATAAACCTGATTTGATTCTCTTAGACTTAATTTATGTGGAATTATTTAAAATCCTGGGTCTATTTTAATAGGTCAAATAATTTTAAAAATCTCAATCAACGAATATCAGTCCGAATATTATTAAATATTTAGTACAATGTGTTTATACGCAAATCGGCCAATATCAAATAATTGATTATTATTGACTTTATGTATTTCTCAAAAAAATATTGTGCCAAACTTTGTTATCACCCTGTACATCGAAATAACTGTAACTTAGGATATGCTGTGTATAAGATACATACTGTAAATATTCTAATTTAATGTAATCTATGGAGTAATTATTACATTTCATCCATTATATGGATTGTCAATCAATGTACATGTATTTAAGGAAAATAATTTGTAGATCAAGACAGAATTTAGCACATAAATATTTTATAAAATGGCAATAAAGATAGTGCTTCCATAATTTCTCCATTGCAAATCAACTCGCTGAGTAGCACTCTAAATATGCAAGTAGATAAACTATATAATATTATTTGTATTAAATGTATGTACTTTATAGATACATGTATAAATTATACACATATACTATGTATATAATTTATATATGTGTGTGTGTGTATATTAAATAATTCTACGTAACAATTCCAAAGTAGTAAGGTATTTTTTAATATCAAATAGAATGAATCATATAATACCAAATAATCCTCGGAAAAATAATAATAATTACGAATATTTTTACACAGATACCTGTAAATAAGTTAAGAATTGTTGCTAAAAGTTTTTAAGTCTCGTTTATTCAGATGTCTCTGGTTGTTCAAATGAGATAACTAAATAATTATCAGAACCGGAATAATTATATATCACAAATTAATCTACTACCTCCTTTCGAAGGTAATATAAACACAATGTTCACATTAAAAAATCAATGGTAGAATGCAAGTTTTATGGTCGTTATTCAGTTAAATAAGTTATTCCTGACTATGCTGTAGTCATCGTAGAATTCGTCCTGATGTTTCGGCGTCAAAATTTATATATCGAGCTGGGCATCCTAACAGTTTTTTCAGAAGAAATCAAAAGACAAATATTTCTTTAGTCTGCTCCTTGTTGTGTCCTGGTTCTATTTCGCTTGCACAGTTATTCATGGTGGTCGATTGATAATGATTTACTGCTCCCAGATGTATGACTAAATTAATTTCCAAATATCGTTATGATGATATCTGTCTTCTTTGTCAAAATTGTTTAAAACTTCAAAAATTTACAGTGATCCTTTTAGTAATGCATGAATAATAATGTCAACTGCTGTTCAATATTTTGACATTGTACTCCGTGATTCTGATTATTATGTGCACGTTCTGCTATTACTTATTTGCATGCACTTGCATTGTGCATGTATTAACCCCATGTGAGTTTATGGTCCATAATTCTGTATTGAATTTACAATTTTTAAATGAAAACCTCAAACACATAAAGTTATAATCTGAAATAACGTTATTTGGGCATAATTTTATACCTCTCCCTTCAGGCCTTATCTTGTTACCTCCCAGCAAGCATTTTCAACAATTGGCGGAGGCGCCACTGACATTTTACTATATAGATATATTATTGAATTCGAATTTATTTAAACATATTTTTGATACTATTTTTCTAACGCCTTATTTTTATATACAATATTATATATGATTAGATTACTTACCGGCCGTAATATAAAAATAGGAAGTAAGACTTTCTATTGTAATTTATTTTCTAGGTAACTTACAATTTTTAAGTAAAAACTTGAAACACATAAACTTTCAATCTAAAATAACTTTATTTGGGTAACATTTTATACCTCTCCATTCGGGCCTTACCTTATTACCTCCCAGCAAACAATTTTAAGAATTGACGGAGGCGCCATTGTCATTTTACTATATAGATGTTTTATTGAATTCGAGTTTATTTATACATATTTTTGATTATCTTTTCTAATGCCTAATTTTTATATCTATTTTTATTATTGTCAAAGTACTATGAAACTTGAAACCTTCAGAACCATAACCTAATAATTTCAGTAACAAAAGATTATAATCGATTAAAGAAGAATGGAGAAATCCTCAACTTATTTGGTTTACCCCATAACTACTTCTTGAACATACATTTTAACATAATAATGTATTTTTGAATTTGGAATTGTTGTACCTGTTAATTCCTCAAATTAGTGAACTTTTTGATGTATTATCTGTAGTTATATCATGAGATTCTCGACCAAATTCTACAATTTAAACTGATTCAATACTATCGTTTGAAGTAAAAATCTGGTTACAACTAGCAAGGAACTTGGTCTCTCAATCATGGTTGTACTCATAATGTACGTCATCGTCCGACCAGATGATTCAATACGAATTTTACTATTCAACGTACCATATTCAGTTTATCTAAAACAGCTATCGATGCATGCTACTAATGACGCACTAAAAATTTACAATTATGAAGAGATACACAAGATAGCATGATACATTACATAACTCTTTTTTTTTTATTTATAACACAAAGTTTCCAGATGATAAGTTTTATAAACTGTCGTGAGATGGAGTTTTGTTTATACTCCAATCCATCTGTAAATTCCTTAAGCATTAGGGATAAAACAAACTAAGCCAAAACTCGTTTGTTGAAAGCATACTCGCTTACGCTACTCTGACGAAACCCAAGATAAGGTCGAAACCGGTCTGTAGTTAGCGGTATCCGGAGATAGAGGACGCTTTGTATCTTTCTTGTGATTTTCGAGAAATCCAAATAATTGTATTTTTAGTTCTATGTTAGAACAAATCACGGCAAATTTCGCCACGTAATTCAGCGCCCGTCGACGGCATATAGCCGGGGGAGTAGCTGTTTTGGCTTAATTTGTTTTATCCTTAATGTTTAAGGAATTTACAGATGGATTGGAGTATAAATAAAACTCCATCTTACGACAATTTTTAAAACTCAGATTTTGTTATTATTTTATTTATAACTTATTTATTATCACACAGATATTAACCTGCAAAATAGTCGAATTTCTTATGGCACTAACTTGCATAGTTGACATCTTACTACATATGTTCTATTCGAAATGAATCGTCAAATTGACCTAACGATTTTATTTGCCATGTGATAAAATTAGTGTTAATGCCAAATAGGATGTAAGATGAATAATTTATCACAGTAACATACATTACATAAACATAAATACATAAATTAAATTAAATTTTGGACGAATAATTAACAATTTCGATTATTTTATTTCTATAAAAAGTTGCATTAAAGTTACATGATACAGAATCGGTGCTACTTTATCACCAAGTACGGGCATAGTCGATAGTACAAAATTTGAATCAGTCACGAGTATTGTACACATTCCTTATGACACAATTCAAACGAATATGTATATGTGTTGTATAAACCCACCAAAAAGAAAGTCTAAAATAGAGAATATAGAAAGTATCAAAGGCTATACATAATTCATTAACAAACAGAGCCGATATATTAAATTATACTCAAGGTATTAACGTACTAAGTACCTGAAGTACTAAGATGTACTCTTTCAGAGTAAAAGTACTCTTTCATATGAAACAGAGATATCAAAAATATGTATACACATAGCAATCCAATAATACTTTCTGTATTAAATTTGACTATTCTTGGTATAAGAACACTATTAACGTTTCCACAAACAACATTTGAACAATGGCATGTCATGAGGAAATAAATAAATATTTTGATTTTAATGCTGTTAAAATAGCAATTGAATCAATTGTATATTTTTAACTCATTCTTAACAAATAGTTTGCAAATGAATTTTCCTTTTACATTCAATAATTTAAGTTGATAGGAACTTTCTCGTCATATACGCACCTCTGTGATCTCCTCAAATTTAAGTGATAAATTTAGGACTTTTCTCTATATAACTTAACTATTTTCTGGTAGTATAGAGAAATTTAAGCTTCGACTAAAATATAAATAGTAGTCGAATAACCTTTTTCAATACATTCAACCACTGGCATGACTAAGGAAGTGACAGTCGTGTTGTTAAAAACATGGAGGTTCTAATTAAGGTAGTATAATGGACCCGATATGATAGCCTTTGTACATATGGACTGTATATAGTCCTCCTTGCAGGATCTGAATTCAAAATTATGAGTCCCTGGATGTGAGATTCTCTAACCAAATTGACAAAATGGGAAAACGATTACAACTGTTAAAATAGTTTTATCCTGATGACACCAACATTTTTAGTAAAATTCACACTTGTACGAGTAGAAAACTTTTTTTAGGTTTTTGTGTGTGTATACAATATTTTAGCCTTCTCCCAGAATTTCTTATCATACGTCTTATATGCCGATTATAATTTTATGTTTACAAAGTAATCTTTAAATACATTTGAAAATGCTATTTTATAGAATATATTTTTTTACACAGAATAAGTTAATATTATGATTATGATTAATTTTATGACAAAGTAAAATTATCATTGAAAATAGTCACTTAATTAATAGTACGCACCTGCATTTCTTAGGCATTATAATGCAATTATCGCTGGTATAGTGTATTCTTTAAGAATTCAAAAATTATAATAAAAGAACAATTTTGCCTATGCGTGAGCAAATGCGCGACATCATTTCTGAAATTTTTATAACGTCCATTTAAGAAATAAAATTATATTCTCTTTTTCTCACCCTATACATAGGATGTATTGCAAACTTGATCCAATTTATTATTTTGCATATATATATATATATATATATATATATATATATATATATATATATATATATATATATATATATATATATATATATATATATATATATATATATATATATATATATATATATATATATATATATCTGCATATACATTTATAATTACATATTTCTCACATTATGTACACATTTTTCTTCTTCTTTATTTTTGTTTGCAAATAGTAACATTTTAATTAATACGTCGAAGATAACATTTGTCTTACTTAAATGAGTACGAAAATTTAGTATTACATGAACTTTTTACCAGGATCCTGCAAGTTATAGCCAAAGAGACAAGAAAACTATTTAAAAACAAACTTTTAGATAACACAAATATAAGAGAAATGTTCGTTATCGAAATTTGTTATCTAGATGTACCATAATTATTAGAAAACTTATCCGAACTATTTAAAGCTTAATTAACTTCATTTAGTCTGCGCTAACATTGCCTTGAAAATGGAATAAATATATCGATTAATTAGTGGCGACGTGCTATTTGAAAGAATATTAAAAGCCTGATAAAGAAATAATAACCTCGAATAACCTGATTCGAACCTCGATTCTATAAAGTAACTAAAGTAAAAGGGACAATTTCTTTGAATTGAAGACTCTATTTTCAAGCAATCTATCTTTTATAAGTACAAATGTTATCTGTCTATTTCTACGTAAGAACTAAGTAATAGTCAGAACTAAACAGTTAGAGTAGTTATAATTAAATATAAAGTTTATTTTTACATGCTTTTATTATAAACTACTGTAAAATAAAGTGATTAAATAAAACAAAATTAAAATTTGCAATTATTAAGCAAATAAAACATTTAAAATTTGCAATTATTAAACAAACAAAAAGAAAATTAATTAATACCTTGATCCAGTAAAGGACATAGCACAAGCAAAAATTGATTAAAAGTTTAATGCTATATATTATAAGCGATTTAATCTACATTTTACGTGTACTTAATTTGGCGCATAATATTATACATATACACAACACTAGCGCATTTTCCATTTGTTTGAAGTTGCATGCTATTGTATAAAACAGCATTGCGATATAAGTCGACAGATTATCCGACGTTATACCTAGTGCTATTATTAAAGACCCTTCTGTGAAATAAACGTATACATTTATGTACAAATGTACTGTGTCTGTACCAATAAAGTAATGGAAATATATTATAGAAGCTCCATAGCCAACAATTTATTTAAGTATCTCTGGAACTCATCGAATGAGATTCTTATGTAGGATCTATCGATTTTACTGGATTTCTTGAGACGTAATGACCTTAAGTGTTATAATATTATCGCAGTTACATTATACAGCAAGCAGCAAGCTATTTGGGAAATTAATGTCAAAATAGGGGGAAATCTAATTATGTACCATATGTACCGTTTGAGTAAATCAAGACAATCAATCAAGTTTTCATATAGTAATACTCTGGAAATTCTAGGAGTATGTAGTTTGGCTTGGCAATGTGTATGTGCTTATATAACTAAGAGAACTAACAATGTTAAATTATTAGTTACTTGTATAAAATTAATACTAATCAAATGAATCTGCCATAAGAAATGTTATTATAAGAATATATCTTAATATGCAAGACGTTCTTACTAGACATGCAATAAATTAAAAATAGTACTCGGAAAAGGACAAGTCGATTATAATAAATAATAAAATATGAAACTTTCTTATTTTCTATTATCTGTTACCATTTTTCTTAAATATCAGTATTACTATACCATCAACACAACAACTGCGCTAACAGCAAGCCTTAGATTTTCATTAACACTAGCCAAAATATCCATTTCCCTCATTTCGCCCTTATCATTTACCGAAACGGGTCTATTTTATGGCTTCTGTGAGAAACACATCCATGTTTTGTCATACGATGGATTGTTGTCAGCAAAAGAAAGCCTATTTAAATACATTTCGTTAAAATGACTTTAACTGCATTTAACGATCCTCTACAAAAATTCCACTTAATTATTTACTTATCTTTTTAGGAATCTTGGAAATATGCTTTTTTATTATTAAAGACATATTAAATTTGCCATAGATATAAAAATTTATAATACAGTTCTGTTCAAACGCAATAAAATACTTTATTTTATTCTTCCTCTTTCCATGACCTTATATTTCCATCACTACTTTGTGACGGTATTATGGTAATTGGTTACACGTCCCATTCCAATTGGTGCTTATCTAAGGAGTTCATTCGTTAATTCCTCATAACACAGTAGTATATCTAGTAGTCTGTCGCTTTTTATATATCCAGGGTCTCAGGGTGGTCCTTGGCATAATTGTAGCAGGGCAATGACCCCACTAGGTACCTAAAACATAAATTATATAAAAGCAATACAATAAGGAAAGAAAGCCTTATATTTACCTATGGCATAACGCCACTAATTAATGTCTATTAATGCAGTCTTATTTAACACAACGCCAACTGTTTGGGTATCTGAGGACTTAACTTGTTAATTCTTCTTCCTAACTTCCTTAATTCTTCTTCCTCGTTCATTAATATACCTAGTAGTCTGTCGCTTTCTGTATATATACAGGGTTTCTTCTATAGATAGTTCTTGGCATAAGTTCAGCAGGGTACTACATACCTAAAATTTAAATTATAAAGGAATTCAATAATAAACCAAAATCTTATGTTGCATTAAGGCAGAACACCACTAATTTATTTATCAATGCAGTCGTATTTAACGCAACGCTAGGTGGTTGTTTCCTATAATGGTTTTAAATTAAAAAAACTGTCATCGCAGGTTCTGATATGCTGAAAGCTCGCATTTTTTCACTTGAGAACTATACAATCGAATCATCTTTTTCTTATGATAACCTAAAGTAATTTTTGAATACCACTTGCATTATAACTGTTTAAGATTTCAATAAATATTAGTATAAAGCTTGTTCATTAACTACAAAGAAAGAAATACAAGTATACGATTATTTTCCTCGTATTATTATATATTAGCGTCGTTTCCTTAAATTTTTAGCATTTCGTGGAGATCATATTTACCCACTATGGGGTTTAATAATCGTGCGGATACCGTATATTACTGTCAGAATTCAAGAACTAATGTACTTTTGAGTCTCTAGTACATATAATATCGGATAGTTTTAGCCAAATGAATGAATACTTTGAATTAATTTTTACGTTTAGGAAAACAACATTTTAATCCATATTAAATGATGCTGTAATTATTGCATACATAATCTTTCTCATATACTGTCATTATGATATTATATTTATGCATTATTTATTTATACATATTTTTACATATTATTACTGTAAAACTGGGTTATATGAGAAAACAATTATGTGAGGACAATGTTGAATTTCTGTTTATTTTGTCCTGTAACTGTAATTAGTTGTGCTGGGCAATAAATGCATTATTATTATTATTATTATTTTTTTTTTTTTTTTTTTTTACTAAAAGCCAGTCACCCCTTTCTGTGGCTCCGACTCACACAGAAGGTGCGCTGGTAATACCAGCAATCACTCCTCGCGTCCGCTCGGTTAGTGATTACTGGGCCGAGTCGTGTGCCCTGAGTAGACGTAGCGAGCCGAGAATTACGGCCTTCTGCATGCGACCGGCTAAGATTTCTGCCGAATTTCGGCATGCCGGTATGCTCTTTAATTCGGAAAGCAGTGTATCTCTCGCTCCACCAAGGGCTCCTATAATCAGTACCTTCAATTTAACAGTATGGTCTGGATAGAGTCTACGGAGTTCGAAGATTAAATCTCGATATTTTGTCCGTTTCTCCTCCTCTTTCAAAACAATGTTACCATTACCGGGTGCCGAGAACTCGATGACGAACATTGTCCTGATTTGGTGGTCGAGGAGGACTACGTCAGGCTTGTTGGCTTGTATTTGCCTGACGGTGGAAAACGAATAGTTCCAATATATTCGGCACTTCTCGTTTTCCACAACGGACTCAATATCCCCCGGAGCGTAAGGCAGCACTGGTGTCTCGTCTATCTGATACGAGTGCCTTAAATGATAATAAAGCACCCGCAACGCTGCGTTGTGTCTATGGGTATAGGCCGAGACTGCATATACCGGACAAGCCGACAGTAAATGCATCAATGTCTCCGGCGCCCTACGGCAGGCCCTGCAGCTGACATCAGGGACCTCCATACCCATGACACGACTCCGATAGACGAGCGTGTTAAATACACCATCTTGGCAAGCCATGATGAATCCCTCGGTCTCTGAATTTAGCCCGGCTGACCTTAAGAAAGCAAAGGTCAGCCTTTCGGATAAGCCCAGGGCTTCCATATTCCTATAGAAGACCCCGTGCATGGGCTTATCCTTGTGAAGCTGCAGAGCTTTTAAATGCTCTGCAGCTTTTACTTGGGCTTTTAACTGAACGGGTTCCAACTCGGTGACAGAGTTGTGATTGGCCCGTTCGGTATCGAAGACGAGACCGAGATCATCGGCTGCTCTACGTGCTGCCTTAAATAAAAATGCTCCTATCCCTGCATGTTCGTGATCTCGGACCATGCAGAGAAGGGGATCCGAACTCCTGATAACTTTACAGGCTCCGTCCAGAACCATCCTGTTATGAAGACACTCCAAACTCAAGAGTCCACGACCTCCGCGATGTCGTGGGAGATATAGCCGTGGAACGGACGATCTAGGATGCAAACTCCTACTGAGATGCATCCTCTTTCGGGTTACTACGTCGAGTTGTCGCAGCTCCTCCTGTGTCCATTTGACTACTCCGAAGGAGTAGACAAGGATCGGAACGGCAAGCATGTTTGTTGCAGACACCTTGTTCTTCCCCGACAGTTCTGAAGACCAGATCTGTCGGAGGCGGTGCTGATACTTGCCGCGGAGAGCGTTTTTTACGACACCTACCTCTTGGGTGGAGCGTTGCTCAAGACCCAAGTAGGCGTACGACTCTCCGGCATCTAAGTGATGTAAGATGCTTCCGTCTACTAGCTGCGCATCCTCTGCGTATTCCCGGCTTCGTCCTCTCTTGAGATGAACCAGTGCACATTTGTCCAACCCCAACTCCATCCCGATGGCCTGCGTGTACTCCTGCACCACCCTCAGGGACTGGCGTAATTCCCTTTCTCCGGAGGCATAAAGTTTTAGGTCATCCATGTAAAACAGATGGGTGACCTTATGCCTCCGATCGCCGGGGGTGCCGCAGTTATAGCCACGGGTCTTCCTGAGGGACACGGACAACGGCAACAGTGAGATGCAAAACAGAAGGGGGCTAAAGGAGTCTCCCTGAAACACGCCCCTTCTAAACGACACCGGCTCTGTCCGGACTCTAGTATCACCCGATGTTATGGTAAACCGAGTCCTCCAGAGCGGCATCAGTTCTTGAATGCATCTCACTATAGGACCGGGCACCACAAGGCATTGGAGCAAGTGAATTATTAGCTCATGCGATGTCATATCGAATGCCTTGCGGTAGTCGATCCAGGCCATGGAAAGGTTTCGCTTGTACTGCACGGAGTCCTGCGTGATACATCTGTCAATCAACAGATTCTCCTTGCAGCCAGCGACACCCCTCTTAGACCCTCGTTATTCGTATATCCCCTCGAAAACCGGCTCAACTGCTAGGAGTACTCGCGTGTACAAGATGCATGTAAACACCTTGTAACAGGCGTTTAAGCAGGTTATCGGTCGGTAGTTCTTTGGGTTGGACAAATCTCCGGTCTTCGGGATTAGCACAGTTCGCCCCTCAACAACCCAAGAAGGAATTTGCTGCTCCCCATTTAGCCAGGTGGTAAAAATTCTGGCTAAATGGCGGTGGATACTAGGTAATTTTTTCCACCAGAAGTTATTTATCCCGTCGGGACCTGGAGCAGCAAAGTTCTTAGAGCCCGCAAGAGCCCTTTGAACCTCTTCAGGGGTTATCGGGTGGCACACTTCTTCTGGTCGCTGAAGACCTTCGCAAAAGTCTTCAAAGTGTGCCAGGGCTGGAGTGTCTCTTTGGAGTGGGAGCTTCTGCTCGTACAGCGCCTTCCAAAAGTTTTCCACCTGATCTACAGTCGGTGGATTTTCGACAACAGGTTGAGGCGGTTCGAATAGACGCGAGGGTTTTTGGCGGAACAAATTATTTTCCGCCAGTCTTCGCGCCCGCCTCACTAGTGACTTTTTGCATGTCACTAGCATCCGTATCCTATCAAGGCAGTGCTGTTTGATGGCACGCAGCACCACCTCATTAAGTGTGTGATGGACGCGTCTTAAATTAGCGGCGATTCGCCGTAATTTTTGCGTGAAAGGCCTATTGGCCGCCATATAGTCCATCACACATTGGATACGAGATACCTGTTGTCTTGCCGACTGGATCTTGGCCTCCATCTTCCGTACACGCCACTCCGCTCTCTCTCGCGGAGAGGAAGAGTTGTTCGCCCTCTCCATATGAGAGAAGCTCTCGGCGGCAGTGTACAGGGCACAATTTATGTGCCAGATGTCGGCCTCTTCTGGAAGCGATGCTTGAACTTCAGCATCCACTCTGGCCAGGTCTTGTGGCCTAGGGGGTCTTATGCGATGTAACCCCCTTCTGGTACTGAGGCCCTCTACTATTGGTGGAACGGTGAAGACCGCATCCTCAACTGGTTCATTAGGCAGCCTTTCAGCTACCTCATTCGCCAATCGGGGCGCAGTCCTCACATAGCCCTTTCTACGAAGATAGGATACATAATCACGCAGATTCTGCGGCGTGAAGGCATCATGCTCTGGGTGTAATTCACACCACAGGGCATGCATACGTGCCATGTATCCCCTTCGTATGGGCTCACTGCTTTCATAGCAATGCAGCAGGTCGTCCCTCAGCTCGTCGGTCCACTCAAAGCGTCCATGTCGTTGGCGTTCGTCGTTTCCAGGCAATCCATCCATTTGGGCCCCACCACCTTGCCCATGACCCCTATCCGAACGGGGTCGATAGTGGGGGCCTCCTCTTCTGCCATTTGGAACAAGAAGTTCGGGCTTACCGGGGAGTTAGCCCAGTAAGCCCACGGCCGACACTAGAGGGGAATATGTTATCCCCTCCCGGATGCGCTGGTGCTGCCGGTCCGGTTTTGCACCCCAGCTGGAGTAAGTGGTGTCGCTACTCACCAAAGGCCAAATGGATGTTGTGCGGCCCCTCCTGCTTATTATTATTATTATTATTATTATTATTATTATTATTATTATTGAAAATCTAAGACTGAATAACTGTTACTCATAGAGCTTTTCAAATTTAAAAATGAATTGAAAAGCAATTTCCCATATCGAAAATATCCTGCACCTACTAACTTTACATTAAGCTTACAAAGTTGGGAAATACTTTGAGTAATGATATATCACCTAACACGAAATATCCAGTACAAACTTACTTATGGAAGTTCGTGCCTACAAAAGGAAAAAGAAATTCGGGGTTTATTGAAATATAACATCCATTATATTTATTTTTAAACATCACTCATATTCATAAAATCTTTAATATCACGAGTATAAACTTTAGAATATAGAACTTATTAGATATTGAATAATATAGAGGTACATTGAATCATATTAAGTTGCTGAATCATTGAATCATATTAACTCGTTACTTCTATTACAATATAATCTTCTACAATAATTCGAAGTATATGGATATTAAAATTATTCTTGTTACAAAAAAATAAGGATTATTTCTATTTCATAAGAATAAATATTAAAAACGTTCTTTATTAATCACGGGGCAGTGTCCTAACCTGAGTTGAGGAATATGAACGATATACTCACTGCTCTCTAGCATTACGTCATAAATAAAATTGTCATAAAATTAATTTTTTTTCACCTTATAATTATATTACGAATAATCAAATCGCAATAATATTGCGCCGCCCCCTCGCTAATATCAAAGACACCTTCGAAGCATGCCTCTAGAGGCTTCGGATCAAAAACCAAAAGTTACCACGTTGTTCGCAAGGGTCGATTTACTATATTAATTTTGTCAAAATGCCGAAATTCGAACGAAAAGCATTTCGTACATCGGCATAAAAATTCCGTGACACACACAAAAACAAACGTTTAGTAAATAGAGATACAAGTAATGTGTTATTATACAACATTTCGTAAGCTGTCGATGTCGTTCAGCATAGAACAACAACTTGCACTACTAGAACTGTATTATACTTCACAGAAGTATATTGATAGTGTTATTAAAGCTACGTACACGATATAAATGAAACATATATACAGTATTTTTAGTCACTTCTCCTAATTAGGAGGTATCTTTTGTATTTATTTCTTGGCATGTTAAATTAGTTAAAGAAATATCGTCATATGTTCCCACTCCTCTTTTAATTATTATAATATAATATAAATGTATAAGGCTACTGCTTCATTCTTAGTACTGTTATACTACTAATGCTACTGTGCTACTTTTTCATGATCAGAGACCTAGTCACTTGAATCAATCTGTGAGATGTTATTATAGGTGAAAATATTGAAACGATTACCAACAATTCTGTATTCTACTCTCTTACCTCTATTCACATGTTACTCTTTGACCTCTATCCACACCCAAAGGATCTTCCTTTAATCTCTATTTCACGTTGCTGTGTGAAAAGGAAAAATCTTCACTATTCCAGTAAACACTAAACTTGACACTAAACAACAAAATTGATCCAAACAAAAGTATATTCTATAGATTGGAGGTGTATGTTAATGGTAAAAATTATACAAAATTGAGCTAGAGAAGCGAAAACCCCTATGTCTTTACTTCAAAATCTTTATTTTATATCTCATTTATAGCAACAAGATATTGCTTTTACGGAAAATAACTTCAAGTAGGAGGAATATATTAGTCTTTAGGATATTGAAGTTCTACCCATTCTATACTAGGTAATAATTTTAGTGATCATGTAATATCGTAAAGCCATCCAAAATTAAGTAACGATGTAATTTGATCACCTTATTCCACTGGTCTTACTATGAACACATACATATGTATACTTATGCCTTTTAAGAAAAAAAAGTAATGTTAAAATTTGAAATGGTTTTATTGAGTACGCTGTACACTAATAACCCCTGTAGTTTCCAGGATATTATTTAGTTAAAGGTCTTGCCCTATGTATTTTGTAAAAATATGCCTTCTAGCGATCCACCTTCTATTTAGCCTATTTTAGCCTTTTAATTTTAATACCATAGTGATGCGTAAACTTCAGTAAACTTATTTATGTATATATTTCGACCAGCATATCGAGCTATATTTATATTATACTGATTTTCACAAACCTTAAATTTTATGTTCCTTAAAAAAGTGTTAGGTGAGTATTATATCTCTTATCAGAAAGAAATAAGATTTGAAGTATATCTATTATCATAAAAATGCCCATCACAAATTGAACTAATGTGTAATAAATTAATTTTATAAATTAGTGGGTTTAAATTGGGATACAATTGTAAGAGTAAGATCGCTAATGTAAGTAACAAAAATACCCACCCACCCTATTAATTTATCCACACTTATGATTTTAGAATTATTGAATGAAAATCAGTTACAAACTAAATTATTGAAGGCACATATTCAATTATGTTATATATTATTTTTTAATACAGTAAGCTTAACAATTTTAATTAACACAAAATAATACAATAATATATTTATGCTATATTTGTTGCCATGCGTAATTTTGTAATAGAGAAGTACATTTTATTATACACATTATGTTTTAGGTCATCTCATAAGAACATACGCGTAAAAGAAAGTAATAGCATTATAGTGATGAAACTCACCCTATGTTACGTTTTATAGAAATTGACTCCTAAGGTCATTAGCTCATTTACACAATTTAAGTACGTACTTTAAGTTTATGTTGAGTTTTTGTATTTTTTTAAATGCATATTTGCTCTTTTTACGAATTCTATCGTATCCTCTAAATTTTATATTCACTATTCAATCATCATATTTTTCATATATTTCATAGGTTAGCAGTCTATGACATTCAAAGACAAAGGCTCCAATAAGAGGTAATCTACCGTTAACGTAATGTTACAATTAGAACAATTTTGTTGTCAGTCTCAAACATGTCAACATGAAACTAGATATTAAATTTGTGTAACCTACTATCAGTCTGGAAAATCTGATATAGTAAGCTTTCTAACAAACTGGAGTTTTACGAGGTCTGGAATTGGAATGACAAAGAAGGAAGTTGCTGATGTTCGTCTGTATTCTAAAATCCTATAACACATCGATCAAAATCTTAAGACAGATGCAATTTCTCCCCCTTACAGTATAAATATCGGTAGGCAACATTATCAAGTCCATTGCATCTGCTTAAACTATTATTTATCGACGAATAATTTGTGATTACATAATAGTGTGTACCGAAAGGCATAACTTGTCATCCACTGCCGATGGTTGCTATAAATATCATAATTCTTTTAATAAATACAGATTCCTCATGAACGCATCATACCTGTTCTGGATTACATATTTGTAAGGAAGTCTATCTAAACTCCCGCGTATCAAATTATCCCGTTAAAACGGCAGTATAGGATTATAATAAAAATTTTAAATTTGCGGGAAATTTGACATCAACGCTGTTATTATATCCGACCGCTATATTATGTGAACCATCTAGGCATTCATTATTATTATTCGTCCTACCCTCACGGATTATTTTCATCTACTCTTGCACTACTCTTAATAAATATCTAGATCTATCTAGCGCTTTCAGTAATTTTTTATAAGTATTGAATTCATGTTTCACTCACACTACGACCCACACCAGCGTCGCTAATAAAGTCATGCGTACTTAAAAGCCAAGATCATATATATACATGCACATGTTTGAAGAAGTGGCCTATTATTAACATTAAATTTACATTGGTCAGGTAATAGGTATTTATGGAATCCACAACCCCGAATTCTAGTAGGAGCTATTGAAGGCAAATAGAAAATAAGTGTTTAAAAACCGATGTCAGCTGAATTTATGAGCTGATTCATTATTAACTGCGATTAAAAAACGTAGTTGTATATAGCTAAGAAATATAGCAATATTTGGCCTGGTAGGTTTTGATGTTTATGTAAATATCAGATACTCTGGAATTTGTACTATTGGATTGTTTTTGTACAACAAATCCATAACTTAAATTCACTTATATCAATAAATCCCTTTGATCTTGTTTAATATTTTTGGTTTGATTTTCTTGATTTAGTTTTTTTATACGTAATAAGTAACAAATTGTAGGACAGGGAGAAAGCGCTCCCGTCTCGATTGAAGTCAAGCTTTCGCTTCGTGTAAACCGCTTTTAATTTAATTTGGAAATTAGAAATGTTCTCGCTTGCGTTGTGCTATTAATCCATAGGGGTTTTCAACAATTTGGTGCGTATAAAACGCACAGGCCGATCACAGTACGAAACTTTAATTAGTTCTGTGTTTAGAAAACTCCATTCGACATTTTGAAGGGGGTTCCGGCAGCACTTTTTTAATCTCGTATCTTGTTCGCAATATATTCATTTTGAGTTGTCTCGACAATTACGGTTATCAGGATCTTAAGAAAATATGAAGAAGTTTGTGTTATAATGGTCCACATATAGCATAACACTTTAAAATTTTTCCTTATTTTAAAATTAAATTAATAATAATTAGTTTCATAAGTACTAAAAAAATATTTATTCAGAATTATCCAAAATTCAAGTAAGGATAAGGTATATTGGATTTGAAAGAGATGTATCTGTAGAAAACATGTTTTTTTTTCAATTGATAATATTTATTATTATTATATTATTATATTATATAGGTTCCTCATCATTATAGTGGCCTCATCAGCCACTGATCGCATGGGTGGTCCCTTGGCGATCCCCTCTTATCCGGGTCATTATCCAAAAATGCTATCCCATAAAAGGAGCAATTTAGGCACGTCCCCCGCCTTAAGCCTCGCCTCCTCTAGGATAACAGGGGTCCCTAATATAAGATACCTCTTCTCCTCCAGTGCGGGGCAAGTGTAAAGAAGATGAATCGAGGTTTCCTCGTCTTCTTTACAGTATCTGCAGGCCGGGCTATCAGTCAGCCTCAGCTTGTGCTTATATGCATTCAGGCTACTATGGTGGCCCGTTATGATTCCCACCAGAGTTCTGGCTTTGTGCCTGTTCAATTTAATGAATTCTTGGGCCCATTTCTCAATTTCTGAGTATTCGATGAAGAGTTTGGTTATTCGACAACCCGTTACTCCTCTCCATCTTTTATTGTGCTGGTCTCTTGCCCAGCCATTGATGCGGTCTCTGATCAGATTCCAACTTATTCCCACTGCAGGTTCCGGTCCAGAGAGGTTTTCCCTGATCCTTAGTCTGGCAAGGTCATCTGCAATTAGATTTCCCTTAATGCCATTATGCCCAGGTATCCATAAGAGTTCCACCGGTCCCTTCCCTGCCAAGTGGTTCAATGCTTCATAGCAATTATAGACCAGCTTCGACTTTGTCGTTGCTGAATTCAGGGCTGCCAACGCCGCCCTGCTATCCGAGCAGATACATACCTTCTCCTGGGTCCGATTTTGGTGTGCCCCCAGAACACCGTATGTAATTCCAACTAGCTCGGCCTGGAGTGCGGTAGTGTATTTGCCCAAGGGGAAGGTTTTACCTATCCCGTCGCGTCGCCTATACACCCCCGCACCCGCTCTGTTTCCACTCTTGGCTCCATCCGTGTACCAGATGTCTCCATTGAGCGGCAATCCAGCTCGACCCTCCATCCAGTCGGTCTTACTGGTGAGGGTGATCTTATATTTCTTGTCAAACAGGAAGTGGACACCTGGACACCGGAATAAAACTATGAAATACCGGACATATGCTATGTTACTAAAAAATAATCTGCGAGTGACATTGTAGATAATCTTTTAAAAATTTAACAATTATTTCAGTTAGAACATAATACTTTAATTTTGCTTGACGGCACAAATAGAGAGTAGAGGTAGTTTAAAACTTATTTTTAATATTATTCTAATGATATCAGCTTAT
Source organism: Rosalia funebris (assembly GCA_037954035.1). Lineage (NCBI taxonomy): Eukaryota > Metazoa > Arthropoda > Insecta > Coleoptera > Cerambycidae > Rosalia > Rosalia funebris. The sequence goes on along the minus strand of JAZFAV010000009.1, from coordinate 30,776,632 downwards.
TGGCCAAACATGCGAGGTTCATAGATAACCCCTAACTTCCTGTCTTTGTTACTATATGGAAGGTTTTAATTGTCTACCTATCATTATTAGAACCAACGAACTACTTGTTATTTTATAAATGTAAAAGAGTTCCATCACAGAACATGTAACTTTCCATTTTATTGCCGAAACTAGCAAATTAAATTAAATTAGACAATATTAAATAAAAAGATTATGAAATGAAAAGCCCGAATAAATAAATCCGGCTAAAAGAATATAATCTGTACAATAATTTAATAGAAAAGGGGTAAATAGCTTCCCCTTTTACAACGAATTAGTGGGATTTCACCGTCTTGTAATATACTTGGATCAATACAATGTAGTATCATATCATGCTATTAGGCAAACTTCATTCCTTCATCTTGACGAACCTCATGCCATAAAAAGTAACACTCCGCTTATTGTTAGATGAGCCACGAAGTTACTGAGAGTAGAATAATGAACAAAACATAGTATGTACCAAATCAAATTATCCAGGGCAGGTTAAAACATCATTAACTAGAACAGATCATAAACGGATGCAAATTGCCACTAATGAAATAACATTTGTACTCATCAATGTTGTATTTTACAGTTTGAAATATATGAAATAAAGTAGAGCAATTAAAAGGAGCAGATTAATTAATAAGTTTTCTATGTTAACTTTCTATTTATATTAACTAAAATGTGTTTAGTTATCTTCCATATTAACTTATAGCGAGTGGATGGAATTTAATATAAAAAGGTAATTACAAAATTAACTACGATAATTAAAATTTCAACACAACTTAAACCGGAATAAATACTAAAATAAGGTAACTATGAAAGGCCTTTATAGTCTAGTGAAAATATTCTCAATGGTATCTACAGGTTGGTATCTACAATCAGGTTGATGATAAATCTACACATTTAAAATGTGAAACAACAACTAATCGTATTATTCCCTATCCATGTAACATAATCTATATTGTTACATGATGTTAATGTTATGTTATCATTTCGGTTACTGAAGCCATAACCACTTTTAACGTTGAACCACTTAACTGTGCGAGTCACCTTACTTGCAATTAGTTCCTTCTCCTTCAGTTTCGGGATTGCTTTAGGTTGTTCTGTCACTTGTTGCTCCGCTTCAGCCACGATGGTCGGGCCGATGGAAGATGTTATGCTACCTTCTATGTTCGTTGCTTAAAGCTACGAACAAGTACATATATATATATATATATATATATATATATATATATATATATATATATATATATATAGATAAGAGCGACTGGGTCAATTGATTGGTTCTGTTGCTACTAGAATTAAACAGCGTGTGCCTTGTAATCATATTCGTCAAATCGACGGCTCTGTAGTAAATATAACTTAACAACTACAAAAAAAAATCACTCTAGAAATTCTGTAAAAAGCTGTCGTGCTATATGTGATAAAATATTAGCAACAAATTTCACATTGATGTGATGTTAATCTGGAAATCAAGAAGGAAAACTGTACATACGTAGCTTTTTTTACAAATAATTTTCATATGGTCAAAAAAAATACTAATCAGGTAGACGACCCTACATTTTCCTTTGAAATGTAGTTATTCAAAAAAACTAGTGGGTTCAATTTGTTATTCCAACTCCATATTTTAGAGGAAATAATATTCTCTTTTTCTAGAACTGAACCCTACGTCATAATTCTGCACTCACCAAATAATAATTTAATTTAATTAGTTGGAATAAGGAAATTGCCATCTCACTCTGACAATAGGAAAAATCGATTCGAACTGAATGCTACGGTAGTGGATGGCACGGCGTATACCGTATACACCGACACTTATAACGTTGTTTCCTCGGCACCGCATTGTCTAGCCAAAAGATATGCGCAGGGGGAAACTAACCCTGACCATTAGTTACATTGAAACTAAAAAGTACTGACAACTCATTCGGATATAAAAATGTGAAATTACTTTCTTTATTGTGTATCAAGGCAGATAAATTGCCTTTTGAATCAATAGTGACGCTAATACACATACAATATTTATGATTCTAAAAATACGTGCATCCAGGGTAATGAAATTAAAAATGTATTCAGTTAATTAACCTACATTGTATAGAAACAGCAACTTAATGAGTATGCATTATAATTTTAAAGGTATTAATTTCGTATATAACATTTTCTGGAAAACGTTTTCCAGAACGGAATTGAGTAAAACAACTATTAAGTTTTATACCACTATATTAATATAGTGGTATAAAACTTAGTAGTTGTTTTACTCAATTTCGTTGTGAATTGTTAGCTACCATAGAAACGGCTTCCTCGATCAATTTCTCAAAAACATTTTATTAAAACATATCTTCTAGTTGGTCTGTGCTCCGCTTTTTAAGACAGCGTTACGTGTTCAGTGATAGTTTATTCACACTTTTCTAATGAATTTGAAAAGAATGTTCCTTATAATAATGAATGTTTCGTTAGTTCGTAATAAGTCTGCCAAAATAGTAAGTTTTCTATTATTAGAGTAAAATTAGAGTATATCAGATGACTCCTCAAACATTAGAAAAATATATCAACCGTAAACATACTCCAAAACAATAACCATAACCAAGAACATTCTGCTAAGGACGGGGCATGGAGGCGAACCCATAGGAGCTCCTTGAACTTGTATATAAGTACATATAGGGTATAGAAAGAATTATATATAGTTTTTATAAATAAGTATAGTAGTAGTTCCTGTGTGTTCACCTCTATCCCATATTCTTGCCAATATATTTATGCGCGACTTCCGAAACAACTGCCCGTAGTATCTCCTTTCTCAAGCCTTTCTATTAGATCAGAAACATAGACGACGTCTTTATTATCTAGCCCCAAGGACAATCAACTAAAATTTCTGTATCACCACAATAACTTCCATCGCAAAGTAATCGTCATCATGGACAACAAACCAAACAACTTATAAAATCTAATAAACATTCTACCCCAAAATTGTTACAATCCCCGATTTATTAATCGATACACCAACCAAACCACAAGTAGAAGATACGAAAACGACAATACAGCGGAATCTCCAAAATATAAAGTTTTTCTTCCTTATATCCAAAGTGTTACCGACAAAATTAACAAAGTTCTCCAGAAACAAGACATCAAAACTATTTTTATAAATAAAATCAAAATCTTCAGCTACCTCCATTGTCTCAATGACAATGTCCCCAATGAAGCTCATGAAGTACATAAATGTCTGCACCCAATGTACCCGTAGCTACATTGATCAAACCAATAAGTTCATATCCAACAGAGTCTACGAGTTTAACTCGACACTTTTCCAACATTACCAAGAGACAGAATACACACTTCATTTACAAAATGGCAAAAATAGAACAATCCGCAAACCCATCGAGACATAAAAGTGACCAGACTGTATAAACGCGTGCTACGACAGCCAAAACTACCTAAAACCTAAAACCTCCAATCGCGTGTCTTTCTTCGCTCCACCGCGGCACCACTAGACTTGTGAATATTTATGCCAGATTTATTCCACATAATTTTTTGAACAAGTTCAAAATTAATAATTGAGAGGCTGCGATTTCAATTAAATCATCGCCATATATGATTCAGGTAATTGACACACCCTATGCAGTCGGATAGAGGGGATAATTAATGAACTTATGAACATTCAAATCTACTAGTCCATTCCACTCCATTTAAAATATTGTATTTCCTATTTTAACTAAAATTCTGCTAGCTAGTTCTAGGGTATTTACAATACATATATGTAATGGCGAAGTGGCTATTAAGGCTGTAAGGCGCAGCCTACCGTATATATTTTAGATGGTAGACCCCGTTTTTATATTGCCACTTGCTTTTGCCAGAATTATAAACATTTTCTATTCATATTATCATACCTATTTCCATTTAAACTGAAGCGCGAGGATGCCGGTAACCGGAAACGCGCAAACCTTGGCAGCCCTGTGCACTGAGAGTTTGGGCTGACTCTCTATCGCCTCGGATTTAACGGACTTTATAGAGATCCGCGGCGCACGGGGGGGAGGGGAGTACGCGAAAAATGGTATGCAATTTAGCTAGCCTGGTCCGTCAGTTTGCGTAATACAGTGGCAATAATATTGACCTGTCGTTAGTCGTAGTGATTAGTGTTATTTTTAAGGATAATGGCGGCCCTAGACACTGCCGCTTTAGTAGACTTTTTAATTAATAAGAGTGGTTATTTTAATAATTTATCTTTAGAAGATAAACTGGAAAATTAAAGCGGCAACACCTACTAATTTATTTCAAGAACTATAGATGTTTTTGCAGAAACGAAAGCGCGGCGAATGGAATTGATATACAAAAATCAACCTCCCTCGTCTAATTCAGGACAGCCTACCCTCAGCTTAAATCGACGCTTCGCCACTGCATATATGTAACATCTATAAAGGCAACACAGGTTGCTTTCGTCCCATAGTAAAAGTTGGTAGTAGGGCCACCCGGTCACTATTATGACCTCTCATTTATTCATATCTGTAATATTTCGTGGAATGACGCAAAAGGTTCGAATAATGTTATTAATGGTGTGTTTTTAAAAGTTTTGTTATGTGTTTTTTATGAGTTGTTACCTACCAGTATAACTTAATGTCCTTTCCTATTTTACTTAATAATCTTTCATAATAATCTAGTTCGTAGTCGTATATTTTATTTATTCAAGTTTTTGTTTGTTAATTGGTAGGTAAATTGTTTGTCATCAAACACATACTAACTTCTATCTATAATATATGAACGATATATCATTATGTTATATATGGTGTCGAAGAATTTCCATTACAATCAATCCATTATTTAAATAGAGCGAAAGTTGAAATAAAAACAAATTCGAATAGCACACCCCTTTTAGTGCGTATATTATGAACATTATTGTTAATTACAAAACTTAGAAAACCACTCCATTTTTTTCACATTGCATATTTTACTTTATATTTCATTCAAACTGAATCATCTTTCAATAATAAACACAATGATATCAATAAAAAGATTTACTATCTTGTAAACAAAAATGTTTTTCATATATTTCATTATAGTAATAACAATATTCTGGAGGCTAATGTTGACAATTCTGAACATTTACTATACTTATCATTAACAATTTTCACCTTCCCTACGGTAAATAACGTTTTGATTTACTTATTTATTTACTTAGTTTAGTTTATATACACTCTGCATAAACACCTTATGTAAAACATAAAAGTCGTATGTTTTCAATGAATCATCTATATTATAATATTTAGTTCATATTTCTATTAAAAGTCGGTCCGAAAGTAATTAATAACTTAACACGCAATAATTTAACCTAATAATCATATGTATATCGCTTTATTGACTGTGAAGTGTAATTTAATTTGAATCAAGGAAATGATTTTCAATGCCGCTCAAGTCTTAGTCTATTTTATATACCTATTTTTTCAAATAACGGATATATTGTTGAAAGGAAAACTTTGGTATACAATATATCGAGTAAATACAAAATTAGCTCAAACTACACATCGTTACGTAGAATCAAAATTGTCATTAAAAATACGTTGTATAATGTTAAGAAGAATAATGAAATGGAGAAGTTCAAATATCCTAGGAAGGTTTGTTTGCAGAAAAGGCTTATTCTTTGGGGTACCTGCCTTCCTTTCAATGAAATAAAATATATTACAATGAACAAATATTCGCTGCGTACCAATATACGAGGGTGGAGTGAAAAGTCTCCGGCTTGAGCCAGAGATAGCTCCATCAGGTCTAATTCTTGACTCCTATTCTACAGTATTATCCCTGACTAGCTTGTATAATAGCTTCAGGTCGATTTCTCTGTTAGTATATATTTAACAGCCTATTGAATAAGACGCTTCGCTTGCTTACGTGAAAATCGAAACATTGGAAAAGCATGCGGTCATCAAATACATCTATTTGAAAGTCTTAACACCACTTCACATCAAACAAGAAATGGATTCAACACTGAAGAACTTTTCTTCATCATATTCAACAGCCAGTGAAATAGTGGATTTCTGAACGGTCGCACGAGCACTGATGATGAACCAGATTCAAGACACTCCGTTGAGGTTACAACTGCCGAAGCGATCGAGAACATTCATAAAATCGTGGTAAAATACCATATATTGAAAGTGAGTGAGACAGCTGAGACTACTGGGATATGAACTGAACATGTACGCAATATTTTAAATCAACATTTGTGTATGGATATACTCTGCGCTAGGTGAGTGCCGGGTTTACTAACTGTCGATTCAAAATTGCGTCAAAGGACTTTTCAACCGAGGATTTGGCACTATACAAGCGAAATTCGATCGTCAATTTATAACTATTGATGAAACTCGGGTCCACCATTATGCTCCTGACAGTAAACAACAGTCAAAACAATGGACTGGAGCAGGTAGACCAATATCAAAGAACCATCAATCGTGAATACTACGAGTTATTAAATCGTCTGAGCAATGAAATAAGCAATGACAGGATGACCTCATTTGGCGAAGAAGGAGATCTTCGTCCACCGTGACAATGAACCTAATCTCAAAACATGGCTCAAAGATAAGATATTTGTGAGCAACGATAAAGTCATCAATGTCGTAAATGCGTTTTTTAAGGGTTCGACAAATCTTTCTAAACAATGGTATCACTGCATTATAGGATCATTATGATAAATATATTAGACTTAATGAAAATTATGTTGAAAAATAAAATAACAAGAAATAAAGAAAAATATTTTTTCTTCATCAGGCTGGAAAATTTTCACCCCACTCTCGTATACTCTTTATTAAAGACACGATAAATAATAGTACTTTTAAGACAGATTTAGAACGAGTGAGACATTGCAATGGCGTCCCAAATTTATTTACGGGTCATCTTTCCATATACCCTATATTCTAGTTACCTTTTTGTTAAAAAAATAATACAATGAATTTTGAAAGAGAATAATAATAAGATATATACAAAGAGAACTGGCCACCCGTATTTGAAGTGTTCTAGTTTTGTTTCAATTTCAAATTAAGTTTTAAATACAATTGCACCATATCACAATAATAATTAATATGATAATTAATTAAATGTTGATTAATGACTACGAGTATATTAATTTTTAATTTAAGGAAATGTCAAATCATCTATCTATGATACATATTTATTTATAATATTTATTAGAATATGAAATATTAGCAAAATAGCAAGGGATGTATAGAGTTATTGGTAATACATATCAAACCATACTGTATGCACTATAATGCAGAGAAATATATAGGCCACCAGTAGTAGCGGCTGGCAATAATAAAGAGCGCAAGGCACTTATATATAATATGAATTCTTCACACTAGACTGTTTATTGAGTCTCCGTATCCTAAAATTCTACACCATAAATTTTCGTATCCAGCGACTATGGGCACACGTTTAGATTTCCTTCGGTTAGATGTCATACTGTCGTACGACAGTACTGTATGATCCAGTCGTACTGCTTCTTTACGCAGGTAAAATACGCTATTTGCTGTTGGGCAGCAAATACGTTTAATTAAGTTCAATTATATTATTCCGAAAATGGTCACATTGTAGTAGGTGACCGACCCTGGCGGTTGATTGTTCTGTTTCCTGCACAACGTGTTGGGGTCGTCCATCGTCATTTTAAATGTTTAAAATTAAACTCAGTTAATTTTCGATTAACTACTACAATAATAACTTAATAATTATACAGTAATAGCGAAAAAAGGATGGAAATTAATCGGCTAGGTAGGCCAATATCCGATTTAAATATTTTACAAAATAGATATTGGAACACAGTTAATGTTTTTGTAAATTCCAACGACAGATGAGCGAATTTCCACTAAAAATAACAGTAAAGTACATGTTAAGGTAGTATTTTTTATCGCCATTCCTTTCTACACCACAAGTCCCATCACTATTCGGCTTACCCGTGTAACACACCAACTATCCACCACTGTAATGCATTATAATTTAAATAAACGGATTCATTAAAGTTACAAAATTAAATATAGTGGTTTATGACGACGCACAGTGGAGTCGAGGCGAAAAAAATATCAGATTCACAAGTTGAAGATTTTTCTGATTTAATAAACATTTTTTACCACTTATTACCAGTAGATACCATCTGTAATACTCGTTTTACGATGAAAATATTTGATCTGACAAAGAAATATACGTAAATCTGAAATATTATGTTATTCAGTAAAATGAAGGACGATTTTCAAATCATTTACATTCTTCTCTGTTAATTCTGACAACTTTATAAAAATGTAATATTATTCAGGGGTTACTATACTGTGCTATACTATAAACTAGAAAATCGTCCGACAAAATTCGCTTAGGGGTGAGAATCAGACACAACATGCGAATTTAGAGACCAATTTCAGTACTTAAAAGTGTATTTAAAAAAAAGCTCCGGGTTCCTCCAACTTACATTGACTTTTTTTGTAGTTTACGTCAATAATATTATAGTCCAGGAAAGTTTCAGCCATCTGACTACAGCACCGTTTTATCAAAGCAGTTAAAGCTTTTAATGACCTATATGGGTAAATAGTGATTTCTGTTCAAACATGATCATTGTTTACTTCAACACATAGTGCTTTGTTAACTATATAATTGTATCTTCAAATATTTAGCTACGATAGCAGAGATAACCGAGCTCGATGAAAACTTGATTCACCTACTAGCAATAATTCTCGAGGTAATTAATTAACTACGGTTTATAAATTGACCCAGTCAAGTTTGAGTTGTATGCTCAGGAAACTGCAAGATTAGCTATTGCACTTTATCCATGGTTTTATATACCATCAACACTCTACAAAGTTTTATTCCATGGTGCGGAAATAGTGGAAGCTGCAACTATTCCTATTGTTTTGCTTTCTGAAGAAATACAGGAGAATCGCAATAAAGACTACGAACCTTTTAGAAATTTGCGAATCCACAAATTCTTGAAAGATATCACGTTAGCATATAAATGAGGATATTTATCACCGGATCCTTGAATATTCCTACCCATACAGCGCAAACTTGAGGCCTGAACCAAAGATGAAACACCTCCCAGTGAGTGCAGGCGTATTGGAACTATTCAAATAAAATATATATTTTTTTTTAAGTAAAGGAGATATCTATGTTGCTTTTAGAAAAAATATTTTTATTTTTTCATCATTCTATAAAATTATTTTATTTTATCAATACTCTTGAAATAATAAATCTTATTTAACAGTAATCTTCGTTTAATTGTGCGTTTGTTTACATGTTTTTATTTTAGTTGTATTTTTGAAATCATATATAAATTTCAGGTTTTATTTAATATGTTGCTTACATTGTTCCATAAACAATAGTGAATTTATGAATATTTTATTTTCCAAAAACTTTTTTCTAAATTTTTTTATTAGTAATGTGTAGGAATGCAATATTATTCAAACTACGAACATCTCCCTCGAAACATAACACCAGGACGACAGTTTATTATATTAAATATTCAGTCATGCATAATGGCAGTGATGGCGAATTCCAGCATGACCAATGGTCGTGGTTCAATCAACTTAATAGTTGTTTCGTTCGATTCCTCTTTAAAAATAACATAAGAAGCGTCTCTAACAACCTTCGGTTAACAAATACTCGATCTTAAACAGATTTTTTCTAGAGACTCAGCATTAGGCCCTACTGTACGACGTTAAAGCAATATAAATAGCTTTGTTTATCCAACCTCTAAATAATTTTGAAGATGTTAAGCCACAGAAGATTTTAAACTGTGTTTAAGAGATACATCGAAACGATACTGTAATATAAAAATATAACTGTTGCTATATAAGAAATATAACGTATTATTTTAAAAATAATTCAGTTTACAACAAAATATGGAGCAATAAAATATACCATTCCACTTACAATAAATAATTTAGTTATGACTTCTTACTGAACATAACTAGAAGTGGTGAAAAGAAATCTAAAACAATAAAAAAATCCAGAAAGCTACTATATAATATATATATATATATATATATATATATATATATATATATATATATATATATATATATATATATATATATATATATATATATATATATATATATAATATTACTACTCCGATATACATAGGTTTAATAGTGAGTAAGATTGTGTTTATAAAAATTTTCCAAGGAATATCCTTGAACAAATGTTTCTATTGAGAATGATGCTGTTACATGAATAAACCTAAAAAATCAACAGTTAATGAATACAAACCCGATAACGAGCATCAATATAATCAATCACTGATTCGTAAGGGCGACTTTTTTATTTCTTCCCTTGAACTAAATAAATGTATAAAACTGACTATATAAGGATATTTTTAACAGAAAATCGAGCAATGCGCAAAAATGAAATATAAGGAAAACAAAAGGGATAACTCGAAGAGGTGATACAGTTTGGCGTACATGGAAACAGACTTGGAGGGTGAATAAATCTGTTGAGAAAATTATGTAAATTTCAAGCAAAACAACGACAATAATTCTGCTACAGAAATCTGTTCTCCGATAACCGTATATTCATAGTTAAAGAAAAAGATCCATAACAGTCATTTTTATGGAAAAGCGTAGTTTATAAGAATAACCAAATCAACATTTATACGGCATATTATTTGCATTAATAGTCTTTTTCATTAAGTATATATACGTTATTGATTCTCGTAGATACGTTGCGACTTTATATCTTTTATATATGAAATCTGGAGCTCATCCAAACGAGGCGCCGATCCAGTCCACTGTTACTTCAAGTAATAAAAAATGTAGGATAAAAAAACTCGTTGACTTATAAACCCTATGGTTTCCATTGAGTGAATACCCTTGTACAAATAAATGTTTTTAATTCTTCCCTTCCTAATAAAATATGCTTTCCCGGCCTGTACTGGAAGATAAGTAACAACATTTAACTTACTTATATATTTACATTTAACATTTATTTATTACATTTAATGAACGTAGAATTGAATACGATTGTGCTATTAAACTATTTTAATATGTACCAAAAATCGTATATTTAAATTTGGCACTTTATAAAATAAGTTTATATAAAATTTTAAGCATGCTGTACTACTGACATACCTGCACTACTGACATTATAATAATAGGCGACTGTAATGATATTCCAGTATCAGTATTAGAATAAAACTAAAATAGTAATAAATTTATTGAAAAAATGTCACAAAATATTCATCATAATTTACATAACATAATTTTGCGATCTGGTATTTGGTGAATAGTGGCACACCTTACTTCAGCTGGATCGGACTAGACCAACAGCACTAACTCACTCGAGATCGTAAAGCAGATTTCCTTCTGATGTAGACCATGGGCTTACTGGGTTAACCCCCTGGTAAGCCCCAAGGTCTGGTTCTAGCGAACAGAAGTAGAAACCTCCAGGATTGACTCCATACAGATAGGGATCATGGACAAGGTGGTGAAGCCCAGCCAGATGGATGGATGTGCATTTTGGTAAATACTATCTCAAGAATTTATTATTATATTTAGAAAGTATTAGACCCACGATATATTCAAACATAAAGACGGATATTTGCAAACATTATATGTTGTAGTTGCTTTAAAGAATATTGATTCCACGTTAAATCTGTAAATTAAAACAGTGGAACGTAAAAGTAATTCCTATGTTAAGTTGTAAAATTCCACATACAGCTATGAAAATAGTAATTCTCATAATTATTATCCCAAATAATTAACTAATGGATGATTTAGTTTATTAAACTAGATTTTTTTAATTAAACTAGAGTATGCTTACAACATATTTATTTATAATTGCTCTCTGTGGGTACCATATTTAAATATCAGGACATATTTATTAACAAAATTAGTACGTTTTTACTTTAATACTCTGGTGCAACGAATTGAAATACAACTATGCACCAAGTGTTTATCAATATCTAATGACATACTTCCTTTGTAATCATTATATTTAAGTTTTACTTAACGGATGGTAATTTTTACAAACTCCTGAAATGGGGAGATATCTTCACACCACCTACAAATGCCTTATACAATAAGGAATAAATAAATTAGGCCAAAACAGCTATTCTCCTGGCTATATGCTATCGACAATCGCTGAATGATATGGCAAAATTTGCCGTATTTTGTCTAACAGACTTAGCACTAAAGTACAGTGATTTTAGATTGTTCGAAAACCACAAGGAAGATGCAAAGCATCCTCTATCTCAGTATACCACTCAGTACACAACTGCAGACCGGTGTCGACTTTATGTTGGGTCTCGTCAGTGCGGTGTAAGTGAGTGTACCTTTGACAAACGAGGCTCCTCTCATCTTGTACACGCCGATAAGTTCTACCACAATAGAGCGTAACAAGCGCCATCTCTTAACTATTTCTAAAATAATTCAAATCAAAATAAGACTTGATATCATCAATACAATGCAAAGTTTTACTTGGCAGTTGGTAATTTTTAGAAACTACTGAAGTGGGGAGATATCTCCACACCATCTGCAAACGCCTTATACAATAAGGACTAAACAGATTAGGGCAAAACAGCTATTCTCCTGGCTGTATGCCATCGACGAGCGCTGAATTATATGGCGAAATTTGGCGAATTTTATAGAGTTGGCACTGTATTAACTGAGTAACATTATTTTAATTGGTGTACCATTTGAAGAGAATTTATATTATTCCCAAATCTTCATAGCATCTTTAATTTTAAATTTCAGTATTAAAGAATATAGTACCACTTAGAACTTATGAGATTTTACCCACTTATATTATGTTGATATTAACTTTATGGAATAAATACTAGAACTGAAATTAATCTTCTCTTTAGAATCTAATTAAACTGTATTTCACTGGATAACATCATTATACAATATCCTATACAATTAACAATAATATTTATTTTAGTCTTAATAAGAAACAGTTTGGTATGATATCCACTTGAAATCCAACATTGATGACTGGAAAATTGGGAGTAATGTACATTCTTTAGTACCAATAATCAAATTCTTAATTTGCCTTTACATTAATAGAAATGAAATATATATCTTACTGTTGTAAAAATAATAAATCACTGAGGTACGACATAATTACCTACGTATTCCTAAAGAAATTCATTTAACAGGAAACTTTATGTACAATTTATAACAGAGCTTTGTGACTCGGAGAATTCCAGCCAATTAAAGGAACATTACACTGTCAACGCTACACAATAAAACCCCTATTTCACTAAGTGCCCACTGGTATTGGTTGGAGTTACTCAAGTCGCCTCTTACCCTAATAGAGGTACGACAATCAATAAGTAATAACAAGAATTGCTATCTCAACATCGCTAACATCAAAAGAAATACAAATAGATATACGAATATTTATTAAAAGTCCATAATAATAGTTCTGGGAGAGAGTTGAAACCTTCAATGTAGCAACAAAAAATAAAAGACTGGTTTTTCGTAAAACACCGAAAAAGTATATCCCTCAATGCGAATGCCTGTGTGGGCAGCAGGTTAATTTTTGAAACAGGTTTTGTCAAATATCTCCATTATATATTGAATAATGAGCAAAACTAAACCATCGTCGTGATCACAGTCGTGAGATCTTCCGAAAAGATCTTTCGATAGAGAATGATCTACCTGTGTTTGTAGAATGATGTCCCTGTGTATCTTCTACCGTACTTTCCTACAAGAAATGTATTTCAACAGTTATTTCGTGTATTTTGTTTGAAGTGAAACATCCTGTGTAGTTACATTTTGCAATATGTCTAATTATGATTGACTTAAAACCTTTTGAATACTGAATTACTTTTTAAGTTTACGTAAATCTACAAAATAACTTTCACGATATTAAATTGACATGATATTCCTAATTTTATCTAAAAAGCATTTAAACTTGAAACATTTGAAAGTATGCTTCAGATCATCTGGAAATCGGATTGAACCTAAATAAACGTTAGTACTTTTCATTGTCGGGAAAACAGATGTGAAATTAACTTATTATATAATTCAAAGCATGTCATTTCAAATTGTAAATCAACATATCCGTACGTCTCTTGCAAAAACAGGTTGTTAAAATTATACCGAACTTACTCGTTTCATCATGAACTTACTGTATATAATATCTCCATGGCTGACTTGATTGCCATATCTCATCTGCAATTCCAAACCAACTCACTAAATTATAAAGAAAATGTTCATGTCTCTGTTTTGTGTTGTCTTTCTATTTATATAATTCTATTAATGCTATAATGCTTTATACTTTCACTACCACACAGGTAGAGAATACTTTATTTCTGATAAGAATACGCGTTTGTTTGATCTTCGCTTCTTCAATATGAATATGCTAAATTTCAGCTATTATAATACAAAACAATTTATGTTCAAATTATCACAAGCGTAGTTAGAAATGTTCTTTATTTAAATAATTTATAATTAAAAAATTATTATCCTTTTTATACAGTTCCATCATTTATCTTTACGAACAGATCTTTCTTTGGTAGGATAAAATATAAATTTACATTTAACAACTCTTGTTTGATACTAATTTATTAGTTCTACTATACACCTATCACTTTCTCTTCGATATTAAAACTATTATTTATTTATAAGAAGTATTTAATGTACCTATATTTAAGTACCCATTTCACTAACTTTAATTACCCGTGACACTGTCAAATACATGGTGACAGTTGGCGTTTATATAGTACTGGCGTGAGGCAGCCGAGCATCGATATATAGACAGCAGTACAGGAACTATTATACAATACAGTACAGTACAAAATATACGTCTGAAATTATATATCATATAAATTACATAACTTTCATAATGTATTTATATTAATTCAAGTACATAGATTATTCAATAATGTAATTTAATTCACATACATGTATAATAATTCATTCAGTATATTTTGAATTGTATATATTTTGTAACTACTCTGAATACTGCTAGTATAAAATAACTTTATGGTCAATAGGTAATAAAGAGATTTCAAGTTTATCAATAAATGGTTGCTAGATATTCTTATCTATTTCTATACCTAGTACTCGTATATATCCTAGTATACTCGTATATCTACACTAATGTTCACGTAGTACGCGGTCCATTATCTCCATTAAAAAAAGGAAATAAGTATTTTTTTACACTATTTCCTAAGCCCTACAGTATAAAAATGATGTTCATTATACAAAGTATTTAATTTTTTCTGGACGGGTACAAACTTTGTTTTTTAAAACAGCAACTTATATGTTTACTATTTATCGGTTTCTATATGAAAAATAAAGGATGTTATGTTATATTCGGATACTCGTATAAATATATTGATATTCTTCGAGATATTTAGCTTTATAGGTTTTTTTTCTCGATTTTCGTCACCACGATATGTCAAATTTTGGACAAATAAAATTTTACACACTCATTTATATATGTATGTACGTATTCAAATTCAACTTGAGATAGTGCAAGTAACTAAATCCCGTGTATATTAACCGTCGTCTTCTATAACAGGAGAAGTGGAGAATTATACAGTGTTTTTAATTATTCATAAGATTACAAGAAGGGGAGTCCCGATTCACGATCCCAAGACCCACTGACCTTATCAGTGTCCCCGATTATTAAGGAAGCCTTTACCCATACATGAAGCGTAAAACCAATGCTAGAATGTCTCATCAGAAATACGCTCCATTCTAGAATGTTCGCGTTAATACTATGCGGTCTTTGTTTATATAGTCTTAACGTTTTTACAATTCGTTGACCTTATTAGAAATAACGCACGAATAAAGTTTTGGTATATTTTTAGGAAGGGCTATTTTTATAGCTTATAAATGGTATTCTAAACTGAGATTAAATAGAGAGACAACGACAACAATGTTACCGCTGGACGTAAACTTTCGTTCGGACGCAGTATGAATTCAAACACATACGGGCGCAATACATCTGAGAGATCTCATAATCAAATGAGGTGGAGACTTAGTTAAACGCTTATTTTAAATAATGCAATACAATAATAAATATTTTACACTAGTTTTTAATCACAATAATTAAATTTACATAATTATATTTACATACCTTAACTCATTTAATGTTGTAAAACAATAAATTTGGAAGATTTTTACAGGACAGCCAGCTATTGACAAGTCTTCTTTTCTATTTTAATGACAAAACACGAACATAAATTAGTATTGAACAATATTTTGAATACAGAAGAGAAAACAGACCACCTATTTTTCATGTAAAAGTCATAAAGTTATATATATAAAAAATATTGGACGTGAATTACAAAGAAAGGTTATAAGTAACTGTCTATTTTAAGTGTAAATAATTATAAATCCTCTTCATCATTTTAGCAGCTCCAAACAAAAGTAAACGTTACATTGTTGGTAATTATTATTTAATATAAACCAATAATTTAACACCCAAATGTGTTAATTTTGAATAATAATACCATAAATATCCAGAGTAAGTAAGTGTAGAGATAAATATTATTAAATTAAATAATAAAAGAAATATGACAAAATATAAAAGTGAAAACAATGACGTAATAAGGCGTAATGCATCTGACAGATTGATACATACTGGCCCATACAAGTCCAGGGAATGCACTAAAAAAATCGACCCCATATCGAGAAGAGTGGTTTGAAGCTAGGAACCTATGAGGAAGTTCGAGCTAATATTCGAATAGTAATACACACGAAAGGGTAAACAGTAACTGTCGGATCTCACAGATCGGTTGCGCCCGACAAAGTGTCGAGACGAGAGTAATATCTTCAAAATGGAACTATCGTACATCGTGATATTCTATGAGGCCAGTAGAGTAGATCTCAAAAATGTCAAGAAAAAAACCCAAATTACAATCTGAAATGTAACTGTTATAACATATTTTGAAAAAAAAAACATTTTGTTAAATATTGATCGAGGGGACACCTCTATGTCCCTCTGTGCGTTTTTGTTTTGTTTAATTATAAAACCGACTAAGTACATTAAAAAGTTGTCTAAATATAGCTGAGTTCTTTTTGATTTTAATGATTCTATTTGAAAAATTGTTTCCAATTGATCGTTCTATAAAACCGCAAAAATACAGGGTGTTACATTTAAAAGTTATGCCAATTATGGTGAAACTACAAGTGATGTAAAATATATATGTTCTCGTGTAGAATATATCTTTCCGTAGTTTATATCCCAATATAATATAATATAAATGTTTAAAGATACTATATCAGAAACCCACTATTCACAGAGATACAATAGTGTCCCGCGTTAAAAAAATCATCCGGAATATTTGCAACTGTAGTGTCCAATTAAGAACTAAATATAGCCATATTTATTTTAATCATATAATTTGGGCACAGCTCATACAGTGCTTCAAGTCCGGTACCAGTTACTGTGACAATTCTTTAGATGGTTATCTAATTCTATGAAGAACAGACCCGTGCCATTTGTAACTTTCATCACTTTTTAAGTGGTAAATACTCGGAATCAACACTAAGTTATATGGTTTTTGTTTATAAGACATGCTAATCTTCCAAATTAAGTATGAAACCGTGTTTCCAGTCACTACTTTTATAATACGAGTAAGGCAATATATATCCTGATAAAGTAATTGTAACAATATATAAATTCCGACACTCTCAACAGTTGTCGATGTTTTCCAATGTATTTTTATATAGTTACATACATACAAATATATAAGTAACAGCTGTACATGTAAAATGTACAATACAAGTTGATATAGTAAAAAGACACAACATGATATGAAACTCATACATTAATTAATAATTTACATGTGCACAATTGAAAGGTTTAGATTCAAGCACGTTTAAATTTAATACTGTTTTCTTCTGTGCTAACCTGCCTCTGGTCTGAATAATTAACCAACATGTTTTTAATTCTTTGCTACAGTAGGTATCCAAAATCTGCGATTTTCTCTAACAGTGACACAGTAGTATTTACTTACTACTTTCTACCGATATAACACCCGATAAACTATTGCCTTGTTCTTGTGTAACTCTGAATGTTGTAACCATAGCAAACTATATTTATAAATTGTATAGCAAACTACACATACGGTTAAGTCTAGGACCCCCGATGTTTTGTATTAATAAATAATTTTCTTTTAAATACTGTAATTGTTTTTGAAAGTATGTTTTTTCTAAATGTATGCTTTTGTAATACAGGAATAATTTTTTAAGATATAGTCAATTAAAAACCAATGAGAAAGAAATTTGCAATTTTGAAGTAAATTTATTACGACAAAAATTAGCAAAACATATTCTTTAACAAAATAAACTACAATTTAATAGTCAGTATGGCCTACTCTGCTTCTCAGTAATATATTGACATGTCTGTGTATCGAAACAATCAAACGGTTGATAATTTCTTGAAGAATATTGTTCCATTCCTTTATTGCTGCTGCAGCTAACTCTTCCGCATTTTGAAGTGGGATCATGCGTTTGTGAATTGCTCTAGAAACAAAATCCCACTTGTTCTCAATAGGATTCATATCTGGGGGATTAGCTAGTCAATCTAATCGGGTAATATCTTCCTGTTCAAGTACCACTTGAATCGTTCTTGTGCGATGTATCCTCGCGTTGTAGTCCATGAGATGAAATTGTCACGTAATTCGTCGCGTAGGGGATAATTAATGGGCCTGATAACAATTTTAATATAAATTTGACCTGTCATATTCTGATTTATGGGAATTAATGGCGTACGGTTATTGAACATTATTCCTTCCTAAAACATTACTGGGGATAATTTAATGTCTCTCTTAATGGCCTGGCTCTCTCCAGACTCTTTTCCTATTGCCATCACTCACCTGTCCAATTCTGGATTCATCTGTGAATAAAACCCATTGCCACTGCTGCAAAAGCCAATCACTAGGTTCCCGTGCCTACTAAACGCGGGCAGCTCGATGTCCTGGAAGTGGAGTGGATAACCTTAAACGCCTTCTTGCACGTAATTTTGTATGATGGAGTCTTCTTCGAACTATATAGGTCGATATAACAAGGCGAAACGTATCTTGAAAGTAAGCTCTGAGGGCTAAAGCTGAAGCATTTCGGTATCTACGGGCATATTAAACCAAATACTAATCCTGCTGTTTATTTGACACTCGAGAGCGACCACTACGTCGTCTTCTTTCCACTGTCCATGATTTCTGATACCTATGCACTATTCGCATAACAGAAGATCTAGGAATGACCAAAATCTCGGAAATCTGATGATTGGAATGTCCAGCATCACGAAAAGCAATAATTCTTGCCCTATTAAATGTAGAAACCTCACATCCTCGCATTATAACGAAAGAAAAGTATCTTTGCTAAATATGCAGTAAAACTGACGAATATTTAAAAAAAATTATAACTAATCAACAATATTTTATCTAGCAATTTATTTTATCTTGTTTGATAGCTAAATAACTCACCCTTGTTGTCTAGCAACGAAAACAAAATAAACATAGTCGAAGTCTGTAATATACGGGAGGGAAAAGACTTTTGACAATGTGTGTATATTTATAAATTGTAAACGTATTTATGGCATACCGGAGGACAGTATTCTTGCTCTCTCGAATATTCAAAACATTATGTTATAAGCTTAAAGCGATTTGCACCGTGAGAGTAGTGGCATATAACGATGTTTTCTACCGTATTGTTATCAATAAGCCTCAAATTATGAATGCAGACATTTCAGAGTTGGACTCATACGTGTTCTGAAATATCGGTTAGAAATACACACCGTAAAGAAATATCACAATCTTATAATAAAACATACAATAAAAGATTTTATGTTAGTAGTTTGTCCACACTCTGGCTCATCTTTTTTGTAATGTAAATTAACTGCTTGTATAAAGTAGTAGGACATCAACCAATAACTTTGTATTAAATAAAACTTATTAATTGATCGTCTACTACTTGCTGCCCCATTTGTTTCACTAGATATATTGAAAGTATTGTCGGAGGTGCTTTGAGCTATGTGATAATAGTAAAGGTATGCGAGGGCGGGGCAAAAGAAATATCTGCGGGAATGACCGATGTGCTGTATGTTTGTATACAGCTGGTGACTATCTTAGTATTTTGATTTGCATACGGTATTACATACAAATAGTTACAGTGCATGATAATTTGACAAGTTTCTTTAAAATGTCTCGACTAAAAACCATTCCTTGCTACAATACAGCGTTGGATATCGGAATTTCCGGGGTTGGTGTTAAATGACGGTAATAAATTAGTATTCTCATTGTGATAAATACATAGCGTATACCCGCAAATCAGATGTTGCTATAGATTGGTGTTCCGAAAAACATAATACCACGGTTACTGGACAGAGCAGTGCTTGTGAAAGACACACTACGTTTTACAGCGAATTGATTAAATTCATGACTGGGTGTAATATCTCGTCTACAATTCTAGTTTTAAGAACTTCATACAGATATGTTTAAATGGGGAATTTGACAAAGTAAATGTGCCCACAGAATCGACGATTAGAAGAAATTAACTACCAGAAGCTGCTGCCACTGTCACATCTACTGTAGGATAAATAATAATGGATTTCTGTTAATGAAGCCATAAATATCTGTGGCTTGCAAGTGGTGAATGTCGTTGCTGAAGTCATTGCAAAATTAGTTGATGAGGCGTTAGGAGAAGTATGGGGACTAAACGTGAAGAAAACAAAACCATGGCTCTACTTTTTCTTACAGATGCTACGCCATAAATGAATGCAGCTTATCGATATTTGAATATGATCTTAATCGAGAGCAGAGGCAATCCGTGTTCGTTATCAGAATGTCGATCGCCTGATAGCGAATGTCAAACAAGTGTTTTTAAAAGCCCCGCAAAGAGTAGCATTAGTCACAGAAATGCTTCCCCATACATAATTATCTCCAGCGCCTATAATAACCCGGTGAGGAATGTGGATCGAGGCAGCTTCATATTACATTGCAATTTTGAGAATATACCATATAATACCAGGGTATTTCAACATTTGGATCTAAATGATGATATTGCTATTGCGAATGAACAATAGACTTTAGCAGCTCCAGCTATTCAACAAGACATGACATATATAAATGGTAATTTTTCGCGCATACCAAAAGCCATTAAAAGTTGGAAAGAAACAGGTAGATGAATTTTCAACAGTGGATGTATAAACGTTGTTTGGGACATTCGGTAGTATATTTTTTAGTTGTAGGGGGGCACTGCGAAGGCTATGAAGAAAAAAATTACTGCAGTTTTGGATAAAAAACCGGGGTTTCTTACTATAGCAGTTACAGTAGATATTTTACAGAAGAAAGAAGTTCATGTCTCTAATCCAGAAATCAATGCGAAGGCTCTACAACATTATTCATATTTTCATATTTTCAATATGCTCCGTCGACTTCTGTTGATGTATGATGGTCGTTTTCACATTATAAATGGATGTTTACTGACAGACGTCTCTCATTGCCTGCTGAACATTTAGAGAAGCTCCTAATATACCCGTGTGATCATACGCGAAAATAGTGTTAAGTGTGTGGTGATGTTACCTTGAAGAACTACTGTGTTGTTCAGATCGTTTTGATGATACAGTGACATGATGACTTGCCCTGTCCCGGGACCTGATTATGCATTTTTAGGAATACAGTTACAAGTCCTCGTTTGTTCCTAAACGACCAGGCAATGGAAGGTACGCTAATATGTGAATAATTTTTATATTGCAATCTGCTTTTCATTGTAAGTTCGCCTTTGTTATTTACGTAATGTCAGCATTCAAATCCGGGGCTTGATTATCAACAATATGGCGAAGACAATAGGACATAAATGTGTATTAATTCACTCAAGACGGTGCTTTAAAAATCTCTACATGACTAATAAAGAGGTCTACATCTTTAATATTATTCATAAATATAAACAATGAATATATTCGTCAATTCTACGAAATTCTACAACATTTAGTACAATAAACTTTCTAATTGAAAATGTGAATTCCGGACCTAAACGACTCCATCCAATCTTGAAGATCAATTTATAATTTGATTACTCGCAGCATTATTAGCTTTTCATACAGCACTATATTTCGCTCATGTAATATTTCTATACACCCACTTAGGCGAAATCGCTTTACGTAGACATACAGTAATGTTTGCAAATTAACTATGGGTATGATACCTATGGATTCACATGCCTCACGGCTTGTGAATTGTCGTACGTAGAATGTAATGAGAAAACTATTTCACAAGCCATATCAAAGTTAACTTCTCAATTTTTCATGCTTGGATTTGCAGAATGAAATATTATTCTTCATATTTTCTAAATTTATGTTTTGCTAGCAACTATAGTAGAATATAGAATTATAGAAAGCTATAAAACAAATTGTAATAAGATAGTTAATATACGTAAAAGATATGATAAGGTGTCGGTCGTATCCAAAGTGTTTGTATTTCTTCTGGAACTGTCGTAACTATAGTAATCTTTTAGAAATACTCCTATTTTAATTTTCGTTTAAAATTAGAGTATATTATAACAGGGAAGTATTTTAATAGGGAAGCTTAATACTGTAGTGTCTTGAAAATTCATAGTACTTTTTCATTGTAGTTTTCTATTAAGCAGTATAGTATAATTACACCCTATGTCATACTTATAGCATATGTGGATACATATGAATGGTTTTTTGTATGTACACTTTCTATATCACATGTTCAGGCTAATGGTTCATTTAGACTCTGCCTCTAAGCAATAAGTATTCACGCACTCTAAGCACGCCTTCTATTACGTACAAAAATATATTAAAAGTGGTATTCTTGAACCAATTAAATATTTAGAATTGGAAGTATCCCATTCTAAATATTCGTACTCGCGATGGGTACGGAGATGGAGTTGGAGAGTACGATGGGTACTCCCAACGTACGATACGATGGGAGTACCTATCGTATAGCACATAGAGGTTTTGTTTAAACGAAAATGTGCGTTTTGCAATCAATTTCTGGCAAATTCGAAAATCAATAGCAAAATATAGCATTGGCCTACACAACCATGATATAAACGTCACATACATTTTATGAGCCTACTGTTAAATAAATATATTTTAATAGTTTTGGATGCACACAATAAATGGTTAAAAATTTTTCCCATGAACTCTGTTATAATCTCTATTATAGATATATAATCACATTATTCCCGTTTTAATCTGCTAAAATAAATTGGTATGGTGATGGTACTTAATTTTTTCAAGAGAACTTGAAGAGTGTTTGTATAAAACTAATATTATAAACTTATCTCCACTTCATCCTCTCTCTAATGGTGCTGCGGAAAATTCCATTAAAACAGTAAAACCATTGTTTTTTATAGTGATCTAAATACGTTTTTCAGTATTTTGTTACCAAAAAATTAAACTGATATAGAGGATCGAGTTTTAGTCGAAAAAAAGAAACGAATACGGCATCACGGTAGTAACTGGTTTGTAGAATTTTATATTGGTGAAATATGAAATGAAAGATTATATAATTTTAAATAAAGTAAAATGCATATAAGACATTATTTTTAGAAAAATTAGTAGAACGAGTAGATATAATTGCTATTCCAAAACTAAGCTATATTAAGTTGAAATGTTATTTAAATCAACTTAAAAAATTTCATACCAGGGTTCAGAAATTTCTAAAATTGTAAAAATGAAAGAATATAATTTGAAATATCGTGAACATATTATCCCTAATACATGAATTTTTGAAAATAACGCTCCTAATCATGAACCTCTAAATGAAGATATTCAAACACGACCTAAACTTGCGGAACAACTAGTTTATAGTAAATTAAGTTATGTACATTTTGCATATATTAGATATGTTTTAGTTAAATAGGGAGATGACTTGCTGTAGTTTCTTAAGGAGAAAGATGTTATATAGTACAGTATAAATAAACTCAATGTGATGCCTATGGTATATACATGTAGATGGTGTTTTATATATACACTTTCTATGTGCTATGTTTAGATTAATAGCTCGCTTCCGCTATGTTTGTAAACAGCGATAAATAAACACATCTGAAACAATATTATGCAATTTGTATTTGTGTTATAATTACTTCTTCATATTACGGACCAAAACATATTAAAGTCGAAAGTAAATAAGCAAGCACGAAGCTGATACAAATATAATTATTTAAAGAAACCTATATTCCTGAAAATTTAAATATTTAAACACTAGGTAAAAACAAAGATATAAAACTAGCAAACAAATTTGAAATAAAATATGGATTTACAAACCGTACCGATTAAATAAAGAGTTATTAAATTTATAAGTTTTTACGGATGTAGTTTTTAAATAACAACGAAATTCAAAAGACAAACAAATTCACAATATATCATAATATTAATCATATTAATATTATGATATATTTAACATGTAAAATACATCGAAATAAACTCATAGTTCCATTGAATTCTATTTAGAAGATATATTTACTTTTGTACAATTTTGCATTAAAATTTCTTCTATTTGGTTTTACTTAATTTATACATATTTCTATTAAACTATTGGAAATTTGCAGTTCAAAGTTTGCAGTTGTAATTGAATGACTATAAAATATCAAAGCATCTCCATTTTCATATATAACATTTAAAGAATATTGTGATGAATGGTATTGACATGACAAGGGATATCAATTTACATAAGAACTTTAATTGTTTAATAATAATCAGTGTATATATAAACCTATATGTATAGTACTTCACTAACATGGTAATTTTTTTAAATTAGTTCGTTCCTTATATGAGGCTATGAGCAAAATTCAAAAACAGGTAACATTTATTATTTATGGAATATATACGCAAAAATTGTATTTAAGTGAACATTTGCAGTCAAGAGAGTGAAAAAAGATGAATATCCCCATCCCCATTCAATGGAGATATCACTATTTGCCCATCTTGTTAGAAGCCCTCTTGTAAGGTGTTATTGTTTTGTTCATTCATTTTGGTATATTGAGTTATTTCCGAGACATAATTGAAAATGTGCTTTCGGGCAGAACTTCGGACGCCATTTTCGCCCCGTTGAACCAATATATGGAAAATAGGTTTACTTTATTTTGTAATATCCTTCTGTACAAAGTATTATGGAAATTGGAAGAGGACAGTTCTGTCACTTTACTTGTTAGTAGAAACAAATAAATAATATATTCATAAAATTGGAAAGAGAAACAATAATTGTAGAATTTGCACCATTTCTAAAAGAGCAACAATTATTTACTGAAGTTTTATTGTTATTTATTACGCAGTTCAAATGGTACATGCATAGCTGACGATTTTTGATTTTAGATTATAATAGGAAAATTTTATGTAAATTATTTTTAACTTAACAAACAGAAAAACTAAACCGAAATCAAAGGGAATCCACAAAAAATCAAAAAATTCTCATAAAGCTCTTCATTTGTAAATGCAGAATTTTGTGCGCGATAAGAAGGCAGAGGGAAAGAGAAATGAATCAGGGGCGTAACGTATATGGATGCGAGTAATGCGTCGCATCCCTTAAAAATTCTATCAACTTTCTTATTTCAAATCGGCTGTGAAGGCGCCCGAAGTTATTGGACTCTCGCGTTACTTACTGCAGTGCTGAAATGCGATGATCCACGTTACATTCAAGCTATGCGTTAGATGGACGAAAAGGTCACTGATCTTACGCAGTCAACAGTAGAACCTCGAGTGGGTGTTGTCGTTCTTTCCGGACTCAGATATGCGACTATGTAAACGCATCTTGGCGACTGTCGTCATAATATAAGGAAGATTTGGAAGCGCTGTTACAGGTAATTGTGGAAGATGAAAATGAGGAATGGGATCGAGAAACCGTTATTTTGTGTTAGAGGCCTTTTAACTTTATTGAGTTTTAACTACATTTATTTTAATTTTTCTTAGCAGTGTTTCCTGCAATATTCCCAGATTCCGAGAGTCTATTTAAAATTCTACAGACAAAAATATCAGATATTAGTTACTGCAATAAAAAGATCGCCGATTTCAAATCACATATTCATAAAATTAAAAACGAGTTTAGTGATTTTTGGGACCGTATGGACAGATTTGCGTTAGAAAATCAACCACCGAGTAAAAGAATGTGTTTGGATTTAATTCCTGAAGAAGATAAGAAAAGCACTTATGCATGATTGTTTTACGAAATTTTGGACATTATTACTTTGAACATTAGTGAACGGTTTAGTGAAATTTCTAAACTGAAATTCTTAAATCTAGGCTCCACACAATTCACTTCATTCGTGAAACGTCTTCCTGATGAACTTTTTTCTTCTTTAGTAGATACACATAAAAAATTATGTAACGCAAATCGTTTAAAAAGTGAACTTTCAGTGATCCCGATGTGAAAAAGAGTACTGTGTTTGAGCTTCACCAATATATTATGTCTCTTCAATTATCTTCTTTTTTCTCGGAGTCATCAAAATTGTGTCGTTTAATTTTGATTATTCCTGCCACAAGCAGTTCCGCGGAAAAACCATTTACATGTTTAAAGAGAATAAAGACTTATCTGCGAAATTCTCAAAATCAACAAAGACTGTCTACTTAAGCATTAACAAATATTGAAAGTGCCTTGTTAGAAGATATGACATCGTCTCCAACATTTGAAGAAACAGTGATAGACGTTCGCTGGACAAATAAAAACCGAAGAATTCATCTTAATTTTAAAAATTAGGATACATACCTCGGCATAATAATTTTAGGTTAGTGTCTTTTTTTATTTTTACCATTTTCATATGGCCTTCGATACATCTGACTATACCTCTTCACCTTATAAAATGTTTATCACATCCCTAGATTCTTTTCTCGCACTATGCCCCTGAAATTAATTATCTAACAACTGAAAAATTTCACTATATTGATTCTAGTCAAGTGATTTTGGTCAAGTTGGTTCAAAACTAAACGGTGAGCCATCATCACTCACTCACACACGAAAAAAAGGTATTATATACTCACAGACAAACGACGAAAATTATTCAAAACGAAGCAAATTTATGGAAATGAAAGAACGTGACAACATATCACAAACAGGTCCACCAAAATATACAGCGCCAATAACAAAAGAATATATAACTATAAACACCGACGGCAACAAAGTATTAACTTCATGTTAGAATCACGATAAAAGCGTTACTTAACGAATTCCTTAAATAGTGTATTATTCAATGGTTAATTTAATGATAGATATTAAGACACGAGTATGTAGTCTCATACACTATTTTTCCATAAGTCATACTAATGAAAGATAAGCACCGACTTCATTTGCTAAATGAAAAAATCTTAGTAATTTGCAAGGTAAACAGTAACTATGATCTATCAAAATTGATGAACTTTAGATCTGTCATGCTCATGGCAATTTTTGACGTTGACTGAATATTGCTGTCATGTTGCTCTTCCACTGGTTATAAACTTGGGTGTGTTTTAATCAAAAATATGTCTTAATGAATTTCATTAAAGTAGATGTCTAACAAGTTAATTAAGGTATGAGATGAAAAAATTGTAATCCTCACAAACTAAATAAAAAAAAAATATTCTTTGCACTCAAACAAAATTTCTATAAGCTACTTTATATAAAGGTCTATTTGTATGGACATATATGCGTATATATTTGTACTTTCATACCCTCGACAACATCTGCAAATTTAGCCCAATATAATGCCGACATCGCAAACTTTTATTCGCTTATTTTATTATTCTTTTCCTGCAACCTTGATAAATTATTTCCGTCACGGCTCTACAGCAATATTGGCTGAAAATAAGCGGCAATTTAATAAAAAAAATATTTCCATGCAGTATCTTAAATAGGTTACCATAAAAGAATTTTATAATATAACCTATAATATAAACCTTAATTGCGTTTTGCTCCAAGAGTTTTGCATTTAGACTTATTTCTGATGGAATTGAGCCTCTCCGATTTTTTAATTTTTTTATAAACAGCGCACCGAAACATAAGGGCCAACCTTACCTTTTTAGCTACCTTTTAGGTGCCTTTTTAGCTACGCATAAGTGATTTAGAGGGATGAAAAAGGAGTCAAACCCCAAAAACATATGTGTATTTGGCTTTGTCATAGGAACGATGCAAGATGAAAACATGATATCAAAACCATACTATTCTAGTAAAAAGAAATTTTCAACTAATGCACATAGAGCGGCGGTATTCCTAGCACAAGAGAACGGGCCTTCAAACACAAACTAAAGGTGTCCACAGTAAAGCAAAAAATCACAAAGTTGAGGGTAAATTCCAGTGAGAGTACAATCCCATTCCAATATGCTCGCGAGACACCTCGCTCATCAAACAGAGGAAACAAATCGGTTAAATGACCTAAGATTTAAGTAAGACATACACAAAAAAAATGTTGTTCAGTTGAACTTCCCCTTTTATTTCAATGAAACGCCAAACTAATGTACTCATTGTCGTTTAAGAATAATGATAGATTGTATAATAAAAGGGAAGAACGGAGGTGGATTTTATGGGCGGCGGTTTTATTTATTATTTACATATACTAAATGAAAAATTAATATTTGCCTATTTTTTATATTTTCCTCGTTCAATTTTTCATCAGAATAGAGAGAAATTAATTTTTGAAGAAACATTCTTCGCGTTGAAGTTTTATCACTACAAACGCATTAGAGTTGCCATTCTTTGCTTACATTGCTTCAGTATTCTTACACATTTATGCAAAGGCAAGATCCATCCATGATCTCTAATTTTGAGGGTGGTAGGAAGATTAGGAGTAATGTGAATAATTTCTATGTATTGTCATTGTGTGTAGGTAAAAGTACTTTTATATTTAAATCAATTTGATTAGACCTTTTAGATTTTAATAGTATTGTATATATTAGGAGTATGTAGGTATTCATTTGTAGAGTTGGTGTAACTTTTTTTTGTTCTTAATTCATTGATTGTCAGCTGATACCATTCTTGTTGACTATATATATATATATATATATATATATATATATATATATATATATATATATATATATATATATATATATATATATATATATATATATATATATATATTTATATATATTTTATATCGTGGTCGATAAAAATCAATTTTTAAAAACAATTTATTTTTGAAATACACAATTGAACGTTTTGTTATAAAGGATTTAAAATTACAATAATATTAAGTGAGTACCGGAGGTTTGAAATGAGTTATGCTAGTTTGCCGGATACTATGCCGGTCTGCCGGATACTAACTTCTGGTCGCACGCTTTCGCCTATATAAACTGTCATTTGCTGACTCTGCATGGGAATGGCTTTAGCCATGAGTATTCTTAGAAGTTAGGCGTGAGTTGCTGCCCATAAGCAAGTCTTTGTTTTTGAGAATAAGATAAGTCACGAATAGTATCAAGTAACTATGAGAAACAACTGATAAGAAAAAGCAAAGATTGTGTTACTTGAGATATGATACAATATAAATGGTACCTAACTGAAATTATTCTAAGTATTCTAAGTCTAAAATGTATACAATTAAATATTTTATATAACATATATATATATATATATATATATATATATATATATATATATATATATATATATATATATATATATATATATATATATATATATATATATATATATATATATATATATATATATATATATATATATTTAACCATAAGTAAGTTTATTTTTGTCTCAAAATTGTGTTCTATTTTTTGTTTCGTGTACATTATTTTCTTACGGGGTTAATTGGAAATGCAGTTCATACTGACACTAGTGCAACAGAGTGGACCAAAGAAGATGTGCTCCTCATGTCGGCTATAAGACACATCTACTGATAGAGTTATGGCTAGGTCAAAACTCTGAAGACTTTGAAGATGCTGTACCGCCTACATAGTTACAGACAGGACAGTTGCAGTTAAAACTATTCCAAAAAATGAAACTGGCATTCTGAACATATATGCTCTTCGTTTCTGGGAGCAATTGGGTCGTTACCTATTAGATACAACTAATTTGCATTAGTAGGGGTAGGAAGTGTGAAGATTAGAGGTAGTTGGAAGCATGAATAATTTCTACGAGTGTTGTTTTACTTCATAATTGCTCATGTTGTTACACATTAATTTCGCAACTTAAGTACAATTAGTGAATAAATGATTATTGTGTACTGATACGTATAGAAAAGTAGATAGAAGGGTAAAGTCAATAGGATTACTCACAATGAAAAATGTTAAAACATCTTGATCTCTATATGTCTAAAATGAAACATCAAAAGTATTTTCATTGTACGTATCATTTTATGTGATCTGTAACTAGGGTTGATATTCTACACACCTATGGTTGTCCTCGATAGTCTGTTTTAAGCACAAATATTCTTTACATGACTCACATTCTTATGGCTAATGATCCATAGACATTAAAATATGCTAATTCTATGTTCCGCATGGAGATATCCACTGCTATGTCAAAATTTCTCGGAAGATTTATAAAGTAAAATTTATTTATTTAGAAAACAACTTTTGCATTGTTGAAATCTCTCAGCAAACGGTTTTTTAAATGGCGGAGATACCCCTTCCAGTTTAATGTATATGGATGGTTATATTGTATGGATGGTTATAACTATACAGTTTATTTGTATATTCCTTTATTTCTTATGGCGTACCTCATAACTATCACAAATAATACTTATATGTGGCTATACGCACCCGATGATATGATTCCAAAAATTACAGAAATTATAAATGTTATAGTGGCAGTAGATAAATAATTAAAAGTGTTTACTAAAGCAACATATCGAAATGATTCGGTGGTTGTGGCACCTTCGCCATTTTTGTAAAAAATATGAGTTAGAATAAACTGTCAGAATTAATCCAGATGTTCGTTCAATTCCCACATCAGTCGACTGAATGTCTGTGTGAGTCCATATGAGCGTCCTGGAATTACGTGAGGAAAACGTATCTCTAAACTAATCCTCGCCTCCGCAAATTTAAAGGTGCAAATAGGGACGAAAACAATACATCTGAATTTATTTACTTACAATTGTCATACATTAATTTTATGACAAAGCATTTCATGAAATATATATATGAAGCTAGGTTTCATATCTATAGCGTAGAAAAGCAAATGAACACTAAATGAATGAATTTAATTTGCGATTAATTATCGATCAATTTTGTTCACTGGGTAGTAACAATTTTATAACCGTTTTGATATCTAAATAATAAGATGAGATAAATTTTAATATATCTGGGAATATCCCTCTCATCTAAAAGGAAATTCCGTAAAGTATTTGACCTCCGTGACCCTAACCCGCCGTCTGTAATTTCTCGACTTTTTCCCTGCTGATACGAATGTGTCTCTTTCAGTTTTATTTAACTTCCGACTGCCTGCACCGTTATGAAGCCAGTGATCTTGCTTAGACTTTTATACACATTTTTTGAGCAATTCTTTTTCCAGGATTATTGCGAAGCATGAGTTTATGAGTATTTATCTTAAAGCTTCACATAAATGTTCTTTTTCATACGGTAGTAATTATGTCTTTTAATTTTATAACATTGCTGTTATTTTCTGTATCCACAATTAAATGTGTGACAGAAATATAATTCAACTTGTAGAAATAAATACTTCGATCTATTATAAACAAAAATACGTAGCAAATATAACCTAAACGGGAGGCGGCTAATAATATTATACTCATATGCTCATATTTCAATTACTCAAATACGTTTCAGTGTGTTATAATTTAAAGTAAGTTTAATCACAGTTTTCCCTGGATAAACTTGTGTTTCGAATAAATAAAGCGACACTATTCTGAATAAAGTAAAATGATTAAATAAATAAATAACTACTTTAATATGTAATATGGGAAAACTCTGAAGACAATATATTACTTACAATGAACACTTGACCTTGTACGCCCACTCTCTTGGGATTAACAGCAAGGGATATCGGGATTCCGTTGGTATCATATTCTGCAGATACGATATCAATATACCCCTTGAGGGTGGAAGTTCTCGCGAGGGGACGTTTCTAGTTTGGACTTCATAAGATAAAGTAAGAAAGTGGGGATATGAGGTGTTTCAGTATAATAAAGGGGAAAGATGGAGGCGAATTTTATGGGCGGCGGTTTTACTTATTTATTTGCATATACCACATGAAAAATCAAAATTTTCCCATCTTTGATACTTTCTTCTTTCAATTTTTCGTCAAAATATAGAAAAATTAATTTTTTAAGAGGCATCCTTCTCATTAAAATGTTATCAGTACAATCTTATTAGAGTTGCTGCTTTTGCATGGACTGTTTCTGTATGCTATACATTCTAACATACTTATGCAGAGGCAAGGTCCATCCATGGTCTCTAATTTTGTGGGGGGGTATAAAGATGGGTAATATGAATAATTTCTATGTATTGTTATTGTGTCGTACGTAAAAGAACTTTTATATTTAAATCAATTGCTATAAACCTCATAATAAATTAGGTTCAAAATTAATAACCTCGCATTTAAGAATTTCAGTAAAAATATGTGAAAAATATTAATGATGACCATTAATAAATGGAACACATAAGGTTAATATTTAGGAAATACCTCTTTGTATGTTGTTTCGGATATGTATGCTATCATAAACTGGTAAATAGTTATTTTTCATCATTGCAACTATTTCTGTTTATTTAGCATATCATTGATAGCAATTTACCTGTAAATGTATTTATGTGCAGAATTACATACGTAAATTTTTCCTATGTAAGTATTTTTAAACAAGTGATCCATATGCTCATGACAACGTATTTATTATGTCTATAAATTCATACTAGTGAGATTCATGCACAGTTAAAATAATGAATAAATATAAATATTTACAGTCTCTATACACAAACACATAAATGTATATTTACTATATTATTTCATAAACAAATATGACTTGGTTATCTTGCTTCTGTTTCATATATATTTATTAGATAGACATTTATTGGCAATATCTCCACATTCAAATCTATGTTAAGATTCAGACTTAAGTGGAAGATGTGGGTCAGTCCGTTAAAGCACATTTAACTTAAATACCTACATCTGAAAAATACTCTTAATATGTTTATAAAGTGGGTATCTGGTCATATAATGCCAATAGTGGAACAAAGAATATTCCGTCCACCAAATGTATACTATAAAGAGTATAATTTTTTATAATATACATTCTCCCTATATACAATTATCTTCCTCCTAAGTTTGATCCTAAATTTTAAGAAAATGTTAAAGCAACATCTAATACGTATTTGATTAGTACTTTTAGATTTTAATAATATTGTATATATTAAGAGTATGTAGGTGTTCAGTTGTACAGTTGGTGTATTTTTTTGTTTTGTTCCTAATTCATTGATTATCAGCTGATACCGTTTTTGTTAACTATACATATATATATATATATATATATATATATATATATATATATATATATATATATATATATATATATATATATATATATATATATATATATATATATATATATATATATATTTAACCATAAGAAAATTTATTTTTGTTTCAATTGTGTATTGTGTTTTAATTTTGTGTGTCTTGTACATTCTTTTGTTACGGGGTTAATTTGAAATGCAGTTTATACTGACACTAATAAAACAGAGTGGACCAAAAGAGTATGTGCTCCTCATGTCGGCTACAGGCCACATCTGCTAATAGACTAATGGCTAGATAAAACTCTGATAACGTTAAAAAAGTCGTACTGCTTACACAGTTACAGACAGTTATGGTTAATACTATTCCAAAAAATGTCACTGCTATTCTGGACATTTCTGGGAGCAATTGGGTCGTTACCTATTAGATACAATTAATTTTCCAGTATTTCCGATCCAGCTACATCACAATGATATTATACGTCTACAAAGCTTAACTCATCTGTACTTTTCCTCACCAAAACATAGAGGCTTTACCAGGTAAACTTAGTATAAAGGAGGTTACTTTATAAATCTTCGATTCGAAAATTCGAAATAGCAGTGGATATCTCCATCCGTAACATAGAATTAGCATATAGTCTATGAATCATTAGCCATAATGACGTGAATGATGTAAAAAATATTTGTGCTTAAACAGTGTATCGAGGACTACCATAAGTGCATAGAATATCAACCCTAGTTACAGATCATAGAAAGAGACCCTTACAATGAAGATACTTTTGATGTTTCGTTTATACGCATATAGAGATTGAGATGTTATAACACTTTTCATTATGGGTGACCATGTTGACAGTATGTTTTTCTATCTACTTCTCCATATGTATCAGTACACAATAATTATTTATTCACTAATTGTACTAAGTTGCGAAATTAATGTATAACGACCTATACAAGTACGAGGTAAAGCAACACTCATAGAAATTATTCACGCTTGCAACTACCTTTAATCATCACACCAAAGTGGAAATCATAAGCATGCCTTGATCTCACAAAAACCGTACACAAAATCAATTGAACAAATAACAGCAACTTTTATGCATTTATGATGATAATGTTTCTGTTGGAAGGATGATTTTTCACTCTATTATAATTGAGCAAGGAAAAAATCCAAAAATAGATAACTTTAGTTTTCTTTAATATAATATTCATAAAAAGTACACTTCCATGAAATGAAAACAGAAGTCTGAGAGACAAAATAACTGAAAATCTGATGTATTTTATATTTTTAAATTATTGAATTGCGAATGATTAGCTGAATTCTAACCCGCATCAAATCGAATTGTCATTTTTGTTTGAACAGCGACACAATAATCAAGATCATCTATATATTCACCAATCGCCACTCTCTGAAACTCAATAGCTCTTAGACTAATTTTAAGAAAAGATATTTCAAGTCTAATTTAGTTATTTACTTTGAACAAACCAAAATTCTAAATTGTTTCAATATCATTCTAATCTAACTGACAATGTTTTCGTACGGTGGACATTAAGCTAATTGTAACCACTTCGGAACATCTAAAAAGTGAGAATAAGGTTTGTCGCTTCCTACAAATATTGAGTAGTATTATGTGATGTGCATGCAAATTAAGTTCCCCAACGAATTTGAAACGATTTCGACGGGAATGGTAAGTTTAAAACAGTATTTCAAAAAACCCACCGTCGATTTATTTATTTAGAAAACAACTTTTACATTTTTCAAAATTTTTAGTAAACAGTTTTTTAAATGGCGAAGATACCCCTTCTGATTTAATGTATATGGATGGTTATATTGTATGAATAGTTATAACTATATAGTTTATTTGTATATTTTTTTACTTCTTATGGTGTACCTCATAACTATCACAAATAATACTTATATGTGGTTATATGCACCCGATTATACGATTCTAGAGATGATAAAAATTATAAATATTATAGTGGTAGTAAATAAATAATTAAAAGTATTTTACTAAAGCAACATATCGAAATAATACAGTGGCCGTGGCACCTTCACCATTTTTGTAATAATATGAGGTAGCATCGACTGTCGGTTAAATGTAATCCAGATGTGCATTCAATTGCCACATCAGTCAACTGGATGTCTATGTGTATCCATGTGAGCGTCCAGGAATTAGGTGAGGAAGAGTATCTCTAAACTAGTCCTCGCTTCCGTAAATATGAAGATGAAAAAAGGGACGAAAACAATATATCTGAATTTATTTACTTACAATTGTCATACATTAATTTTATGGCAAAGCATTTAAAAAGGAAATATAGACGGAGTTAAGTCTGATGTCTATACCGTAGAAAGGCAAATGAACACTAAATGAATGAATTTAAATTGCGATTAACTATTGATCAATTTTGTACACTGGGTAGTAACAATTTTATAACTGTTTTGATATCTAAATAGTAAGATAAGATAAATTACAATATATTTGAAAATATATCATACCTCTCATCTAAAAGAAAATGCCTTAAAGTATCTGACCTACGTGACCCTAACCCGCCGTCCGTAATTTCTCGACGTTTTCCCTGCTGATACGAATGTGTTTCTTTCAGATTTATTTAACTTCCGACTACCTGCACCGTTATGAAGCCAGTGATCTTGCTTAGACTTTTATACACATTTTTTGAGCAATTCTTTTTCCAGGATTATTGCGAAGCATGAGTTTATGAGTATTTATCTTAAAGCTTCACATAAATGTTCTTTTTCATACGGTAGTAATTATGTCTTTTAATTTTATAACATTGCTGTTTTTTCTGTATCTACATTTAAATGTGTGACACAAATATAATTCAACTTACAGAAATAAATACTTCAATCTATCGTAAACAAGAATACATAACAAATATAATTTAATCGGGAGGCGGCTTATAATTTATAATATTATACTCATATGCTCATATTTCAATTACTCGAATGCATTCCAGTGTGCTCTAATTTAAAGTAAGTTTAATCACAGTTTTCCCTGTATAACCTTGGGTTTCGAATAAATCAAACAATAACATTATGAACAAAGTAAAACGATAAAATGAATAAGAAACTACTTTTAATATATATTATGGACAAACTCTAAAAACAATGTATTACTTACAATGAACACTTGAACTTATACACCCACTTTCTTGGGTATGAATACCAAGTGGTAGCGGGACTTCGTTGGTGTCATATTCTGCAGGTGTGATATTAATATAACCCTTAAGGGTAGAAGTTCTCGGGAGGGGACGTTTCTAGTTTGGGCCTCATAATATAAAGTAAGAGAGTGAGGGGTATGGTGTTTCAATATAATAAAGGGAAAAAATGGAGGCGAATTTTATGTGCGGAGGTTCTATTTACTTATTTACATTTACCACATAAAAAATCAAAATTTGCCATATTTGATACTTTCCTCTTCCAATTTTTCATCAAAATATAGAGAAATTAATTTTTGAGGTAGGCATCTTTAGCGTTGAAATGTTATCACTGCAAACTAATTAGAGTTTCTTCTTGCAACTCTACATTGCTTCAGTATGTTATACATTCTAACACATTTATGCAGAGACAAGGTCCATCCATGGTCTCTAATTTTGTGGGGGGGGGGGAGTATTAGGAGTAATATGAATAATTTCTATGTATTGTTATTGTGTCGTACGTAAAAGTTCTTTTTAATTGCTATAAACCTCACAAAATAATATGTTCAAAATGAGTAACCCCGCATTTAAGAATTTTCAATAAAAATATATGAAAAATATTAATGGTGTCCATTAATAAATCGAACACATAAGGTTAATATTTAAGAAATACAGTTGGGTTTGTTGTTTCGGATCTATATGCTATCATAAACTGGTAAATTGGTATTTTTCATCATTGCAACTATTTTTGTTTGTTTAATCATTGATAGTAATTTACTTATAAATGAATTTATGGGCAGAATTACATACGTAAATTTTTCCTATGTAAGTTTTTTGAAACTAGTGCTCATGACAATGGATTTATTATGTCTGCAGATTCATACTGATGAGATTCATTTACTGTCAGAATAATGAATAAATATAAATATTTACAGTCTCCATACACAAACACATAAATATGTATTTACTATATTATTTCATAAACAAGTATGACTTGGTTATCTTTCTTCTATTTCATATACCTATATTTATTAGATAGACGTTCATTGGCAATATCTCCACATTCAACTCTATTGAGATCAGACTCGATTCTAAGACGTGGGTCAGCCCGTCATAGCACTTACAACATAGTCACAACACATAACTTGAATACCTACATCTGAAAAGATACTGATAATATGATTATAAAGTGGGCATATGGTCATAAAAGACCAATAGTGGAACAAAGGATATTCCGTCCACCAAATGTATACTATAAGGAATATAATCATTTATAATATACATTCTCCCTATATACAATCCTCTTTCTCCTAAGTTTTATCCCAAACTTTATGAAAATGTTAATGCAACATCTAATACGTATTTGATAGTCCTTTCAGATTTTAATAATATTATATATATTAGGAGTATGTAGGTATCCAGTTGTACAGTTGGTGTGATT
This sequence comes from Rosalia funebris, assembly GCA_037954035.1. Taxonomy (NCBI): domain Eukaryota; kingdom Metazoa; phylum Arthropoda; class Insecta; order Coleoptera; family Cerambycidae; genus Rosalia; species Rosalia funebris. The sequence continues at coordinate 30,738,696 of JAZFAV010000009.1, read as the reverse complement.
TTTTTGTTTGTTCTTAGTTTATTGATTATCAGCTGATACCGTTTTTGTTAGCTATATGTATATATTTAACCATATGTAAGTTTATTTTGTTTCAAAATTGTGTTCCATTTTTTTACTTCATGTACATTCTTTTATTATGGAGTTAATTTGAAATGCAGTTCATACCGGCACTAATAAAATAGAGTGAACCAATAAATTATGTTCTCCTCGTGTCGGCTGTAAGACACGTCTACTAATATATTAATAGCTAGGTCAAAACTCTGAAGATGTTGAAGATGCTCACACAGTTACAGACAGTTGTAGTTAAGACTTCCAAGAAATGCCACTGGTATTCTGGACATATTTTCTTTTCATTTCTGGGAGCAATTGGAACGTTACCTATTATATACAATTAATTTGCCAACATTTCCGTTCCGACTATATCGCAATGATATTATACGTTTGCAAGGCTTAACCCATCTGTACTTCTCCTTACCAAGACATAAAGACTTAACTAAGTAAGCTTAGTATAAAGGTTACTTTATAAATATTCGAAAAGGAAACTCGAAATAGCAGTGGATATCTCCATCCGTAACATAAAATTACCATATTGTCTATGGATCATTAACCATAATAACATGTGAGCGATGTACAAAATATTTGTGCTTAGAATAGTGTGTCGAGGACTACCATAAATATGTAGAATATCAACCCTAGTTACAGATCATAGAAAGAAATATTTACAACAAAGATACTTTTTATGTTTCATTTGTACTCATATAGAGATAGAGATGTATTAACATTATCCATTCTCGGTGATCATATTGGCAGTATGCTTTTCCATCTACTTTTCCATACGTATCACTACACAATAATTATTTATTCACTAATTGTACTAAATTACGAAATTAATGTATAACGACCTAAACAATTATGAGGCAAACAACACTCGTAGAAATTCTTCATGCTTGCAAACTATCTTTAATCTTTACACACCGTATCAAAGTAGAAATCGTAAATATGCCTTTTACAAAAACCGTACACAGAAGCCATTGAGCAACTTTCATGCATTTCTAATAATAATATTTCTTTTGGAGTGTTGATTTTTCAAAAATCATTGCTCTCTATTATAATTGAGCGAGAAAAAAATCCAAAAATAGGTAACTTTATTTTTCTTTAATATAATATTCATAAAAACTACACTTGACAAGAAATGATTCTGAAAACTTGATGTATTTTATGTTTTTAAACTATTGAATTGCGAATAATTAGCTGAATGCTAACCCGCATTAAACTGTGAGATTGTTGGATTTCGTTCGAAAATTTCTGTGAGATCATCAACTATATCTAATTTTGTTGCACATGCTTCATTATGGAGGTAACCTTACAGAAATGATCACCAGTGGAAGTTCTGATGTTATAATAGATGGTCATTCAATAGAATCTCTTTATTCATTTCAAGTACAATACAAATTTTAATTTTTATTTAACAGCGACACAGTAATCAAGATCATCTAAATACCCACCAATCGCCACTCTCTGCCACTCTACAACTCTTAGACTGATTTTAATAAAGTTTTACATTTTTTAAATTTTTCAGCAAACAGTTTTAAATGGTGGAGATTCCCTCTTATACATGATTATATACACCCGATGATACAATTCTAGAGATGATAAAAATTATAAATGTTATAGTGGCAATAAATAAATAATTGAAAATATTTTACTAAAGCAACACATCGAAATAATTCAGTGGTCGTGGCACCTTCACCATTTTTGTAAAAAATATGAGTTGACATAAACTATCGATTAGATGTAACCCAGGTGTGCATTCAATTCCCACATCAGTCAACTGGATGTCTGTATGTCTCCATGTGAGTGTCCAGGAATTAGGTGAGGAAGAGTATCTCTAAACTAATCCTCGTTTCCGTAAATATGAAAATGCAAAAAGGGACGAAAACGATATAGTATTATCTGAACTTATTTATTTACAACTGTCATACATTAATTTATGGCAAAGCATTTAAGGAAATATAGACGAAGCTAAGTCTGATGTCTATAGGGTAGAAAGGCAAATGAACACTAAACGAATGAATTTAATTTTCGATTAATTATCGATCAATTTTGTTCACTGGGTAGTGACAATTTAATAACCGTTTTGATATCTGAATAATAAGATGAGATAAATTTCAATATATCTGGGAACATCCCTCTCATCTAAAAGGAAATTCCGTAAAGTATTTGACCTACGTGACCCTAACTTGCCGTCCGTAATTTCTCGACTTTTTCCCTGCTGATACGAATGTGTTTCTTTCAGTTTTATTTAACTTCCAACTGCCTGGGAGTTATGAAACCAGTGATCTTGCTTAGACGTTTATACACATTTTTTGGGGAATTCGTTTTCCAGGATTACTGTGATGCATGAGTTCATGAGTATTTATTTTAAAGCTCCACATAACCGTACTTCTTCTTCATACCGTAAGAATGATATCTTTTAATTTTATCAAATTTCTGTTATTTTCTGGATAATTAAATGTGTCACACAAATACAATTGCAGAAATAAATATTTCAATCTATTTTAAACAAAAATACGTAACAAATATAACCTGAATGAGAGGCGGCTTATAGTGTTATACTCGCGGTCTCATATTATCATTACACAAATTCCAGTGTATTCTGATTTAAAGTAAATTTTAATTACAGGTTTCACTGTATAGACTTGAGTTTCGAATAAATAAGACAACACTATTCTGAATGAAACAAAATTATTAAACAAATAAATTACTACTTGTAATATGTATTGTAAGAAAACTCTAAAAACAATGTATTACTTAGTAAATTATAAAGATAGAGAATGAGAAGGCCTAATCTTTAAAATTGATCTACAAATCAAAATTAAGAAGTATATAACTGAATCACAACTTACCTAAAAGGTATATATAATTTTAACTAAAATAAAAAGTTATTGCTATTTAAATGTATTATAATAACTAATTCAATAGTTAGTTCATTATGTTAATTAAATATTATAATAATTTACGTATAACAATAATAATGCATTTATTGTTCAACAGAAATAAAATCCACTTCTAGGACAAAATATGGAATACACATACATCTATAACTAAAAAATTAAATTACTAAATATAAACGTACTTATAAAATAAAAATATATAAAATATATATGTATAACTAAAAACAAAAAGCAACTCTAAATGATTTTAAACGTAAATAAATAATGGAATGCTACATTAACATTGACTAAAAGTTATTGTTTCCCTAAAGATAATAACTGGTTATAAGTACAATTGTTCAAGTCACAAGAGTTAGATATTACATTATAATTTTCTGACATTACGAACACGGGCGATTTTAATAGCACTTTGGTTCCTGCAGTCTGGCAATAAAATATACTTTCTTCTCGAGAGCCTATGCGTATGCATATACTAAACAAGCTTACAATTAGTAATGCGGTTGCATCTATACTGTTATGGGACAGTTTAAATAAAAATGAGAAACCATTAATCACCCTTCTAACGTTCATTGACTGGAAGTTAAATATTTGTAGAAGCAATTTATGATCATAACCCCTTACTAGATAATAAGTATCTATGCGGAATGACAGATACTTTAAGAAATGCGATTGAATAATTTCAAGTTGTTTCATATATTATATACCGGGGATGCCAAATGAGGTTGTAATATTCTAATTTAGAGCGAAGTAACGCGAAATATAAACATTTATATTTAAGGTAGCAATCTTATTAAATAATGCCCAGTTTAATCATGAAACACAGAGTTTTATATATCCATTGTGTACGTGGCAAGAGCCACGTACTTAATATACCAAGAGAAAGATAGTTTATTATCAAAGTACACGCCGAGATTCTTAATATTTCCAGAACGAATTAAAATTGTACCGTCAAGAGAATAGTTTTTTTAAGATATACGAGAAAACATTACATTTATCTATGTTTATTGCTAATTTATTCTCTGAACACCTCGATACAAGATCGATGAGATTTTGCATCAACAGCAACCAAGTCATCTAAGCAGGTTATGTTTAAAAATAACTTTTTACCAGTGGTGCGTTAACGCACCACTTAATATTTATGTATTTTTTTTATATAAAACTGGTATTTCAATCTTTTCACATGGTTGCATCTCTCTAAATACCATATTTTCTTAAATAAATAAAATAGTTTCACTTGTATATGGGGAAGTATGTATACTTCCCCATTATTATAACAAATAGTGTCAATGTAGATTTACAAATTTGTATTTTCATGTAAAATAAGATGGTGCGTAAACACACCACTGGTATAAACTATGAACGATTTTGGTAATTCTGCAGGTTTCGACAGGTTGGTGGTAGAGCGTAAATATATTAGTTGTGTTGTACCATTCGCGCTATATGCACTGCTGTTTTTCACTTTCGTCTAAATATGTCTTTTAAACGACTTTTGACTCAAAAGGAGATAGAAGCTGAGCTAGAAAATGTTATTGCCGAATTAGAAAATTACCGTGAAAACCAGGAAAACTGTATGTAAACGTTACAAATTTTCATATTATACTTTACGCACATTTTGTACTAAATGTTTTTATTTAATAAAACGTTTGCTTAGTGTTTTTTTATTTGATATCAGATGTGATAGATATTGTTTGTATACCCCCAAACGTTGATACTTTGACTGATGAAAAGGACATTGGCGATGATTTGGCGCCAGAGGAGGTAATTGCTAAGGATATTGTGGGAACTATTGAGCTACACGGCCCATCTTCGGACCAAATGAGACAAAATGTAAGACTATATGAACCTAATTCGTCAGACGAAGAAAGCTTGGAATGTAAAAGAAAACGATTACTCTCCTCTACCTCCTGTGCAAATTTGCCCCCAGCCCCCTCTGCCACCCGTGTAAATGTGCTCCCAGCTTCATGGTCGCTTTTACAGATTGAATATACGAATTTCCCTGTTTCAAATGAGATGACCGATAAAGACCTATAAAGTGAGCTATCCGGTAAAACACAATTAGAAATATTTTTTTTGTTTTTTGATGAGGAACTGGTGGATCTTATATATTAGGTTATACACTGAAATATGCTGCGGACAATAATCGACATGAGTTTCGTCTATGTCGAGAGGAACTCTTATATTTTATAGGCATTATGCCACTTTCGGGGTACCATACTCTTCCGCAGACTCATTTGTATTGGTCCACTGAAGAGAACAAAGGTCTCGATATAATCAAAAACTGCATGAGTAGAAATAGATTTTGTAGTATAAAACGCAACATACCTTTGTCAGATAATGATAAGTTGGATAAAGATAATAAATTCGCCAAATTAAGACCATATTTCGATGTTCTAAACAAAAAAGATTTATAGTGGGGAATTTTTTTACATCACCTGTCAAACTAAGACTCGAAGGAGATGTAGCCATAGCCACACAATTTACATATGTAAACACTGTAATATCCATTTGCATGTTTCTCGCTTTGACAACTACCAGCAGCCATAAAAATCAATTCACAGATTTTACCACTGGTGCATTTTCGCACCATTTAAATGTTCACGATTTTGACCAGTGGTGCGTTTTCGCACCGGCAAATATATTGATGATTATGTTTCAGATGCATGTCAGAATTATTGATTAGTGTTAAATTGTGTGTTCCATATTATAATTTTTTTATTTTTTGTAAGACTGGATTATTTTTTATATTTATTATAGAATACTCTATATCACTGCTTATGCCAGTGGTGCGTTCATACACCAGTGATTTTTTATAACAAGAAACATGTTTATTTTTTGTTCAATAATAGAAATATTTTATTATGTGTCTAATAATAAATATATCTCAAAAGCAACTTTGTGTTTTAATTATTTCCATCCTTGGTAAAATATGGGTTAAGCAAGTTTTATATAAAATTATAGTAAGCATTATAAGACCTATGTAAAATTATTATTTGTATAAAAATATTTTCAATTGAAATACAGAAATATAATTTTCATATGACATTTTTATATGACTTTCTTTCCTTTTTCCTAATTCGATCTTTGTTTTTTGAAATGTATTGTATTTTAATATATATTCTATAAAGGAAACGACCATAAGAAGTGTTATTACAATAGTTTTCACAACAATGTCATTCATTCAGTATTAATTATATAAAAGTTACTTATTATATAATATTGTTCATCCTCTTAATTACGCAAAAAATTTGCAAATTTTAACGCCATTGCCATATGAACTATTCTTCACCACCATCTGCATTTCTGAAAGACTCTACACCCTATTTTAACTCCCAATATCTCTGGAATTAACTACGGTTTCACTGCTCATGGTCCTGGGTTGTTAACCCACATATTAAGCCTTATGGTACAACCCACAGTAAGGGTGATTCCTACTAAAGGAATACCTCTTCATACACCATTTCGCGTAAAAGCTTATCTACTGAGCAAAGGAAGTCGTTCTTACACAAATATAAGTACGTATGTAATGTGTGTAATGTGGCTGGCTAGGTTTTGGGGAAGAGCTACATTAAACGGAGAAGAACTAGCTGGAGCTGGAGGCCTTATCGTTGATAATTCTCGATTTCATAGAAATCTGTACGCTGAGCTGATCAGAGGCGGTCTATAAGCTATTTGGGTGTATGGGTCCACGGTACATATTGGGAATATGAACACTATCTATTTCAATATTCGATTTCGAAATAGAAATTTGTGAACTCCCATACGCTCTATTCAATTCTAAACATATTTTATAAGTGCGAAAGAATAAGGGTATACAGATTTTACTGTGATTGTACTAAAATAATAGTTTAGCTAAGACAAGAGTAAGAATAATCGGAATAAAAACCTAGACAAATGGTTGGATCCTCTGGAGATCATTTTGACTTATTTATGGAGAATTTATGAAAAAGCTTGTCTTCATATTTAAATTTTGAATTTAAAAGACGACTGGAAGGTCGACGGTAAGACTTTAACTAAAAGGCTTGACAAATATTTTAGTAAATGGAAGATGAAAGGCTGGATGGTTCTACATCTTGAGGAAAGGAATAAGATTTCATTTATTATTTTTAATATATTTTATAAACGACCCAATTTCACGAATATGCATACACGAATTTTAGTATCAAACGTGTTGATAATAATTAAATTCTTAATTTAATTTTCGATAAAAATGAGAAAAAGATGATGTCATACGCAACAACTTTCGACCTAAAATTTGACAGCACAGTGTGCTAGTTTTGACAGATAACAGGTTATCACACTCTGACTTGACTTTTACTGACCAAATAAAATAAAACACAAATTTGGCACAAATAGTTATCTGTGTCAAATATTCTTAACACATTTTTGAAACACAAATACATTTCAACACAAATACACTTATAATTGGCCATAATTTAAGCTGCTGCATATAATAATTCATTAGTCTATTGTTTTATTTATTACTTACAGTTTAGGCATGTATTATTTATAATACAAACCAAGAATTTATTTAGAGAAGATTCCACAGCTCTATTTTTGTTCGACGTGGGCTGATACCGCAGAGACGTGTTCCAAGGACAAGAGGTGGTCTGTTTGCAAAAGATCTTTTTGCGAGTTATGTTCTTCTTGCTTGTTCTATTATCTTCTCTGAAATATCGGCTACCGCATTTTCGTTAAATTGTAATATAGTTCAGAGTAATACCTTAACAACCAATTTGTGCGGCGAAATCTTTATTTGCGTAGTTAAGAGCATAGACAAATTGTAGTGCCAAGCCACATAATGCCAAAGGTTTCGACGCACAGTCAAAATGGGTGTCGGCGTTTCAGATCAAAATTGCTATAGTAAAATAAGTATTTTAAGAATGACTGTAACAACTTGAAATATTATGAAATTATTTTATTTTTGCGTCTAATACAAGAACGAATTAACAGATTTCAATTTTCTGAACGGAGTATTAAAATTTTTAGGATCTCTTGGTAACCTCCAATTACCAGAAAGATAACTAAAGGTGACGAACAGGCTAAAACCTAAGCTGCAATCAACACTGGCTTGACACTCACTGACCCATTTGGTATCTAAATTTAGGTATTCTTTTGTCTAAATATTATTCTCCTTCCTAAGATATATAATGGGAGTGGGTAATTTTGCAATATAGGAACGGCATGTAAAAATTTCATTTACGCCATAGCACATATATGTGAACTTAATCTATTTTGAGATACAAATATTAATTTTTAATTTATTTGAATTATTTTCAATTACCCTTAAGTAAATTATTTTAAAGAGTTTTAAAGAATCAACAACTCTTAACTTGATATTATATAATTTATAAAATAATTACTATCCAAAAATATTAACTGTAACATTAATAAGTCTAAAAGCCTGTATTAACAAGAATTTCTATATTAATCAAATTCTATATATCCATGTTTCCGTATTCTTTGTATTACAACATATTAAGACAAATAATTAATTATATTTATAAATGTGTATTATAATTTATTACCTTAGCATTATTACTATCACCATACCATTAAACATATTTGCTTAAAAGTCCTTTATACTTCATGTACACATTTCTTTGTTTCAGTGATCGTTACAAGAAAGATACCCGGACCACTTATCGACTTCACAATAACTTCACTCGCAGATGGAGAGCCTTGGGGAGAATTCGTCAACATTGGGGACTATAACTGTGGACCACACTTTCTTAGAAGTCAAATAGAAACTTTGACCTTTCTTGCTAACTGGACATTCAACGAGAATAGAGAGTTTATAAGATCAAATGTAACTTTTACGTGAGTACAATTTTATACTGTTTAAGTTCCTAGTAGAATTGGAAGCATATTAGTTAGTGTCAGTAGAATCCCAATTAGTTTCAGTAGAATCACATTTCCTTAAAAACTTTAGAATGAGTTTAAATTTTTTGCAGCTGCAATTAAGAAACAGTGATGCGAGATATTATGCTACTCTTATCAAGATGCTGTTATCGATTAAGTTATGTAGTTGAAGCATTAAGCTTTAGCCACTTAGAGCCACCACTGCACCAGAAAAATAAGGAACGAAATTCATATTCTTTGTCTATTCTTTTATAATAAAAAATGTGAAAATATACGAACTGGTGATTTAGATTTATCCAATTCACAGCATAGTTTCTTTTACTTCTTACCATCTTTGACATAATTTCAATGTAAAGGTACTATCCTTTCTTTCACTATGTTTATTGTTACAAATTTATATGAGGTACATGGCCACTACTTACTACTTTTTGTAATAATTTTTCAATGAATTCAAGCTAACATTAGACTTATAAATTTTTGTTTAGAAACACTGTTTGTAGGCCTACCAAGTGGTGTGATAAATAATATTTTCCCTTCACTTACCATTTGTTTATTGTTTTGTATTGCAAAAAAGTTTGAATTGAAAAATAAATCCATTGATTAGAAATTGCATTAGGAAAATGTAGTATGTCTATAATTCCAAATAATCTGTAAATCAACTAACAAAAAATAAAAAAGAAAGATCAAAATGTGATTATGGTTAGATATGGTAATAATTCGTATTCTACAGGTTGTTTGTGATTTATTTAAAGAAATGTATTTAGAGCATATAATAGGTTAGGTGACAATAAGTAAAACAATTTACAAATTTAACCAAACTGAAAATATATAATTCCATCTAAATAAAAATTGTCGATGCTAAGCAAAAATGACACCCAAAATGTTATTTTATTTGTCTTAAAAGAAACATTGAGTTTTAATCATCTCCAGATGGTGCCAACTTTATTGGCGAAACGCACGTCGAGTATAGTGTATAGTGTTTTGGTGTTTTGTGGAAAACTCAGTTAGTGTTATCTTCACACCAAAGATTCCAACCTACTATATTAGTCTTAAAGTAAACCAGCTATATTTTTAAAATGATATACTACAAATGTACCAATATATTAAATATAATATGCATAATGCAATAATAATACGACACATTAGCAAATAAGGACAAATCTTGGAAATTATTAGCGAAGTAATAGAGGAAGCGGTAAAGTAATATTAGGTTTTTGCTTAATAGAGGATCTCATTTCTAACTAATTTTTTAGACAAAAAAATATACATATTATGTATATACACAAAGGATGAATAAATCGAAATTAAATCCCCAATAAATGATTATATCCTAATAGAAAGACCAACATGAATATAATGATGAATATGAGGGTTAGAAGAGGATCTGTGTTAAATGAATCCAAAGTGAAATGTAACATTTACAAGAAAAAACATAGACCTAAGCCAATTGCCTGGCGGGCCACAGAATTCTAAACATAAACAAAATTAAGAGACAGAAGTAGAACCTTAAAAAGGGACAACTAGGACATTAACTATATTACACGAAGACAAAGAAGTAATAGTAATATCAGTAGGAGTTACGAGATATAATTCAAGAGAATTAAAATGGAAAAGCAACAGAACAAGATAAAATGAAAACCGACATTATGAAATGGATTGAAGAATAGGGAAAGTAAATATTATTGAATCAGAACCATATTTTCACAATAAAGCAGATTATGGAGAAAACGCTGAGCCGTAAAAGTCTATATACTTAGGATTTATTAATTTAGAGAAAGCTTTCTATACAGTGCCACAGGGAAATCTAGAAGATTCAGAGAAGTGACAAAAGAGGACAAAATAAGGAACACATACAATAAAAGAACACAAGATTTAGAGAGTGAAAGGATAATATACAGAAATCAGACAATTAGGTTGATGGGATCACCTACTAGGAATACAGGATAAGAGACAAGTCAAGGAGGTACATGAAACTGGAACACATAAGAGGAGGGGAAGAGGAAGACCGAAATGAAGCTGGCACAGTATTATAAAGGAAACCACTATAGAAATCCTGTAATTTTAGGAAGACTAAATTCTTGCTCATTAATCAAGTAAGAAAGAAAGATTATATCACGCAAGTGACAGAAATGGAATCTTCGAATGACCCCCTCTTTCCACTGATTTACTTCCACTAGATTCTCTTTTGTTTTACTGAAAACTTGAACTTTGAAGCATTATACATAAAGAAATATGTTCTCTTAAATGACATTATCAAGTAAAGATGGTGCCATTAAAAAAACTCTCGATGATGTCATAATTCCTACAATGAGGACGTATTTTGGAAACATTTACCCGATATTGATTTTATCGAATTTATTCCAGCCTTTCATTCTCATTCTATATATGTATGTTTGTTCGTGAATTTCTTCGAGACATTTTACATAATTATTGTAAAATCCGGTATTTCCTATTAGGAACTAGGTATACTTTTATTAGATCGTAAAAATGATAAAAACGATAATTGATATTAAATATATTAACATTTTATTACAAACACATAACAATTGGTGCAAGAACGTTATTTTTGTTTTTATTTTCGGATTGTTCTTGAAGTCAACGATATACATTTTTTATGATAATTAAGTTTTTTTGCAAAATAATTCTCATTCTAATAAATTATGAATGTTTCCTTTTCATGTCTAAAAAATGTATGGATATGTAAAAATATCTAAATCACCTTAATATTTTTAAACATATATATTATCTAACAAAATTATTTTAAGAAGTTTTCTTTCTAAAAACAAAGTAACATTGTTACTGCGCCAAGTAGAAATGTTTTCTTTTTAGATAAAGTAAATGTTATTTAAGTTAAATAAATCATTTCATGTATGTATGTAGGAGGGAATAAATTTTCTTTTCTCCTAGTCTATTTTTTTATTTATTTGGCATATCTATTTGTGAATAAGGATCTAGGTAAAATTTAAATAAGTCTTAGTAGAATAACGTATTATGTGTTATTTTACATTTTCAAAATTTTTCTAAAAATTAACGAAATATTCGTTTCCAATTTTTGTTTAAAGCTATTTGACGTATATTATTTACTGATTAATTCATAACCTCCTACTTAGAACTTATAAAATATAACTCCAACTTATTAGAACCAGACATTCAAATACAATCTTTGAAGATTCTTTTTTTCCAGAACTGTTGTTGAATGAAAATAAAAATGGTTAATGATATTATTTTGACAAATGTCTATAATAAGCTGTAATTTATTGGCATAAACATTTAATTCATTTACTTTACTTAAATCTTGACTAATAGTGGAATTATGTTTTCATGATGTTCTACAGGTATTAATTGTTTTTCATTTTCTTTTTCTTGTCAATAATTAAAATAAAACTGGATGCCCTTTTTTCTGACCCCTCCTTAGCCCCACATGAAATGAATGCACCAAATTTTATGTTTTCTTTATTGTAACAAACTTTCTTTGTCATAACGAAAAATTCTGGACAATCTGAAAGGCCTGAAAGTATTTTCTCAGAACTATATAGTTTATTTTTTTTAATGTTATACTTTTTAATAGAAAATGTTTGTGCTATTTTAAAATCTCACCAAAACTATAAATGTGAAAAGGGGACCAGGTTCAGTACAAACGACGTTCAGGGTTGCTGGCTTCGCCGATAAAAGGGTTGATATCTGAACGGGTGCCAAGTTTTATAAGAACTTACAACAGGAACTTAAAATAGGGATGTACAATGGTCTTCAACTGATTTAAAAGAAAATTTGTTATATTGTTTGATATCGAATTTATAACTTCGGAAGTTTTAATAGTCAATAAAATACATTTCACGTGATGATATTTAATGCAAGCATAAAATTTAACTTAACTAGTTGTTCTATTTTATATTACAAACAATACAATTAAAGTTTAAAATTATAAAAGTACCGTTATATACATCTATTTGTCTATTTATTAAAAAAATAATCCGGTAAGATTTAGTACTCGAGAGGCTCAGACAAAATTCTCTTTAAAAAAGGTCAATCCAGTTTCATCTTTTCAATTCCAACCAGATGATTTCCAACTTTATATAAAATCACCTTCTACATAATTGCTGGATGCTATATCCTATATCCATGCTATATCCAATAACTTCACTTTATACAAAGTCGTTGCATACAGTGTCGGATACACTGTGTTATCAGCTATGTTTTCCAGATTTATCACTTCGCCCCAATACATTTCCTATACTTATTTAGATAGGTCCTTCGAAGAATAAATCGGCTACAAGTCGACTTAGTAACTCCAGAGATACACGAAATATCACTGGGAATAGAATATCACAAATCACCTTAATCCTTAGCGCATTGGCGATATAACATTTGTTGCTCTAGTATCGATACTGTAAAATCTCAGTCAACTCGTGTTTTTAATTTTGTCAATACATGGTCATTACATGGCCAAACTTCATAAACTTACTTATGAAATAAGCAATACTTTTCTTAAATGCGAATATATCCAACTTAACGCGATAGGTAACACTTGTAGCAAGATTCTTTTTCTATTAAAACAGATTCCAACTGTTTTAGTCTAATTATTTTTTGCCGTCTATTAACTGGCAAAATGATTTTGGTTAAAAAGAATACACGAATTATAAACGTAATTGTGTAGTATTTAAGTATTCCTCATAAAATTGGACGTAAAATCTGACCATTTTCACAAATGTTACCTAATGCTTTTATAATCCCCTATACAGAGTAATTTCAATTTCAGTTAAACGTATTTATAATTAAACTGTATATGCTAAGCTCTTCTTATTACAAAATATCGCCCTTTGGTTTTTTTTTTAACTGCAATACCCGATTTTATACGTACAGGAGAGGACAATCTATTTCTAATAAGAAAACGCATGTTGCATTCATTTGTTAAGCGTAAATTTGCTAAATTGTAACTAATACAATGCATATTGGCAAAAAATTATTGTATAGTTAACTACATATTCTTTATTTGGACAAAATCGGTAATATATTTGTTCATTGTAATATTACACCTTGCCATAATTAAAAAATATTATTTGTTGCATAATCTCATGAATAGATTTTACACTTTGAAAGCACAATAATGTTTATATTTAATGAATCATGTTTGGTGCTAACTTTGTTTTACTCTCACCTCTCGACATCTGCCTACCTCTTATATACAGAGTAAATATTTCAGTTGTACATATATTTTAAAATATCCCACAACAAATATATCCAAAAGCAAATCTCTGTACTGAACGTAATTTTGAAAGATTCTTCTAGCTGTTGCTACAAGAACATTTAACTCCCATAGTTAAAATATCGTTACAATAAACAATAAGAATAAAAATGTGTATTGCTAGTCCTTTTTCGTGCAATTTATCCTGGCATGAGTACGAAAAGAATAAGTACTAGATTGTCTAGTACTAGATCTGTCACTTACGGTTACGGAAGGCTCAAGCATTGCTTCTTCCAAAGTTACAATGACGATAATTTTGCAAATGGGTATAAGCAACGATGAGAACAGATTGCCAAGTCATTTTTTTACGCAAATGATACAGGATTCACCAAAGAGGAAACTGGAGAGAAAATTCTTGAGCTTCTTAAGCGACCAACTTTCAACAATAAATTTCATTGAGTTATTCATTTCTGGTAGGCATTGACAAAGTTCTGATTATATTATTTCTGTGACTCTATTAAAAACAAGAATTGAGCACAATATAATGTTACAGTTTATGTATGATATGCCTAATATGTGAAGTGAACTGTTGTAAAATTAAGTGAAATGAAATGTAAAATCCTTTAATATTTTCTGATAGGAGAGATCTTAATAATTGAGGAAATCAAAACTCACCTTAGGTTTTTATTTGCTCAACTATTCGCTTTACTGTTTCATTCTATTAAAAATACGTGTAATCCTCGAAAATGTTGTTACTTTTAACGTGTTCATACTTTAGAGGGTTGGAACCTTTGGTGTGAAGATAACACTAACTTAGTTTTCCACAAAAAACACCGACGCACTACTCTCGACGCTCATTTCGCCAAAAAAGTTGGCATCGTCTGATGATGTCAACTCCTGGAGTTGATGGAGATGATGAAACCTCCTAAATATAATTTTAATCATCTCCAGATAATGTCAAATTTGTTGGCGAAACGCGCGTCGAGAGTAGTGTATAGTGTTTTGGTGTTTTGTGGAAAACTACGTTAGTGTTACTTTCAATATGGATTATATCGGTTCTTTTTGTTTCATTATAACTGAAAATGAATTTCTTATATTTAAAGTACATTTGCTGTTCTCTTAATTCGTAAAAATTAATAGTGACCTAATAGACCTATAAGTAAACAACCTACTTAATAAATAAAATAACACGCAAAAAAATAATAAAAAAAGCAATTTTTGGTGTATCAATAACTAAAATGTATCACATAAATGCTTGTGTCTGACTTCAGAAAATCCGTAATAAACAGATAATAATCCATTTCTCTAATAGAATATGAATGGCAGCTGGCATACTTGGTCTGCGATAGCCAACATATAATGGTGTTTTAAGGCAAAATTTGGCAAAGTGTAACTTTTTTTAATATGACACTATTTTACCTGCCAAAATAAACCACTGATAAAAATATATGTACAAGTCAAAGACTCACTTTGTATAAAGCCATTACTATACAGTCGGTTTTTTTTTAATTTCCATTACTCCTTTACACATAGGTTATTACCAGTTCTAAAACAAAATAATTTACTTTCAAAAAATGAATACGATTTATTAGACAAGAAGTCGACAATCACAGTCATTTATTAATATTATAATCGTGTCATTAAATATACTGAGGCAGCTAAGGTCCCTGCAAGATTTTGTTGTTATTTAAGCAAAAAATTTTATTATATTCCCCATGATATTTTTATATTAAGTATGTAATTCGCGGTATTCTACTAAATTGTATAACAAGTCTTATAGAACCAATTGCGATATGAATTAATAAATAACGTATTACCAGTTAGCAAAAATCTCGATATTGGAGGGCCACGAGGTTCAATTCTAGGTCCTGTACTCTTTATGTTATATATCAATGACCTCAATACTATGTGTGCTTTTGTAGCTGATGACATATCAGTAACTGTTTCTGATAAATAAGACCAACCAATAATAGAAAGAAGATTAAAATTGATTCTTGCTGAACGACTGAATATTTCATTACTTAAAAAATATTTACTTAGCTTTTGAGATAATCACTATTCCTATTTAATCTATATTGACAAACAAGAAAATTTTGAAATGAATTTTGTGTTGCGCTAATTTTTCCATCCATTGTATAAATTGTATGTACTAATTTGCGATATATTCTGAGGTAGTATGTGCTTATATAGTATGAGGTAGTATGTGCTTATTTTGTAATAAATACTAAATATTACCAGGTCTTTATTCTCTCCTTATGTATTTTATCTATTCCTTATCTATCTTAATACAATTATGGACACAATTAAAGCCACATATGAATGATGTGTATCTACTTATGTACATTGCTTATTTAATTTTGTAATAGGCAAATGTTCCCAATTCTGTATTCTATTCTGAACTATTTTATCCACTTCTTGTATATTTTAATACAATTATGGAAAAAATTAACTTCACACATGCATTATGTGTATGTACACTGAGATACTTATTAATATGTAGTTATTTGATTTTGTAATAGATAAATATTACCAGTTCTTTATTCTATTCTGATCCATTCTATCTGCTTCTATTTTAATGCAATTATGGAAACAATTAACTTCACATGTGTATTATGTGTATATATGCTTATGTGCTTTATGTAGTTATTTGATTTTATAATAAGTAAATATTACTAGTTTTTTATTCTATTCTCATGTATTCTATCTACTTCTTATCTATTTTAATACATTATGGAAACAGTTAACTTTACGTATGCATTATGTGTATGTACACTTACGTACTTATTAATATGTACTTACTTAATTTTATAATAGATAAATATTACCAGTTCTTAATTCTCTTCCGATCTATTCTACCTATTTCTTATCTATTTCAATATATTTATGGAAACAATTAACTTCACAAATGCATTATGTGTATGTACTCATATACTCTCTCTTTTTTCTATTCTTATCTATTCTATCTGTCTCTTTCTTATCTATTTTAATACAATTATTGATACAATTATCTTGTATCAACATATGCATTATATGACGTTCATGGAATATAGTTTAGGGAAAGAAAATAGAGTAAAATATATTCCAATTCAAGATTTTCCTTTTTATTTTTGTGCCTTTTAACCAGAGGCATAGTTAAACTGAAAAAAATGAATGTATTAATTGTTTTAATATTTAATAACTTTTGGTACAGATATATATATATATATCTCTCAGAAGATAATATTTTTTAACATAGACAAATTATTTTGGCATCACTACTTGATGCTTTATATACATATTAGCTAGTTTTATTTCCAATATACCATTTATGTCACATATCAAATATGGTTTGTGCCTAATAAGCAAACATATTAAAACATTATCATAACTATAATTCATTAATAATGAATATGTTGTTGCCTTTGTTTATTACAATATTTGAACATTAACTTTTGTTTCAGGTTAAACTACAGTCTGGAAAATAGTCCATTTATTTACCGAATCATCTACACGATTTCAATATCGCAAGGTAAGATAATTCAGATATAAATGTAATGTAGATTTAGCCGCCGCAGTTCACCCACTTCGTGTCAAAGCACTCTACGATCCGGCGACATAAGTGATATTAAATTTCGAATAAAGAGGAAGTTCTTAAATGAGTTAAAGTGTTGTTTTCCAACGTAATTGAACACAAAAATCACGTACTAAGACGTTTTAACGCACTATATATATATTGGCGAAAGTAACATAAAGGCGACTATGGTCAGAGAGCCGTACAAATAGACTTAAATAAACGTTTCATCCTAGGAAAGATCTCAAGCTTATTGTACACATTTATGTTACTTATGACTTTTTAATATATGAACAAAATTTTGATAAGTGAAGTGGCAGAATGGTAGAGAAAGTTTAGTTCTCTAAAAGAATGATGTTTTTCTTTGTTACCCGCCACAAAATAGCTACAAATTAAAAAATTATCATAAATAAAGTCACCCTTTTCTTTTGAAGTCTTATAACCATTGAGTACAATTGTAATTATAAAATTAAAATGACACATTTACTATAAATATTATATGCAAAAAAGAATTACTGTAATAATTATGAAAGTTTTTTGCCCAGTATGTAGTTATTGCCCAGTTATGACGATTGTCAACGTTTTCAGTGCCTACTAAAAATTAACATGTGTCTCAAAATTTTCCTTTCATATATTGTTATCGTAGTTTTTAATACAAATAAAACATATGGAGTTTTATCTCCAAACTGCCCAGATTTTTCTATTGCAAAGGAATTGTAATAAAATTGTGACTGTTTCTATCCTTATACTGATTATTCTCACGAAAACTTACTTTAAAAACATTTACTTATTAGTTTATAAACTCGACGTAAATGTTTTTCTCAAGTATTTGTTTATTTATAGTAATTCAAGAGTTCTGATATAAATTAAACTTCATAATTTCTACAGTAACCTGTACAGAAAATTTATATAAATATAATTGTACAAATATAATTGAATTTTCTCATTTTCACTTTCCTTGCATTTTCTTGCATCATTACAGTAATATATTCTTGCAATTATTACAGTAAGGTAAGAATTAATCTAAGTAGTTCTAACTGCAGTTTTAAGGATATTAAAATAATTTATGTTTAAATTTGTCCTTTGGTTATTTGTGTCTTGTTAATTTAGTTTTTCATTCTATTGCATACCTTTTCAACCCATTATAAAAATTGTATGTACTTATGTACTCATAAATGTTTCATAATTTATTTGCTGTTACCCTCCTGTTAATTATTTGAGTTTCACCTGTAAAACAGTGTTCTACATATAAACAAATGACAACAAGTGTGTAAACTTAACGAACAATATACTATTTCATAATCATTTGTTTTCAAAACGTATTTAATAAAGTAATTATTTATAAAATTATTTTTATTCATTAACTGTGTAACAGTATGTAATGATAAAGCTAAAGAATAGTAAACTTTACAGAAATGAAATGTGAAGGTACTAAAAAATGATACCACTACTCCAAAACAAACATTTCATGAAAATTGAAAATCTAGACGTAACAAGTATTGATATCCTTAGCATTAATCGATTCGCATAAGTGTCAGAACATCTGTTTAAAAGTTTAGAGATGCGGTACTTGATACTTTATAGATATGAAAGAAAACTTATGGATAAGTAAAGGAAGGATTACTTTTCCACTTACTCAATAACAGAATCATTTCAACTATTTTCTTATAAGAACATTTTTTCGTTGAATGTGGACTTCTGAGAGATACAGTAAGCCATCCATTGAAATTTAATTTTTTTTAATAGATATCATATAAATCAGAACTAATACTATCACTTTATATTGGGTTCCACTGTTTCCTCAGAAAACAAAATTGCATACGCATTTATAGGAAAATATAGGTTACCATTAGATTACACAATTATCGTCTTCCTCCAACCAAGTTAACCACCCATCTCGTTTGAGGTCTGAAAGCGAGATCAAGAACGAAACTGATGTTCTATTTCCATCACAATATCTATAAATAATATTTAAAATGGCAATACTGATAGCCAACAACATCACATAACTCTTTATGTTAGCGATGTTCTTTCTAGAATATATTTTCTTGACGTAAGTAATGCAAGCCCGTTGTATAATAAACGATTTTCTTCTATTTAAAATAACTCTGCTGAAGTGAATATATTGAGGCGATACATAAGGCATTTATATATCTAAATCTATTTTTAATTACTCATTAATATTACGACCTATAACAGATAATTTATTATTGGTTCATATTGAAATCATATTTATTTATTTTTATACTTATTTTATTTATTTTATAAAATATTATATCAAACTTAACAACTCTTATAAAAAATATATTTTGAATAATAATACTCCTACAGTGTTACTGCGGATCTAACTTCCTATAAGATATACAGTGTGCTGAAGTTGCATTTAATTTCATTTATTAGTTAGGGTTATGTTCTGTCACCCTATTTGACCTACTTTTCCATATTCGTAATTAACTTTTCGAGTATACGTAGTTCCTGTAATAATGCAATGGCATTATCACCATTACTTACCGTTCATTCGTGATGAATGGTCAAAGAGACGTCTCCGATGGTAACTATATAATGGTAAATTATTGTCTTAAATTACGTAATTAACATATTAATAGGGACGTTATAGTAGTCATAATATAAAAATAGTAGAATAATATACTTCACAATAAATAATGTATAAGAATACATGAAAAATAACTATTGTGTTATTATACGAAAATAAACGTTCAGTATATTTTTGTTCATTTTAATAAATTATAGAGAAGCCTATTAAAGAAATGATTTACAAATTTATTATTTTTAAATCTTATCTAATGCATTATCGAAGGAAATAGCACCATTTTCTATTATTTTTGATATTATAGTATGTTACGTGTAAGTTTGAGGACCATCTGATTTAATATAACTTTTTGATAAGTCATTGGTATTCTTCGGAAAACTGGATTACATAATATTTATTAAATAACAATATTGACAACGTCTCAGCTATGGCAATATTACGATATCTTGAACGGTTTTAGAGATGTGAATTGAATCAGATAGTGTATATCATTGGAGAATTATATTTCTACATATAGGTGACTGTAAGAGTCGCAAACAACTTTTATAACTTTCCCTTTAAAGTGACTATATTTTTCCCAAAACCACTTTTTCTTTCGTCATGATACCTTCTCAGTTTCCACCTTTCACTGTGCTACCTATTCTTGATTAAAAATTGACAAGTCCTTCAAATTGGATTTTCAATATTGGATGGTAGTGGAATATTAAATTGTAGTAAAGAATTGGATAATATATGTTACATATACCATACGAGCGCATACATTTCGCAACCTATTAAATAAAATAGTATCTCCCCCCATTTTGCAATATAGTACTTTCTAATTTAAACTCAATGAACTTTCATATAGAATGTAGATAACTTTGGGTGCATATTTGCACAAAATCATCTTCTTCTATATATATGGTTCTTCTATATATGGTTTTAATACAAATATTTAAATATAAATATACTAAAATCGTGTCATTCCTCCTCGTAAATAGGACCTTCTATTCAGTATTAATAGATATACTTATAACGTGTTATTAACAGAATATTTAGATATACTTTACTCAATCTGAAAATCCTTACCATTTTAACGTAATTGCTAGCATTTAATCTTCCTAAATGAGGATACATTAATCTCATTAAATCTTGCATCATTTCTACTAATCTTATACCATTGCATACTCAATATAAAAAGGAACAGGTGTACTAAAATAAAAAAGAATTATCTTACTACAGTAAGAATATACTAAAAAAATTTACAAAACATATAAATTTGGTAAAAAAAAAGTATATATTGATACCGAACTTTATTTTGAATAATTATTTCAATATATATAGTATGCGTCCCTTCCACCCCTTAACCTTGGAACCGAAGACCCAAAAAGAACAAGAATGGGCACACACAAAGCTATAAAAATAAAGTTTTAATAATACATAAATAGTGATATAATCACTATATAGTAATGTAATCACTAACAATTCATTCAAGGTTCATAATTGTATGCACTGAAGAGTTTAGTAGTACATTCCTTCTTGCATTCTGACAATAAAATGCGATTGTTATGATATAAATAATAAAGTTAAGCTAGTAAGTACCCTTCGGGAATTTAATGATTGTATGCCAAATCTATGTTGAAGTAGTGCATGTCGAAATCCCTTATTCGATAAATACGATCTACACGAGAAGCTAAAAATTTAAGGAAACCACGGTGAAAATTTTTAAGTTGATTAATATGTATTTAATACCAGACAATATTACAGTATTCTAGCTTCGAGCGCAGTAATGAGGAATAAAAACTTATAAAATTTTATATTTTATATGTATTCATAGTTATTTAATGAATACAGTCGAAGAATTAAAGCTTGTCATCAAAATGAACTCCAAGAACTCTAACGATTTTACAGTGTATTAAAACTGTATTATACAGTGCTATTCAAAAGTCCCCACCCCCCTCTTATCTTTTTAACGATTATACATAAACTAGTGAAATTTGGTAACTGAATATTAAGGGTTGTAAACTTCCCTACTAGTGATGATAGATGACGTATGCGTCAAAGATGACGTCACAAGGTCATTGTGACCAATAATTTTAAATGGAACCCTATGACAAGCGACACCTCTTTTAAAAGGTATCGAAAAAACGTATTCAATGATACTAATATTGTTTGTATTTATGGTAGTTTTGATGGATTAAATCAGTAATGAGTAAACTTGGATAATAATTTTAATTACAGATTCAAGAATCAGTACCTACTTATGGTAATTGTTCGAAGTGAACTCCATCTACTTCCTGACAGTAAAACATCCTATTGCGAAACTCTTCTCGTACTTTTTCAAATGTGTCTGCGGAAATAGCCCTACATTCTGTAACAATACGTTATTTTAAAACATCAATATTGTCAGGCTGAGTGGCGTAAACCTTCGATTTAAGGTACCCCAACAGAAAAAAATCTAAAGGTGTGAGGTCCGGTGATCGAGGCGGCCATTCCATTGAACCTCGTCGTCCAATCCATCTACCAGGATATTCTTCATCCAAATACCGTCTTACTGCACCGTAATGGTGTGGAGGAGCACCACCCTGTTGGAATGTTATTTCCAAAATGTCAAATTCATCTTGATTATCTTCCAAAATTTCAAGGATTAACGGTTCTATTGCATTTTGCAACATCTGCAGATACACCTCACCGGTTAAGTTGGTATTTAAAAAAACAGGCCCAACGATGTGGTTTCCCAGTATACCTGCCCAAACATTGACCTTCTCGGGATACTGAGTATGTGTTTCACCAAACATGTGAGGATTTGCGTCACTCCAATATCTCACGTTTTGTATATTTACATTTCCATTTAGATAGAAAGTACTTTCGTCACTAAAACAAATTGTTTTGACATAGTCTGGCTGTTGGTTAATTTTAGTCTCCATATTTTCACAAAATTGCAGTCTTCGGTCTGGATCGTCGTCTGAGAGTTGATGAACCATTTTTAATTTGTATGGGTGAAATTTGTTTTTTTTTCAACACCCTGTGCACTGTACTTTGACTGACTTCACAGGTTGATACAACTTGAGTTGTTGAAGAAGTAGGATTTACTATTACTTCTGCCAGTATATCAATTTTTTTCTCATCAGAAATTTGTGGTCTGCCAGATCATTTTGCATCATTAATACTACCCGTTGTTATAAACTTACGAAGAAGCTCTCTCAAATAAATCCTCGAAACTGGGCGATCGGGAAACCTTTCATTAAAAATGTGTTCTGCTGCATGAATATTTTCTCCAGTTTCACCAAGTATTAGGATCGCTGCTACTTTGTCACCTAAAACACGTACCATTTCTCTTCTTGAAGCTCTTAAACGTTCAGCTCACAACAGTTTAACAAATTATTGAATGTACAAATATTTTAAAATTACCACAAGGTACTAAAACAGTTAAACGTTCGATCAACAATACACAAATTATTAAATGTATAAAAACTTTGACAGCTAAAAAAACATCAAATTGGGGAGACTTGCAAAAACGTCAGATTATTTACTATCCAACTATCCAGTGGCGGAGCTTGAATTTTAAATTTTATTATTAACTGATTTAATTTATCACAGCTTTGCGGTTTTTGAAAGCCAGTTGTCAAAACTGCCGTAAACAGACACAATATTAGTATCATTGAATAGGTTTTTTCGATACCTTTTAAAAGAGGTGTGGCTTGCCATAGGGTTCCATTTAAAATTATTGGTCCCAATGACCTTGTGACGTCATCTTTGACGCATACGTCATCTATCATCACTAGTAGGGAAGTTTACAACCCTTAATATTCAGTTACCAAATTTCACTAGTTTATGTATAATCGTTCCAAAGATAAGAGGGGGGGGAGGGGACTTTTGAATGGCACTTTATATGTAAACTGTATGTAAGAGAATAATGATATAATATTCATTGTTTTTTAAGCGAGTGAATAGATTTTATATGTAGTTATATTTATTGAAATATTATTATATAGTGATATAATTGTTGATTATATCACTATTTATTAACTAAAACATTATTTTATATTAAAATGTAAAACATGTATACTAATGTATATTTTACGCTTTAATGCACGTGTGGCAATTTTCATTATTTTATATTTCGCAATTTCAAAAAGTAAAAGGATAGGGGGGTGCATCTTTAGAGGCAGACAGTATATCATAAAACTTCATCAGGCATCATTCCAGTTAGATTTTAAGAAGCTTACTCATTTATTTATAACCGAAATTATTTGGTTTTCCGCATTCATTCCCAACTTTACTTAAATCACATTTGTTAGATTATTTGTGAGACGAAAGCCCACGGTCGAAAAAACTATGACGGATTTATCAAATACTTTTATGCGACGGTAATAAAAACGTCTCGAATCCTATCGAAGTTAATACAAGCAACCTTTTATCTGAAGTAGAGTTGTTTTTACACACTAAAAGCCCCCTGCGTCACATTTCCTTAAACGACTTGATCAATGAACATATCCACTACACAGAATATTTAGATATCCTCGATATCTCAAATGAACATAGACTCTCAGATATACAAGCTTAAACGATACAAAGTATTATTTAAGATAAATCACATTTAACATATTCCCCCTTAGCTATTACAGATAATTTAATGCACCTATATACACATATATGCATATTTCAATAGCAAAGTTATCTTCGCTAGCAGGATATGTCGTTTGATATTGAAATGCTAATTAGTGATCAAGTGATCAAGTTCTTCTTTAGTTGTATTAAACTGCATTTTACAAAATCGTTATTATAATATATATTTAAATATATATTAAAATGTTTGTTAATAATTTTATTTTAAAGACGTCTGCAATCCTTAGCTGTGTAACGTACTCGTATAACGATTAAATCTGACTCACAAACTAATATAACAAATTATATATCTATTCTATTTTATTTATCTCGGTTTTATACGAATTATTAGAATAATTAATATATTCGGACGCACTTGATCAAATATATATTATATAGTATACATACAATTCTCTTGACTCTAAGAGACAATTATGTGTAATATTATTATTTTTAACATTTTTTAATAACTTTAGTATTAATTCTGTTAGTAGTGAAAGTTTCCTTTGAATTTCTCAATAATCTTATGCTATTAACTAGTAAGTCTTAAAGTAATGGCGAAGGCGTCAATTTCACTTTAATACGCATAGGTGTTTTGTTACATAAATGTTTACTTAAATTACATTTGTTGGATTATTTGTGATACGAAAGCCAACAGTTGAAAAATCTATATGACGAATTTATCAAATACTTTTATGCGACAGTAATAAAAATCTCCCCAGTCCTGTCGAAGTTAATACAAGCAACATTTTATCTCAGGTAGAGTTATTTCCACACACTATAAGCCCCCTGCGTCACATTTTCTTAAACGACTTGATCAATGAACATATCCACTACAGGGAATATTAAGATATCCTCGATATCTCAAATGAACATAGACTCTCAGATATACAAACTTAAACGATACAAAGTATTATTTAAGATACATCACATTTAACATATTCCTCTTTAGCTATTACAGATAATTTAACGCACTTATATATGCATATTTCAATAGCAAAGTTATCTTCGCTAGCAGGATATGTCGTTTGATATTGAAATGCTAATTAATGATCAAGTGATCAAGTTCTTCTTTAGTTATATTAAACTGCATTTTACAAAATCGTTATTATAATATATATTTAAATATATATATATATTAAAATAATTTATAACGATTAAATTTGATTCATAATCTAATATAACAAATTGTATACCTATTGTATTTATCTCGGTTTTATCCAAATTATTAGAATTAATATATTCAGACGCACTTGATCAAATATATATTAAATAGTATATATATACAAGTCTCTTAACTCTAGACAATTATGTGTAATATATATTATCTTTAATATATTTTAATGGATTTCGTATTAATTCTGTTAGCAGTGAAAGTTTTCTTTGAATTTCTCAATAATCTTATGCTATTAACTAGTAAGTTTTAAATAAATGACGAAGGCGCCAATTTCATTTTAAAGCGCATAGGTGTTTCTTTGAATGAAACTTTACTTAAATTACATTTGTTAGATTATTTGTGAGACGAAAGCCCACAGTCGAAAAGACTATATGACGAATTCATTAAATACTTTTATGCGACGGTAATAAAAACATCCCCAATCCTGTCGAAGTTAATACAAGCAACCTTTTATCTGAAGTAGAGTTGTTTCCACACAGTAAAAGCCCCCTACGTCACATTTCCTTAAACGACTTGATCAATGAACATATCTACTCTACAGGATATTAATATATCCTCGATATATTAATATCCTGTATTTATATAAATATATTTATATTATATATATATATATATATATATATATATATATATATATATATAGCAAAATCATTATTATAATACATATTCAAATACATATAAATTGAAATATATATTAAAATGTTTATTAATAATAATTTAATTTTAAAGACGTCTGTAATTCTTAGCTGTATTAATTATTATGTAACGATTAAATCTTATTCACAATCTAATATAACAAATTATATACCTATTGTATTTATCTCGATTTTATCCAAATTATTAGAATTAATATATTCGCACGCACTTGATCAAATATATATTAAATAGTATATATACAATTCTCTGGACTCTAAGAGACAGTCATGTGTAATATATGTTATCTTTAATGTATTTTAATAGCCTGGGTATTAATTCTGTTAGTAGTGAAAGTTTTCTTTTAATTTCTCAATAATCTTATAGGAGTACTATTAACTAGTAAGTTTTAAATAAATGGCGAAGGCGACAACTTTATTTTAATACGCATAGGTATTTCTTTACATTAAACTTTACTTAAATGACATTTGTTAGATTATTTGTGAGAGTGAGTATTAGAGTTGTTTACACACACTAAAAGTCCCCTACGTCACATTTCCTTACACGACTTGATCAATGAACATATCCACTACACAGAATATTAAGATATCCTCGATATCTCAAATGAACATAGACTCTCGTATACACAGACTTACCGTCATTAATTGAAAAAAATAACCTTAATAAATCTGAACAAAAGAATATCCAAGTGCATAAATTATAAAGTGAAATATTGTATTTTAATAGGTATTATTTAAGATAAATCACATTTATCATATGCCCCCTTAACCATAACAGATAATTTAATGCACCTATATCTGCATATTTCAATAGCAAAGTTATCTTCTCTAGCAGGATATGTTGTTTGTTATTGAAATGCCAATTAAATTTTAACTTATGTAAAAACAGTAGATAGTAAACTGGGTATAAGTACCTCAATTAGATAGTAGAATATCGGTTTCGAGTTCCCATTTAAATAAAATAACATAACAATGAAACCAGCATTAATAACACTACACTGAATTAGGTAATTTTTCTTCATTAACCATATCGTAAAGTTATGAATGATAACAATCCCTTGGATGCAAATGATGAATAGAAAAACCAAATTGCATTTTTATCTTGAGTGAGTTATATATCTAAGGTATCAAATTATTCGAGAAAGTAACATTACTTAGATAGTTTATATAAAATATGTGAAAGTCGTTTGTAGAAAATTCCACAGGGTTTTTGAAGTTTTATGAATTCGGAGAAGAAAAAACTCAAATTTCACAATTATGTAATCTCTGAGGAAAAGCTCTTCTCCAAATTTCCAACAACCATTATTTTTAGCTATTGTCTTTAGGGTGAAAATCTCGTTTTCATAATTTTGTTTATTTAAGGGTAAGGATAACAGTCTATGTACAGAAGAGTGAAAAAACTCAGTTTAATGCTGTTTGATTGTTTTGAGTTTGCATGAGTCAATGTATCCGAATAAGTAGGTTTTCTATAAATATCGAAAGTGATTTTATTAATCTATTTTTTTAAGGGTAAGTCTAAAAAAATTAATCAGCCTAAGTTTTGTGTTTCACCTGTAAATTTGGTGTTTGAATAAAAAGAATTAATATAATTTAGAAAAGAATCTAATTGTCTATCCGATCCATTCCAAATGAAAAGGATATCATCCACATTCCTAGCCTAGTAATATATATTTTTAACTAAAATTTGGCTAGAGGTAAATATGTTATTTTCTAAATGGGACATTTCACTTAATAAAGATGACAAGGGAGACCCCATCGGTAGACCATATTTTTGTATATACATTTTTCCGTTAAATTTTAAATAACTTTAATACAAATTTTGGGAATATTTATCAACTCCTGTTTTTTTGTTATTTTCAACTAACTAGTTTTAATATATTCAGTGCAACATATATACATATATGCAACAAATCTTCAGTGGGAATAGAAGGAAACTAATTTATTACGTCAAAAGAAATTAATTTAGCATTGTCTGGTAGATTTTTATTCTTGGTGTTATTTACTAATTCCAGGGAGTTTGTTATTACATATTTGGATAAAATTTATTGAAGAAGGTAGTGAAACATTGAGGCGTTTCTATACTGGTGAATTAACATATGGCACTAAAGGATGCATAAGGCGGTGAGCTTTATGTATTTTTAACAGACTATATAATATAGGTACGTTAGGGTTAATCTGGGTTAAATAATGCCTCTTTTGTCGCTACTTTTGTACATAGACTTTTATCCTTACCCTTAAGTAAAAAAAATTATGAAAAACAAATGTTCATCTTAAAGACAATAGCTAAAAATAATTATAATAAAACAAAATCTGATAGACAATCTTATAAACAAGAAACAATATAAAATCATCTTAACGTATTTCTATTCCAAATGAGAAATACAAAAATCAACATCACTATATGAACTTTATTTAAAATGTTAGTAATAAAATATGTAATACATTAAGAAAACGTAATATAAAATCTATATGTGTAATTAAAAATAATTTAGGTTCCTTATTAATAAATAATACATTAGAAGAAGTTGATAAATTATAGAAAGTGGTGTTTCTAAAATAGGATGTAATGATTGTGACGCTATTTATATCGGTCAATCAAGTCGTTTTATAAAGGAGCGTTATGATGAATACAAGAAATTTATTTTAAATAATAAAAAAATGCACTGATTTTGCAGTCATCATTCTCCGGACAACCAAAAAATAAAGCTTTTACAGAATGAACATAAAGGCAGAAGATTACGTTCATTAGAAGTATTAGAAATGAAGAAGCAATGTTTAAGAAAAAGTAAAAGCCAGTGGTCAAATAGATTTTGGAATTTCCCCAATAATAGAAGCAGACATAATATAAAATCACCAGATGTTGTTATGTGCCTATATAGACTGAATTTTATACTTACTCGTATTAGGTTTAGTAAAAGTCTGTTACTCTTAGAGAATGACATAAAAACTGAAACAATTATTGGAAATATATTTTTGTAAACCTACCAAGTGCTTTCTTTCGTTTACTAGTATATATTAGAATGTTTATCAATAATTTAATTTTAATAACGTCTGCGATTCGTAACTGTATAACGTACTCGTATGAAGATTAAATATGATTCACAATCTAATATAAGAAATTATATACCAATTGTATTTATCTCGGTTTTATCCAAATTATTAGAAATAATATATACGGACGCACTTGATACATATTAAATAGTATATATATATATATATATATATATATATATATATATATATATATATATATATATATATATATACATATATATATATATATATATATATATATATATATATATATATATATATATATATATATATATATATATATATATATATATATATATATATATTTTTTTTTTTTTTCATAAAAATTTCCACATTAAAAACTAAGGCATGCAAATTAATACACACACTTACTGACCATTACCCACTAATTGTATCAATCAGAAAATTAAAATTTAATAACTGGAAAAAAAAGGCACAAAAATAGAATACAAAAAATTAAGTAAACTTGCTTCAAAAGTAGCTTGGAATGAGATTTTGGAGATACACGATTCGAACTTAGCAATAAACTCGCTAATAGCGAAAATAAAACGCTGTACTGATAGTGCCACTAGAATCAAGAATACTAGTAAAAAGTTAGCCAAAATGAAACCGAGGAAGGAATGGATCACTAAATCCATTATTATATCATGTAATAAAAAAGAACTCTTGTTCAAAATATGGAAAAATCAACCTAATAATGATCGAGCAAAGCAAGAATATAAAATATATGAAAAAATATTAAACAATGTTATAAAAGATGCCAAAATGAAGCACGATCGTGTGCTCATAGAAAAAAATTGTAGCAATGCTAGAAACCTCTGGAATGTAATTAATCAAAAACTAGGTAAAAATGAAAAACAAAATGTAACAATTTCACAAATATATGATAAAAATCAACAACTACTTATTGATCCAGAGGGTATAGCTGATAGAATGAATTCGTATTTTAGCAGTATAGGTGCTGAACTGAGCGAAAAAATACAACCACATGAACATAGCAAGATACAAATGCCTACAATGAATCAGAAATCGATTTTTTTAGTGCCTACTGACTACTATGAAGTCACAAATATCATTGAAAAATTAAAACCAAAAAACGGAGGAGTAGACAATATAAATTCCAAAACAATTAAAACTATAGCAAATTATATAATAGAACCACTAGTGCATGTATTCAATTTGTGTACTAATTGTGCTAATTGGCCAGAAGCCCTAAAAAATGCTGAAATCGTCCCTATTTTTAAAGCAAAATATAAAAACTACGCGGAAAACTATAGGCCAATTTCGCTAATATCGAATTTAGCGAAAATTCTTGAGAAAATTATTTACAAAAGATTATATTCTTTTATTGATTCATCTCATATTCTGTCTGAAAACCAATATGGTTTCGTTAAAAATAAGGGCACAAAATATGCATTACAAAAAATCTTACAAGCTATATATGGTAATTTAGACAAGAGTAGGCCTATGGCTATAATGTTTTTAGATCTTGCAAAGGCGTTTGATACTGTAAATCACAAAATTTTATTGCAAAAGTTGTATAATTATGGAATTAGAGGATATGCACACAAATTAATGGCTGATTATCTGCATGATAGGAAACAAAGAGTTAAAATTAACGACACTGTAAGCAAAAACATGATTGTGAGCACAGGAGTACCGCAGGGTACTATCCTGGGCCCACTATTATTTATACTATATATTAATGACATGCTTAAGGACAATGTTGTATCTTATGTGGATGATACGGCCATTATAGTCGAGGCAGACTCGTGGAATAACGTTGAAAAGGATATGAATTCTCATTTAAAAGCTATATCGACATGGTTTGCTACAAATAAACTATCGCTAAACTCAGATAAAACTGTATATATGACCTTCGGCAATTATTCGTGATAGCGTACCAAAGAATTTTCTAGTTAGAATTGAAGATAAGATTATAAACAGAGTAGAGAATTGTAAGTACTTGGGAGTTATTATTGAATATAACATGAGATGGGAAAAATATATTAATTACATTATAAACAAAACCAAATATTTAATTTTTGTATTTTATAAACTATCCAGAATTATGAACTCGGAAACACTAAAAATGATTTACTATACCTTATTTAACAGTATTATAAGTTATGGTATAGTTGCTTGGGGAGGTGCTTACCTCAATGTTCTTAACCTAGTAATTAACTTACAAGAAAGATTGCTGAAAATAATTAATAAAAATAATTTCATATTGGATAAAAATCCACTAGGCCTAAAGCAATTATACTCACTAGAAGTATTAATGTATCATTATGATAACCTTAAATCCAAGTACATGTCGTCTGATAGCAGAACAAGACATAGGAGTATTCAGATACCAAAAACGCTAAAGACTATAAGCAGTAAAAGTAGCTACTTTACTGCAGTAAAATTATATAACAAACTGCCAAATAACTTGAAGCAATTATATACCAAAAACAAAAAAAGTAAGCTCAAAGCGTGGATTGCATTTCATATATAATGTCGAATACCTGATGTAATCAGCAAAAAGAAATTACTACTAAATTTCGTACAATAAGCTGTGACTACTAAGTGTGAACTTTAAGCACAGCTGCCTAGATTATAAGTTAGATTTAAGTTAACTATTTTAATTTTTGTTTATAATATTGTAACCAGTCCCACCAACAGATAACTGTGTTTATCTCTGTGGGAGTTGCGCGGATTGTAATAATCCTTGTAACTTGTACTTGTACTTACTGGTTGAAATAAATAAACAAAACAAAAAAAAAAAAATATATATATATATATATATATATATATATATATATATATATATATATATATATATATATATGTATGTATATATAGAATATTATCTTCAGTGCCTTTTAGTATATTTAGTATTAATTCTATTTCTAGTTAAAGTTTCCATTTAATTTCTCAATAGTCTTATACCTACTTTTAACTACAGATTTTAACGAAATGGCGAATGCGCCAGTGCTTATTTTAATACGCGAAGTGTTTCACTAATCTTTAATTCTCTAATAATATATCATTGTACCTAATTGTTGAAAAAATGTCTATCAGAAAATTTAAAAATATACATGGTCATCCGTATAAAAAACTACATATGACGAAGGCTTTTGCATAGAATAAAGTAACAAAAATCTATAAAATAAGGGCACTTTTTAATAAGTTAACATTTAATTAGCTATTGATTGTCTTCGATCCTATCGCATTGCTATGCTTCAAATTTTTGGGCTCAAAATAGAGGTAAATATTTTGCATGTTCTCTAGTACTTAATATAGTAGTATTTCTCTATAGTCTCCCGTTTCTACTTCTGGGGAAACTACTTGTCTATGTTTTAATAACTCAAAACAGTTTCAGTCAAGTCTGGAATGGTTGGTTGCTTATCGTATCACTTCTATGGAATCTTATACTAAACACTTTGGCGGGTAATTGTCTATACTAACTAAAGCATATATTTATAATATCGATATTCGTTGTGAAGTTTACTGACTTATTCAGGTATAATTTGGATAGATGACCGACCAGCGCGCTTATACCTTCTAGCGGCTTGTATGTCAGTGAATTCGTAGAAGTTACATAAATTTAGTCGAACATTATATAGAAGACATACCATCCTTCGGATACCATGTAAAACGATAGTTTCCATAGTTCCCTTGTAAATGTCAGTACGGTATTTAATTGTTTGTCGACCCAGAAGTTGCTTCAGAAATTGCGTGGGTTTGATGTTACAAATAATGTATTGGATATTTTTAATTCATATTTAATTCATAATATTTAAACACTAGGATAAAATATTAGAATTAATTTATTTCCTCTTAATTTCAATTAACGACGTATGTAGTCATATTAACACATGAACAGTATTATTTACGGGAGATATAAAACTATTAATAAAAATAAAAGGTATTGTAGATTGCCAACATTTGCAAAATTATTTTACTTCTTGAAATGGTGCATAGATGATCAACCCCTGCTTAATAGTAATAAGTGTAATATAATAATTTTCGTTATTCAAAACAATACAGCTTTGCAATTTGATTACAGCAGACATAAATGGTGGTGCACACTAGTGAATTAATTATTAAATATATAGGCATAAAGTTTATGCAAACATTTTCAGTAAATATTAACAATATTATATCGGAAGCAAATAGATTTTCTAGTTAGAAATAGTAGAGAGTTTACTTTTATTAATGCAATATGTAAATTACATTTTATTTCTTATAGGAAAAAAACTGAAATTCTATAGCACTATTTGAAATCTCCGTCACGAAAAATATAAGTTACTTATATTTTTATAAGTTACTTATAAAAATATAAGTAATTTATATTTTTCGTGACGGAGATTTATAAGTAACTTATAAAAATATAAGTATAAGTTTTATAGTGATAATATTCATAAAAATTTTTAAAATACCCACTTTTTAAGAAGTACGGTACCTTAAGGAATTATAATCCGCAAGAAATTATAATTATGAAGTCTATCTCGAAGGGCTCAATTTTATTTTATTCAGTAAAAGGTGCAAACTTGTTGATCCCTTCCCTATATAAAATTGTTCGGAATGCCAGTTATCTCTCCTACATTATCGAATTAATATATTTTATAATATACTTCCTTTATGATTTAAGAACAACAACACTATTCATTTAGCAATCTTAAATTTTGATCACTATCTCAAAATTCTTCATTAATAATAATATGTAGAAATTATAACAACTTGAATGGATATTGTTAATATATTTTTTCCAGTATAGCACAATTTAGAAACAAAATTTCTAATTTTATTCAAAACTTACCAAACCAATATATATTGGTCAATAATGCTTATGTCTGAATTCTTATGTCAATAATCTTTATGTCTTATATCTGAACAAGTGGACTTTGATATCGATATAATGTCAAACTTAATTTATAGTTTTAGGTAATAAACGTTTATTAAATTGGCAAAATTATACCTATATATAAGAAAGGTGACAGAGACAATGTTGACAGTGATTTCTTTAAAGGCTTTTAATTTTTTTTAGATAAATCAACATGCTTCTATATAAAAATAGCATCTTAAAGTACCAACATCTCTTCATTAAAGGCAGTTCAATGTCAACAAACCTATTTTGTATAATTCAATTTATTTCTGATATAATATATAATTCTCAAGTAAGTTTAATTTATAGAAATTTTAAAAACGCCTTTGACAGACTTGATCGTGGGATTTTTTTTCCAAAATTAAAAAAATTATAATTTTCAGATATATTGACGCAACTCTTCAATTCTTATCTTGAAAACATATTAGTGTGTTGAATACTGTGATATTCAACATACTATGGGAATAGAAGGCATCTATACTCACATCAGATATACCTCAAGCGTCTGTATTAGACCTCTTTGTATTTAATATTTTTATGAATTGTATTATAAACTGTACATCTTTTATTTCATCTCCTAAGCGCCAACAATATGAAGATAAATTATGAAATAGTCTGTTAATTCCAAAAAACTAAGAGCTGAAATATCTTTAAATCGAATTTCGATGTTATTTACAATTAAATCCAAAATTTCGAAAAATAGCCGATTCATGTTTAATGAATTTTCGTTTAAATCGGAAATTTTACGTTTTTTGGAGCAGGGGGGTGTTATTTCTGAAATGTTTTCTATTTTAGAATATATATTTTTAAAGTAATTATCGTCGTTTCTAATTTGTTTTAATGTATTTGAAAGTGACATTATTCTGTCATTACAATATGTTATATCACATAATCTATTGTAAACTATAGAAAATATGGGATCGATATATGTGAATATTGAATTAAACGTAAAAAGTAAAAAAAAATTAAATTCAAATCAGTAAACAATTTTTTTAAACCGTTAGCTCCCCGTATAGAAATATCATCCCACTGATCCAAATGTTCCATTATGTGGTCAAAAACTTCAATTAAACTAGATATATTATCGCATAAAACATTTACAGCGCGAGGCGGTCGCGGAATCAGCTGTTCTTTAATAAACATTTTGTCGTCGTAGGATATCCCAGAAAATTTATGTGACAGTAAATATATATATATATATATATATATATATATATATATATATATATATATATATATATATATATATATATATATATATTTACTGTCACATAAATTTTATATATATATATATATATATATATATATATATATATATATATATATATATATATATATATATATATATATATATATATATATATTAACCTAAATAACCACTAACATTTATGGAATTATATAGAGAATTTTGTTATTTATACACTAACGAACTTCGAATGCTTTTCTGGCTTTCAATTGGAACGCTTTTCGTAGACGTAAGTATCGGTTTTATCAGACGTAAATATTCAGTACGGGCCGCCTGCCATTACTAACGAAATTCTGTTGGGAATTGTTTCGGGTTTCATTTCTGTGACTATTATCCTTTGATTTATCAGGAACTCAGCGTTAACCCAATAAATGTGGCCAGGCGATCGGAAGACGTGAGTCAGTGGAATGAGCTACTACTTTTGTCTAATTCGTTTTTTTTTTCCTGTGGGGTGTCGATATTTCTTATACGAGTAGAGTAGGAATCCGGCATAATTACCCTAGATTAATTTAAAAAAATGTTTTCAATATTGGACCTGACAAAGATATCAAGTACAATTTATTATATTACAAACTCTTACGAAAACTTATAGTGCGCATATGAATTATGGAATTACTGTACACATTTACAATATTTAATGTATAATTTAATATAAAATGTAATAATCGTTATTATATTAGTACATGTTTACAAATAAACATGGAAAATTCACTAAAGTTTAGATGTAAACTTGTTTCTAACAAACAACATACAAAGTAGTGTGTATATAATATAAAATAATAAAAAAACATTTTCAAAATTCTAAGCAAATATTGAAAATAGTAGAGAATTGTATATATAAATAAATATTGTATATATAACTTTAAAATACTAATCTAAAATAAAAAAATTTAAGATCTAAAGCTCTATACTGTATATACCTAAAAATAAAACTGCATAACTAGTATACCTACCTACATATGTATAATATATAAATATAAATTCAAATGAACATAAATAATACAGTAACATAAAAGTCGGAAATCGAGAAAGGAACTACCAAAACTGCCAAGCGGTTATCAAGTAGTCCCCGAATAGCAAGGCTATTACATAATTGCTATAGGAGACAACTACTCCTCGGGCTAAAGCCCCGCCAGGCATTGAATTATACCTAAAAACGACCCTCGGCCCCTTTCTCGTCCTTCTGCACGATCAGAAAAGGTTTCAAAACATATAAAAGAAATAAGAAATACCTATGGCGGGCTTTATATTTTTAAAAGAAGAGATAAGTAATACACACACGAGTACATAATATACAGATATCCATCAATATGAACATACTATATACTCTATATATGTTTTTAGCCTGGTAATAATAATATTTTTTATCACAGCGAATAAAAGATTGGAAATTACAGAACTAGGAATATAACTTTAATGCAACATCTTGAATTAAATATATTTTTATATAAATTTAATTTCTCTAATCATTGTTTTTAAGTTTATTATTTTATGTACTTCCCTATTGGAAGTTTCCAATATGAACTTTTTAACAATCTTTTGAAATATAAGTCCTGGTAATATAATTCATGAGCGAAGTTTATTGATTTATATAATAAATGAGAGCGACGTACGTGTTCCTCATTTATATAATGAATCAGACCAATAAGTAGGTTTGATATTGTATATTATTTTTATAATTCTGTTTTATGTTGTCTGTAATTTTTTTAAGTTCATATCCCTCCCTACCTCATAAATCTATATCTAGTACGTGATTTTACTACAACCATATATATTGAATACAGTTCTTTGATGATACTTGTTTCAGGAATTTGAAAAATGGATATGCACGCTGAGTTTTGCTATTAAATAATTAATATGTCTTAATAATAAAGTTGTGACTGTTCGTCTGTTATTTATAACGATATATGTGGTGGAAGTTGTAAACTATATGAGGTAAAAGGTGCAAATACAGTTTTGTAATAAAGTGGTGAAATGAGCAAGCTGATAAAATTTATTATTTCTTTATCAATCAATATCAATATATATATATATATATATATATATATATATATATATATATATATATATATATATATATATATATATATATATATATATATATATATATATATATATATATATATATATATATCAATAGATCGTGAGCATGATTCTAAATTCACACTACAAAACCTATATCTTTCAAAGTTAAATACCTTTCAAGTAAATTATGAATAATTATTAAAAGTGACAATCTTTTATGCTGTATCAGTGGCGTTACGCTCGAAAATTTCGAGGCAGCCAATCAAGCTACTTGACTTGACTTGACTTGAAATCAAGTCAAGTTCAAGTCAAGTAGTTATATTTCAAGTACTTGAAAAATCAACTTGTTCTTAAAGACTACTTGATTTTTTCAAGACTACTTGATTTTTTATTAATCATTTAATATTATCAGGAAATAATAATAAAGGAAACCTTGCAATAAAGCCTTTTATTTCCAAAACTAAATCTTACATTATAATCTATATAATAAATTTATAAATACAAATGTAAGAAATACTATTAATAATCCATTTATTGGGCATATTAATAACAACATATTATTCTAAAATATTTAACAAAATTATAAAACTGATAATGATAAATATGATTTTTCAGTGTATGCCCGCTTCTTCTTAAGTAACATAGTAATAATAGCGAAATTTAAAGGAAGTCTTTAATATCATCCACGATCTAAGGCACATGAGCTAAGGCACTATTTCATAGCGCCAAGCCATTTCACCGTTTGGGTTGACAGGAGATTTCTTAAATAAACTTAGAAGATCTATGCAAAATTCACCACAATCACTATTTTTATCTGGTTTTGAAGACGAAGATGATATGAGCAGTGAATTGGACATAAAATACTTTGTTTTGAAAGTTTCTTCAATATGCTTGACTGCATCCATCTGCAAGTTCTTTCCCTAATTTGTATTGGAGAATGTTTCCACCTTATGTGGAGAGTCTAATATTAAAACAACACAGTATATCCACTTACTTCTCTCGTAATGTTTAATGATTTTGTCCCTTGCCGCTTGAATGCTATATATTATTTTCATCAGTTTATATCAGTTTCATCTCTAACTGGATTATTGTCGAGCCTATAGCCCATTTTTCAAGTTTGTCCAGAAACATATTTATACCAATTATCACCATCGGAATTGTATAATAGGCTTTATCTTCTAATGATGTGGAAATAATCTTGAAAATATTCAACTATTTGCAGACTTTCTCCATTACCGACCATTCCGTATCTGTTGGCTTCAAAGTCTTTAAGTTATCTATATTATCATAAAGGATGTTCAAAGCCCTTCTCATATTTAACCTCCACTGTAGCATTTCAAAATTTGAATACCACCTTGTTATGAAATCAAGTTTTGGCATAACCATTTTTAAGTTCACAGTATTACAAAGTTTTTCAAAATCTTTACGTAAATGTTCAGAATTTTTAAATTTTTTTGCTACACTGTGAATTATTTTTACTGCTGATGGTGAATTTAGGTCTCCAATCATTTCATCATCTATATTTAACAGAGTATTCTCTGTCTCTTCAAGCTCCGAATCAAGAATTTTCATAAAATCTCTTGCACCCAAATTTAAAATGTGCGCAAAACACACGAAGTGACTATTTTTAGTAGCGATGTCAGAAACAAAATTTTTAAGTTCATTAATAAAGGTAAAATTGCTGTTTGGGTTATCGGTCGTAATTCCTTCCACAGAATTTGTAGAATTGTAATATAGTGAAAGATAGCTTCGCTGTTGAACTACCAGTAAGTTGTCCATTCGCTGGAATAAAGTCCAAAAGGATAGAATGAAGCTTCCAATTATTATCGATGAAATGGGAGGGTAATTCCACAGTACCCTTTCATACTAAAAGACCAGCCATCTATTGTGAAAGAGATTTTTAAATTGCATTTCATCAAAAAATGTTATTTTGTGCCGCCTCAAACGTTTTCACTATCAGGGACTTTATTTGGTTCCTGCCAGGCAAAGTTACTTTTGGCTTTAAGTATTTATAAACTTTTTCACTTATTTCATCATTTCAAAAATTAAAAGGCAGGTACTTATCTAAAGACCGATTATTATGTAGTATTTTACGTAGTAGTAAATTTTTTTCTTAATGCTTCCGTTCCCACTTTTGAATACTAATTATTGTTTTTTTAATGGAACACCCTGTATATTTTTATTTGTTTGAATTGTTTTTTATAAATTATTTACTATTCACTGTCACTAATCTGACTTAAAAATATAGTACCTTACTGGATATACTGGTGGTGCTTACGGAAGAATTTGCTTGAGAAATTGATGGTTCTGTCTTTCCAAGAAATGTTTCATGCACTTTAATATGCTTGGTATACAAATGCCGCCTTAATGAAGATGTTCCGCAATTTGTCATTTTTAAAACGGTGAGTTTCGTGATGCATAGAATGCATTATTCTTGTTTGTCAGCCTTTTTCCTGCCTTTTGGATCTTACTCAATTATGAAATAGTCTGTAGTTTTTTTTTCTTTTCATCACCCTTATTTTTTTGGTAACGATTCTTGGACGAATATCATTTCGGAGTTTTCGAATGTGCTTCCTTCTATCACGTATTCTGACCCACTGCTGTGAAACGGTTCAGATTCCATTTCCAGTGAATCGCTCATTATTCACAGCGTACAAGTATTGCTAATAAAACATTACATTTACATACACTGGGATATGCCGCATTACTTCCCTATCATCTACATGAATTATTATACTAACTTCTCGTACATAATTGAAAGGTTATCAAGTAATATCAAGTAGCTTAAAATTACTTGATATCAAATCAAGCAGTAACGATGAAAAGTCAAGTCAAGTCGAGGACTTTTGAAAAGCTTGGTTTTCAAGTCAAGTCAAGCAATTTATAAAAACATCAAGTTACTTGACTTGATGAATTTCTAGTCGTAATAGTAGTATGCATAGTAATGCGGTCCCAGGGACTGCCTAGAGTATACCGAAGGGTTAACATACAAATATAGAATTAGAAATAACTAAATAGAATTCGGAAGAAAAGTAAATCGCTTATAACATATATTCAAATAGGCCCCCTTTTTAAACAGAATAGTGACCTAGTCGATCATAGATACTTTGTCTAATGTGGGACAATATATTATAGCTAGTCTCTTTATGCACGTTGTTTGTCATTATATGTCACAGTTCTACTGGAGAAACTTATTCTGTCATAGATTTCAGTTTTAATACGTCACAAAGAGATTAGTCACTTGGGTCCAGGTCAAGTGGTAACGCTGACCATCGAATGGTCTCTCTCTCGTTCACTTAATGAATGGTTTGGGAATGTACTATTTGCAGTAAAATACCATTATGGACGAGACTGATTAAATATTTGCCCTGCAACCTACCTATCCTAGTTTTCGAAATAATACTCTAAATATCTAAATACCGGTGTGTGCTCTGGATAATGAATAGTGAATAAAAAATGGACCAGTTATATCTTCTCCCATTATATCATGACCCCTTACATTTATATACGGATGTTGAGTTCACGTAAAAAAACTATCACGAAGTCTCCCGAGACCAATATCAAAGGACTTAAGGGTTATGACACTATCTAATATAAAGCCTGACTCAGACATAAAAACAATATTCCTGATAAAGTTTTCATCACTATCCTCTTATGCTAGTCTCTGTCCATACCACCTTCGCAAAACTCAGTTCGTCTGACATTATCCTCGAGAAATATCTCATGATATATCCTTACTCTGTATAATCGGTAACCATCTCGCTTAAACCTGTCTTTCTGTTCTGTCATTTTCCAGATTTTCATTACTAATAGCCAAAATATAGACGTACCTTATTTGGTTTATTTGGTTTACCCGTACAATAATATATCCTGCTGAACAATTATGTATATACAGGTGCATTAAAATATTGATCGTAGTTAAGGAAAATATAATAATTATACTGTATCTGTTATTCAATAGAAGACTATTTTTGTAGATAATTTTTATTCCAGTAAACATTAAATGTATTACTTTGTTACTAAGCACGTATTTCCGTACATTGGCTTTTAATATTACAAAATTCCTTTCAATAAGGACGCTTGATTTTTAAACATAAATAAAATAAGTTGTGTGTGAGATGCCTACTCACTTTTTTTATTTAAGAGAATATTTTATGACATTAAGTAAGGAACACAATATCGAATCCCTCCACGCGTTCATGCAGAATCGTAGCATGCGCTGTGTGGTACGTAGCACCGTCCTATTGGAGCCACATGTCCTGGATCCATATCATGTAGTTTAGGCTACAATAAATTGCTTATCATCAATCTGAAGTGCTCGCCGTAGACGGTTATGGTAATGCCAATTTCGTTTTGGAAGAAGTACGGTCCGATGTTTCCGCCAGACCAAGATCTGCACCAAACAGTGACTTTCTCGGAATGCATTTGGTGCAGGTGTATCTCGTGTGGATTGGTATCGCACCAAGTCCGACAATTTTGCTTGTTCACATATCCATTCATACAATAATGGGCTTCGTCGCTAAAGATGATTTTTTTGGCTAAATTTGGGTCAGCTTCCAACTGCTCCAGCGTCCAATCAACGAACACACGGCGTTGTCTATGATCGTTTACCTTAAGTTCCTAGGTCAGTTGGAATTTATACGAGTGCAGACCCAAGTCCCGACGCAAAATTCGCCAAATTGAAGTCGCAAAAAAGCCAAGTTCTTGTGAACGACGAGAAGTTGATTGCCTCAGGTATTCCCTTACACTGTCACGCACAGCAGCGATGTTTTCAGCAGAGCTTGAGTTTCGGTGACGTACGTATGTTGACTGATTTTTATCAAATCGATCGACTCGAATTTGGCCACCAAACATCGAATAGTCGATTCGGCGGGATGGTTATGGCGAGGATAAGAATCACGTAATGCGCGGAACGTTTCTCAAACGGAGTACTGCTTTTGAAAAACAGACTTGATGATTTGTACACATTGTTGAACGCTATAGCTTTCCACAATGATTTGCCATACACCACTTAATAATATGTAGTTAATTTAACAGATATTTCATTAATAACGTGATCGCTATAACCTAAAAAATTTCAAGTGTCTCTATTGAAAGACCCTATACTAAACAAACCGAATACTATTCTAAATAGGGCAACTACTTATATTAAATAAAAAAAATTTAAAACATCATGTATTGGATGAACGTCTATATTATTTATTGCATCAATTATTTTTATGAACAATGTTATCTGGAAGTATTGTGAAATAAATTGTTTTCAAATTCAGAATCTAGAGGTACCCAATGGTTGCATGCGACATTATTGTTATTTTCGGTTTTGTTAATTCTTGTTACAAATTTATTTTCTGGTGGTAGTTACTTGTCTGATGATAGTTACATTTGAAGACAACATGCTGACTGTAGATCAAGGAGCACCATACTTCTTTCTCTTACAATTAATGGCAGATAAATATATTTAGACTACGTATGAAAACATTTTTATATATTTCTTATTGATGTCTAAATTGATAAATAAATCATTAGATCTTGAGAGTAATATAAAAGGCAGACATTAGTTGTGTGGTAGTACCGATTTTTAGATCTCTCACTCAGCATGAGATTGACATTAGTATAAATATAAACGGTAGATACTAAGATACTAGTTATGTGATAGTACCTATTTGCAGCCACCCTCCTCTCATTCAGTTTTCTGACGTCATGAACGGATTATCAACCTTAGTTAATTAATTAAATGTTCAGAGTAATGTTATACTTATAAAAAATATTTTGCAATGAAAGTGTTATGAATATTATTTAATTAATATTGATAACCCTTTAACTGTAAAACATTTTTTAGAATTATAGATTTACTATAAAAATGTTATTATTTAATAAATATTGAAAACCCTTCCATGAAGTTAGAAAATCGAGTAGGGGGGGGTGAAACACAATACTGACATTAATTTTCCATTTGCGGAAACAACTATCATTATTGTATAGTATGTTCTTGTTGATACATACTGGAATAACATTCACATTCTTAGTTAAACGAAATTATCATACAATCAGAAAATATTTTTTAGCAAACGCACCTTTTATTAATTTTTATACGGACTCCCGTTTACGTCAGAACTACTCTTCCGCCTAACCTGCAAATAACCATAGGGGC
The DNA here is from genome assembly GCA_037954035.1 of Rosalia funebris. NCBI lineage: Eukaryota > Metazoa > Arthropoda > Insecta > Coleoptera > Cerambycidae > Rosalia > Rosalia funebris. The sequence continues at coordinate 30,694,834 of JAZFAV010000009.1, read as the reverse complement.
ACACACAAACATCAAGCTAACTCATGTGGAATTGAACCCACGCCCGGATTATACCGAGCCGACACTTTACACCAGCTCCATAGTTATCTCGAATCAGTCCAAAGAATCTCCCTGTAGAAAAGATTCCCTTTTTCTACAGGGAAAATATTCTACAAATGAAATTGTTTTTATTGCATATAAATATTTTATTGTATAAATTCAAAAAATCCCAAAGGGTAATAAAATTATATTCTACATAATAAATAAAAGAGTTAATAATACTTAATAAACTGGTGACAAAAGATGTGTGGTTATGTCTCTCCTAATATAGTAATATCAATCACTTGAGACTAATGGCAGATTTATCGTACTGATCTGTATTTTATAAACATTTTGATCATTTTAATTTCTTTGGAATGAAATATCTTTAACTACATGGAAATTAAGCTATTATAAAATATTTCTGTGCTTTACATTTACAATTTCTGTGCCTATAATGTTATAATATAACCTTCTTTTTTATTTTCTACTCCTCTAACTTATCGCGTTAATGATAAAGCTCAATTATGCTAAATCAATGTAATGTACAGCCCTATGAGTTTTATTTGAATATTTTAGTAATACTATAAAATAATTTGACCAATATTTCGAGCAAAAGTTAAATTAACTGATTAGGGAACTATTATTTAGAAGTTGGTATCATTTTCAATGATATACACTAGGTACAAAAATTAAGGGATGTAAAGGAATCCTAAATTTTTAGGTGATTTTCAAATGGCTGTTCAAAAATAGTTATAGCAATTTTGAAAAAATAAAATTGAATCTACAATTTTCTATTTCTCAGATCAGTGCAAAGTTGTTTACCACCAGCAGTTTTTGAGTAATCATAAGAACATAATTAAAAAAATCCAAACTTTTGCTTGCCTTTCAAAAAGTCCACGGACTTCAATAAATTGTTTTTAGTGATTTCATCATAAAGCTTTTTTAGACAATTTAATCCTATTTAATTTGAAAGACTAAGAGACTTGTTATAAAGCGAATTGTTGTAAAAGTTATCGTCGTTCAAAGCAAAATAGTCAGTTTTGACTTTGGTAATTAATTACTCGGGAAATAATTATCGTACAAAAAATTTTAAAAACTGGAACGGTTTTAAAAACTGCAAAGTGTTCTTTATAAGTCGTAGTTATTAGTTCTGATAAAAAAAGTCGATGGGGGGAATGTTAATTGAAAGAGGTACAAAATTGCGTATTTAGGGATTTAAGGATTTTCATTTTATATTCATTTTTTGGAGTTGAAAATATTTTTTACCAATAATACATATTGTTTTTATGAAAAAATGTTAATTATTTTAAGAAGCACTGTGAAGAAAAATGTTTTTAAAAAAAATGTTTTTTCAAAAAAAAAAGTCAAACTAACTTTTTCGCTTTCAACGACGATAACTCAGCGAAAAGTCATCGTATTATACAAGGCTTTTAGACCGCTCACATTAAAGAGCGGTCAAACTAACATTGTCTAAAAATGCTTTATGATGAAATCACTGAAAAAAATTTATTGAAGTCCGTGGACCTTTTGAAAGGCAAGCAAAAATTTGGAAATTTTTTTTTCGATGGTTTTTTATGATTACTCAAAAACTACTGATACAGAAATTTTTGACCTCAAGAAAACTATAAACTTTCTTTTTTTAAATTGCTTTGCGACTATTTTTCTAAACATACATTATACATTATGTTATATGGGTTTGGACCTCATCACCCACTGATCGCATGGGACATAAACAGAAAGTGGAACCCGTTCTGTCAGAGGACATCCATAGAAGTCCCTCCTCAGCTAGCTCTCTTGAGAGCCTATTCAGGTCCCTTATATTCCTATTCATGTTTCCCACCCTGTGCATTACCTTTATGGCTTCCGCTTTCAGGGCGACATCAAGATGTAGTATCTCCGTCAGTCTTCTCATCGCCTCAATCGGTGTTGATCTTAGGGCTCCGGTTATACTTCTTAGAATCAATCCTCTTAGCTTGTTAAGTCGGTTGGCTTCCGACTTTAAACAGACTCTCTCCCACCAGACCAGTGCTGCATACGTCAGTCTGGGTTTGAGAATTGTCTCATACATCCATTTCATGGCCTCCGGCTTCAAACCCCAGCTATTACCAATGACCCTTCTCAGTTTCCAAAGTGTTGATGTCATCTTGGAACGCTTAACGCTATAATGTGACTTAGATGTTTTTCCCATGACAGTTTCCCGTCCAGGATTACTCCTAAGTATTTCATTTCGCTATTATAGCTTTGTTCTTGGCCACCAAGTTTCAGCGGACATGTTCTGTTCCACTTATATTTCTTGATGAATACCATCTCCTCAGTCTTAGAGGGATTGACCGAGAATTCCCTATCCCTGCACCAATTTCCAATCTTTTTTAATGCTCCCTGCATTGTATCGAGAATCGGCTCCAGGAAAAGGCCCTTCGTTATTATTACTAAGTCATTGGCATAGCCAATTACTTGGTAATCCTTTAACCTTTCAAGTGGCTCATCCACTACCAGGTACCACAGAAGGGGGAATAATACCCCTCCCTGTGGACAGCCTGAGTCGACCCGGCCCTTGATGGTAGTCTTGTTTTTACTGGCAGTACGCTGTCTGTTTTCCAACATATGGTCTATCCATTCAGCAATTACTCTAGGGGTGTAGCATCTGCCTAGTGCTCCGCTAATCACATCTCTGGATGTAAAGTTGAAGGCTCCTTCAATATCAAGGAAAATGCCGACAACGTATCCTCCGGAGTCCAGTTGTGACCGTATCGATGACACAACCTTATCCAGAGCCGTTTCTGTTGATTTACCAGCTTGATAAGCATGCTGGCTCCTTTGAAGGGGTCTGTGTATTAGGACAGTATCCCGAAGGTACCTGTCAACTAATCATTCGGCCGTCTTTAGTAAAAATGAAGTAAGGCTATTCGGTCGAAAGTCCTTAGGGGATTTGTATCCGACTTTGGCCAGTTTAGGTATAAAAACAACCCTTGTGCCTAGCAACACTTTCGGAACCATCTTCGGTGCCAAACTGGCTCTGGTGATCCTTATAAGCGGACCGAGGATTATCTCTTCCGCTTTCTGCAGAAGTGCCGGATAAATGCAGTCCGGCTATTTGTATGGATCAAAGGACCTCAACGCCCACCTCATCGTTTTTCTCCAATTTACAGCCCTTTGAAGATTACCTAAAAATTTAGGGTTTTTTTACATTCATTAATTTTTGTGCCTAGTGTAGAACCAACAAAAATAAAGTACATTGTCAACAAAGTTCAACACAATCAATCAATGGCTCCATTTGAAACCATTTAAATTATTCTATATGATAAAGGGTAAGGAGATCGAATAACGTCAGAGAAAAATCAGAGACAATAACGTCAAGAGTACAACCTAAAATTGTTTTTGTATTATCAAAGATGAAATAAAATTCCAATATATAAGAAGGTCTAAATGACATGATTCTGAAACTGACAATTGAATTTTACAGGGAAGCGTTGCCTAAGAAGGTTGACTGTATGCCAATATTAAGTTTAATCTACTTTTTCAAAAATGAAAAGACATTAAAACACAATAAATGTTTGAATTGATATATGAAGTAGTTTCCAAATGAGCTATTATATATTTGCATACTGTTACCATGTAAAAATAATTTTCAAAGCAGCATCGCAACGCTATCTTTGATTACTGTATCACAATTTGTTCCTGAAAATATTATTCTTACACTTAAATATAAGTACGATAATTTCCGTTCTTTTATGACTTACACTATATGTATTTATTATTTATAGGGAGAAACTCCTGCTGACATATTACGTTCAATGTATCAAAGAGAATGGAAGAATTTCGCTTAAGTCTTGAAAGGAAATTGTATATGGTTATTTTATGCGCAAATCCGTTTCAAACTTTTCAGATTCAATGGCTGAATTAATGATCAATCATCAATGGTAAAGCTAGCATATAAATCACGATAACTACCACTCTTTTTAAGTTAGTTTTTTAAATTTAAATTCGTTTACGGTCTCCTAACAGGCGAAGGAGAATATAAACGCTGATATGTTTTGATAGATTTTAAAATATTCATAATATATAATATTTATTATATTTCGTACTATTTTGATACAATATTGCTTACAATAAGTCGTTAAATAAATATAACGGAAATGAGTAAAACAACTACTAAGTTTTATACCACTATATTTTTCGATAATTTTTATGTCATTTTCAAACGATGATTCAAGAATTTTTAGTTGAATCATCGTTTGAAAATGACGTAAAAATTGTCGAAACTGCAGTCGTATTTCTGTGAAAATATAGTAGTATAAAACTTAGTAGTTGTTTTACTCATTTCGGTTGTGAATTATGAACTAACACAGAGTAACGGCTTCCTCGATTATTTTCTTTAAATAAACATATTTATTTAAATATTTTAATTCCAGAAAATAAACCTAAGTTTAATTTTTATCTTCTGTTCAAAATATCCACATGTTATTAATAATGTTTTTTTAATTTATGGTTATTATATTCTATGCTATTTTTCATATGATATTGCTTAGGATATCGTAAAATAAATAAATTTAAATATTTTCATTCCAGAAAATAAGTCTAAATTTTATTTTTATCTTCTGCAAGACAAAACTGTAATCCCTGAAAATTTTCTGAGCAAACATTTATCAATATTTTGCCTAAATCAATCAACTAAAATGGTCGAGTTATAGAGACTATATAGTGTGTATGAAATTTAAATGTCAAAATAAAATTATGAAAGATAATTCGATTCAAAATTTTTAATAAAGTGTATGTTGATGATATGTAAAAAGTGAATAATATGAAATAAAATAACTTAAATATAGAAAAAGTGATCAAAACCTAAGCGCTGCTATAATAACAAAATCAGAAAATAGATTTAAAAAGATTTTATGTCTGCAATATCTCTCTGAGGATCTCACTTTTTGGTGGATTAATATTGTTCTAAATATGAAATTGTCGTTAATTAAAAAAGTATTTGACAGATGACATATATCTTCGGCCTCTGGGGTATGGAGCAACACATGTAATCGTATAAATTATATAAAACTACCCCAATCGACCCTGTGGTCTTTAAGTAAACAACCTGCTTCTCTTGTTGTCTAACATCGATTTACACGGTTTACGAAATTTTTTACAAAATTTAAACCAACCCTCAAAATGTTCACATTTGTACCATACATTTTTATCTACAAGTAATTATCAGGTATAGCATAACAATTCTACATACAATATATGTTCATTGTTCTAATAAATAATCCACTTAAGAGTCACTGAGATTATTAACAAAGATGTATGGTCAAAATGTAAATATTGGGAGGACTATTTTTAAATCATGTAATTATAAAAGACTGCTCTAGAAAATGAAAAGAACTAGTATGTTTACCTTAATATCGGATGGTTTAACACAAGCACCTTAATTTTTACATTCTCCCAATGCATTTTTCGTAACTATTATCAGCAATATTTCATTACCCACTAAGTTTTAAAATAATTAAATGATATAAGGGGTACACATATATGCGAAATGTCTCTGTCTTCTATATGTACAAGAAGTATCAATTATATTGATAAATAGTGATCTTATATACGAGTAACTGATATTGGTATTATACTACTATATATTGTAGGGGTTGCCAATCGGTTCCATGGCGAAGAAATATATTTTCTGTGGTACTTCACAGACTTCTCACTATATAATAAATATTTAACAACAATTTTACCTCTATTCTAGAATATCATTACAAATATTGTTGTTCATAAAGATTCAAGATTATTCTTTTAGCAACTGTATAGTGTTACTATCCAACCCGATAGAGTCTCTTGCTATCACCTTTATTCTTATTCCATATTACGGGCGATCAACAATAAGTAAATTCCGTAATCAAAATACTACGTTTTTATACTTTCTGATCATGAGAACATGTGTTTGTCTTTTATTACCACTGCACCGGGTACTGAGCCGAATACGTAAAATATTCCCTAAGTAATATTACAGTCACTACAGATGCAGTGCTTGACAACAAGTATAACGTTATCGTGAAGACAGGAGACGAAAAAAAATTTCCTCGCATATATATCAGTCCAATTAATATGAAGATGAAGATCTCAGCGACAATCTCGATGAGAAAAAACACACCCATGGTCAGAGAGAGGGCCCAATTCTCCACATTGAGACTAAGATCCAGGCATATAATGATACTGGTAATACTGAACCTGAATTCCAGATTCCAAACCATGGTATGAATAATATAATTGTAGACATATCTGTAGAAGAATGCAGTGCATCAACTTTCCGTATACCTGACCAAGGCTACTGAGCTGAATCCCTACTGTTCCCAAGCTGAATGCCTACTGTACCCTAGTTAAATTCCTATTATATTTAAAGACTAAGGTACTGATTTTGTCAATTTTAGAATAAGACGTAATATTTTAAAAATTAACTTATAGATGCCTACAACTTAAAAACACTTTTGTGTATTATTCTACAGCCAAACAAATATTATATGCATATCCAATGCAAACACGTAAAGTCTTACATTAATTAATCATTGCTAGCTTCATTAGAAAAAGGCTTATATCTATGATCTTTCATATATGGTAAAACATATCAATGATCAACTTAGGACCGTCTTCCACAACCTTATATATATACACAGCTACTCACTGTGTTTAATCCATACATTAGGTGTCATAACATTAATACGTAGAACAGCTAATTAACCCAAAAAATTAGCGATTTTAACTCAGCAAAAGGCGTAATTTAAAAGAAATTATTGCCATCTAATTCATCCTCAGTTAAGAACACTAGGCCATCTTGGAACTGTATACCGCGATTTCATATTTATTTGGAATCATCAGAATCAAGTACACTGGAGTGTGACTGGCGCTTTAATAATATTTGAAGAGCTTTTGTACCAAAATGCTATCAGCATACATGTAGAAACTTGGTAGAGGCGTACAGGTGGATGGCGTTTGCCAATTTTCTACAAGAGGTATAGTAAGAAATAAAAGTCGTTATACAATCGATTTAATGTCTATCCCCTGACTTATCACTTTTGCAATAATAAATACTTAATTTTCATATGCATTGTGTGATAATTATAGTAACTCAGTATAAAAAAATTACAATTATAGTTTAAATAATATGAGACCCTAAATTTTGTGAGATATTTATTAAACCATGACTTTCTACATTATGTCACGTTACACTGTTATTTGAGCTCTGATTTCGAGGTTCATGGTTAAAAATAATCCCTTTCAAGGAAACCATATCTAATAAAAGAAACAACAAAAGAAAATGAAACTATTATTACACTCTTGATGTTACGACTCAAGCTCAGGATACCAAAGAAAAATAAAATATACCTCTTACTTCCCGAACTCCATTGTCTAATGTAGAACGTGCATTTTTAACCTTTAGCGCACGGTAGCTCCATTAGGCCAAATTGCCGGACTACATAGTACATCGTTCGTGTAATGCTTAAAAGGAAATGGAGCTTAAAACGACTTTGATAACCATTTAGTTTTATTTCATCTATTTAAGTAAAACTCTACGTGTTGAACCCGGCTTTAACTCTCAAAGAATAGGTACGATATACGGAAGCACACTGAAACAAAGATATGCCTGAAGATGTTGCAATCGTCTTTCACTAAATAAATAATTTAGTAGAAGGAAGAGGAAAATTTCAAAGGAGAAACGCTTATTTCGATTAAAGAAATACCGAGCTGTTACTTTCTTAACATTAATTCTTAATTATGAAATACATTTTTTGTATGCACTCCCTTATGTTTTTGAGCTTAGTAATAACTTGATTTTATAGATTAGTACTCTATCTAAAAAAGTACTTAGAACACTAGAATGGCGTTATATAATTCACTTACTGTAAACCCTATAACTTCTTGGCACACCTGAAAATTATCGAGAAAGTTCAAGTAGGGATTTTTAAAGGGTTGCTTCTTCTTTTCAAAAAAATACCCCTGATTATTTAGTTCATCTAAAAAGAGTCTCTCTAAGTCTTTAGTATGCGGTTCAAGCATTGTCTTAACTATTAAAAATTACTTCTATTGATTCTACAAGGCTACCCAAGATATTGTCTGATGGGTTCCTTTATTTACAGGCACATAATAACTATCGGTATAGCTGGTCTTTACAAATAAAGTCAATTTTCCATGAATTAGAATTTGCAATATAGAATTACTTTTCTCCCATTATAAAAGTAAATTGAATTAGTATACTGTACAACTTATGGACATAAGTTGTATAATAAATATTTTCAAAAACGTTCTGTCTCTAGTTAAACTTTAATTTAAAACTGACTTGATGTACATCTTGATGTACATATTCTAGTTGTTACCTATGTAACATTCCATTTACTCAATTATTTAAGACTCGTTACCCAAATACGACGTTCATATTAATGACGGTAACAATCATCATTTACCGGTAATGTTTAAAGTATCAATCAAGAAGAAATTTACATTACGTGTAATTCTCTAAAATTGTAGTCTCCAATATATTATTATGTACTGTAGCCTTTACAATAATTTAAGAATACCTCTACTTAGTGATTTGACATTGTTTGATGAATTTATGATAATGATAAATAATTTCTATCCTAATACATTAAAACAAAATGATTTTTCATCGGAGCCTAAAAATTCCACTATTCTATTTTTCGCGAATGGAGTTATTATATACGTCCATCTTGATATATAAACGTATGCATTATTTTAAATATACTTATCTAATATTATATTAACTTACTGCTCAATATCGTAATACCAATATATTATGGTTTACGCAATAATCTTCCTCCATTTTTTTTTTATTATTTTGGCATTTATTTACATTAATTGCCTCTCTATTATCTATGTGTATTTTATATCACTTTTGAGTAGATTAAGTTTTTAGAAACTATTTTTATTTCATCTTACGATTTTGACATCTATTTATGTCAAAAAAGAAGTAACCTCTTTTTATACTTTAAACTTAAAGACTTCTTCGATGATTACTTGAGAATTTATATTTTTACTAAACTGCTGTTTTCGTGTGTGTGTCACGAAGCTTTTTAAGTCGATATACGAAATGCTTTTCGTTCGAATTTCGACAAAATCAGTATAGTAAGTCGACCCTTGCAAACAACGTGGTAACTTTTGTTTTTAATCCGAAGCCTCTAGAGGCACGCTCCGGAGGTGCCTTCGATATGAGCGAGGGGGCGGCGCAATATTATTGCGATTTGCTTACTCGTTTATATCTACTAAACGGCTGTTCGTGTGTGTGTGTCACGAAATTTTTAGGTCGATGTACGAAATACTTTTCGTTCGAATTTTGGCATTTTGACAAAATCAGTATAGTAAATCGACCCTTGTGAACAACGTGGTAACTTTTGTTTTTTGATTCGAAGCCTCCAGAGCCATGCTCTGGAGGTACCTTCGATATGAGCGAGGGGGCGGTGCAATATTGCGATTGCTTACTCGTATACTTATTGTATCTCGGAGATTTCTTGATAATGGTTCGAGGATTTCTCTAAGGTGCGTTGAAGACTAATGAAATTACTGAGGCTTAATTGAGACTACTTAACGGTCCCTCAAAGATTTCATAATAATGATTCTAGGATTACTAAATGTTTATCTGAATATTCTTGTTTTAAAAACCTTTCTTGTACTGAGGCGGCTGGAAGGTTCTAACAAGTGTTTTTTTCTAGAGTCTTGCAAGTTGCAATAAATGTGATAATTAATACAATGTAGTTTTATGATAAAACATCAAAGGATTTAGTTACATGATAGCCGCAATTACCTTATATAGGTATACTCTTTCTTAGACATAACATCCTGTAAGTGAATGACCTGAGTTATTATAATATTATACAGTATGATATTATTCTAAGTCTAATATAACAATAGGGAAGGAAAGATATTTTTATTTGTGTATGTTATTTCTTTATCTAATATCGCTGCTGGGCTTACTATTAGATTATTTACGTATCGCTTTAAACAATATAGGTATGTTATATAAAATATATTGTATTGCATTCATTACTCAAAGTAGTTCTCACACTTCTATAACTTTATTATCAGGTAACATAAAACCTTCAGTATGTTATCTGAAAGCCAGACGTAACTTAATACTGCTACGTGTCTTATCATATAACTATATACATTGTAACCAACGTTTATGATGATTTGCTGAAACCTTATAATGTTCTTTCTTTAAATTAATCTTTTGCCAATTATATTTTAACTTTACTTTCAACAATGTCAGCATAACGAAACTTATAAAGTCGCAGCAAACCCGTTGCATGAGCAGTATAATTTTAGTATTGATATTATTGTTATACTCACACATCTAAATTCTTGTTCGTCCGTTAAATAAAATAAATTGTTTTTAAAAAGTTTAAATCCAAACTAGTGATTTAACAAATTTGGCGCAGTCGGTAGGATTTCACGCGTTATTAGAACACGGATTTGCCTCACTAGTAACGTGGAATTCCAATTCCGAAGTGAAATCAAGAACAAGCTCAAGAAGAAAAGAAACAAGAAACAAGAATACTTCAAAGAAGCAACTTCGAAACACGAAGACTTCAACAAAAGAAACAAGAAACAAATCTACAAAGAAACAAAGAAAACAACAGGGGAAATCGCAGATAGAACACGGACCTGCCCTCACTGTTTGTGATTCTCCTCTGCAAGCCATCCTTCCCGAAGACACCCCGCTTCCAGAACACGGAATTGCCTCACTGGTTGTGGACTCTGGCCGGAAGACGAATGGAAAAAATTTGGTAAGTCAAAGAATTGACATTATTTATAATTTTAAGAAATATTATACAGGATATAGACCAAAAACTATTATCCTTCCCATCTGCAAATTTATTTTATTTAATTGTATTTAATTAAATAACTTTACAACAATTAATTTAAACATAATAATTAATTAACTTATAAAAATGGCAAACGAAGCTATCTTAGAACCTTACAAACTGTCAGAAATTTTCTCAATTGTTCCGGAGTATGACGGAAATCAAATTTTCCTACAAACATTCTTAAATGCTATTAAATGCGCTTTCGACATGGCGGTCGATAATCAAAAAATACTTTTAACTCTCCATGTTAAAAATAAATTACGTGGAAAAGCCGCTGAACTAGTAAATTCTAGGAACCCGTCAACTTGGGAAGAAATCAAATATCTATTAGAGACTCACTTTGGAGACTCTAGGGACCTTACGTCTCTAATTCAGGACTTGCAAAGAATTAATCAACAATCAAACGAATCCGCTTTAAATTTTGTATCCCGCTTGCAAACGCATAATGCGAAAATGCATGCAGCGATTCAGAAACAACATTTAACCGCTGAACAAAAAACCGCACAATCCAATTTAATCGAGACAATGACTCTTAACACTTTATTGACAGGGCTGGATCCAAAATTAGGATCTATAATAAGAGCAAGTAATCCTATGGATATGCTTCAAGCAACATCCAGGATTAAACGAGAACTTCAATTGTCATACTTTGAATCTCAGAAATTTCAAAAAGCGAACAAACCATTACCACCTAATTCACTAAATGCTAAGAAGATATGTACATATTGTAAACGTAATGGACACACAATAAATGAGTGCCGAACGAAACAACAAAATTCTTCAGCACCTTTCCAAAATTTTTCTAGGCCTAATTTTCAACAAAATTTTAATCAGGCCCAATCATCCAACTTAAATCAAAATTATCAGCGACCTCAATTTAATCCAAATGGAAATAATAGACCGATGAATTCAAATTTCCAACAAAATAATTACCAGCAAAACAGTTTTCAACAAAACAGGCCTTCAGCTATTAAACCGAATCCCAACTATACAAACCAATCAAGACCACCAATAATTCGGCCAAATCCGAATTATAATCAACAAAGAGCTCATCATATGAACGCTCAAATGAACCAAAATTTTGATGATACGGCTCATCAATACGATTCACAGTACACTGATGATACTGCTCATCAGTATAGCTCACATGCACAATATGCTGATGATACCGCTCATCAATATAATTACAATTGCGATCAAAATTATGAACAATATCAAGATTCATATTCAGACGAACCAACATATCAACAAAATTATTATTTTTCAACAGACCAATTTAATTATTCTGATACTGATCAGGATTTTCGGCAAACTACTCAAGCTCAAGATCATCCACCGGATCAACAGCTATGCGAAATAACGGAATTAGAAAACCAAATTCAAATAATGAATTTAAATACCAACCAACAGCAAGACAAACAAATATTCCTATAAATAGAGGAATATCAAGTGCCCTTTTAACAGTAAATCCCAAAAACTTATATTACATTGAAGATGCTACAAAAAAATTTAAAATATTAATAGATACAGGTGCCGGACTATCCATATTTAAGCCAAAAACTTGTGAAAAATATTCTAAACGTTTTCCCGAAAACGTTATAATACAGGGAATTACCGATCAAAAAATTCTAATTAATGAATCTACACTCGTTCCGTTTACTCTCAACGATCCTCACAAAGTTTACATTCATAATATTGATATTGAATTCGACGGATTACTAGGATCCGATTTTCTAGAACATTACAACTGCATTATTGACATAAAAAATAAACAATTAATTACCAATTTCAAAACTGTACCTTTATTCAAAGCCACAGAAAATTCCACTAATGTACAAAATAATAAAAAACAAAATGTTCAAAATAATCAATTTCTCAACAAAATTTCTATTAACCCTCGTACAGAACAAATTTCAAAATTTCGATGTAATCTTGTAAATACAGAAGCCATATTAACAGCTATGGAAATAGATAAAGTACGACTTCCTAATGCACTAGTCAAAATTAACAATAAAGGAGAATTTCTTGCCTCCGTATTAAACGCAAACGCAGTCCCAAAAATAATAGATTTTTCCGAAATTAAACTAGAACCAATTCAAAATTTTTCATTAAATAATTTAAACGAATATAATTCTGAAATTTATATAGATAGACGCGAAGAAATAAAACAGCAACTTCGTCTTGATCACTTAAATGAGGAAGAAAGAGAAATAATTACTCAACTTTGCCTAGACTTTTCAGATATCTTCTATCTCGAAGGAGATATTCTAACATTTACTAATGAGATCAAACACACAATAGACACCAACAATGCTAAACCTACTTTTACAAAGTCGTATCGCTACCCTCAAATTCACAAAGAGGAAGTGAAAAAACAAGTATCGAAAATGCTAGAACAAGGTATTATCAAACATTCAAATTCCCCTTGGTCTTCACCGATTTGGGTTGTCCCCAAAAAGCTTGATGCGTCAGGTAAACAAAAATGGCGTGTCGTAGTTGACTACAGAAAACTCAATGAGTTAACTGTAGGAGATAAATACCCTTTACCAAACATTTCTGATCTTTTAGACCAACTTGGCAAATGTCAATATTTCACCACCCTCGATTTGGCCTCCGGTTTCCACCAAATTGAGATCGAACCCAGTGACATTCCAAAAACCGCTTTCACAGTCGAAAACGGTCATTTTGAATTTAATAGGCTTCCATTCGGTTTGAAAAATGCCCCATCAACCTTCCAAAGGGTAATGGATAACATTTTAATAGGAATCCAAAACGAGAGATGCCTCGTATACATGGACGACATAATCGTCTATTCCCCAACAATCCAGGACCATGTTTCACGGCTTACCGAAGTCTTCAAACGTCTTCAAAAAGCTAATTTAAAAATTCAACCGGACAAGTGCGAATTCCTTCGTAAGGAAGTTGCATATTTAGGTCACCTCGTCACCAAAGAAGGTGTAAAACCAAATCCAATTAAGATCGAATGCATCAAAAATTTTCCCCAACCAACTAACCAGAGAGAGATTAAATCATTTCTTGGCCTCGCCGGATATTACCGACGATTCATTGATAATTTCGCCAAAATTTCCAAACCTCTCACTAAATTACTGCAAAAAGACACCTCTTTCAATTTCGATTCAGAATGTTTAAAATCTTTCGAAGATTTAAAACAAACCCTTACTTCAAGCCCCATACTATCGTATCCAAATTTTGACGAGCCATTCCTACTCACAACAGATGCGAGCGCTTTTGCGATTGGCGCTGTACTTTCGCAAGGTCCAATAGGTAAAGATCTACCCATAGCTTTCGCCTCTAGAACTCTCTGCAGTGCGGAAACAAAGTACTCAACAATAGAACGAGAACTCCTCGCTATTGTTTGGGCTGTAAAACATTTTCGCCCATATATTTTTGGTAGAAAGTTCAAACTGATAACAGATCACAGACCTCTTACCTGGCTTTTCTCTATTAAAGACCCCGGTAGTCGCCTAGCACGCTGGCGCTTAAAACTTGAAGAGTACGACTACCAGATTGAATATAAACCTGGCAAAATTAATAAAAATGCGGATGCCTTATCCCGTATCAAAATTAACCATTTTCAAAAATGTGTGGATTTCAAAAACAAAATTTTAACATCAAATACAGACGACGAATCGATTAGTTCAGAAAATACCGAAATTTCACCAGAATCAATTTTACAAGAATTAAATACATTTGTTCACCTATATAAAACCCAGTCACTAATAGACTATTCAAAAATTAAAATTACGAACAATCAATTATTGGACAAAGGACATAAAGACATAATAACGTTTTTCCAAAAAGAAAAACTCGAAGACTTACATTACAAAATAATTGAAGATATTTTCGAGGAAAAACCAAATTTTATTCACAATAAAATTAATATAGTCACGAGTAAAACGGTGAAAAACCGAAAATATTATATTGTTTTGTTACCCTTCGACATCGAAGAGATAATCGAAACAATGTTTATTACTCTTTACAAAGACAAAGACATTTTCGAATCTTCAAAAACATATTTCATTGAAAACAATTTAGAATTGCCAATACTCGAAATGTTGTCATTTATTTTCACTGAAAAAGATTTAAACCTAGTTAGTTGCCAAAACATAACTAAGACGCCTGACGAAGATCAAATTCCGATAATATTAGACCAAAACCATACAGGAAAAGCAAATTTACACCGCGGAATAAACGAAACCATTCGAAGAATAAGGAATAAATATAACTGGCCCGGTTTAACTAAAGACGTAACTAAATTCATTCAAAATTGCGAAATATGCCAGAAAACAAAGACTTTACGGAAAAACTTAAGCAATCCCCTGGTGATAACTGAAACACCAAGAACACCATTTGAAAGAATAAATATCGATATACTAGAAATTCCAAAAAGAAATTATGTTTTAACTATTAGTGATGAACTAACCAAATTTACTCAAGCGTACCCATTAGAGGATAAATCCGCTAAATCAACAGTAAATACATTACTTCTTTACTTTCAGCATTTTGGTACTCCGCTTCGTATACATTCGGATTACGGTAAAGAATTCGACAATGTATTACTTAAAGACCTATGTACCTTATACGACATAAAATTAACATTTTCTAGCGTTAGCCACCCTCAATCAAACGGATCTGTGGAAAGATTTCACTCCACACTTTTAGAGATGATTCGTACTAATCAGGCTGAAAACCCTAATGAACATCCATTAAACGTAATTCCTTACGTTGTTATTTGTTATAATAACTCGACGAATAAAACACACGGTTTCTCTCCATACGAGCTAGTATTTGGACATACGTCCAGTCGCCCACCTGAAACTTTGTATAACCAAAAGGAGTTGATTTCAAAATATATACGAGACCTAAATAATAGAATTTCATACTATTATAAAATTGCACGCACAAAAACTGAGCTTCAAAAGGAAAAGGCTAAATTAAGATTCGATAGAAACGTTCCAGAACATTCTACACAATTTAAAATAGGCGATAAAGTCTATGTTAAGGAATCTCAAATTAAAGACAAATTACATAATAAATTTAACGGTCCTTTCGAAATAATAAAAATCTTTCAAAATTCTGCAATTTTATTAAATCTCGAAACGTCACAAACGACAAAAGTCAATTTCGACAGGATGAAACCATATTTTGAGAATTAAATTATTTTCAGGTTTCTTCTGCTGATTGGAGCAGCAGTATCCCAATACACCATTACTCCAATAAACAACACCATTGGAATATATTATCATCGAGACAGCGAAATCGTTGTAACAAATAAACAATGGACTCTTCTGGTTCACAAAAACATTTCGTCAATAAAGATCACTTTTGAACATAACGAGAAAATGCTTGAAATTCTCTTACACGCTATTAACCCCACATTTGAAAACATGAACCTTTTTCGAGGTGAAGTAAAAACACACATCAGCTTATTAACCCAAATTTCAAATTCAATTCAAGAAAAATTAAGCGAAATTTATTTTGATACTAAACGTTACAAACGTGGAATTCTCAATGGCATTGGTACAATATTTAAGTCAATTACAGGAAATTTAGATTCCGAAGATGGCGAATACTACATGAATTGCATCAATAAATTAACTAATGACGAGCATCAATTAGAAAATTTAATGAAAAATCAAATCTCAGTAACAACATCCGTCATAAAGAATTTTAACGCTACCATACAAAAGTTGCAAATTGATGAAGCCACCTTCAATAGAGATATAAAAATAATATCAGACGCAATTTATAGGACAGCAGATAAAATTAAAGTAATTGAAGCAAAATTAAGATTTTTAGAAAAATGTGAACTTCTCATGGAAAGTTACCTGTATATCGAGAATCAATTAAATGATATTCTAAATTCAATAACTTTCGCGCGATTAAAAATTATTCATACGTCGATAATCAATCCTGAAAATTTGATAACCTCGCTTCAGGAAATTTCACAAAATTTACACCAAAACAATTTACCACTCATTATAAAATCTTCCAATATTGCCAAATATTTGGATATTATGGAATTAGAAGCATACCAAACTGATTCAGACTTGGTATTTGTATTAAAAATCCCTCTAATAGACCAACAAAGATACACCCTTTTTAGATTATATCCAATCCCTATCCTAAATAATAGAACTGGTCTATATCATGTTTTATCTTCATCACAAAAATACTTAGCGCGTGACGTCGATTCTTTGATGTACATACCCATCAAAAATCTGAAAGACTGTAAACCACTTTTTTTGGCACAAAGATATGTTCCAATCTATTTGCATACCCCATCGACGACAATGCTATATGTGAAGCCCAAATCCTGAAACACTTGAAAACTTTACCTGAGAGCTGCCAAACTTCAATAATATTTGCAAAAGGCTACAATGTCCAACAACTAACGGACTCATCATGGCTAACAATTACTTCAGAACCACTTCAAATTACTGTAAATTGCAAACAAATAAACACCAAGACAGAGATCATTTATAAAAATTCCATTCTTAAATTGCAACCTGGATGTAGTGCTTTCATAGGAGTGACAAAAATACAAGCTGACCCTAAGAACTTTTCGCAAACCAGTGTTAGTGATCACCCCATTTTAATTCCCTTTAATTGTTGTCAAGGAATCCCCGATGACATCCAAATCCCAAAATTAGAACCATTAAAATTGAATAACTTAATTGTGGAAGACCTCGAGATTGCCAAACACAAATTGGACGAGTATTCTCGAACGTTAGACGATTTGATCAATGAACCATTTGTCACCAAACACATCTCTTGGTTCACTTATTTTATCATTACACTAATAGTAACTCTCATTTTGTTATATATTTTATGTAAATGCCGAAAGAGAAACAGATTAGCAATCGCCCTCACAACAAATTCACCACCACCTCCACCTGGACCTTCTAAACGCTTAAGAGAATCCTTCAGGAGCATCCTGCCCAGAAGAAGACCATCGATCAGATCCAAAGATGAAACCCCAGAGGAAGAAATCGAACTGAACTAATGTTTCTCAGTTATAAATCGGTTTCAAAGACTCTATATATTTTAATTTTGTAAATTTTATATTTAAAAAATATTAATTGTATAATTTAAACTTAACTTAAGGCTTCATATTCTCAATTAACTTTATTATTATTATATAACTTCAATAATCGTTAAATTCATAATTATTAATTTCAATTTTACTTATTTTGAAAAGTTGCTGTATAACACCAACTTTTTGTTAAAAAGGGGAGTTGTTATATAAAATATATTGTATTGCATTCATTACTCAAAGTAGTTCTCACACTTCTATAACTTTATTATCAGGTAACATAAAACCTTCAGTATGTTATCTGAAAGCCAGACGTAACTTAATACTGCTACGTATCTTATCATATAACTATATACATTGTAACCAACGTTTATGATGATTTGCTGAAACCTTATAATGTTCTTTCTTTAAATTAATCTTTTGCCAATTATATTTTAACTTTACTTTCAACAGTGTCAGCATAACGAAACTTATAAAGTCGCAGCAAACCCGTTGCATGAGCAGTATAATTTTAGTATTGATATTATTGTTATACTCACACATCTAAATTCTTGTTCGTCCGTTAAATAAAATAAATTGTTTTTAAAAAGTTTAAATCCAAACTAGTGATTTAACAGGTATAATAAAAAAACAAAATAATTGCAGTAAACAGTAATTAATTAAAGTAATCACCAATTAGAAATTTGTACTTTTGGCGCTAACACAATATCGCGCAAATAAATTTTCTACTGGTAATTTCTTTTATCAAAAATGTGGTTGCCAGGAAGTAAAGACTATAGTATTAAGAAGACGTTGCAAGCGCTAACGCTTAAATCCCTCAGTAAGTTCATATAACTGATTGTAACTCCAGCAGACAATAGTCCTGTAAAGGCGAGTATTCTAATACGAGACCATTCTAGAAGCTTATTATAACTTTATTTTAAAAGTTTATAAATCAAATTATAGAGAGTTGTACAATTCTGTTCATATTATTGAATAGTGTGTAAAAACATTAGATGAACGTATCTAATAATTAAATACAGTTTGGAGGATATCTCCCGCGATGATGACGACTAGTATCATCGTGATAATAGTGACAAGTTGTCCATAATCATTGTATAACGTGGTGATAAAGTTTCATATAATATTCATAAATATATTATTAAATAGTTTATTGAAAAATTAAAGCTCGATAACCTTATCTTTTTAAAAAAAAAAGGATATTGACAAATTTTCATTATTTGTTAGATTCTGTGTTAAAATTGTAACATTAATATAATTTTTTGCAACTCTGTCTCTCTGTTTAGAAAAAAATAATTCCTTAATATTTTCTTAATATAACAGTACCCTATATTAGATGTTGGTTATTTGGCATTTTTATAATAGAGGGTGTTAAACTTAAAATTGTAAAATAATTTTATATAGACTAACAGAAATATTTTGTAACTATACGAATATAGGTATAGATACTTATTAGACATTGTTTCTAAATATTAGTTTGGTATCGTACACAAAATTTCAAGATTATCATTGTAACTTCTGTAATTGGTCTCAAGAGAATCCTCGCTGGATTCAATAATGGCACAGTCAACATTAATGTAAAGTAAAAGTATGGGCTGGTGTAATAGGAAGTCGTCTTTTTGGTCCTTACTTGTTTTGAACAAAAGTTTAATCCAATTTTTATCCAAACAAGAATTATGAATGATATTCTCCACCATCAAAAAAATTGATGATCAACAGAAAGAGTTCCTCCTCAATTTGATGCCCGATCGATGATGGTGAGGACCAGTTAAATGACCACCACGTTTACCCGGTTTTATTCCGTTAGATAGCGTCTTGTTAATTTGAAATCGTGGATCAATTTTTATTATCAAATAATTTAGAGGATATTAAGTAAGAATTCGCTTCAATATGGAGAGAATCAACCCAATATATGAACGTTCAATAAAGAATATTTGCATTTATGTTGGCCAATCTTATATTGTTAGTAGAGGACATTTTGAACAAACGTTTTAATCCCTTAATATGGACAAACCCTTACTCGGAAAATTTTAAGGGATTCGTTTATATTAATTGATTAATTCAATATATTTAAAAATACATACGTACTTAAGAGTTTTATAAAAATATAATTTAGTAACAGAATTATGAATGTATACTTATTTGGAATAGATTTGTCAAATTTATTACAAATTTGTGGAGAAATTTCTGACTGAAATGATTCTAACAGTATTTTGATTGTCAGATTATTTTTATTTACTCGAAACTATCATTCTATCAAAAGAAGGATTCAACTATCAGATGTTTTCAAAATATCTAGAGCTGATAATGCATGGAATTCTCTATATTCTTTACGACTGATTCTGATACCTTACTACTTCAATACACAAAACACTTTCTAAAACTTTTTTTATATTTCTAAACTAAAGAATAAAAAATATTTCTAAAGCTTCTTTTGTCAACAAACTAAATGTCTCTTAGAAAACGGAAATACACAACATTGTAAAATAGTATTACAATATAGGATATATATAACGATATTCTCCTAAATAACCATTTCAAGTTAATATATATGTAAGCCTATCCAATATGGGTTACACGTTCGTCATTTATTGTTTTTATCGATTCATTCCAATATAACAAATTGAAAACATTGGTAGTTGCTAAAATATGATTTCAGAATTTCTATACTGTAACTGAAAGTGAATTGAAGAAGTTATAATAAAGGGTCATTCAGACAGTCGACGTACCAAGGGGTCACATTCATAACATAATTTTAAGTTAACCTCTTATGCGCATTCTTTCGATGACCATCAACTTAATAATGGGAAGAATACGACTCTGTATCCACTGCACATATTTGTTACAATAATTCAACCCATTATCTAGACAAAATTCATATCTTACAGATGATGAAAATATCTACGAGTATACGAAATATTTCCATACACAACAAATTAATCCTTTAATTAGAAGTCCCTTTCGTAAACCGGAGTTGGTAGTATATAAATTTATTTTTTCTCTAACTTTCCAGAAATATGTGGCAACTGTGTGTCCCTGGGGTTTACAATACCCAGTAGTAAAAAGTCAATGAAGACGCTACTTTTCAAACGACAAATATATGAAATTGAGATTGGTCAATAATTAATAACAAAGAAATAACTGAATAAATGATGAACATACGTTCGAATGTGAAGCAAGAACTTAAATAATTGACATATAAATTACTAAAATTAATAATTGAATCTTCTATAAGGCAAGTTAAAACAAGAAGGATTTTTATCATTATACGGCTTATTATTATAAGACGGCTTGGTTATCATTAAAAAAATAAAATCATTTCTTCACACTCTCTGAGAACGTGAAAGATATGTAACCATAAATTCTCCTAAATAACCTCTAGTCAGATTATATAATGTTCACTCAAAGGAACCATCACTAATCCAAATAAAAACAATTTAAATTTTTCTCTCGAGAATCATAAATATATATTATTACAATAATATAACAATAAAAAAACTAGTTCAATGTTTTTATATTAAAAATAAAAAGTAATATAATACCAAAAACTAAGTGATAACAAATGTATTAGTGCTTTAACGAAATCCTAAATATATTAATTATAGTATAAATATTCGAAGTAAAAATTAGTAAAATAAATTTGTTATTTTTTTCTTCCACGTCCAAAATCGATTAGAATCGCTGAAGGAAAACTAATAAAACTAATAACTAACTAAACTAAACTTTCCTGTTAATGACAACCACTCACGCTAGAAGACAAGTTATTTAACATAAAAATATTACCATTCTTGTGATGATTGGGAATCGCTCTTCTCTGACATAATTGACAAGAAATTGTTCCCATTTTACATTCTATTCTACACAATCATTGCTTTGTTTTATGTAAATGTGAATGGTATTCTCTTCTCGTCTCTAGGAAATCACCTGTTGCTTAATCAGTAATCATACACATCAATAGTATATGCATTGTACCAAGGTTATACATATAATAATCTACAGAGGTAACCAGAAATAAGCTACAAAATTTAGAAAAGTAATTACAATTATTAAAATATTTACTGAAACAAGATGGAAATAGAACTGCCAAAAATTGTAACTTCCTTCGAGGGCTCAACATCCCACAGGGATGGTTTAGTCGAACCTGACTGGGATTGGTTGAAATCTTGAAGACTCCATGCTTCGCCCAATAATATTGATTTTCTGTTTACTGTCTGTACAGATGGCGAATATCGACCCCGCCCCCCCTTATTGTGCGAACAAAATATGATATCAGCTCATGGCAATTATAGATGCAAAGATAAAATTAATCATAGATTATGAACTGTATTTCTAATGTATTCCCTTGTCTTCCCGCCACGCGTCGTGACGTTTGCTTAAAGAGAGAAAGAAGGAGAAATGCGACGATCTATCGGCTGAGATTTACTTAATTACTAATGGTATTAATTATTTTAACTTAGTGATTCTGCTATTTTAATTAACTTTCTATCCGATATATGTAATTTAATTTGATAAATTTGTGTTTCTTCCGACATCCTTTAGGTTACCTAATTGGTAAACCTTATTATGGGAAAAATGCATTCCAATTATATAAGGTATGATATAATTATCATATATTAGATATCTACACATGTTGAAGGAATCCAATCGGCTTAGCCACTTGATTGCAACCACCCACATTCAGGCAATCTTTAGGACACTTTTACAACAGAATATCGTTGCCAGCTCTATAATAAATTTAACAAACTTTTTTACTAATATTGATTATTTGAAATGTTATATAGAATAAAGAGCTTAATGGCAACCAGATGCTCACAAATCTGTGGGCCTACTTGAAGAGACACTATACAGGGTGTTTTAGCAATACGAGGAATGCACAATTTCCATCCTGTTTCAGCATCAAGTCAATATAGGCAACCACCCATTGTATTTTAAAAATTTTTTGAAAACATACATATATATTTATGTTAGTAAAATACTGACATATATATATATATATATATATATATATATATATATATATATATATAAACGGTCATTGTATAGCCCAACCATGAGGTTACTTGCACCTTGTTCAGCCCGAAAAGACGCTGTTTAGCCCAACTATGGGCTAAACAACCTTTGCCGTGTATTTTAGCTGTATTCGTTAAGTCACATGATGCAAAGTTCTTATACAAAATTTAAGGCGGGCTCAACAACGACACACTTCACCCTACAAATACACAAAATAGTTCACTAAAGAGTCCAGCAGGCGGCGCAAATTTGTATCACATATAGACACATACAAGCGGAGAATTATTTCGAACGTTGTATAGCCCATAGCGTTGTAAATGGCAACACTGCCATGAGACTGCGATGACTGTTAACGGCTACAACGACATTAGCTGACATGAAGAATTGCTATCATCTATATAATCTATATAATTGTTTGCTAATGAAAGAGAAAATTAAATACATAATTCTTTAAATATGTACATATTAGGATGTGATATACCAGTTTTTAAGTTTTCATTTGCAATAGAAGATAGGTAATTCTTTTCTAGATTTATTGGAACCCTATCTTACAATCAGAGTATAGGAAAATTTAATTTTTTAATACAGCATGATTACTAAATAGCAAGTAATTTTGAAATATAGTTATTAGACAGCTTTTAAAGGAAGCAGGTTCAAGCGATATCCGGGACGATGAAGTACAATACTCGACGTCTGTATTTTGTATTATTACACGTTCTGTCTATAATACTTGCGAATATAGCGACCGATAGCGATGTGAGAATAAAAGCTTTTGAGAGAGAATGTTTAAGTCAAGGATAAAATGAAATACATAATATGTACAGGATGTTTCCTATATAATTATATCCCCTGTAATTTCATTAAATTGTCACTGAAACAAATATTTTAAAATCCCATGTTACACAGAATTTTTCGTAGATTTTGTATATGTTATATATATTTTTTTATTTTGCTGACATTAAAAAATATATTTTTTTAATGGAACACCCTATATATTATTACATATTTGGATCAGCCATATCTTTCTGATTACAAATATATATATATATATATATATATATATATATATATATATATATATATATAGATATAAATATATATATATAATACCATTGTAAAGATTTCTATTAGTTTATAACAGCGGATTTATTAAAATCACATTAAATACGTAACATTACCTTAGAAATGTACTTATTATGGAAACGGTCGGCTGCATTTATTTCGGAATCCTTTCTTACTGTGCGGAACTATGTTGAACTAACTTCCCTTAATTTTGTATTTTTTAATAATAGCCTGTTCCAGTATATTCGATGGTCAAAAAGTGACACAATATCCACACTTATCGCGTCACAACAGATGTTAGGGACAGGCTATAGAACAGAAAACCGAAAACCATGCATTGCTACATCCACTGCCTAACACGTAACTTAGGCATTAATCAGTTTTATAATCATTATACAGAACGTTTTCTTTAAAGTGTTCACCGTTGTTGCTTAGGTTTAATAAATCTGTGTATTAAAGTAAACACCCCTATTTATTTCACAACCCTTAAGGCAACAAAAACAAATGTGATACAACAGTACTCCCTAGTGATATGAAACAAGATCACAATCAAGAACCACCATATATAATATATACAATATCTTTATATTTGTGACGTAAACAGCGGAGATATTTATATTTAAATTTGCCAGATAATAATGAGTGAAGCATAAGAGGAATAAGAGAAATATTAAACACATTGTTTTAAGTAATGTATTTGTAAGATAAATTTAAATGTGAATATCTCCACGGTCTACGTCACAAATACATAATTATTATACTTACATATATATCCGTAAGGATATGGCTGACCTAAATATGCAATAATATGATATATAGTGTCCCATTAAGGAATATATTTTTTTCGCACCTTGTACACTTATCAAAATGAAAAGAAAATAACATATTTAAAAACTACGAAAAATTCTGCGTAACATTTGAGACAATTCTGAGTACGAAAAACTTGAGACAATGAAAATTGAACGAAATAAGTGGAGATATAGTTTTATAGGAAACACCTTGTATATAGTGAAGTCACTCTGCTAAATTATAGCTATATTTGCAAGTAAATTATAATGTATATAAGTTTATAACGTGTAGGCTTTACTCATGGCCAGACGTCGAGTATGATTTTTGTAGTAAAATATAACCAATGCCAGTGGTGGCTGGTGTCTTTTAAGATGTGTCATATCTCAACATTGAGACAAGGGACCGAAACGTTGAGACAATAGTACCGAGGTCGTATTAAGAGGTTTTCTAGAAAATAATCGATATCACAATTTGCGTTTGATAATGTTACAACGATTTTAATTTTCTATGGAATCCAACACCTTGCAATTTAGAACATTGCAAATTGTTACAATTGTGTCAAAAATCCATATTTCTTAATGAATTTGGAAACCTTTCGACAGATATTTTCTTGAATATTGAAAAAATGTTTCCCGTAAAGTCGCGTTATTTTTTAAATAACCAGGTATTTTTTTTCTGAGGAAGACATTTTTTTTAAATAAATAAATAAAAATAACAATTATCATAGAATACGATCACTATTTACTTTTTAACATATATAAATTGGGTATCGATTAGATCCATTCATCACAATGCCCATAACGTTTACTTTAAAACTTATTCTACTAATTATAAGAAAATATACCAATTTATATTAGTATATAATTTAGTATAGTAGTATAATAATAATAAATATATATATATATATATATATATATATATATATATATATATATATATATATATATATTATTGTTAGATGATATCACATTTGTTACTGTTCGATATCACAGCAGATTTAGTTTCTTAATTTGTTTAAAACTTAGATAAATACGAACCATTTAAGAAAAACTTTAAATAATGGTGTTTCCATTTTTGCGTACATGGTAATTTGCTATACATTGCGTAAGAAATCAGTCCATGTATTGAAATATATGACCCCATTCAAGATAGAACACATTTTCTCAGAAATAAATTAAGTCTCGGGGTTAAACTCAGTTAATCATCAAATTAGTGTACTTTTCATATGTACCTAATATAAAGAATATTCGTATTCGATTATAAATACAGAAAATGATTGAGTGAGTTCTATATTGACTTAACTTCTTACTTCACGTCTTATTCTGCAATCTGCAATCACACGATTGATCTAAATGCTAATAAGTTATTGAAGCTATATGTACACTGTATGCATCCACACATACTTTTTAAATCAGTTCACATAGTTCAATAAAAGGACGGATTTGATTTATGTTATTTTCCTTCTACACTGCAACTGCGAATATATCTCAAATATGTCACAAATAGACATCTCCGAGAGCCATCATTTATTGTTGCCCTCAGTGAATATGATAATTTACGACGTTACGTTATTTTGTTACAGGCTGTCAACTACACCTGATAGAGGCGGAAGCTGTCATAAGCAACAAGGAGATACCATATATATCCGACTGTCAAATATGGTTCCCCACACAAGAGACAGGTCATGGATTAGTTATGGAACTCACACGACTAAATGTTCCTTGTTCGAGGGGATTTATTCACTTCTCGGGATTAAATATCACACAACATCAGCATTTCAGAAGCCACAAGCAAGCTCATCTCTGCGGAAAACTTGAGGAACTTCCGGAGTCTGAGCGACATATCTATTTTCCATCCTCTCATACGCAACCGTTTATGCAGTTGCACGGCAACCCCATCTTTTCCGTTTCGTATCATCTTGTAGACTATTGTTATAATGTCACGTTTATAACGAGGAATGGGTCCTTTGAACTGAAACCCATGGGGAGTTTGCAGTGCACATTCAAAATTTATCTACCTTACGGAAACAGAGTAGCCTTAAATCTCAAGATTGGAGACAGCACTTCTACAGGTGAGCATAAGTTAGAATCTTCCGTACGTCTGAAATTAACAATGTAATGGAATACGTAATAATAAGAAATATTTGCAAATTGTATGCAAAAAGTGACATTGATAACAATAAATATAAAATTGTATAATAAATGAAGAATATTCAGTTTATAGTATTTTACATAATATGCATAATATGATATGAATTATGATGCAATCAAACACGATGCTTTAGACAAATAAAATCATTTTTAACTATAGTTAACTTCATACGAATATATCAGACTGAAATGATCGTCACAGTAAACCATTTATATCCATTAAACATATTCAAAAATAGAATTCTTGGAATAATATTATGAATTTAGAGAGTCTTTAGTAATAAAATGTAAAAAAATAATATTTCCTCAGTACACAGTCCATAACCCCAATTTTGGGTACAAACATGGAACAAGGTCCCTATTATGACATTCTACATTCAAAACGTTTTAGGTATTTATACAGACACTACGAATTTATTTAATGGACTTCTTTTACATAAATTAGAAACAAGTCACCATTCTATTAGTAGACCGTAGATAATCCCAATTTAGAGTATAAAAATCTCATAGTGTTTCCATTATATCGTTAAATATTCAAAACTGATATTTTCAAATATTTTCTTTTAGATGCTATTGAAAAATATTGAAAAATTACTATTCATTTCATCGCTATTTGCCAAATAAAAAACTGTCTTATCTTGCTGATAAACGGAACAGTCTACCTGAACCTAGCAATCAAAATAAGCCACGGTATGTTTTCAGATTTTTATTTGGCAAGTAGGGGTGAAATAAACTATACAATATTTTTGTATTATTAACGAAATAATAAGATCATCATTCCGTCAGTGTATAATACGCAAGCTAAATTTTGAGCATAAGTACCTCGCAGGGTCTCTACTATGATATTCTAAATTCAAAATATATCAGATATTTTTTTAAATCTTGCACCTTTTTTAATTAAAAAAGTACCATTTTTTTAACCAAATTTGAGAGAAAATCCGTCGGTAGATAGTATATAATCTTAATTTTGGATGCAAACATCACGTGGGGCATCTACTGTTATATGCAAAATTCAAAACGTCTCGGACACTTTTTACAGACGCCAATGTTTTAATGAAAAAGTACAATATTTCTTTATTAACGAAACAACCTCAACCTTGGCTACAAAGGGATATCTCATTGGATCTCTGCTATGATGTTCTAAATTTAGATTATCTCAGATACTTTTTACAGACGCTAAAATTTGTTTTATGAAGAAAGTACAAGATTTTTTATTAACGAATTAAAGAAAAATATCACCACTCCGACATTAGACAGTATTTAACTTAAATTATGAGTATGAACATCATATAGGGTCTCTACTATGACAGTCTATATTCAAAACGTCTTAGTTACTTTTTATACAGATCCTATTTCGATTTTCGGTTAACGAAAGTAAGAAAATTATTGTTCTCTCAAAAACCAGCACACAAAATCAATTTCCATGATTGAATGAAAAAAGTACAAGACATTTATTAACAAAATTAAAAAGAAAATACAATTCGATCAGTAGGCAGTACACAACTTCAATTTTTGGTATACATATTCGTAGGGCCTCTAGTATGCCATTCTATGTTCAAAACGTCTCAGAATTTTTTTTTCAGACCCTTCAACTCTTTTAATGAAAAAAGCGTTAATGAAAATAATTTTCATTAACGAAATTAACGAAGCGAAGAGTTAAAATTGTATTAAAGAGTTATTAAGGAATTAGGGAAAACCGCATTTCCGTCGGGAGAAAGTACATAACCTCAATTTTAAGTATAAGTACTTCATAGGGTATCTGCTATGACTTTCTAAATTCTAAACGTTTCAGGTATTCTTTACAGATGCTACCAATTTTTTAATAAAAAAACTAAAATATTTTTTTAACGAAATTTAAACAAAAAATTACCATTCCGTCAGCAGACAATACACAACCCCAATCTTGGGTGTAAGAATCTCGTTTTGTCTCAGATATTTTTTAACGGACACTACAGACTTTATCATGAAATAGTATAAGATGTGTTATTAACAAAATTTAAAAAAATGCTTAAATGCAACATGTCCACATAAACTAATAAATCGAAGAAACTATATCGAATGGCCACCGTGACCTATTTGAACTATGTTCTTTGAAATAATTTAAAATCAGTTATGTACAATACTAAATCTTAAACGTTAGGAGACTTAGAAGACCGAATTAGGATGGCTGTTGACGAAGTATCAATAACATAGTTTTCAAAAATCCTGTCACTGCTTTACATCACTGTAAATCTTAAAAAGCTGTCACTGATTTACATCAACTACTCTCGAGTGCCGTTCATAGGAGATGCGTCCATGTAACAAGATAGTGAGGTTGGTGTTGACATAGCGGAGGATCTGATGGAGGTAACACTATTGGTTAAGTATGATGGCATGAGTGCATAAGGACTCTGTTTACCCTCCTCGTTATAGAATCCAAACACAAATTCTATTCTGTTCTTTTTTTTTCTTATATTTTAAAGTGTGGAGAGAAAATAATCGATTTCATTCACCTAAATTCTCAGATGGAAAAGAGAAAGTTTCTACTTAGAGCTGAAAATAACGTACCCACGGTCATGGTATGAACGTACCAAACTCTCCCTATTGAAATATGAACCGAAACATACAATGTAACTTACTGGGCCCATTCCGCCATCCTGAACCTCAAAACGAATGACATTATTTTAGACATGTCTATAGGAGGGTATGTTAAGTTACCCATACAAAGAAGTAGCACTAAAATTTTAATTAGAAAAGTAAAGTTTTACCTTGTGTATATTATCATTGAAAATTTGTCATGTTAATGTTGCTATTGGTACTGTAACCTTCGACATTATTTGAGAACTAATTATTATGTTTATAATCACACTACCATTTTTATTACAATTACTATAGTGAAGAAGAGTTTTTCGATCCATACTAGTTATTATTAATATATTGATAATACCAATAATCTGATTTTTATATTTGTTTGCACCGAATGTTCAATTCAAATAGTAATTTAAATATATGTATGTATTATTGTTGTCTTATTGAAAAAGTAGTAAAAGGAATTTTGTAAATATATCGTAATCACCTACACTTGTACTATATAGTTCTCCATTGTCCTGTTCAAAGAAAATATTAATACAAGAACACTGTAAGAGTGGATTAACAAAATAATTATTCAAAATGGGAAATGTGAACTGATATGAACTTTTACATTTTAGTATTTGGAAAGCGTAACTTGCTAATGTAAAAATAATTTTGTAGCGTAATTGCTTTTTATTTTAAAGGTCAAGTTAGCTTTAACATCAATGCTGATTTTGTAAGTAAAATATTTTTATGAACATATAAAATTAATCAAAATGAAAATGAATGCTATTATTTGAGAACGAGCAGCCCTTGAGGTTTTACTCTTACATATTGTATTTGAAAATTAAACAATTTTAAAACCTTAAAACGGAATTTGCGCACGTCGAACATCTCTATCTCGAAATTGAGTGGCGGAGAAAAAATAAACCAACACATAAATGCAGAATATGTGTTTTATGCGACAGTTTTACTTTTTTCAAATGGTCCACCATCGTGCCTTCTCATGACCCATGGACAGGGTGGGGCGTGTCCTATCCACCGCAAAATCAGTAGATGTCGTTTTGTAGACGTCGCTAGTCAGAATCAGTCGAAACCCGATCGATCCGATACGATTTAATGGAGTGATCGTGCTAACAAACAAAATTTCTCAAATAGTCCACCATTTTACTTTCTCATAACCCATGTACATGGTAGAGTGTGTTCTATCCACCTCAAAATCAATAGGTGTCGTCTGGGAGACGTCCCCCAATCAGAATCAGTAAAAACCTGATCGATCCGACACGATTTAGTTGAATTATCGTGCTAACGACAATAAATGCCAACGACAACAACGACGACAACAATGACACACACACACACAGTAAAAATTTTTTAAAAACCAGTTTTTTGTTTTTAGGCCGAAAAACGAAAAATAAACCCAAAAATAATTTAGTTTTTACAATTTTTCTTTACACGATTACATTACTTTTCTGCATATAGTGGAGTGCGGAAAAATAATAAGGAAACTTTAACAGTATATATATATGACAGACAATTTGATCTAGATGAATGCAAAATGATATTTTCGATAATGTTATAATGAGACATAGTCAATATTTATAAATTATATATAAATGTATCCCTCTCCATGTAAATAACGGTATATTTCTAAATTATTCAAAACAGAGATATAAAAACGAACATATTCATAACAAAGTTCCATATAGAATGTCTCGTTTAAATGTGCATGCACTTGTAATAGTGCATGAACCAACTGACCCGTAACTTATCGTTTGTGAAAAATAATATAGAAAATTTTTAACTTTTTTTACATTTAAATATTCTTGCATTATTGTTATATTGTATTCTTATGTTGAAATTCTAAGAGTCACAAATTGATGTCTTCTTAGCCATTTCTGACAAGTATCACAGTTTTTCTTGTACATTACACAAATTACTCTACTTTTAGTTTTAGTCAAAGCACTGCTCTTCCTACCCAACTCGTAGGGTATAATCTTGTTGAGTCTTCTTATCTGGTTGGAGTTATCAAAGAGGTAGATGGCCTCGATATTCTCGTGTTGTAGAAGTCTACCTTAGAGGTTTCTTGAAAATTTTTTAATCTCTATCTCAATGTTTTCTATTCCAAGATCTCGATGGATATCTTTATTTTTTATATACCAAGGTATACTAACAATGTTCTGTAATATTTCATTTTGAAAGATTTATATAATTTTAATATTTGAGTTTATGGTACAACCGCAAAAATATATACCATGACCCCACGCCGGTTTTAATATTTGCTAATACAAGATTAGCTTATTATGTATCGGCAAGGCTTAGTTCTCCAGCGAAGCTTGGTATTTAAGATAGTAATAAGATATTTGGCTCTATTAGCACATGAGATTACTTATATTCATATTTGTTGAAATATATTCGATGTGTCTATTAGTGAAGAAATCAATATGAATTGATTTTTCTTCATTTAATTTAATTTTTCATTTTTTATCCCAGCTTTTGAATTTATTGGTGGCATTTTGAAGTTTATTAGGTGTTTCTATATTACTTGTGCCCGATGTTATTATGGCAGTATCGTCAGCAAAAGTACAGTATTATTTTCTAGCTTTGAAATATTACACGTATGCAGAAGGTAGAGCACAGGGCCTAGAATGCTGGCTTGTGGAACTCCTGCTTTGATTTATTTAAGGACAGGGTAGGCATTTTCCTGCTTAATTCGAAAGTAACGGTCTGATACACAGAATTTTAAAATATCTGCATATTGTTTAAGAAGGATAATTTTTAATTTATAATGTAGTCCCTCATGCCAAACCTTATCAAACACTTGTTCTACGTCGAGGAATATGGCACAGCAAACTCTTTTTTCTTCTAATGTATTCTCTATTATATTAGTGATTCTATGGACCTGTGCTATTGTCGAAATTTATGTCTAAATCCAATTTGATGGTCTGGAATTAGTTTTTTTCTCGCGATGATTGGTTGTCTTCGTTTAAAAAAGATGATTGTAGCAGTTTCTGAAAGAACATGGACATAATAGGTAATAAAGATATTGGTCCATACCAACTACATGTCGCGATTTCCCTGGTTTTGGTACCATCGCGATATCTGCCACTTTCCATAGTTTAGGTACGCTAGCGATGTCAATTTGATATTTTCTTCTTCCTGATGGGGAGTTATATTAGTTATTGGTTATATAGAGAGATTATTCAGGTGTGTCTTTTCCTTGTAGGTTATTTATTTCAAATATATATATTCTCTAAGTGACTGGCAAAACATTGAGCGTTTTCTTCACCACTTCTGGCCTAGTTTCCATATGTCTTTTCAATAGGTGGCATCTGAATAATGGTTGCGTTTAATATTTTTGTCGCTTTCTATAAAGACTAATCCATATTACTGTCGTTAGTAAGGTCCATTAAGTAGAAGGCAATAGGTTCGTCTTTTAATTCTTTAATTTCACTGTTGAGTTTCTTCGTGAGGTTATTCAGTATGGTTTTATCTTGCGAGGCTCTGGTTCGGAACCACTTCTTTCTTGCCTTTCTTTATTCTATAACTAATTTCCTAATTTCTTCATTATGGAAAGGTTTTTTATTTCCAGCGTTCGTTCCTATGCAAATATTTGGATGGTCTTTAGTCAATTTCTCCAAATCTGCTTCCAAATTTTTTTCTGTATTGTACTAACCAGAATAGGATTATTATCTATCTGTATCACAGTTTTTCTCAGCATTAATGTTATTGCTGTGTGATCAGAACATATGTCGTGACATTCATCAATCTGAGTGTAATTAGATGATATATTTTGACTATAAAGAAATCGATCTGATCGGGTACTTATTAGGGTCTGTCGGGCAATATGTCGGCTTTCCAGTAGATAAAGTTCTGCTTCCACATGTATTGACAGCTTTTAAAAGTCACTTCCTTTTATTATGACTAGTCTGAAACCCCAATCGGTATTCTTGGTGTTAACTCTATAACCTTTAAAATGTCAATAATAAACAAGTTAAATACCAGGTCTCTCCATGGCTTTCGGAACGAATATTCAACAAGAACTGCTACTATTAAAAATATACAATTTGTAAGTGACAAATTAGATTTCATGAGCATATTAAAGGAATATTTTTTACCTCTCTAGTGTGTTTAATACTCTGGATATCTCATTTAGGACAGATAAGTTAGGAAACATTGGTATAAGCTATGACATTAATAATTTAATAGTTTCTTATTTAACTGCACACGAGACTCGTGCATCCCTACAGGAGCCCCATTTGGTATGAAATTCTATGGTAGGTTTGATTTGTGTCACAAAAGTATAGTCTAACCAAACGTTATACAGTAAATATGATATTATTTATGACTTTCTATACAAAAAATTATCTCAAACTTTCTCTAACTGACTTATTCTACCTGACTGTAATTATTTACCCAAGGAATTAATAAATTACTGTTATTATTATAACGCTAAATAAAACTACACTCGAACATATTGTGGGATATATTTAGGTCTGACTATCATTAAATTAATTTTTCGTGTTAAACGATGCTATTGATCATTTACGACAATAAAAGTTCACAGCAGAAATGCATGGGAACTATATAATAACCAAATAAAATATATAATAGTCAAAATAACATAAAAACGCTTTATTTAAATTTTACTATTCAATTATTTCAATCGACCATTAAATATTGCGTGATGAATTATATCTAATAGATAGAAAATATTCAATATTCGTGAACAAAAATCTATATAAATTACGTACATCAGAAAACCCCTAATATTGATAAAGGGATGAAATTGAATATATTTAGAGGGAAATGTTTTGCATGCACGTAAATTTATTTCATTATCTTGTTTGCTCTCCCGAATATTCAAACTAAACGCTCCGCTTACTAAACTTTGCATTTGTAAAAATAATGTAAGGGATTTCTAAACAAGCTGCTCATAAAAGTAAAATTAAAGCTCAATATTTATGTTTTGGAGCTTCTATATTCAGCTTTGAAACCAGGGTTTTATGAAAGTTTTCGATTTAACCAAAATTATTATGAAAAAGCATATATACCCAAAGAGAAATTTATTAATCCTTAATCAATTACGTTTATAATAAAGAAATACTAATATTAGGTAAGGAAACATATATTAGCTTGTCTGTAACAAATAATAACTTAATGCATTAAAAAACCTTATCAATGAAACCATATTATATAGAATTTAAAATAATAGAGAAAATTCATAGAAATATAACTGTTGGTTAATATTTAAAACATCAAATAATAATACCAAATAAACTTGGTAAACAATAATATTCTGGGGAGGAATAACGTTCAATCGCGGTACGCCGTTAATTCCCATAAATCCGAATATGATAAGTCAAGTTTATATTGAAAGTGTTATCAGGTCCATTATTTATCCCCTACGCGACGAATTAGGTGACAATTTCATCTTCATGGACGACACGCCAGACAACATCGCGCAAGAACGGTTCAAGAGGTACTAGAACATGGAGATGTTACCCCATTAGATTGGCCAGCTAAGTCCCCAGATATGAATCCTATTTAAAAGAATGTGATATTTTGTTTCTAGAGCAATTCGCAAACGAATGAACCCACCCCAAAGTGCGGAAGAGTTAGCTGCAGCAGCAATAGAAGAATTTAACAATATTTCTCAAGAAATTATAAACCGTTTGATTTTTTCAATGCACAGGCATGTCAATATGTTACTGAGAAGCACAGAATATACTGACTATTATATTGTAGTTTACTTTGTTAAGAAATATGTTTTGTTAATTTTTGTCATAATAAATTTACTTAAAAATATTGCAAATTTTTTTCTCGTTGTTATTTAATTGACTAAATCTTTAAAAATTATACCTGTATTACAAAAAAAAAATACATTTAGGAAAAACATACTTTGGAAAAAAGTACAGTATTTAAAAAAAAATTATTTACTACAAAAATTATTTAATACAAAACATTGGTGGTCCAAGACTTTTGTTGACGGTGTATGTACAATGTAATGTGTCTAAGATTATGTGTTAACTAGAATTACACATGTTTGCGTTAAACAATTTCTTATATAAACCATTTTCTCAGTGTATATAGGAATCTGACTTTAGGTAGAAGGATAATCATTTTTATAATAATATGCAAAAATATTGTTAGAAGTTAAGAAGATTAATATGGCAAATCATGCAGTTCAAAAATACACCTTTTGTTAAAAAACAATTCATTGTTATAGTATTTCATAGAGTATAGACCATTGCTATATGTAATATTTTCGCATAATAATTCAGTTCACATTTAAAGAAGTTTTAAAATAATTCCGGTTCATATACTTTTATTTGAAAAGCCATTTAAATTCTAAAAAGGGAATATTGATAGTTTAATAAACGTATTACTAAAGGAGAAAAAATTGTTTTAAAGAATTGTATAAAATAAAAAACTAATTTAAAACACAAATAAAGAACAATTTATAATACGATGTTATAAGTATTAATAGACGTAATAGATATTGTACGTAATAGATATTATACAGTAATTCCTTTATGCAGGAGATTTCTTAGGTACTAGAGGATATCTAATAATTCATAGACTAGTCAACAATATTTTCACGGAATCATGAACACTAAAACATACATTTTAACTGTTTTATTGTACCCATTGATTTCATTTTAGAGAATTATTTGATATTTATAGTATTCCAAATAAAAGGAAAACGCACAAAAGCTTATTCCTACATATTTGACCTTTTACCTTTTATAAAATTCTCTTTATTTCAGTTTGCAACGGAATTTAAAATGAATGTACATGCCATAATGCGAAGGATTAAAAACAATTACGTATTTATGTTAAGAGCGACTGTTTTTTACATCCCACGTTACGATTCTCTTATTCATTCATATTGTTCTCTCGTGAGCATTCTCATCAAATAAATATAAATACATGTATAGTTTATCTATTTAAATTCTAAGGATATTATTTCAACCTGTGGCAAATTTTATACTCTCCACAGATAAGATATAGTAAAAACTAATTCACTCCATCACTTCCAGGAAACTGTACAGGAAGTTATGAACACTTTGTGTGAGGTTGTGTTAAGAAGGAACAATATATTGAATATAAGGATAGTCCTCATAAATAAATATCACTTTCGTGGACAATAACTAAGGCATATAGAATATAGCTGCATAAAAATTGCAACAATAAAGTTTGATTCTGTCACTTTGGAATCTCCAAGTAGGTATCTGTTAGATATGTCAAAATATTACAGTTACATCTATCATTCTATATATATTGTAACTCAGAGAAGAAATACCTAGATGAAAATGACAACAATATATAGGACGTTCAATTAATCTGAAATCGTCTTAATATCACGTGATGATAGATGATATATATGTGCATGAATGGCTGTTTTTTAAGCTTGGTAGAACTTTAAACCTGAATAAGTACCACAAAAATTAACTTTTGATAAACAATCTGTTTTCATTTGAAAGATCAATACATGGCATTAATATTTAAAAATGATTTGAGGCATATGGCAACCGCGGCTGTTCTCCATGAAATGCATTCTGTCAGCCCAATTTTGGATGACTTTTTCGAGCAGTGGTGGCCGTACATACATCATGAATCACACGATCACTGTTGGCTTCTAAGGCGTCCAGTGTTGCTGGTTTATTAACATAAACCAATGACTTCACGTTGCCCCATAGGAAATAATCAAGAGGCGTCAAATCACAGGACCTGGGTGGCCAGTTGACAGGTCCATTTCTTAAAATAAACTTATAACCAAATCTTGTTTGCAATAAGTCGATAGTTTCGTTCGCCGTATGGCACATAGCCCCATCCTGTTACATCCATCTCATGTGGATCAATGCATAAATATTTTGAAAAAGATATTCATTGGTCATGGTCCGGTAACGTTCCCCATTGACTTTAACGTTAGCTCCAGCCTCACTTTTAAAGTAAAAAAGTCCAGTGATGCCACCAGCGTATAAACCGCACCAAACTGTGCATTTTTCTGAGTTTAATGGAGTCTGTATGATCTCTTCTGGATTGATATCACTCCAGAAGATAATTCTACTTATTAATAAATCCGTTAAGCCAAGAATGAGCCCCATCGCTGAACACAAATTTGCGATAAAGCAATGGGTCGGCTTGCAACTGTTCTAAAGTCCAATCAGCGAAAGAACGACGCAAGCGATGTTCTTGTGGCTTTAATTCTTGCACCAGCTAGATCTTTAATGGGTGTATGCCAAGATAGTTGTGCAAAATTTTCGACGTAGTGGTCGAACAATGCTCCAACTTCTACGACCGACGACGAATCGGTAATTTTTTATTTTCTTGCACACTTTCGTTTACAGCGGCAATATTTTCTTCAGTACGCACATTCCTTCAACGTGTTGATCTCCTTGCATCCTATAGAGAGTATGTGGTACGAAATTTATTCACAGTGCAACGGATGGCTTGCTCAGATGGACGATTATATGCGCCGTAAAATTCACGAAGTCATTTTGCATTCATTCATTAAAGTCATCATCATACGTTTCCCGAATATACGACTGATTTTCAAAGTAAATTTGAACAATTTTATAGCTCTGTTCAAGCGTGAGTCTATTCATGATGGTTTTCCATACTATACTTAATACGAATGTCACTAACTAGGCGCAAACTGACAGTTAATTTCACAGCCATCACTATCGGAAGTTCTATCTTACTTAAAAAAATACCCTATATGATATATATATATATATATATATATATATATATATATATATATATATATATATATATATATATATATATAGGCCTTTTTTTCGATTGTTTTAAAAACAACATGAAAACAGGATTCCACCTCTAAATATAACATCTAAAAATAACATCGTTAATGAAGAGTTCGATTAAAAATATAATGAATAACAGCCTAGAGGAATTAATTATAATTGAGGACGAAATGATGACATTATTTGTGTTGAACAAAATATAAATGCATCATACTAAATGTACAACAAAATAATATATTATATTTTATGGAGCTATTCCAAATACTCGTCATGTATCCACTTCATTTGTTGAGAAGAAAGTGAATAAAAAAATCAAGAAACTTGATACTTGAGTGTTTCCCAAGTTCTATTTTAAGTTTCTCATCACACTTCCTACGAAAGATTAACTACAATATTTTTAAATTAAATATCTTATTTAACTAAAATCGCGCAAGCATTTTTATGGCACAGCATGACTAAAATGGAATTTTAACCTTTATAATTCACTTAATTTAATAAAATACACAACGACATGCAAGTCATGCAACCGGGGCAGGCGAAACGCCATTATTGTATAGAGGATTATCTTTTCATGAATATCTAAATTACTCTTTCAATTACGTATTATAATGCTTCATTGGTCGCCTATCTGCTTATTAATATTTTGATGTAGTCAATTTAGATGACACTTCAATGAGAAATTTCCTCCAATGATGTACATCAGGAAATAAGGAACAAGTTTCTATAAAACAACGAATATTAACTTACTATATTAAGTAGTATATAGTTTTAGCAGGAAGACTCTAAATATGTTATTTAGACATATGAAAATATAATTAGTATGATACACTTATGATACACATGATTTAATATATCATTTTTTATGTAGCTTGATTTTAAAAATTTATTTTTATTCAGTAGATTTCCAATGATAAACACATCCTGGTTATTATATCCCAGGTTATGAGATCTGTGATACTTTTTGTAATCATATTTTTGTTTTCTTAAATAGCATATTTAAGAAAATTAACAAATTATATTTTAACTTACTTCTCCAACACGGGAAATCTTGAAATTTTAATTCTTTTTTAAATTAAATCCGATAACGTTTAGGTTAGGATAGTAATATTTTGATGATAGGTAATGTTAGGATAGTAATGTTTTGTGGGTAGCGTTCTTCATTATAGTCAAGTATATTGTGGCATTACTAACCAGCGAGTTATATTTTGATATCAAAATTAATTCCTACAAATTGTAAATGATTATTTGTACTACACAGATTGAGAGAAAGCAAACTATATTTAATTACGTAATTATTTGCGATATTTATATAAATGTCGCAAGTTGTAGTTAAACTTGTTTTACGATTTTAAAGATCCTTTAGAATTTATTACTAAATTAATTGATTATTATTTCGAAATCTTATATTTTTACTTACTCTATATTTATTTTTTATTAATAAATATAGAGTATATATTATTTTTATATAACGTAAACTATATATTCAAGTTTTCACAAAAACCTGGAAAAATAGGCAAAACTGAAAATCGTTCTTTTATTCCACTATATATTTTATTCTCTGTTAATCAGTCGGGTTTCGATTCGAAACTAGATTAACATAGATAAATAGAAGTATGCCCAGACATAGAAGTTCTCCAAATTACCTGCATTGATCCTGGGTAACGCTGCTAATCGCTTTGAGCTCGGAGTAATCCAGGCGTGGGTTAGGTTCCCACATTAGTCGCCTGGAAGTATCTGTGGATGCTCATGTAGGTTTCCAAGGCTTAGGTGGAAGAGCAGCTCTAAACTAAATTTGGTTTCCATAAATATAAAGGCTATTAAAAATTTCAATTGAATGGCATATTATATTTAATAAGATAAGGTCTCTTACACCTCTCGAACAACAAGATGATTCTGTATTCTGTTTATCTTCTGTATGTTCAAAATATCACAAATCATCTCCTAACCTCTTATGTTTCTGTAAAATACCAAAACTGTCAATTACTATATTAAAGATCAGCCGTGATGAAAACATCTAATGCTTTCCTTAACAACTGTTAAGGAAGCGCAAACTTCTCTTAAAAAAGGAAAATGATCAACATTTAATTCAAAATTGAATCATCATATCAATTAAACCGTAATTTCAAAATATGAGCAATTATGGTAAATATCGGCTTTCAGATTATTTTATGACTAATTATTCTATCAAAAAATTCGTAAAATATGTATTCATAATAATAATTTTAATGCTTTGTTGCCCAGCAGAAGAATCTATTTACAGAACAATGTGCAGAATATATGTATAACTATAACTATAAAATTATATAACTAAATATAAACATGTTTATAAAAATAAATAAAAGTATAGGGTTTTAGTTTTCATCTTCTTTATAATTTTTACTTGTAGTTCACATTCATCATGTAAAATTGAAGTATTTTTATTTGTTATTAAGTCAAGTAATTCATCACCAACCATATTTTTACCATTTAAATCGGGAGCCTTGATTTCATAATTTTTATGCAGTTTCTTTTCTGCGGCTTTTTTTATAATGTGTTTTTCTTTATCTGTTTTAGATTTTATTATAACTCCTCCTTGTTTAAAATTCTTTAGCTCTTTCATTCCGGCTATTCGATGGTTTCAAACTTTCCTGTATAGATTCTTTAGTCTTTTTATTTTCTTGATTAGCCTTCAGTTTTATGATCACTACTTCCTCAGAAACGGCATCGGGAAAAGTTTTACGTGTTCTTAGCAAATTATCATTTACAGCGTAATTATTATATCGAATAATATTTTTAAGATCACCTATTTCTCTTACGACATAGGATTGTAGATTTTAAAAATCTCTGGCAATCTTAGTAGCAAAGTCGATATAAACTACGCAATATTCACAAAACCATTTAACACCGTTACAATTAATAATTATATAAAATAGTCTACCTGCCATATTAAGACATTTAGGATGAAAACAATTTGATCACAGTTCTGAACATTTTAAATTATCTTCGTTGTCTACTATTTCCTTATCACATTCAAAGCAAGCTAAAGTTACCATATTGGGAATATTTTATTGGTTTTTTTTATTTTTTCTTGAAGCCATATCTGTATTGGAGTGTATTTCCATAAAAACTTATCACTTTATACCACTTTATATCTGTAAGAAGTTTAATAACTAGTCTAGTTTCTCGATTACCTCAATAAAAATTACTTAATCAAAGCCAGTTATCGATATAACAGAAAGCTCATGTCATCTACATTTTGGTATATAATTCACCTATTAAATGCAAGTTCTTCACAGTTAAATATTTATAATTCTTCACAGTTAAAAAAATCAAGTAGCACTACCTCATAGTAGTACTATCTCATTCTCTAATTCCTACAATATTACTGACCGTATTAATGCACTCTATAAATTGTTTTTACAATCTTATACTGAACATCCTACTTACAATATACACATTCCTGCAAAGGAATATTTAATAGATCTTAACTTTCTAAGTATATCGATTTGTGTAATATTTCCGCCCTAGAGACAAAGCTATACGCATTGGAATTTGAAAACCGTCTGCATTTCATTTGCATTCATTTACTTACAGGTTCACCGGAGACTAGCTTGAACTTTCAAGACATCCGAAATGGCGAGAACGCCTGCGAGGGACTCCTAACTCAACTGCAAGACGGAGGCTCGACGTGGTCCCACTGTACAAAACCAGGAGACGCCGAAAGACAAATCGAAATAGTTTCGAGGGAGAATAAAGTAGTGCTCAAAGTGACGGTGCGTAGTACGAACGGGGGTGCCCTGGGATTGAGGATGTCTTACCGCGCCGAACCCGTGGAAAGTGTTGTGGGTGTTTGTGAGTTTGGGTGGGTGATCCTCAGGCAATTTTGTGTTGCGGCTATGGAAGGCGCGAAGTTGCCATGGGCTCAGGCCGAAATGGAATGCGCCAGGAAAGGGGGGCACTTGGCTAGCGTCCGAAGCGAGAGCGATCAAACGGTTCTGGATAATTTGTTGCTCAACAGGTAAGTTTTATTTGTTCGCGTTATTGAATAAACGATGTAACTACCCTGTTAATTACTTTAACACATTATCGCTTGTCGAAAGTAGTATAAGCCTCTTAGTGATTATAATTAAATTAGATTATATTTATTTGATTATTATTTAATTAAATGATACAACAATATAATACCAATTATGGTATGGGAAGTAACGCGAATTAAAAAAAAATATATACAGGATGTTTCCTAAGAAAGTACAACAAATTTAAAAGCATATTCTTGAATCAATTTTATGAAAAAAAGTCCATATGAACAAATGTCCTCAAACGCTTCGTTTCCAAGGTACATGTTAGTTATAAATTAGTATGGTTACTGACTGTCAAAGTTATTTTTGACAATCATAAATAATACATATTAAGTTTGTATTTTGATTTGGGTTCGAATTTTAAACACACTTTCTAGTTTCTATTGTGTTTATAAGTTTCCTGTTCTTTATTTTACTAATTACTGTTACATTATGTATTAAAAGTAACATATCCCGACAACGGTTAACTACACAAACACCGAAATGGCAGACATTCACTTTGTCTATGGACTGGCTGATGGAAATTGGATTTACCAAGAAAGATTTCCCAACCGACAAATCCCAAATGTTCGCACATTTGCAAGAATTCATCAACGCTTAGTAGAAACGGGTTCATTTTCAAGGGCGAGCGATATTTCAAGAAGGCCTACCACAAAAGGAACTCCTGCGTTGGAAGAATAAATTTTAAATGGAATTGAACGTCATTCAGAAATAAACACTAGAAAAATTTCCAACCAGCTTGATGCGAGTCATAAATTAATATGGACCATTCCTAGGTAAAGCCATCTCCCATGTATAGAATAGATGGTCCATCTCCCATGTATAGAATAGATGGTCCATCTCCCATGGACCATCTCTCACGTACAGAATTCTGCCGATGTATTCTATAAA
Source organism: Rosalia funebris (assembly GCA_037954035.1). NCBI lineage: Eukaryota > Metazoa > Arthropoda > Insecta > Coleoptera > Cerambycidae > Rosalia > Rosalia funebris. The sequence continues at coordinate 30,651,610 of JAZFAV010000009.1, read as the reverse complement.
AAATTGTACAACATCCTAGATTCCTTGACCAAGTGCTACAAAAATCTTAAATTTAAAATTCAATGTACAAAAATGTGCAAACTAAACACCTACATCCGGAGATAGGTAGATAGGATAGATAGGTGTTTACTTATCCCAAGCGCTATATGAGGATCCCAAAATAAATAACATGTATAAGACATAATATTCTATTTTACATTGATGAGAACTTATAAGGTTGCATCAAATAGTTGAACAAATACAGAAGATAATAAATAGTTGATGGGTATAAAAACTGAGAATATAATAATTTTAAAAGTCCTTATTAAAAGTACATATTTAGTCACCAAAAATATTTCGTTTCCATATATAGCTATTTTTAAGGAATTGGCTGAGGAGCCAATGTAATTTTAAAATATTTACTATTAAATATACAATTGTAGTAGACTGTAGTTGAACATTCCTTCATTATCAGGTTATTCTTACTTATTAACCCCTAATAATAATAGGGAGGTAGCCCATGTATAACCCTTCTATGTAGCTGCCTTCTAAACTGCATCATTGGTATTACACTCGGGTAGCTCCCCCACAGCTAGGATGCCGTCGCATGGACTTGAAATATTTGATACAAGCAATTTAATTTACCTCTGTCATCATGTTTGACCACCTACCTGTTATATAAATGTGGTAATACATATTATATAAATTATTATAACTCATATGTAAAAACTCATTTTAAAATTATGGTGGCACCTTCGCTATTTATTTAAAAATTGTCAGCCGGGTTATTAAAAATACCTTAGTTAAGCTAAATATTGTATCCATCATAAATGCGACGAGAATAGATAGAGAATTTTAATATGTGTATGTACATTAATAATATTCAAATAACTAATGAAAAATAAAATTCTAATGAGATTTCTAATATAAGGCAAACAATGACAAAGAAAACCAAACTTACCATATTAATTACCTACAAGTATTTTTATGTTAATTTACCTTTTATCTAAATAGGATTTTAAAATTGTTTACACAAGCAGATGCAATTCTCGAATACAGCGAATCGGATATATTTTTGTTAAAAAATAAATTTAATAACAATACTTATAAATGCAGTATATTGTCCAGGGGATTTAATGTTACCCACAAAACCATAAAAACTCTTTTATCAAAGGATACTTATGCCTAATACATGTTAGTAATAGAAAATGATCAGAACAAAGTAAGTCATAATACTCACAGCCTCAGGTTTCATTATTAATTATAAGAAATATTATCGGTTCTATCTAGATGCACACATCTTCTAGTATGTAGATTAGGTTGTCACATTAATTGCACTAGGTAACAGTCAATTTATTTTCAGAAATTTAAGAAGTTAGTTGTGAATACGTTACTACCCCTAATACTGAAGATGGAATTACTATTTCCTGATTTTCTTTAGTTTCTGAAAAAATAAAAAAATAGAAAAATAAAAAAATAAATAAACACACAAGGTAAACATTAATGCAACGTAAGAAAAACTAAATAGAAAAGTAAGAAAAACGAAAACTCAATATTCCTTGTTTTCAATATTTTATTTATGAAATCTAACAAGAAAATAAAGGATATGCAGAAAATATTGTAAATTATAAAAAGAAAATTTTTTACGATTTTCTTTCATATTGTGAACAATCCCTTTTCAGACTACAACAGTAATCGGCCATCATGTGATAATGCTGCCTTCCTGATACTTTTCTTTCATTATTCGAACATCCTGATGAAACCGTTCAAATTCTTCACTATAATATCCTAAGTTAGAAGGAAATTTGTCTAAGTGACTATGCAAAAAATGTAATTTAATGCTCACATTGGCTCCCAATTTTTCAAAACAGTTTAGCATCTTATACACTAGTCCTTGGTAGTTATTTGCCTTGTATTTATTGCTCAAAAAATGTTGAATTACAGAAACATTTTCGGATTTGTGGACAATCAAATATATTTGTTTTTAATGTTTCCATTCTCAGTGCTTAAAATGCTTGGTAAATATATTTAAAACAACTGTTTCATTAACACCAGTTTAATGTGAAGAGATAGCAGTATTATGTTTTCTCTCTTTATTAATTGCTCGTGAACAATGTTGGTTTTTCCAACGGTCGTAGGGTCTCTCAGAAGTTAAGTCGTTTGCTGCCAATATTTTTCTTTTACACTATCCTATAAACAGAGGTGACAAGGATATTTGATATATTCAATTTGCTGTTCAAATAGCATGATGACCATTTTTAAATCGACACAAGAGAATCACTGATAATGAGAATAAGCAATTTTTTTTTAATACCAACTTAATATTTCCATATCGTTCTGTAAGTTTTATTTAACGACCGATTGGAATCGACGCAAAGTTATTTCCATTGTGCAGTAATACGCACTTCATGTTATTTTTAAATGTATCGAGGAAGAGCCGCCAATCAACTAGTAAATTTCAGGAGTCTCCATTATTTTAACAAACGTAGTCAATTTAATCTAAAATGAACATGTAATATGAAATTAGGGTCCTTCAGTACTCAGAAACCGTTCTTAAATTTGTAGCAAAATTTTTTTGTTCCCCAGTGTTATCTGTAAGTTTTAGCAGTATTCGATGCACTGAATTGTTTTGCTATCACAAATAAAAACTATATTATTTATTTTATGTCTACGTACAAGGTTAGATAAACAAAAATGTAATCGTGTATGAATAAAACAGGGGCAGAATATCCAGAACTCCAAATTCTAAATTGTATAAAACGGAAAATATCGAAACGGTGAGAGACACAAACAATTTATATGTATACCTTGTATTTACTCTAGAGGGGTGGACAGATCTAGAGTCTAGACAGCTGTCAGTAGAAGTAAGTATATACTTAGCATTTGCAGGAATAACCTCTACATTAAAGGAACTAAATATTGATTTATCACTTACTCGATATGAGAACTAACAATTCACATGAAAATACATTTTTGTCATGATACTTCAGGTTCATTTCTATACAATTTATTTATAGTTGAAACTTCTTATGATTTATTTTAAATAAATATTTTTTTATATATTATAACTCCTTTTCTTTAATCGACTACAACTAAGTAAAATAACATTGTGACCTAATAAAATCAGAAATATTATTGCTATCTTTAAATGCAAACATTCATTATGTAGGATAAAATTAACATAATTGGAAAACAGCTTTTTGTTCTTTCAAGGTATTACCATGGTGTTAATATTAATCATTATTCACTATTTAATAAACTTCACTTCTCGTCAATATTCACGTACAATCCTTAAATGGTAGACATATTGCAAATATGTTATACTGATTATGGTAATTATTGGACAGTAAATTCTATTTGTGTCAGTTAGGAGACGTTTACAATCACTTTAAGACTATTGATGCTTTGAATCTTCTTGACGGGTTATTCTCGAAACCCATAAGTTTGATCTACAACCACTATAAATTTTTTTGTCGAATTAAATGTTACTATTTGAACGTCAAGTCTGAAAAGTTTAGTCTTATGGCTATATATGTTAATCATATTTGATATCATACAACTTTCGACTCAAGGTTAAATACTATTGAATATAATTTGCAGCGACATCAGTCAACCACTACCACTACTATCAGCTACAATAACTTTAAGTTTTTCCGCATCATAATCTTTAACATTATATTAGTAAATTCAATTGGATTCAATCTGAAGCCATTTCAAACATATTAATAAAAGAAGTGATAGAATCATTAACTCGATAGAACATGTATGTCGCATATTTATTACAAAACATTTGAATACGAATATTAGTCTACTAGTGACTAAATTAATAATATTGAAAACAAAAACAGAATATGGCATCGTAAATGATTTGAACTGAATGTTTTATAACTGTAAACTTTTAAAATACATATATAAAGTAGAAACCTTAACTGTAATAAATTATGTAACTCGAATATGGACGATTTCAATAAAAATCCTAAACCGTTCAATTTTTGATTTTTGGCTTTTAGATATCTTCACCATGGGGAATATAACCATCCTAAACTTTTATTTTTAAATATAAGGGTATGTTTAATCAAACGCTACATCGAGAGAAATACTACGCAGAGTTCGCTTTATAAATATTTTCAATTATTATTTCAATTATTATCTATACAAAATAATGAAACTTTTTATATTAATTATTATTTTATCGTAAATGAAATTATCTGTCTGATTCCATGTCTTGATCTTTGCTGTAGAACCTTAGTGTGTCAGGTTTAGTTTCAAAACTTTCGTGTTCAAGTATCGTTCATAAGAAGAAATCAAATGAGAACAGGTCCGGAGGATCTTGGTGTACGCTCAATGAGACTTCGGTGTACAATCCACCTTTTCGAAAGTATCTTGTTTAAATATTGACACAGAGTTACGGCATGGTGGAGTGGAGCCCTATCTATTTTCAGTCGGATAGGTATCATCATCATGAGGTCATCAGTCCTAAGACTAGTTGGATGCTAACCTCCAGCTTCTCCTATCTTGTGCTAACCTACGCATTTCGCTAATTGTGCTACAACCTACATCCCTTACTATTTGCGAGCAGTAGTCTAATCTAGGCCTACCTCTGCCTTTCTTCACTCCTGTTTCTGCCTCCAAAATATCGCGGACTATTCCCCCATATTTCAGCAAGTGGCCTACCATTCTATCTCTTCTCTTCTTTATGCTTTTCCACATACTTCTTTTCTCGCCGACTTTCTCCAATACTTCTTCGTTTCTAACCCTATCAGTCCATGGTATTTTCATCATTCATCGGTAACACCACATCTCAAAAACTTCTAATTTCTTCCTACTTGCTTCCCCTACCGTCCAGGTTTCGCAACCGTATAGTGCCGTGCTCCATACATATGTATTCAAAAATATCTTTCTTGTTTTTAAGTTTATTACCCCCAGCATAAAAGTGCTTTCTTTTTGTTAAAAGCTACTCGACCCTGCGCTATTCTTTGTTTTATGTTTTATCGCTTCTTCCATCCCAATTTATTTTACTTCCTAAATAAGTGAAGTCTTTAACTTCCTCCAATCTTTCATTATTAATTTGTACTTTCGTTTTTGCTCTGATCTCGCGCCCTCTGCACACTAACACTTTAGTTTTGTTTTTATTCACCCTCATTCCGTATTCCTCTGTCAACACTGCCTCCATTTCGTTCAATGCTGATTCTAATTCCTCCTTACTAGATGCTAATACTACTATGTCATCCGCGAATCTCAGCATTTTTAGTTTCTATCCCTGTACTTTAATCTCGAAATCCACTCTATCTTTTACCACATTAATCGCCTCTTCGATGTACAGATTAAATATTAGTGGTGATAGCGTACATCCTTGTCTTACTCCTTTCCTAATACCTACTTCCCTTTTTTCCCCTTCTACTTCTATAACAGCAGTTTACTCTTTGTATAGATTGTGTACTACTCTCCTATCTCTATACTTCATTCCCGCGCTCTTTAGTATCTCGAACATTTTTTCCCATCTTACGTTATCAAAAGCTTTTTCTAAATCTACAAATCCTATACAAGCGTTCTTTCCTTTTTCTATTGTTTTCTCTAACATTACTCTTAGCGCTACAATAGCTTCGCGAGTTAACCTATTTCGCCTAAACCCGAATTGGTTGTCTCCTAGTATTTCCTCCGCTCTATTTTCCATCCTCTTCTGCACTATTCTGGTTAAGATTTTTGACGCATGGGAGGTTAGGCTAATCGTTCTAAAGTCCTCGCATTTGTCGACTCCTCTCTTTTTCGGTATAGTAACGATAATGTTCCTCTTATAATCCTCTGGCACCTCGCCTGTTTCGTATATGTATTTTACCAGTTCAAACATCCTATTTACTACATTCTGTCCCGCACATTTCAAAATTTCCGCCTGTATTTTATCTACAGCCGGCGCTCTATTATTCTTTAGCCCCCTTAGTGCTATTTAAAATTCCTCTCTCAATATAGATTTTCCTACATCTTTCCTATCGATGCTAGATTCTTCCTCTAATATCTCTCCTAATTCCTGACCCTCGTATAAATTTCCTAAGTACTGCTTCCATCTATCCGCTTTCTTCTCTCTTCCGATCAGTATGTCCCCCGATTGACTCCTAACGTTTCTACTTATTGTTCCTATATCCCTGAAGTTCCTCTTAACTATTTTGTAAGCCTCATCGGTCTTACCTACTTGCAGCTTATCTTCTGCTTCTTTGCATTTATCCTCTATCCATTGTTCTTTCGCTTTTCTACATTTTCTAATGATTTCCCACTTTATTGCCTTTTAAGTTTTCAGTCCTTCCTCGTCTCGTCTGTTTTTGTAGCCTCGTCTCTTTTGCTTTAAGTTTAAAATTTCGTCCGTTATCCAGGGCTTCCTAGCTTCCCTTTTCTCGTGTCCTAAAACGTCCGTAGCTGCAAAATCTAGACTATTCTTGATACCCTCCCACACAGTTTCTGCGCTCTTGATGTCGTCATTACTCGCTTTATTTATTAATTGATCTGTCTTCTCATGGAACTTATCTTTCATATTCTGTCTACATTTATACGTTTCTTATCCTTCCGGGTTTTTAGATTTTTGAACTTTAATCTAGCTTTCATGACTGCCAAGTTGTAGTCGCTGTCTACATCTGCTCCTGGATAACTCTTACAGTCTTTTACTTGATTTCTAAATCTCTTCCTAATCAGAATGTAGTCTATCTGATACCTGTCTATCCCTCCTGGCATTTTTCAGGTGTACCGCCTCCTAACGTGATTCTTGAACAATGTGTTCGCGACTACCATCTTGTGCTTTTCACAGAATTCTATCAGTCTGCTACCTATCTCGTTTCTGTTTCCTAATCCATAAGGACCTACAAATTCTCCTTCTTTCCCCTCACCTACGACTGCGTTAAAATCGGATAGGTATGGATCTAATTAATTGGAAAAAAGTCCACACAGGTCTAAATCCTCCTGAAGTAAATTTTTATATCTCCGGCCATTAAGATTACCACTAAAATAACAATCCACAAGTCTTGTTACTTATTACTCCAGCCCATCCATTTTTATTTTATGTGCTGTGGGTAGGACCCACCCACTAAGGGCTGATGTCAGTAATGAAAATCCTATCGATTAACTTCACCATTTAGAGTAAATATACTTTTATTAGAAGAACTATCCATTATAAAGAGCTCTTTGATCTGAGTTATCTTCAGTAAGTTCCTAAAGTACTCGTAGTTGTATTTTATAGGAGTGCAATTTATTAAAATTACAAGCCATTTATCGAGTTGGAACCATAGGGTCTTTTTGAACAGCTAACACCATATTCAATTTGGTTCCATCCACAACAATACGTTGCCTCTTTTTAGATACATCTCTCACATTACACATGGTCAACATCAATGAATGTTGATGTACGATCAACATTCATCAATCTGAATGTTGATACTTATATAATACGAGTAGAGCAACCTCCATTTTAGTTCAGTACCTTTCGCTATGCCCACTTAATTATCATTAAAATTTTAAAACGAAGATCTTCCTTTAAATACTAAAACATGTTACAACCAAGTATTAAGATATACAATCACAAATGGCACATGAAAATAAACACTAATACAATGATAAAATGCAAGAAAAGGTACAAATGAGAAGAGCGAATGATCAATATTATCATAACAATAAACATGAAGATATATGTTCTTTTTGATGTTTTAAGTAAAGCAATGTTAAGAAAAACACATTTTGTATACTGTTCACGATGATTGTCATAGAAATATATTTTTTAAGGCAACAATTCGAAATTTTTTTAACATGGAGTTTTTATTATTCTCCTTTCTACATGATCTTTTAAATGAAATGTACTTATGTTAGAAAAAACCTAGAACGGTTATATCCTAAAGAGTGAAGATAAATAAAGGCCATTACCCCCTATGTATGGTCAACTAAAACTGTAAACACCTATTTCAAGAATATAAGGTGCATATAATAATATTAAGTAAAATAAAATAACAATTTCTGAAAGGAATGAAACAAAATAACTAAGTATAATTATTATAAATTTGCATAAAAATATAATACGGATTTTTCATAAAAACTATATTTACTAATTTATTCCAATTAAGGTATTCACTCTGTTACAAACACCCACATAGTTTATTGTTTTTTCATGAAAATTGAATTTGATCAACCAAAAATTTCCATATGATGAAGTAATTATTACCCACTAATGTTTCAGTTCAATAAATTCACAAGAGCAACAAGTTTATTCCGTTCAACTACTATGAAAATTATCATAACAATAAACATGATTTAATTCAGCGGATTCAATCAGCACAGAAAATATTGTGGTACATATACATATTCCTAATTTATGTAACCCAAATTTCATTATTTTATGCATATATTGATACAAGGAGAGCTGAAACTGAATAACGGTGATATATACTTAATATCGACAATATACAAGTGTTGTAATACTGTAACTGTAGATAGCAGGACAATTAGAAGTCAAACATAGGACCTGTAGTATATAGTTAGTATCTATAATAACGTGCAATGTATGAGTAGATACTATAAAATGTTCAATCCTAAAAAGATTTTTTATTAGGGAAACGATAATTATTCTAATTTGCTTTTCAACAGCTTAGCTACGGCGTTTGTTGTTTTGTTCCTCGATTCTGACCATCCAAGTATTCTAACGAAAAAAGTATGGATTCAGTATATTGGAGTTTCTACCCATTATTCAACAAACATACCAGAAGTTGCTGGAGAGAAAAGAAACTCTAATATATCTGACATACTTCATTGTGTCAAGTTGATGCGTAGATAATAAGCTTTCAGTAAAAATATCTAAGTGTAAAGTCTCTTCATTTACGCTAAAAAAAACAATATTATTTGATTACTCTCTTAAGAATATGATCTTAACTCGTTGTAAAGTAGGAAAAAATCTAGGTGTATTTTTAATAACAAACTTTATAAATAGAAATACATAATTAGAAATTAAGCTTTATAATTAGAAATGCATCCTTTAAAATACTGTGGTCCAAATAAGAATGCTGTAATATTATGTGGTATCCTTGACATCAAATACATATTAATCAGGTTGAGAATATTCAGTGTCGTTTTCTAAAATTTTTAGCATTTCGTAGAGATCATATGTACCAAAGAAGCGATTTCGACCATACATTACTTTTACACAGATTTGACATGCAATAATTGAATATCTGAAGAGTACTTACTAGCTCAGCCTTTTTAGTAAGTTATTTCATAACAATGCAGATTTGTTTACATTACTAGTATATTTTATATGCATGTTTCTAGGACTGATTCACGTATGGCCACCGTGATTTATTGTCAAAATACAAAAACGAATATAATATTAAAACCTCGAGTACATATAGATAACTTTAACCAAATTTTAACCAATTATGTGATTTGCACAACTGCACCTTGAAACAACATTTTAATTCATATTAATGTACAATGATTATTACTTACATTATGCGGGAGGGGTGATTACCTACGAGTATATTAAATATTAAGCAATGGCCATCACGACTATCACTTAGATCGGTGACGGCTCGAATAACTTCCTGTGGTTACATGTCAATGAATAAGAAAAAGCTACATAAATTTAAGCTAGACTTGTGTAAAAGACTACCATCTCTCGGATAACGTATAAAGCCGAAACCCCGCCCATGGCAAGGTTGACTGAAGAAAACAATTCTAGATTGACTGTAGTTCATTGGTGCCAGTGGTTGGTTGGTGCCATTGATTCAGTCAATTTTAAATAAAATTAACCAAGTACAAAATTTGCACATTAAAATTCTAAAAAATAAAAATCAAAATTAATAAACCCGTACACTTTCAAAATTATTGAATTTATTTTTATATTGCACTATATAAGGTATATCACACTCAACATTATGTTATCAAACAATAATACATAACATCACATTTTAATATTTCAATGAAGCGCCAGTAGATAGAAAATACTTAACGAGTCGATCCAGTGGTGTAGTGGAGAATGATCCGGCTATTCATTCTTCAGTTAACGCAGGCTTTTCTGTTTTCCTGTAAACAAATATATAAACAAAAACAAATAAATGCTACAACTGTTAAGAATACTGGTTAATATATACCATAAAATATTTTATATAGATTGGGAGCAAAAGCGAGATCTGGAATAAATAAATGTCATTAGGGAAGTCTAAAGAAGAACCGGGCAGCCCTATTACCCCTTTATCTATTACGTGGAAAAGAAACAGCCGGTATGTAATATATATTGTATACACATATATGCTATGCATAACTAAATTAAATACCCTAATATGAATGACGTAGTAAATATGATGTAGTAAAATTTAAGTAAAAGTAAAAATAATAAATTTAAAATGGAAAGAAATTACTTTTCCCACCGGCGGCGGCGTCCCACGTTCAACAGCAGGTGGTGGTCGGTTTTTTTTTTTTTTGGTAAGAAGTGGTTGGGGTTTTTTTAACATAACCACTTGACTTTCAGCTCAAATCTAAGTTGACAAGAAGATTTGTAGGTACAGCTAGATCTTCTAAAGTTACTCTATAATTACTTCGGAGAAAGCTTCTCAGTTCCCTAGATTGATCCGAGGTAATGTTTACAATCATTTGGAGCTGCCTTATATTCCTGTTTAATTTCTATATTAGCCGACTGATTATGCCTATGTGAAGGTCCGGAATTAGGTGGAAGAATAACACTAAGCTAAACGGCGCTCTCATAAATATGAAGGTGCATAAAATAATTTAAAATATCCATTACAGTTCATATTCATTACATTTAAAAAATACCATAATAATGTTATTGACTTTCAAATGCAATTAATTTTTAGGTACTATAGCCTCAAAATAAAAATTAATTGCATGCACTGGCTTCCTTTCGTAAAGATTCTTAAACAAAATTGCATATGCAGAAACTTACCTGAATAATTTTGAATTTACCATCTTCAGTTTGTCATCTTAAATTAATAGATTAATTGTAGGAATCAAATATTGACATCATATGATCCAATGCCTCGTAAATAACATTTCTGTTATACTTATACAAAAATACTTATTTAACGGCATAATTTAGTGTCTGAAACGAAGTATATTAGCAAAATAACAAAAAAATTTATTGAAAAACTATTGAACAAAACATTAAAATTACCAAACACAGACAATCAGTGCATTTAGCCTTAATACATCTAGCCATCAACTAATCACACTTATAAAAACTCATATTGTACCTTATTTACATCACTGCTACATAATCCTTGTGTAAATTTGGATAATTCTAACTATAAAGTTTTTATCAGCAATCAATCGATCTTTATTTCTTATTCAACTCGAAGTCAGAGACGATGCCCATGAAACATAAATATTGTACGTGCTAAACCACAGAATTTTAAGTAGAATTTTAGTGCCAAATTTACATATTTATATATTTATAAACCAGTTATTCCAACAGAAGTTAAGAACATTTCAATAACATTATACATAATTATAATGATAATAATAACATGAAAATGACTACAGACATTCAAATCTATACATACTTATGTAGAGTAGGTATATGAATATATTTTCGTAAAATAATTCCCATCTCATGATTATCTATTTGAGTATTCATATTATATTACATAGCCTTTCATTTTTGCATTTTGCAATAATTTATTGTAGACCCACCTATTTAATTTTCTTTAAATAAGAGAAAGGAATACATTAAAGCGAGAGAAAACGATAAACTCCTCTTATTAAAAATGTAACATACCCCTATTTTACCAAACTACATAATTGTATTTAACAATTGGTGTAAACAATTTCATATTTATTTATTGTTAACTTATCGAATATGTATATTTGATAAGTTAATTTACACTTAGAGAAAAGAATTATAATGTTCTGGTTTTAATGGTAATGATTCTCTAAATTTTCTGCCCTTTTCATATTATGATATAAATAAATATAAATTTTAAAAAATATATGAGGAACGAGTACTTAAAAGTTTAAGAATCAAGAATCAGTCTACTGGTTTAAAATCCTGATCCGCCTGGGTGTTTCTAGCAGGGTAACCTAGGCTGTAAGTTTTTGTATTTTTCTTTCAAGTCACCCTGAATTTTACCATTTGTATTTATTATTGCAACTGAACTAGATAGTCATTCTATTTGTTATAGTTTTGATGCAATCCAGATCCTGGACGACATGCCTTAATTATCCATTGTGTCAGGATATCCTTCTAAAGCGATGAGACGACGAACATATCCTAAACATTCTCAATAAAGCAAGGAACTATATATTTAGTCATTGGCTGAGAACGGCCATTCTTCTGCGACTGCACTCGGTACTCTTCTTCAATATATATATATATATATATATATATATATATATATATATATATATATATATATATATATATATATATATATATATATATATATATATATATATATATATATATATATATATATATATATATATATCACAGTGAAATAGTTTAAGGAGTCAAGTCGGTTTTGGCTACAAAATGGTAACCCTAGTAAAGGCAATGAGCCGGATACAATGGCCTTGTATCCGGCTCATGTGAACATGTGAACTCCCTTTACCATATCCTTATATAGACCAAATCTGAATATCTCCAAGATATTGTTTTGTTTGTCTCGGAAGCATTGCAGTATTTAAGTAGGCTAAAGTCTTATAAACCTATAAAATGAAACATAGCAGTTCCCTTGATGATGATCTTGTTTCAATAACTAAATCACTTTATAGCATGCAAAATGACTAATGCATAAATGCATTAGTTATTATTCAATAACTGAATAATAACCAATATTCATGAATTGAAAATGGCCATGTTGAATTTTCAAAACCTAAATTTATGGTGAATATCAAATAATTTACGACTTGAATAATCTATTCATTCATTACACCAATGGAACTAGTGTTAGCAGCTGTTGTTTAATAGCATACCAAGAGTCTCATATAAATCTATTAAATTTGTGTGAGCACATAATCTCGATCATAATTTACTAATACTACACATCGTGTTAGTTATGTGCGGATTTTGTAACGATAATTCATGACGTCCCATAATAAATATAGGATTACAATTCATTATTCGGTAAATAATGATAATTTATGCACTATGCTATATCAAAGGTGAATTAAAACTCCACAACATTTATACGACTTCTGAATATTTGTTATTTTAATTAAAATCCACTAATTTTTTATTGTTACCTATGAGGTTATCACAAGATAGGAGAAGCCGGAGGTTAGCATCCAACCAGTCTTAGAACTGATGACCTCATGATGATGATGATGATATAATAGAATAATGATTCATATCTGAGATAAAGTAAACTAACACTCGGAAGTTTTTATCAGTTCGAATTAAAACTCTGTTAGTAATATTTGTTACAAGACTATAGTATATTAATATATATGTTATGGATAAATCCAGAATGAGGAGTAGCCCTAGGTTTAACCGGTTAATGTGCGGATTATCTGAGCTTTGAGGCTAAAGCCCGAAAAGTTTCCAACAATTCTAGCGTTAACCGGCTAAAACTAGATCCAACTAATGCCACTCGATTAATGAGCGAAGTTTCGTTTTATATATTAATACAGTGATGTATTTGTTAAGTGATAAGTAAATAGAAATAAATATTGAGTGACAACATTTATTTATTTATAAAAATACAAATTTTAACGCGCAAAAATATAGTAATCAAACAAATAAAACTGTAAACAACTGTGACTCAAATATTATCATCACTACAAAGTTTTATATATAAAGAAACCAACTGTTTCTTCTATTTATTGTTACAAGATTTTACAAACCATGGCACTAGAATGATTGACTCTACGGACTCTAACCGAGAGGCATGATTATACCCAGTTTTAGACAGTTCAACCTGGAAGTATTGGAGATTTTTCGGGCTTTAACCGCAAATCTCAGATAATCCGCACATTAACCTGTTAAACCTAGGTCTACCCTTCGTTATAGTTCTATCCGTAACATATATACTATATAGATAATAAATGTAAATAATTTATATTTAAAACATATCAAACTTTTTTTTTTCATTTCATTGATCTACCTATGTATATGTAGATTCTTGCAAGATATATTAAAATTAATATTTCGTGTTCCTTTGGTAAAAATTTAAATAAGAATTACTGACTTTTTCCCTAAGTATATAAGGATATTACTTTTGTTACTAAAGAAGTTATAATAAATTGCTATGAAACTGGTTAATAATTATATAACTATAAGTAATGCTTCTGCTATTGAAGAATATCTTTACGCCCCTTCCTCGATTTGCGCATCTTCCGAAATTCTCTTGTCACTTGAATTTGTTCCTTTTTCGAATCTGTTCCCATTGCGCTAAAATCCAATTTTAGAATAATCTTGTAACTGATGATTCTACTTAATGCACGTTAGAGATAATCGAAATATGCACTGTGTGAAGAGTTAATATTTAAAGAATATGCTTCAATTCTGAGAGAATAATATACATGAGAGAAGTCAAAACATGGTTAGCAAAAACTTTTATCAAATGCGAACTATATAGAACTTGACATCTAAATGGAAGAGACTAATGTTACTAATGATCTGTTTTCTGAAATTCTGCACGTCAGTTAGAAACTAAAAATATTAAATTACTGTAAACTCACCCCCATAGTATAGTTTCAGTTTGTAACATCAAAATTAATCGCGATGATTAATATTCGCTTATGGTCCACATTTAGTGTAGGTACAAAAGCCATTAATCTACCGCCACTGAGCTCCATAAATATTGAGAACACTTTCTTAATAAATACAGATTTTTTAAAATCGCATCATATCGCTTTTCCCTGAGAAAACATGGTATCTAACTGTTTGGGTATATTAAGGTGTTTCTTTAAAATTCTAGGTACAGCAACAGTAGGAATTTCCAGTTGGAAGGAATCTAGAGAAGATTATTAATAGTCCATGCTCTTCATTTCCTTAGGAGACCATGGACTGCAATAATGTGTTAGTTATATTCCATTCGCCACATATTGTAAACCAAACCAACACAGCAGGCCTCCATTGTGCTTTCACGAATTATTTTCTCCCATTCCTGAACTTTTTTGAAGAAATATGCAGACGCGTGTAATAATTGCACTAATTCCTTATGTAACTCTCATGCATTATTACTGAATAGCAGACTAATATTTATAAAATAAGAGATAGGCTTCTCGATGACATTCATTTTTCAAATTTTTTCGTAATTATTTACAATTTGTCCAGGTTCCATCGTGATCGTTGCTATTCTGTCGTCGATCATGTGGTTGATGTTCCATTCCCTTTTTCTTTATAATACCCAGTCATTGATGTTATCGACTTTACACATTCTTCTAATACCTCGCTCCTTTTTGAATCCATAAGGGTCCTGCCAGCTATTTTGAACGCCACATTCATCTCTGTTGTTTCCAGTATTTGTTTTGTTTTCGAGGTTTCTGACCTGGTTTATACAGTGTATGTTAGTATATGATTGCTGTTTTTTATATTCTGGATTTAACTTCGATTCGTATATGTTCATTGCTCCATATGGTACTGTTAAGACATGCGGATGTTCTTGCTGCTTTCATGGCATGTCCCCTCACCTCCGTTTCAATATCCCTGTACCCGAATATTTCTATTCCGAGATACTTGATGTATTGTGTATTTCTAGTTTGCATCTGAGTGGTGTTCTAGATGTAGTCATGGCTTTAGTTCTTGTCGCTGATATGTTCATTTTAAACTTTTTCGCTGTTGTGTTAAATTGGTGCAGTAGTCTTTGCAAATCGTATTCGCTTTCAGCTATTAATACTGCATCGTCGGCGTAGCACAGTATTTTGATTTCCATATTTCCCATTTTGTACCTTTTTAATTTACACACCTGCTTTATTAACTCGTCCATGATGATGTTAACTAGTAAAGGGCTAAGAGAGCTACCTTGTTGGATGCCATTATTTACTTCTATTTCTTTTGGTCAATTTACCGTTTATCCTAGATTGAATTGTATTGGCCTGATATATATTTTCAATAATTTTTATGATGTTTTGAGGTATTTGTCTGTCGTAAAGTAGGTGAGTTACATCTTTCAACTGTATGCGATCGAACGCCTTCTCTAGATCGATGATACACATGAAAGCTGGACGGTTATATTCAATTAACTCTTCTGTTACTTATCTTATAACAAATACTACATCCGTGCATAAACCTCCCAACCAGAATTCCTGCTGTTCGTCTGCTAAGGGAATGTGTTCATTAATTTTGCTTGTAAGAATTTTTGTGGTCAGTTTTAACGAGGTGGAGAGAAGATTGATCCCTCTGTAATTAACCGCAACATCTTTATCGCCTTTTTTGAATAGAAGTATTGTTGTGCTAGTCCTCCACTCATTGGGGAATCTGTGATGGTATATTTTTTTATTTTATTACATTGGTAGTTCCGTCAGGTACCGATACCTACTGTTTTTTTGTTTCTTGAGGGCTAGTTCTACGTCTTCCTTTCTTACAAGTATATCGTCGTTAATTATAATTTCGAGTGTGTTCGATTTCGGTCTACTGTTTTTTGTATAACTCCTTCAAGTAATTTACCCAAGTTTTCTTTAGTATGCGGTTACTCCTAATTAACTCCTGCGATTCCTTTCCCTGGTCTCTGACCAGCCACCATATATGTTTCTGAAGTCCATATAAGTCGTTTTCCATCATTTTTGAAAACGTTTCCCAGTGCTTGTTTTTAACTTGTCTCACTAGTGTGTTTGTGATGTTTCTAATTCTTTTATACTCTTGATAATCTTTCGGAGACTGCGTTGTCCTGTGTTTTAAGTAGGCTCTCTTTTTCTATTTGCGGTTTCTTAACTTCCTTACGGAACCAGGGGGTCTTGTTGAGTCCTGATTTTTATTGGTTTGCTTTTCGTGTTCCAAGTACTTCAGTGGCTTCTTCGTTAATATTTCACTTTAGTTTCTCCCATCTGTTGTTAATGTCATCTTTTTCGTCTAATGATTTATCTTCTATTTTGTCCCTTAGTCGCTTTTGGTATAATTCCTTAGTGGATTCATCCCACAATAACTTTTCGTTTATTGTTTTCCTATTGTTCTAGATCCTGTGTTTCACCATATATTAGCATATAAGAAGAGTCGTTCATGTTCTATTATTTTACTTGGCGCATCCGCCAAAATTGAAAATTCAATAACCACAAATTTGGTATCAAAATTTCACTTACCATATTATAGGTAAGTGCTTATTTCTTTAAAAATATTGTCGTCCTCTTAGCAGTAGGTAAATGAATGATTATATACGATAAATATAAAGTTGATATCCCTATAAATAGAAAACTAAAATAAAATAGTGTAGAAAATATTAGACTTAAAAACTGTAACTTTATAAACTTAGTTTAGCTATTTACTTCAATTATTTTTCTTGCTATCTTATTAAGGTATTTATATTTCATAATTAATATATATTTGAAGTAAGTTGCAATTGCATTATAATTGAACATCACAAAATATATATTCAGCACTAAATTAAAATTCAAATAAAAAATTAAAGTGCACCTCTGAGTCTGTATATAGCATCTATTTAACTGACCCATTATTTAGAGAGCCAACGAAGATGTATTCTTCAAAGCCACGTTAATAAAACAACATAACAAAAGTACATACATTTTGTTTGCTAACTAATATCAATCCTTGACATAATCGCTCAAATGAATCAATTAATGTCTATTCAGATTAATAATTAGACTGTATTTGACAATAAAACTTTTATTAGCAGTTTCTGAAAAGTTTATGCCAACCGTTTGTAAGTTTTTCTTTCACTATTTCTCACACAAATCTTACCGAATGTTTCTTTCATAATAAAGTTCAGATAAATTTTAAACATAATATCAAGAAAAAATCTAAATAATAATCACTATGTAAGTTCTATACAAACTAAATATAATTTAAAATACTAGTCAAGCAATGGTTCAAAGAGTAGCCAATCAAATTTTCATCATCATTATACGGCTCATTATCTAAAAATTCCATCCTCTAAACGAAATTATAATATACAAGGTGATTCATGTAAGCCCTATACAAGAGAGAATATTTCTTAATGGGACACCCTATACATTTTTACGATATTAAATTCTCTCTGATGAGCTAATTTCAATGACAGGTTTTATAGCACTTGTAGTTAGCTTATTTATTGCTTATAACTATTATATATTGCTTATAAGCAACTTATTGATTAGTTATAAGCAATAAATAGTAAAATCTATGGAAAACTATATTTAAAGGTTATTATTTGCATGAATGTTACTGTACTTTTATTCAAATAACCCCCCTCGACTAACAACGACCCCCCTAAAATGGTCTGATGCGCTCTAATTTATCTAACCGATTTTAGAATACTCTTTTTAGATGAGAAATTTGTGGTAGTTTAGTGTAGGTAGGAACACCATTAATCTACCACCACTGGACGCCGAAAATGTTGTGAATACTTTCTTAATAAATACAGATTTTTAAAGGTCGCATCATATCGATTTTCTATGAAAATGCATGGTAGCCACCTGTTTGAGTATATTCAGATGTTCCTTCAGAAATTCAGGATACGGCAACAGTAGGAATTTATATTTGGAGAGAATCTAGAGGTTATCAGTAGTTCCAGTCTCTTTATTTCCTTAGGAGATTTTTTACTGGAATAATGCGTTTTTTATATTCCATTGCCATATATTATAAGCCACGTCAATGAGGCAACCAGTCTCATGCAGTCTTACTGAATAGCAGACTAATTATTATATAAAAGGAGACAAGCTTCTTGACGCAACGTTTGATTCATTCAGATTTTTCATAATTATTTTCAGTTTGTATATTTTCTTTTATTTATAAAAATAATAAATTACTGTTTATAAGTATTGTGCACATAATAAATTTATAAAATACCTAAACATTTTATAATACCAAATTTCACTTGCCATATCATACAAAAATGCGTTTTCCTTGAAAAATATTCTCATTTGACCAATCGGCAAATGGATGATTATATACGATAAATATAAAGTTTATATCCCTATAAATAAATGAACTAGATTAAAGTATGTGTATTATATATATATATATATATATATATATATATATATATATATATATATATATATATATATATATATATATATATATATATATATATATATATATATATATATATATATATATATATATATATTCAAATCTACAACTAGATTAAAATATGTATATTGTAGATTTGAAAATGTATCTTTCATGTACTTGAAAAGATACCCTTATATACTTTAACTTAGGTCTTTATTTCAGTCATTGATTATTTTGAAATTTCTTGCAATCATCCTTTTTCGACTTTCTCATAAACTACAATTTAACAAGTATGATGAATCTATAAAAGTATTTAAAAAAATTATTTCATAATTAATATATATTTGAAGTAAGTTGTAGTTTCATTATAATTAAGCATCACTGATTGAAAATTGTCCACTAAATTAAAATTCAAATATTAAATTATTGATGGCATCTATTTGGCTTCCCATTATTTAGTTAGCCAACAAATATTTATTCTTCAAAATCGCACATGGCGTTAACAAGAGTACATGCACATAAGAGTAGCAAAAGTAAGCATTATATTATTTGGTATGGTTATCAAATCATACCAAAAAATTTTAAATAATAATCACACAGTTATATAGAAACTAAATACTATTAAAAACTAGTCAAGAAAAATTATTCTTACAAATAAAAAACATCAAGTTTTAACTGTAAAAAATCCGTTTTAATAACTTTCACTCATGTCACTTAGTCGGTTTCAAGTAAACACAATAATTCATTTCAACAAGCAAAAAGAGAGTTGCTTAATCATTATAAGGTTTATTAAATAGTCAAGAAACAATAAATAAATAAAAACAAGAAATAATCAGAAAGATATAAATGTACTAAACAACGAATATTGTCACAAAGCGTTATATTCATTATTCATCTTGGCAGTTATATTATTTTACTTGGCGCATCCGCCAAAATGAAGCATCCGATAAACAACTTGCACATTTATAGGTTACAACACTATCAATAAATCACTACATTTTTCTAAGCAATATTATTAATTATTTATGTGTAATATCGGAATATTATACTTTACTCAGTGAACTTCTAAGACGCCCCCAGTGATAACCGAAAAAGGTACAAATGTACTAAACAGCTAAAATTAGCACAAAGCCTTATATTCATTATTCATCTCGGAAATTTTCTTTGCTAACTAATATTAATCCTTGATATAATCGCTCATGTAAAGTAACCTCTTTTTACCTAGATTAATAATTGAACCGTATTTGATAATTAAACTTTTATTACAAGTTACTGAAAAGTTAACGGCAACCGCTTGTAACTTTTTCTTTCACTATGACTCACATAAATCTTACCGAATATCTCCTTAAGAGGAAAATTCAGAATACATAATACAAATAATACCAAAAAAATGTAAATTAGAATCACCAAGTTATATAAAATCTAAATACAATTCAAAAACTAATTAACTAACTAATTTGTAAATAAAACTAACATTTTATTTACAAATTAAAAAGCATAGTTCAATGAGTTACCTAAAAATAATCAATTAATGAAATTATAAAATGACTGCTTTAATGACTTTCACTGAGGTAAATCTTGATCGATTCAAGAAAGCACAATAATTAATTTCAACAAGAGTGTTTTTCATTCATCATCATAAGGCCTTTTAAATCTTAAAGGCCTTAGAAGCAGTAAATAAATAAAATGGTAAAAACAATAAACAATCATCAAAAGGTATAAGTATACTAACGTAAACTAATATTATAACAAAGCGTTACATTCATTATTCATCTTGGCAGTGTTCTATAATTTTGCTACGCATCCGCCAAAATTGAGAATCCAATAAACCACCCACAAATTAATTACTAATTGCAGGTTATAAAACTGTCAATAAGTCACTGCATTTTTTTTAACAGTATTCTTAGTTATTTATGTGTAATACCGGCAAATTATACATTAGTTAGTGAATATCCAAGACGCTCCCTAGCGAACTCCTGAACTTCAAACTTAAAGGTAACTCGATAGCTACAGAAAATGCAAACTGATTGATATTTTAATATATTGGATTGTAATATTTATTACTGCAACATATTTCCTATCTCTCCATCTAAGATTCTGAAACTGACTGAGGTTTATATCGTAATCACATGTCATAAGTGTATTCATGTCTTACAGACTGTAAATAGACAGGCTGGAAAACACATGTGAAATAAAATTATTCTGACTTTATTGTAGAAACTTATTAGAAATGCTCGAATATTGTTATTTGATAACGTTTGTCTTCTGAATGAAATTATAATACATAAAAGTGACTCATGTAAGCGCTGTGTAAGAGATATGTTTTTTTTTTTGATAGGACGTCCTACATTTTTACGGTATTAAATTCTCCTTAATGGGCTGATTTCAATGACAATTGTTATAGATCTTATAATTTATTTACTGATTAGTTATTTACAAACAAGAAGTTGTAAAATCTGTGAAAGGCTTTATTTGAAACGTTATAATTTGCATGAAGATATTTGTTCAATGAGGGCGTGATGACAAGTTTTATCATTCCATCACTACAAAAAACATATGAGCGAATCATTATGAAAATATTGGGAACGAGGTCCCTGGAATAACTGTTTTATAGAAAGATTCCTTAAATAATTTTTTTGTTGAAAAATTACATGAAAGACGCATTTTCCCTTTAAGGAAACATCTTCTAATATAAATATTAATAGTGTCACTCAGACCCTCTCCTGAAAACAACTATATCCTTAAAATGTTTAAATGGGAGTATAGGTCAAAGAATATATCATTTAATTTGTTAAATGACATATCTTTCGAAATGCGCTGCCACTTGAATATATTAAGGGCTTAGTTGAAGGTCGAAAGGTTTTCTTTTCGATCGTGATAATGGTGGTGATGGAAGTTTATGTTTGCTCATTAGCAGTCCGTAATTGGAATATCTAGTAACTATTTCAGGAATGTATGTGTTCCATATAGGTCTTTTAAACCTGGTTCAATAATCTAAAATGCAGATGACATCTGAATACAATTTGTTCAGCTTTAAGAATAAGACAGTATAAAGAATAATTGCAAAAATGAAAATCAAAATTTACCTATGGCATAAAAACAGTAGTTTATATCATAAAAAAATATCCTGGTGTACTTTATTCCTATACCAATAGTCAACTTGGTTTTGTATTACTTGTGAACAACAACGTCTTAAATCATTCGCCCAATAATGGTTTATTTTCGCGAAAAATTAAAAGAACTATTGAAATTGTGTTCTATCTAACGAAACCGTAATGAGGGTGGCACTAGAGAAGCTGCTTACATTATTAATAAACGTTCTTGCCATAAAGAACATTCAACCCATGTACCTGCGGTGAGAAAATTTAATGAAACCGTTCCAGTTGAAAATCGCACACAGACCGTAAGCATAAAATTGGTGTAGGTACTAGAACTTTAAGCTCAAAAGCATTAAGACAGCTGTGTCAAGAATCTGGAGTGCCCAGGAATTCCGCTCATGGGGTACTCAAACTTGTCAGATTGTGTTCCTATAAAATTTGTCTTTTACAGTAACTAACTGAGGCTGACTGGAATCATGGCCAACAATTTTACAAGCCCTCGTCTATCTGTTTTAGAAAGGAAATCCAAGCTATATTTGTTAAATATGTTTTCAGATAAGAGTGCGTTTTCACATCATACACAAAAATCATAAAAACTTAATATCTAGAAGGCATTCTCTGATACTATATTACATCATTGACATTTTATTTCGGGAAATATAAATGAACGAATATATATTGATTTAATTGCAGACGGTAGTAGATCCCAACTCTTATACTTTTATGTTTATTTTCTGTGCTTATGTTTTTTTATTTCTGTATTTGTTATCTATCGCGCAAGTCTAGTTGGCGTTTGTTCCTTTTAGGCTTATATGAAATATGCATTTCTGAAACAGTTTCTACTCATAACGAGAAAAATAAACCACCGCCGTTAGCAGGGTGTAAAGACTGAATATTTTAAAGGAATAGTTGTTTGCAGGGTGGCGTGGCAGTAACGACTTTTAGTGTCAAAGTATGTTACCTTGAAACAAAAATTGACGTATTACGGCATTATTCTATAAGAAATTTATTTTAACAGTTATGTCGAGTATTTTGTTTTAAATTGAACACCCTGTATAAAACTCAGTCTTACTCAGTAAGTATGTATTTGACATTCACAATGTTTTAAATTCGTCATTACACGAATTTTTAATCAGCACAGCTAGTGAACGTTTCAAATCGGTCTGCGTATTTCTTAACAAAGAGTGCAGAATTGAGCAAAACGTTCATGGGAGTAACACGTACATATATAAATAAGGATTAACGAAGAGTAGAACTGTATTTCTAACTGCATTGTTCTGCAGATATTAAGCTCCCCTATGGCTATTTTTTCATTTTAGCAGATTCCCAAATTTTGCACCACTTCGAGAAATTCAAGATAATACCCAGAGAATGTTTCAGGAGATACACAAATTGCAGGAAGGTGGCAATCTGTTTTTCAGCAATTGGAACAATACTTATAGTTGTAGTGTCATGATTTATATTTTTGTGGTCCTACATAGTTTTAAAGAGGCCGTAGGCCAAGACCTAGAATCATCTTGATCAAAAGATTGCATCAATCGATTAAGTCAAGCGTTATGAACATTCCATTTATTTACAATTTTCTGTAAAAGTCTCGCAAATAAAAGGAACAACCACCTTCCACGGAAACTCCACTACGAATGAGTTTTGATCAAAATATAGAGATCTGATTGATGGGTTGATTGAAACGTGCGTCAATGGATTGAATTTTTTGATCAAGAAATTGATCGTCTAGGGCCTCCTTTAGTACTTTATAATAGACGGTTATATTAATATTATATTATTAAAGGTATAGAATTATTTTCTTGGTAAAATGACAGGTGTACTGGAATTTTTTTCCTCATTCTGGGTGAATCAATGCCGGTTACTAAGAACAAATATTCAATTACGCTATATATTATTTAAATTTGCATTGAAGGATAAGTTGTGTACGAAAAATAACATAATCAAGGTGCCTGCCTTCAAGCCACTCTACCTCCTCAAGGCGCGATCTAGAATTTTCGAAACTCTCCGACATAATTCTATTTCAATTATCTAAATCTCCTCAAGTATTCTGGCTTTAAACTGAAGTAAAGTCCCAGGAGTATAAGTGTACACCTTAGATTTCAGATAACCCCATAAAAAGGAATCCACTGGCGTTAAATCAGAACTCTTGGGCGGCAATCAATATATCCCCGCTCAAAGAACGCTTTTCCAGGGAAAATCAACAGTATAGGCTGTAGCTCCATTTTATCTGTTGTCTGACAAACAGATATGAGCATACAGTTACCACTACCATTTTCTGAGATATTGAACAAGTAAATGAGAAAAATATGTTAGGAAATCCTGTATTTCAATACATCAAATTTTCGTAAATTAAATCATACATCAAGTAACATGCTGTTATGGTTAAATCTCGTAACAGTAATTAGATAAGCATCAATTAATCAACAGTTTATTGATACTTACCTACAAAATTAGAAGATTTTTAAGATTATAAGATTATTAGATTTTTTTAGTTTTTCTTGTGTTTTATTAAATAAAAAGTATAAATTGCTATTTTGATTTCAAAACTAAATACTCGTATACTCATCGTCTGTTAATGGAGTGGTATCCTACTAAAAGTAGTACCCGAAAAGAGCTCAAATAATCTGGAATTGATGATCCATTTCTCTATATATCTTGATTATGAATATTTCTTAACAGAATATCTAAACTGACTATGTATATTATTATAACGGAGGTTTTTTAATAACACAGAAAACAATATACGGGAGTGAGTCAAATATAAACATGAATTTTTATTTGAACGCTCGTTGTGTAAAGGGACTGGCACGTTCTCTTGATATATATTAGGTGGGAATGTGAAGAGGAGAGGCAGTAGCATCATATCTAAGTAAAAGGTACATACGTCTGTTGAGCAATGCATTATTATAAAATTTTTGACGCGGGAGGACGTAAAACCGACTGAAACTGTTCGTCAATTGACTGCAAACTGACTGCACAGTTGGCAAAATATGCAGTCAACACAGTTTACCAACAAAATCCCTTCAATAACCCAAGTCTATGACTGGCATAATAAATTTGGAGAAAGGCCTACATTGAAAAGCCAAAAAACTCATTTTTCTGCAGGCAAAGTTCATGCCACTGTTTTTTGGGATTTCAGAGGAGTACTTCTCATTGATTTCCTTTGGGAGCGGCGTACAGTTAACATCGCCTATTACTTCCAGCTCCTTGATTAAGCAAAACTGGGTTTTCGGAGTAAAAGACGAGATATGCCTATCCGAAGTGTGATTCATGTTTACGACAACGCTCGGCCACCCAGAGTTGCTTTGACCCGAGAGGAACTGAAAAGGATCCATTGTGAAACACTTAAATATCCGTCTTATGCTATGCGTTTTGATAACAACCAAGACGTAAAAGCGTTTGTGCGCAATTTATCAGAGGCACGACCAATTTCATTTTTCGATAACGGCATTAAGATACTTCCAATCGTTGGGAAAAATGTACTGAGAAAAGAGTGGGCTGTGTAGAAAAATAAGAGGTATTGAAAAATGTAATATATTTATTTTAACAAAATTTCGGTTTATATTTGACTCACCCTTGTACTATTGGTAGTAGAATTGGAAGTTATTGCAGGGTCCAAAAAAATTTTTAATGTATACAAGTATATTAATAGCGTTTAATATATTTTAACAGCTGTAATTAATTCACAACTCCATATCAATGCATGAAAGAAAAATTATTAGTAAAATACACGTAAATTATTACTTTCACCGACTTCGCAATTTAATCACTTAATAATTACATCACTGTGTATAACTATTTATAAAGTGCAATCATGATTTATAATTCAAATATAAACTTCTTACGATATTACGATAATTGTTATTTTTTCGTAGACCTAAATCATAGTACCGACGTTATATTATAATTAAATAGTTTCAATAAATTATTAATAAATTAGAATGGCATTATCGGGAAAAATATAACATAACATGAATAGATAACAGAAAGGAACGAAGATGTCAAATACAGTGAAAGTTGTGTTAATGAAAAAATTTAAGGTGAAACTAAATCATAAAAATTTGATTTCAGTAGAGTGTAGATCTAACTCTTATCACTGCTTCTATACATCTGTTTATGCTATTGATCAAGTGATGAATGGTTGCCTGAGAAGTATTCCTCCATTTAAAAAGAACGACTTGTTGGAGTTCCCTAGGAGTCATAAGAGCACGTATGTTTCACCTAGCTGATTGTTTAGTGCATCCCATAGATGTCTGCTGGGTCATATCTGGCCTTCTTGGTGGCTAGTCTATAGTTGGAATATTCACAAATTGAAGGTAGTCCAATACCTCTCTATCAATGTGGAGTCGAGGGTTATACTGTATAAAAATGACATTGTCCCCAATAAATTAAACAAATGGCATTACATGCTCTTTTACGATGTTTATAGGTAGACTGTTCATTCATGGATCTGCCCGTATAATAACCAAATCAGTGCCACCATCTAAATAAATTCCTCCCCAAAGTATTATTGATCAACCAAAAAATGGAATCTTCGGAGAGATTCTGCAGGCAGCAAACATCTCTCCTGGCCTCCGCCAGACTCGTTGACGTCCATCTGGTGAATTAAAACTTACTCTTGTTTCAACTGATAACAAAACTTGCTTGCAGTCATCAATGGTGTTACATATTATCTGGTGAACAATGGTGCAATAGCTGGTATTCTACTATCCAATACTTAGGGCCATTAGGCCTTCTTCTAACCATTCGTCAAGAAATTGCATTTCAAGCTGCTACTAGGGCTCTGATTAGCTCTGAACTGGTAGAGTGCCTGTTGCTTAAGGCGACTTGCATAAGATATCCCTCATCTGTTGCATATGTAGACTTCCTTCGACCTTATCCTAGGGGCTCTATAGTAACTTCCAAATTCGTTGAAACGATTAACTGCTCAACTAATTATTTACTGTTTAACTCCTAACAAATTAACCATATATCCCTGGCTACGTCCCTTGTCAATAAGAGTTACCGCTTTTCCTGCTTCATCTTCACTTATGTTGCATAAATCATTCATTTATTCTATTTTAAGTGTACTGGACAAAGTATTTCATTTAGCTAATGACATTAACTTTAAAAAATGTCACTAGCATAACTGAATTTATTGCCTTTTCAAATCTCTCAACACCGTTAAATGCATTATTAACGAACAATTTACAAAATGTTTACATCTGTCAAACAATTACAGTAGTTTATCAGTAGTGACAGAGGATATCCTAGGTCACCTACATAAGTGTTTAAGGATTTAGAACTTGGAAGAATTATAAGAAATAAAGAAATGTTTTGCTGACGCATTAATTTTTTCCAGGAGTTGAACTAAATTATACTGACTTCGGAATAAACATTATTAACTTTTATTAATTGCTTTTGTGTCATTTGTGTTATTTACTACACATCTCTTGAAATGTCGTCAGGTAAGATCTGATCTACGCTGTATTTAGTCAGCAAGAACAATACTCAGTAAACAATGTCGATGTCTTTCTTATACAAAACCGTACAACTTCACACAAACAGAGCAAAGCTTCGCTGTGAAATTTCGCCCGTACGTTTACTTGAACAGCGTAATATCTCCTTGCCACATAACGAGCAACAATATTTGGATTTAACCCTGTTTATTATAGATCTCTCAGAGGAGTTTCGAGAGAAACTTTCAGCCTTTAGCGGCCATTCCGCAGCTGAACACTTACATCTGCAATTAATGTTGCCTACTTCAACATAAAACACTAAAATGGACTGTGAATAATCTGATCATGTAGCAACACTCAATATTTGAAATATATCTAATAGACACTTAATTTTTTTAAACGCTGTCTGTTTTCGATATAGGTTATCAGCGTACAATATCTCTTCTGATATTACACAATAACAGGTCCTACTTTTATACTTATTCTAAAAGAATGGATTGACATGGAAGATCTATGACAAGGATATCCATATATTCTTTACTAAATTGAACCAATTACAATAATTCATGAGTTCAAATATTGAAGTATTTGTAATTTATTTCATTGTGGAAATAAAATTTTCGTCGCAGAGAATAATTCACACTGAAAATAGAAAACAATAAATCTATTAATTTTTTACTGATTACTTTAATATAGCTTCCAGAAAATTTTCAACATGAGCATGTGAACAAGAAATTATCATTTTCAAATATTGAGATCTCGCAGATTAATTAACGACAGTAGATTTATTGTTATATATCGTTCTTTTTGTATCCTATTGCTCAACTTTATATTATATAATATATGATATTATTTTATTTAAATACTATCTCATTTGAATAAAATGCTTATGAAAATGTTTTTTCAACTTATGAGGTTATAAATTGATGTAGAAAGTTACATAAACAGTTATAAATTCCTATCTGGCAAGCAGTTTGGTTTTCGGCCTGGACAATTAATTCAAGTTGTTCTTCCAAAAGTCTTATCCCTATGCGAACCCTTTAAAACCGCACATCTTCTAACCACAACGCTCAATGATGAAGAATTGGTAATAATTAATTCCACAAAGCACTACCTTAGACCCTATTTTATTCACAATTTATATAAACAATTTACTTAAAATTTACTCAAAATAGTTCTGCTTCAATTATTGGTTTCTCCAATAATAGAACAGTATTGCAGGAGGATGGGGCTTGGGAGTCTCTGAAAAAAAATTTAAGATCTATATTGAATATATATTTTTAGGGTAGTTTAGTCACAACTGCTGGCAGTTAGTTTCAAAAAACAAAATTCCCACCTGCAGGTTTTCCTTTGTGGGTTTGCTTGTTTGTTTATATGAGTAACACTATGTAATCATATATTATTGCTAGAAAATACTAAACATATTAATATCATATGAAACAGGATTTCACAATTACTTTCCATTAAACTAAAAAAAATTAATATTAGTGAAGAAGGAAATTATGATAGAAGAATAAAAAAAAATGAGACATTTATATACAGAATGCGCAACTTATGCAACATCATAAACTAATTAACATGCATTAATTAAAATTAATAAATTAGCTTGTTTAAACAACCTGAAATTGCCTTAAGGGGCAATATCTTAAGGGAATATGTTGTAAGTTAGTACCTTTTCAACTTATTTTTCTAAGTGTAAGGGCTACCTTAAATTTTGTAAAATATAACAATTTCTGATAATACTTTTACATTTCTTTTAATCATGACTTACTTTCAGAATTAGCTCAATGAATCAACTATTTAGAACGAATATCTGAATTATCTGAAGCCAATACTTTACTTTTTAATGAATTTAAAACCACACAACAATCATAATTCTTGAACCTCATAGAAAATAATTCCAAATTAAATTTAATAATTATGTTGTTAGTTGTAGTGTGTTCTAAAAAAATTGGTCTTTGTGTAGATGTTGCTTTCATATGTGAATAGTTTAGTACAAAAATTGTATATTAAATTCAAGCTACTATATATGCATAAAAATATTCTAACTACCGATATGAAGCTTATACTTTGCAATTCTTTAATTTTATCTTCAATTAATTATTGAAACGTAGTTTATTGACCTTCGTTAACATAGAAATATAATCAAAGTCTACAAAAAGTACAAAGTTCTTGTATAAGATACTGTTTTACTCCATAAAAATTGGATCACATATCTAATAAATCTGAGAACTATAAAGTGCTGAAATCAAATGAAAAATTTAATGTGCATGTGATATGTCTGGTACATCAGATAGTTAATGATTGGTTTGATACGTAAATGATAAAATATTACTAATTCAAATAAAGTTCTAAAAATAAGGTATATACGAGTGGACTAGCTTTTATGATACTTATAACCGAATATTTTTATAAAGGAGAATCCCAAATTCAAAAAGGTAAATAACTATAAAGTTTAGAATATATATAGAACAGAGATGTAGATATGCAGCAATACTATAAAGTAGATTCATTCATTTCCCCAGATTCACCCTGGATATTTTATTTTATAATACCCTAACTGTGGAAAAGAAAGAACAGGTATTTAACTATAAATTGCCTCGTTGAATCAAGTCTATAATTAAATGGTATAAAATATTGTTTGTCCACGACGTTTGTCAAAAATTAAACGAAAATATTGCGAATTCACTTATTATTATTGTTGTTTCATATGCAGTAACTATACTATTATATATACGCATAATATAACCAACACTGTTTTAAATAATTTTATTATTGCGTATAAGTAAATTAAATTATTCACATTAAATTTCGAAAAGTTTCAAATAATGACAAAACCCTACTTTTTGTTCCCTTTGTCACACATATTGTCTTCTCGTATAGGACAAGAGTATTCAACAAATTATATTTTCATCTATGTATTGCATTCTATATATTTATACTTATTTGATAATTTTTAATAAATATTGTAAATTCAGTGGTAAATCACTGAAAGTGATGCAATCAATTGTTAGTTATACAATTTACATATAGCGCAGTTATATCAAAAGATGCAAGCTAAATAAATTAATTGTTTCGTTGTATTATTTAAATTGTCAACATAAAACTATTACTGAAATGGAAGATACTTTTATACCAAAACTTCTTTTCAAATTACAAGACAAATTACAATTTGATACACATGCTTAGATAAGAGAATATTTAAATCAATGTTTTCCCTATACCTTACGATTAGCGAATAATCGCAAATCTATTCGATTTTATTTTACTATTCGTTAATTATTAGAAGTTAATTTTACCCACTTGTGTGGATAAGTGAAATTGAAATACAAAATATTGTTCAATATACACTCTATTCATGTATTCCTGAAATTTTACATATTTTTCTAAATTGCTCATTGGGCTCCACATTTAAAATAGTTTTCTTATTAGACAATTAATATAGTCGATAACCGAATACAATTTAACATTTAAGAAGAGCTTATTTAGGCGATGGGTGAGTAGACATATGATTTAAACGATTATGTCGCTTTCTTAAGTTACTTAAGAACTTCTTAAAAATTCTTTGGAATTTTTATATGGGAGATTAGGTCCATATATGTAATATAATATTCTTAAACTACAAATAAATTATTAACAGAACATTATTTGTATATACATATTACATAAAATCCTGCTCTATTATCTTTTTAGACTTTCTGAATAATCTCTTACTGTATAAATTATGATCAGGTTATTCCCATGTAAAATAATACGCCAAAGAAAGAGTATCCCTAGACTCATTATAATTATCAAGTAATTAAATCCTTTCGTGCTTTATCTTAAATTGTAATTAAATTATAATCACGTTAATTACAAATTGTAAAAGCTCAAGAGGCAAACAGTTGTTAGAACCTTTTTACAATATAAGCATTAGCGAGGTAACAAATAGAAAAACCACATAAAAAACGTTAGTAATTTTTCTGAATTCATAGAGGTTACTCACTTTTCGATAATTAAAATCGAAATTGCAAAATTAAATAAAACAGTTTTTTAAAATGTTAAATAATAACCAAATGGTATAAAATACATAGAAAGAAAATACATGTTGAATATATATAAAGGAAATGGAAAGATAAAAAAATGAAAAAAAATTTAACATAAAATTTCTATATTTATAAAAAATATATATTTAGTAGAACTGTAGGTTAAAATCACGCATCAATAGTTTTAGGAATCATGATATTGTTGGAGTTATGTATAAATGAATAATTTTTAGTATATAAATAGAACTGTTTCACTACTCGCTCTTACAGGAGATGTCTTTAACAGTAGGCGACGATAAATATTGTAGCATAAGGTAAAAATGACAATATAAAACTTCGGAAGCTATTATAAATGTGATTTTAGTTAAAAGTTAAATCCATGATGAAGCACATAGCTATATTAGGTTACAATTTGTCTTCAGATAACATATTACAGTTTTATGTTATCTAGGAATAAATAGTTATAGAATATAAAACTATTGTAAGTCGTAAATGTAATACAACAGAGTTGTATACAAAATATACTGAAATGTTTGTTTTTGAACATGAGACACATGATGAGTTGCTGAACATGAGATTTAATAAGAACGCATGGTTCCAGAAAGATAAAGCTACAGTCCAAACTGCAAAATCAATGAAAAGCGTTAGAGCAATGTTCCCTGAAAATTTTATCTATCTATTTATAAGCGGTGGAACATTAAGTGGCCACCCAATCGTCCGATGGACTTCTCCTTATGACGTTATTTGAAATCTAAGATATACAATGATACTTCAGGACTTTGCCTCAATTAAAAGCCAGAATACGCGAGGAAATTCAGACAACTGACCAGTATTATGTCGACAAATTATCGCAAACTTTAGGTAGCACCTTGAGGAGATACAGCGGTGCCAAGGAAAGCACCTTAACGATGTTACTTTTCATGCATAACTTTCCTTACATTATAAATTTAAATCAAAAACAGTGAATGGAATTATGTTTTTAATAACCGAGTCTCATTCTCCGAAGAAGAGGAAAACATTCCAGGACACTTGTTATAACATAGATGAAATGTTCACGGTATGGGTTAGCGAAATTTCACTATATACATAGTAAATATATACATACGAGTTCTAGCAGCAAAATTTGATAAATTTGTTGAAACCTTAAAGAGTCCAAACCGTAACTTTAGGTAAGTGCTATTTTGTAAATTGCGATGTACTTTCTGCAAGACTTTTGTTATATTTACACTAATATCACGTCTAGAGAATCATCTTCTTCTTTATGTCTTTTAGAAGTGCTTAGATTATCATCGGATATCGTAATAATTCTGAGCTATTCATCAACATATTTAATTGTTACATTTTCTTCCCCGTATGTTTGCGAGTGTATAGCTATATACGTAAATTTTGTAGATATTTTAACTGATTCTAAGTTAAATCAGATCTTATATTAACTTTAGAAATCGAATTTCTTGGAAGTTCTAATTTATATTTTAACACTGATTTAGCTTCATTGACATTGTAAAATTGAACTAAATGAGTCGTCTTCGACATGGGTTCATTCTTACTCCCAACCTTGATACTCGAAATATATTAGCGTAAACATCAGGATTGGTGTTTGTCAACATATTTTTATTGCAACAAGTTCACTTGCATAATTACTTGCATCGGTAATCGTTCACGTCGGAAAATCCGGATACTAAAATTATTTTCTCGCTTGACTCTATCGTTTCTGTATAAAATTGTTCAGTACTAATATCAGGAAGTAAACTAGGAATATTTCCGCCATTCAGCGATTCCAGATTGGTTATGCTGTTCTTTAAACTCGAACTTTTTTTCTCTATTCCGATATTTCAAAATCAATTGGGAATGCAATTGAATGTAATTCCGTTTATAGAGTTTCAAACTGAATAAACAATTACATTAGTATTAAGTTCTATTTAATTTCATGCGGAATTTTACTAGGCAGAGGGAATTTTTTGAAACTACTGAAGTGAGGAGATTATACTCCATCCCATCTGCAAATGCCTTATATAATAAAGACTAAACATGTTAGACCAAAACAGCTATTCTCCTGGCTACATGCCGACGACGAACGCTGGGTTATATGGCGAAATATACCGTATTCTATATAACTAAGTTAGCATTAAAATACAGTAATTCAGATTTCTCGAAAACCACAAATAAGATGCAACGTGTCATCTATCTCAGGATATCGCTAACTGCAGACCGGTTTCGACTTTGTCTTGGATCTCGTCAGTGCCAGTGTAAGCGAGTACACCTTTGACAAATGAGGCTCGTATCTTGTAGACGTCATTACATTCTACCGCAGTAAAGCAAACCAAGCGCTATCTCTCGGTAGGTTCGAATACAATCCAAATTAGAGTGAAGCTTGATCGATCATCGATACTCGTATAATGTAATATAGCAATGCAATTTAGTAAAACCTTGCATTAGATTGATGATCGGTCAAGTTTTACTTCGATTTGGACTTCTTT